>CM053983.1:15667134-16354634 GCA_028641955.1 Protonibea diacanthus | reverse complement strand
TGAGTACAGTCCTGGCTATTGACAGTTATTGATCAGTATGTGCACAGGTCAATACAAAATAAAGTCACAATGCACCAAACACAGTCTGTGGTCACTACAGCAACAGGACATGCAGGTCAACGCATGGCTGGTTGCTCGAGGTGACAGAACAAAAATTGCCAAGGGCAACCAACACAGGCAATCAATCGCCACAGCAACCCAAACACAGGCCAACCAATCAACTTACAACAATGCGAGAGGAAGGGGGGGTCAGGGCTTTATCGGTCACTAGGCAACCATTGCCATAGCGATGGGGTCCTCGTGAATTATGATTGGACGGAAGGATCTTGGGTGAGGTAAGTTGCCGTTTCAGGAAAAGATCAAAACAGCAGGAAAGAAAAATAAATAAGATTGTGAAAGAAAATAAAAAGGAAAACAATATTTTAGTATTTTCACTTTTCCTGAGTTGATTAAGTTGTTTTCATATGAGTAACCCAACATATATTCACTGATATGTCATGTTAAGCTTTTTGATTTTAACTTTGTACCATCAGTTAGCATTGCAGTGTCAAAGATAACACTACCTCCTTCTCCACGTTTTTTTTTTCTCAATAACCTAAATTCATCCTCCTGCTCCCCCAACATACAACACCTCACTTCTCTTCATGTCGTGCCTCTCATCATCACCACCACCTCACCTCTCATTCTTTCTTCTTCCTCCTCTCAGTTGTCACTCAGTATGGGCGGTTGGCATCTTTGGGCCTTTTGAGCTGCACTTTCAGTCTTTTCATGCCGATCTGGAAGCCATTCATGGCCTGGATGGCGGCCTGAGCACTGGCTGGGTTGTCAAAACTCACAAATCCTGGAAGAGCAAGAAAAAAATGAGTCTCAACTTCATTAAGATACAAAATTTTAACTGACTTTGCTCCACAAAGTCACCCCTTCTCTATTCACTCGTCCTTTCCTTTCTTTGATACATCTGCTCTCCCCTTTCCCTCCCTCTTCCTCCCCCGTCTGTGTCTCACCGAAGCATTTGCTCTGGTTGGTGGCACGGTCAACAAACACCTTAGCCGAGATGACATTGCCAAAGGGCAGGAACATCTGCAGCATCTCAGAGTCGCTGAACTCCTGAGGCAGGTGGTAGATGAAGATGTTACAGCCCTCTGGACCTGAGACACACACACACACACATTAGGCAGAGCATGATTGATTTCAGGCTGCAAACCTCGTGATAAACAACTTTGAATAAGATCACTGGAGAGAGGGGTGTGGCCCCAGACAGACAGGAAGTCACATCACCTTCTCTCTGCTGCTGTTGCTGGGGCTGCTGGTGTTGCTGGGCAACCAGTGTTGGCTGCTGGGGGAACGGCTGCCCGACCAATCCGTAGGCAGCAGGGTATGCCGCTATTGGGAGAGACAGTAACAAAATCTGATTGGGTAAAAACAACAGGTGGCAACATGGAAGTGTCCAATAGAGTCATTTCGTTTGAACTGGAGTGTCTACTGCTGAAGGTGAAAACTATTAACTGTAACAGCTGAATGGAGCAAGTCTGCTAAACAATGACAATGTTGGTCTGAGTCTGGTACGCACATAGGCATGAATCATGTATGCAGAATGATTAGCTTTAACATGAATAGCTTCATCACAGTATTACCAGACATTAATGTGTGTCTTGTATGGCAATGAGACCGAATAAATCATAACAAAATGAACTGCCCTTGAAACATTGCTATCCTTGAAATGATGGCGGTCAAACTGAAAGCAGACACCTGGACATCCTCATTCCTCATTTTCAATTATCCTGATTTAACCTACTGCATGGGCTGCATGCTTAGCTGCACATTAATATTAATTTCTGGACATTGGTATTTGAAATTAACAAAGCTAAATGTGAACCCGAAGTGACTGTCAAAGCAACATGAGTGCATCTACATTGGTATTTTTATAAAATACATTGATTTGATTGTAAGCTCTTTGTGAGACTCACATGTCAGTCTCTAAATGCATTGCTAAGTGGAGACTGAGGACAATTTTTCAGCTTTCTTTGTTGGAACTGGGTGGAAGGACCAGTCCAAAGTCTTTAGGGCAGTCCTTCATACTGAGTTGAAATAAGAAATTGTGGGCTTTTAAGTAAGGAGAATGGGGGGAGAGCACTATTTCCAGTAATGCATGTCCTTGAAAAAATGTACGGGCTGTAGGTTTGTTGGTGGTTGCTCTCTCTGCTATTCAAGCAACTACCTTGAATTTAGAAATCCTCAGAAATCCCCAGATGATTCGAAGGCAGGGAGACCTCCGATCTTCCTGAACTTTTGTTACAGATAGAGTATACTACACACTATATGTGCAGTTAGCTAGATGTTACTATATCTGTCCATACACCAACCTGTATAGTGTTGCATGCCTGCATACGCCTGCTGTAAGGGGTCCAGGGCTGCTGGACTCTGAGCTGTAGAGTGAGAAAATAGAAGAACACATTGCAATATTAAATCTTACACTTCCATTAGTTTAATGGTTTATTTGCAATAATCTATACATCTTTATACATATATCAGAGTTTTATTAAAATACCTTGATATGGGTGAACGCCATTGGTGTATAGTGCTTCTGTTGCTTGTTGTCCATTGGTGGGGGCTGGCACACTGCTGTAACCGTTCACTCCCATTGGTGGAGGGAGAGCCGGCACAGGCGTTGCTGCAATAGTTGGTGGAGTGTTTGTACCTACAGACACAGACCACATCCGTCACAATAAGTCTCTGTCATTGCAATTCTTTCACTATATCATCTATATAACTACACCTGTCTCTAGCTCTTTAAAATCCTTCAAAAGTTATTTTGCTTTTCCGCTACCTTTGTTAAACAGTGTAAAAAATAATAATAACAAATTGCTAAGTGTGTGTGAGCCTACCCGAGGACGGCGTGATGGGTGTAATGGGTGTGGCAATGATTCCGTTGGCACTGAGCGCCGCCATCTGCTGCATCTGTACGGCAGCAACTGTTGCCACAGGAGACAAGTACGCTGACTGGGCAACCAGGGCCTGCTGTTGGACAAGCTGTAGACAGGGAAGGAAACAGGCAGAGAGAGGGGAAGGGGATGGAGGAAAAAGAGGAGGAGGAGGAGAGAGGAAAAGGGAGGGTGAGGGAGTGAGAGAGAAGGAGAAGACAAAGAGACATTTAAACGGGTATGGGGAAAAGAGAGAGAGAGAGAGAGACAAAGAAGGAGAAAAAATGAGAGGAAGGGACAGGGAGAGGGAGTGATGGAGGAACAGATGAATAGAGATCTAATTACAAGGCCATTATGTCCTGAGTCAGTGGGTTAATGGTTGTGTGTTGCGGGAAAGCTAATGCCAGATGACGTATGTTCTGTTGTCTGTGTAATAACATTACCCCCAATTAGACCACTGATAGCCTCTTCAAACTTATTACATCCTTTCATAAGCACAGCACTCCCTTTACAAACTTAGCGTGTGTGTGGTCAGTGTTTGTGCATGTGTGCGCCGCTTGCCTGTGCATTGACCGCCTGTGTGTAGGCATTGTAGGCGGGGAAGTTGAGGGTCATGGGGCTGAAGATGCCGAGCTGGGAGGCCACCTGCTGCATCCTCCTCAGCCCCCGCTCCTTCTCTGTGTCGGCAAACTTCACCACCAGACTGGAGGACGCTCCCTGTGCGGTGAAAGATGGAGACATTAAGTTTCAAGTGATGTTGCACGTTATTGTCTTTATGTATTAATGGGATCCATGTCTATTCATTCATTCATTTTCTTTATCCACTTAATCCGTTTTTACAGGTATATAGGATATACTGCAGAGGAGACTCCTGCATGTGGCTTATGTACATGTTCTCAGAAGACCATGCAAATATGATAGTGGTAGTGTATGCTTGCCTTGTGTGTTCATGCATACAACTTACAGGCATTGTGCGGCTCCCATGCAAGCTGTTGATGGCAGCCTGGGCTTCAGCGTGTCCTTGGAATTTTACAAAAGCACACCCTGCAAAAAAAACAAAAAAAAAACAGAGTCCGTTAGAGCGCACAGACTGATGAAATAAGGTAGTTTGCATGTGGTCGTGAGCGTATGTACAGTACGTGTTTTACCTTTGCTGGTGCCGTCGGGTCCTCTCAACACAGTACACTCGTCTATGCTGCCAAAGGGCTCAAACAGCCTTCTGACGTCCTCATCGCTCTGTTGCTTTCCCAGCATGCCCACAAACAACTTCCTGTCCTCTGTGAGACCAAGGACATGCACAAGAAAAAAAAAGATATGAGATCAACTTTAGTCACATCTCAAGCTGTGTTAATGAAAATACATCTATAGAAGCTACCATTTTGATCCACCAGGGGGCAGTCTTGGCTACAGAGAACGGTAATAAGAGAGAGTGGAAAGAGTGTGACTTAAATGTGTGTCTGTGTGTGCGTATTTACTAAAAGCGTGAGTCCAAGTAAGCTGCCAAACACCCCGTTGACTACTTTCCATCGCTATCTGATCCAACTTGACACCTATCCTTCTCTCAGTCTCACTGAAATGTCTGTGTGTGTGTGTGTGTGTAACTGTGGCGCTCACCTCCTCTGCCCTCGCTGTCAGCTGGTTTCACCTGGATTGGCCGATTCATCTGAGGAACAAACAAGAGGGAACATCAGCACAGATGGTCAACATGAACACGTCTCTCTCCAAAAGTAGAGCTCTTTAGGATTGACTCACCGTAAATGTCCTCATGACTTTTGTTTAATGGTTATAGGTACATTTAATAAAGACAGTTAATCAACATTTCTGTAACTGTGCCAGGGTTCAACTCATTTTCAGCTGCAGGCCTTTGGCCAGATATTCAGAAATCTAAAATAGTTACAAGTGAAATGAGAAACTAGTGGGAGACATTAATACTACTACAAGAGTATGGCATAACAAATGATCAAATTTCAGTTGACAAAACATATTAAATTATTTGAACCAACTGACCTCCATTAAACAGCCTATAAAACATTTTAATTTTAAACGTCATTTTACATGCATTGACAAATTAATTTGTGTGAGTATGATAACGTGTGTGTGTTTGGGTGTGTCCATGTGTTTTTTTAGTCGCTGATAAATCAAGGTTAGCAGGTGACAGGTGCGTCTGAACTCAACCCAAGCTGCTCTCTTTCTGTGTCAAAACAGACACACAGCCTTACTATCTCTGATTTCTCACACACACACACACACACACACGCACACACACACACACACACAGAATGGAGGAGGGATTGAGAAGTGACGAGATTAAGAATGCAGGCCGGTTGATCTGGATTACAGAAGAACTATGGATTAGATGAGGGACAAGAGTAGATTGAGATGGAGAGAAGAGAGAGGTGGGGGGGGGGTGTAGATATTGTAGTGAGATGACAAGTGTGTGAAGGGAACAGGCGCAGTCAGCTAAAAATAAAAGGATGGAGAACGAGAGACAGAGAGAGAGAGAGAAAGAGAGAGAGAGAGAGAGGGACAGGCAGAGAGAGAGAGAGAGGCCTGGGGGACTCCGACTGACTCTTCGACCGGCTGAAAGGGCAGGTGGAAGGCCAAGAGGAACCCAGGGAGTGAATGGAAACACCAGAGAAAGAAGCATTACATGACGACTGAGACAGAGAGACAGAGAGTGGGAGGATGAAAGTGAAGCTGCCCCTCAGAGGATGATTCAAAAAGAGAAAGAGAGAGAGAGAGAAAGAGGGGGAGGAGAGGGGCGTGAGTCAGTCGTGATTCTGACTCTGTCTAAAAAATGTCACGACTACAGTGATCCATCGCCTGGAGTGCTAATGCATGCGTGCACACACTTGTATTGAATGGCCCTTCAGTGCATACACTATCTATAAACACAGGTTGGTCACACGCATAGAAAGGCACACGAAAACATACTACACACACACACACACACAGTGCTTAGTCATAGCACTGTGAGGCAATGAGACAGAGTGTTAATGCCAGAGGGATGGGGTGGGGGAGGAGAAGGGCTGCAGAACGACGGCGATGAAAAGAGGCAAGGAGTGCAAGGAAGGAAGGGAGAGAAGAAAAATGGAGGGATGGAGCAAGGAGAGCGAGGGAGGAGAGGTTGAAGAAGGGATTGACATTGATACACAAAGCAGAGCCAAACAAAGTTAAAAAAACAAAACAAAAAAAAAACAGCACAGCGTGCTTGTCGGGTAGACGCTCCTATTTTCAAATCCGAGCTTTGAAATGTGGCAAATCAAAACAACTATTTTATTATTTTTTTAAATAAACATCGTTATCAGTCAGGCTCAGATTTAAAGTTCCTCACTCTGCTGCAACAAAGCGTAAAATTCACTAATTAAAACCTTGTCTCACTGCCAATCAAAATGTGATTTGGTTGAATTGGATGTATTTTGACGAATGACGAATAGAAAAACTCTGAAGAGGAAGAACAGAGGATGAGAAAAGGAGACTGGAGGAGGAGATGGAGGAGGAGGAGGAGGAGGAGAGGGAGGGTAATGGGAGGGGATGAGAGGAAGAATGGAGAAAGGTCCCAGTGGGGTGTTAAGGCAATGTAATGAAGCTGGTAATTGAGGAGAGGGCAGAGCAGAGAGGGACTGGTCCATACATTTGATTAATCAGCTCTTAGCTGTCACCACAAAGCTATTGATCTAAGGCAAGGCCATCACACAACGTCAGAGACACAAACCCACTCGGATACAAACACGCGGTCACGTGAAACACATGTACTGTCACACACATACACACAAAGTCGGCAGAGGAAGGACTGATGTACATTTTTAACTCCACACCCGTATTGACTCGAGCTGTTGGCATCCACTTACAGTTACAGAAAAAAAAGCACACACTCCACACTCAAAGTTTTCACACCATCCGTCCATCCATCCATCTGTCATCCATCCATTCATCCATCCATTCTTCCATCCATCCATCCATCCATCCATCCGTCATATCCCAGTCCTGCTGCTATTGCTGTCCATCCACGCTGCCATCCATCTTGCACTATCAACTCATCGATCAGTCCCGTCTTGTTCATTGATTTCAGGCTGTGTTGTAGAGCCGGCTGATTGTAGCAAGATTTGTGTCCACTAACCCTTTCTCTATCCTCCTCTCCATCCATCACCTCTTCCATTTCTTCCCTCATTAGGCCTGTTCAAGCTCGTCCATGTGACCGTAAAACAGACGCACCTAATGATTAAAAAAATCGGCTTGTCAGTCAATCTTTTTCTTAGTTTGCGTGTGTACGTGACCCTTTGATCAATTCAATTTATCGGGTGGTATAAATTTCATGTGATGCTTTAAGACAGGTGAGAGGAAGGATCGGATGGAGATGGGGAAAGGGCAGAGGAACTCAACACAAGGCAGCAGGTGAGAGGTGCACGATGCTTCCACAAAGACAACACAATGGCATCGGAAAATTGGCATGGCAACCGGGCCTGTTGTCATGGCAATCATATGACGGCACACTGGGTAGGTAAACAAGGATGCTGGTTGCCAAGGGCGACTGCTGTGCTCTTCGGGTAAACAAAGAATTTGTGCCGGTGAGTGCTTTGCTGGCTTCGTATTATCCTGCTCAACATCTCTCCCGACCCATTATTATCTCTCTAACAAGGGAGCAACAAGCATCGAGTATTAGTAAAAATGTATGAGAACAAGGAAATGAACAGGACAGAAAATTTATGAGAATAATGTAGAGATGTCGGCAGTATCCAGAGGGAAAAGTGAGTGTGATTTGGCTCCGAGCAAGAGAAGGAGAGGGAGAAGGTGAGGGAACTGAATCTATATTGTAGTAGAGTAATTAAAATTCCCTTGAGCCTGAGAGAAAAATGCAAATAAAGTACAGTCCCTGCTAGTAAGTCACACTGTACTCCACTCTGCCTTTCTCTCCGCCTTTACTCCAACACACATGAACAGCCACACGCTCCTTTCATGTCAAATTATCCTCTAATTACTCACGTTCCAATTAAGACTTAATCAACAGTAACCATCTGCAAACGTGCGCACGTACAAGGAGCTGGCTCCGTACTGTAGCGAGGTTTGATCCGTCCTGCTGCATACTAAGAAGGCCCCTCGCTGAAAGACGGAGTTTCTGTATCTCTGAGGAATGTGAATTCATATGTGAGCGGCAGCGTGGCGATGCATGAGGCCGAGATGTGCGATATATGATCGTGTGTGAGCTTGCATGACCACTTGCACTCAAGTGGGGGCACGTCCACTTCGCACACGCATGACCAAACCCTGCATGCAAACATGGCTCCATTTGCATGCTGTAGTGCCAACACAAATACACACACAGTACATGTCACTCACATATGCACATACACACACACACACACACACACACACACACACACACTTTTTCCCCACTCCCAGGGCACCCGCCCTTTTGTGCACACACAGAAACAAACACACTACACACATACAGTTAATCTTACTCCCTGCAGTAATGCAGAGAGGATTGTGTCAGGATTAGGGGATATTAAATCCTTGGATTATCCAATCAAATCGTATTCTACCCCCTCCCCCACCTATGCAAAATCAGTGGAACAAACCATCGCACCACATCATGAAGGGTAGGGGGAAGTGTGCGTATGTAAATGTGTGTGTACATGCACTACTTGGAACATGGATTAAACTACAGTGTTGAATCAACGTTATCATCTTTTGATTTTTTTTTTTTTTTTTTTTGCCCATCAAAACACCGGAGGGCAATACTGCAAACAGAAATATAAAACTGATTACAGTTCACAGCATGACAACAGACAATGCTGTGTGTGTGTGTGTGTGTGTGTGTGTAACACTCTCTCTTCATATCTCGCTTCCTCACACACACACACACACACACACACACATACACAAATGCAAACATACCCTTCCCCCTTTCAATCTTCCTCTAGAACACTCCATCCACACAATTTCAGATGTCCATTTTCCAAAGTGCACAAGAAAGGAAAACTATTTTTATCCCTTCTCCATGATCTAGCATTATTTCTCCCTCTTCCTCTCCCCCATGATTCCACTCTTTCCCCTCTCAACTCCATAATCCCCAACACACTGAGCCTGATGACATGGGCATCTCTGCTTTTTTTTATATATAAATCTTTCTCCATCCCTTTCCTCCTCTCTCTCTCTCTCTCTCTCTCTCTCTCTCTCTCTCTCTCTCTCTCTCTCTCTCCTCTTTCATTCACTTCCTTCTCTCATTTCTTCTACATCATTGCTGTAACATGCCTCGCAGGCCTACAAACTCATTATCATCAGCGTAGTGAACCCTTCTGTTGATTTGACACAAACAAAATTGAGCTAAATAGCAGCTGTATGTTTTCTCTCTTAAAAACATTGTTTTACAAAAAACTACATGAGTGTGTGATGTAATTCTGAACTACTTGGACGCCTAAAAATACTTTTCATGCTGATCAAGATATCGATTAGCAGAAGTGTACTGTTTCCACTCCAGACTGTGCATGGTTTTATGCTAGAGCTGTGCAATATTTACAAAATAAAATATCATAATATTTCTGAATGAATAGCTTGATGATGACATGCCCATATGTTGGGTATGACTGCTGGTGTTTTCTGAAGATGCTGACACAAAGACAAACAATAGGACAACAACAAGCCGATAGTATGGATATGATGATCCTGCAGGTAGGGACATTTATTCAGCTTGAATGTTCTGAGAAGTTTAATACTTTCAGTTACAGCCACATCAATTAACTGATTAAATTAATCTGCAACTATGCTGACAATTGATTTAAGCAAAAAAAAAAAAAATACATAAAATAAATCCCAAATGTGAATATTTTCATGAATTCCTCTATGAAACTAAAATGAATAACTTTGGTTGGTAGGTTGGACAAATCAAGACATTTTCTGGAAACGTGATGGGCATGTTTTGCAATTTGTTGGCATTTCACACACCGACCAGTTAGTTAATTAATCCAGAAAAAAAATGTACATACATCCAGAAAGACAGAAATGTACTACATATCACTATCAGTGATTCATCTATGCATCCGCTCTGTTGTGTGTTTCATCCGTGTAACAACAGTCCATAAAGGGTGTGCTTTTATATGCTCTGTTTCAGTGTGTTTACATTTTGTATTGAAGCACGCAGCACTGTTACGTTCACCGCTGGAAAAAGGCACAGAGATGTGAGAAAAACAGAGAGCATGAGCGGGAAGGTGGAGCAGCCCAGCTCCACCCCACCCCTCTCTCTCTCTCTCTCTCTCTCTCTCTCTCTCTCTCTCTCTCTCTCATCTCTCTATCGCACCACGCTTAGGCTTTGCATCCACCAGGTTACCTAGCAACCTGGCATCTCGCTCAATTCCGTTGCTTGGTAACGAGGGCCTGCAACCATAATAATACAAGCTCCTGAGCGGCCCATCCCCCTGCTCTCATCCCTCCTTCCTCTGTCTCTCTCATTCCATTCTTCACACCTGAGAAGTCTGCCCTCCTTCTCCTCCACTCAATACTTTATCTGGCAGTTAACCCTTCATCAGCCTCTCTACTGGAGCACGGATTACCAACACATTCTCCTCTCCTCTCGCCTCCTTTGCTGTCTTTATCACTCTCCATAGTAATGGTCTCAAACCATGCATAAAGCAGAACTAACTACCCTGTTGATCCCTATAATATTATGCTGTTTTTGTCAAACCCCAATGAGAAGATTCTGCATGCAGCGCTGGAGCACTCAGTGATATTTGATCCTTTGGATTTAGTCCAACATAATCCAACTGCACTATAGTGGATAACTGTTAGACCTATGCACTTGGACCTTCTTTCTATTTTAGGGAGTGTAAGTCCTTTGGGAAATGAGCTGGTGAATTAAAAAGGCTGCTCAAAGCCATACAAATTCATGATTGCAAAAATCTCATATTCACTGAGATTACATTCAATACAGCGCCAGTGACACATTTTTGGATGCTCAGATAGTTACAGCGCATCCCGTGTAATGGGATCCCATGTAATGCCAAATATGCAAATCACCTGTATGTTCTTATGAAGGCTTAATCGCAAGTAAAAATAACATAATATTGACTCAGACTGTTTTTGTGCATGCTATAGGAGTAAAAAGAATTGACAGTGTTTTTTAACAATTTCTGTCTTAGGCTGTACTCACTTTACCAAGACAGTATCTTCCAATCACTCTAACACCTTCATCTATCCAAGTAGTGTTTCATTTCCTTTGTAGACTTTGTTAAATTTTCACGCTGCTGTCTCCTACCGGCCCAACTCTTTGACATTGTTACTTGTTGCGTGTTGAGTATCGAGTAATGTGATCAACTTTGTCTATAGTCCTTAAATATAATGTAAGATGAGACTTCTTTTGAAAAGATTTATAGATTATATAATTTTTCTCAGGTTTAGTTTGAGAACTGGCATAATTCGATTCACGATATGTATTTGTATTCTACTCCTTAATTTAGTACAGGAACTCTACTTTGTGGCTGCAATATAAGTGACTGTTAAATTTGGCAGAGTGATATGATTTATCACATTGTTTGTCAGTGTCGAGTTGTCTTACAGTTGAGGCGGACATTCAAGTCACCACGTTGCACACAAGATGTCTCATTCATTTGCTCGACCTACAGCCCAAAACTAATTTGAGTCAGTAAAAGTCAAGTTTATATTTAACGCTGAGAGTAACAAACCATACACTCAAAGTGAACAAATGTATATACATTGATCAGATAGAAATGTATCTTAAAATCCAAACCTACAAGATTGTTTTAACGAAACCATAAACTTCCTTTCAATTTACTCTGCATTCATTGTATTCATTATTAAAACATGAACAACCCAAAGATGACAGAGCTACACACTCTCTGTATTATGAAGTGTTGTGATCAACAATAGTGTAATTTGGTTGTATGAAGCTCCAGCTTTGCCCTGTGGTCAGTGTGAAAAGGCCATTATCGAGACAGCAGGTTGAAGTGTGGTTAGAGAGGAGACCTCAGAGCGGAGGTCACACCCCAGGTGCAACTAAAGTCCTGTCATCCCCTTGCCCGCCTAATCACATACACACATATGCAGACACACACCAGTGGCCCCCTCTGACAGATGTCTCTGTTTAAACTGACAGAAGTGCGCCCTGACTCGCTCCCACTCCTCCACCACCCAGAATAACCCCTTTCTTCCACACACCACCCGCTTGCCCCTTCCTCCACGCTCATTATAGCAAACTTTTGTCTTGTTTCCTCCTTCTCTCTAACCCAACCTCCTCTGCTCCTCCCCTGTCTCACCCTACCCCCTCCTCGTCTATACACCCCCTATTCATGCCAAACCTCTTCATGGCCCTTCTCCACCGCTCTTAACCCCCCTCCTCTTTTCATTCAGCCGAATTCACACACTCATTCAGCCCCCCCTCGTACGGCTGCTGCTCTATACGTCCATCTCAGTGCAGACATATAAATTTACATGCTTAGACAAGGTGTCTGGATTGCAGACTTCAGGATTTAGTCTCACACTGACAGCATAGCAACATCACTCTTGGCTTTTCATAATGTATAGTGCAGAGGATTTTTTTGTTTTTAGGCTTTTAGGACATATTTATGCTGAGTGGCAACCAATGTAGACAGAAATGTATGTAAATGTACAAAAAGTTAATTAATTAATTTTTTTTTTTTTTTTAACTTTTTGCCTGCATCAAGAGTCTAATTCTGATTGAAACATAATCTAGGTGTCTTTGTTCTCTTCACTGGTGAACTCACTGATGGTTTGCAAACACTTAATCTGCTCAAATCTACACCCTTGAATATAAAATATTATGTTGTCCTGTCCATCGATACTCTGAGAGTTCAGTCACTGCATGTATTTGATGGTTCCCAAAAGCAGCACAATAAGCTCTCTGCTTAGGAATGGAAATGAAAGGGTGTATGTTACAGTAACTGATGTTTGCTGTATCATCTGGCACTGGAAATAAGTGACACTGCTCAGTGATCAAAGTCCTACCCAAGTGCAAATGCTGAGATCTGGGCATCTGTTAAGGTCACTGCATTTAAGTGATTTTTTGGCACGCTCTGCTTTCTGGCACTTGTTTTCCCAAATACATAAGTGAAAGACACCTCCCGTGTGTGCTTATCGTAATCAGTCAAATTAAACTATGTCAGTGCTTAATATCTATCTTTAATGTCTATTTTAAATACGAAGATTTTACCACTGGACGTTTCCAAATTCATCACCTTAAGTGTGCAGCTTGCAGTAAGCCGTGTGTGGGATCAAGGACTGAAATGTGCACACTGAAGCTGCTCGTGCTGAGCGTCACTCATTCAAGCCAGCTTTAAGTTGTGAGAACAAAAGCACTTATCGGTCCAGCTTAAGATGCAATAATGATGACTGATAATTGCGACTAAACAGTTCTTTTCATTCAGTGAATGGGGGAAACCAGGCCCTGCAGATTTTTGTAGCTGGCTGGATTTACAAAACAGATGGTGTGTGATATGGACTCAGCTCAACTTTGGGCTACTTTAGAGATCAGCATCTGAGAGACACAGATTTGGCAGCGAACAATCACATAACCTGGTAATCATGTGTCCACACAAACATAATTTTCAAACTGATACAAATGTTTCTGTGTGTGTGTGTGTGTGTGTGTGTGTGTGTGTGTGTGTGTGTGTGTGTATGTGTGTGTGTGAGGCCTTAAAGAGGCAGGCGCTCTCCAGGGTCAGGCTTTTATGAGGCTATGATTAGATTCTGCCTCAATTTTGTGGTGAAATATGAGGCAGGCACTCTTTCTCTGTCCATGTTGCATGCACAAATGCACTCATATGAAGACATACACATAGAAGCACATGCATATATCACACACACACACACACACACTCACACACACACAAGCACTTTTGTTTAAAATAAACAAGATAAGTCCCCCTTTGGCCTTAGCTGTACACAACCCCACACCAACATCCCTCTATAGCCTGCAACCCCCCCGTATCAATCTCTCTGACTCCTCCTCTGTTGTCTCTCTAATTCTTGCAAACACACACACTACACACACTACACACACACACACACACACTTGATTCTACACCTGTCCCTCTACTCCTTTTCCATCCCACACACAGTGAAGATAAAAATAGAGAAACGGCACGAGGGAGGGGGAGCGATACACATCACAAACCCCATCAGGCGGAGAGAGATAGAGGCAGAGGGATGGCAAAGGAGAAAGAGACAGAGAGAAATGAAAGAGAGAGAGAGAGGCAGAGAGAGAGAGAGAGAGAAAGAGAGAGAGAGAGAGAGAGCTGGGGTCTGTTCTAAATTGAAAGTGCAGCAGTAAGCAGTGAAGGGGAATAGTAAACAGTGCTGCTGACCACATAAATATGCTAAATTAGCCTACAAAGTCGCCCTAGTGGATAATTGCTCATCATAGCTTTGCCCCATAGGGAGGCTGCCTGCCAGCCATCTTCCACATGGAAACACACACAGAACATACACAACATACACAACATGCACACATTAAACTTCCTGAGTTGATCTGATAAACATTCACTACATACACTGCATGATGGACACATGGAAAGACGGTGCCTAACTTTACAGTCAGACAGACAATTTTGGACTGTGAAACAAACTTTAATGTTTATTTCCACATATTTAACTTTCCTTTAAAAATGAAGTGATATAACATGAAATGTAAAGAAGCAGCACTGGCATCGCTGCCGACCTGCTGCACCTTACAAGTGAGAGTCCATGTGAGTCGATACTGCGCATGTAAATAAACAGAGCGTTTTTCAGTTGGACACATAAATAACAAATTCACTTGCTCTCTCGTTTAATAATATACTTAACAGCTGCTGTCATGTTCGCATGATCCAGCAGTAACCCTTGCTCTCTCCCAATTTATCAGCAAAAGAACGCTGTCATACAATATGCATCCGATCAATATCACTTCCATAAACTTTTATTATATTTTAATAAATGTATCGACCTTCTGCTGTATCGGTTATTGTTAACTACTTGTCCTGTGGCGCTTCTTCTGCCTTTTTAATAATTCATTAGGCATCATGGCGAATACAATGCATGTATGTCTAAGTGTGTTTGTGTGCGTGCATGCATGTGTGTGTGTAGGCTTTAGTTTGGCTCTAATCAAAGAACAGGGAGCAGAGTGCTGCCTGGAGAGCAGTGAAGCATGACAACACACACCTGGTAAGCTGCTTATCACACTTTAATTTTACCTACACTGAGATCTGCGGATGCCAGCGTGACCAAACAGATGTGCTTAGACTGTGTTTGGCGTGCGTACATGCATGTGTGTATGTACGTACACTTTTGTTTGAAGTAGAACAAAGATGGGAAGAGAGTGATAAGCACAGGGAGAAGAGAGTGCAGATTAAATGGAGAGAGAGATATCAACGGCAAAGAACAAAAGGAAAAGATGAAGGGAAGGATAAGGGAGGAAATACAGTGGCAGTAGCCTTGGGAGAGATAGAGCTATAGATAGATAGATAGATAGATAGATAGATATATAGAGAGGGGAGGGAGGTATGAGGTTAAAATCTAAACAGGACATAGGTGAAGTGTGGCCTGAGAGAGAGGGAGGAAGGACAGACTGGGGAGGGGGCTAGGATAAAGCAAGGACAGTTTTGTATGAATGATTACTGTAAATTCAGTGTGTGAATGAGTCTGTGTTTGTACGGTTTTGTTAGGTCTATGTAGGTATGCAAAGTCATTCTGTGCCATGGGTCTGCTGACGTGAGGGAAGCCATGGGAACTATGGATGCATGATATGGATTTTTTTCAGACAATACCCAAAGCCCTTAATTACCAACCTTTCACAGCCAATAACCGATAATTTCACTTTTTTGTATTTTGAAATAAGACTAGGGTGTCTTGAGCAAAGATGGATGAGTCAATATTCCATATTATCCAATATTTCCTGTGACTTATATATCTATAAGTTTTAGTTAAGTGCATCAAAAAACTTCCCAAACAAACTAGAAAACATGAATATATGTATAACTCTAATGAGAACTACTGGAAAGAGGCAAATTAATATGACTAGATTAAGATGTACATAGTCTGATTTCTAATCATTATCTGGAGAGCCAACCCTAAATCTAAACCTAACCCCTAATCTTAAACCCTAACCCTTTCTTACATAAAAGCAGACAAACTGCCAATGATATATAAGCTATGAATGTTAAGTGGCTATAGTGATTATACAGTGGCTGGTGCTGGAATAATATTTAGTCCAGAGGCATAATGACCACCAAAGATAAAATCCAAACTTTCACTTCACTATCCCCCGTCACTTTTCTGTCAAATGCTTTGTGCTACATAACCTCGGTCCAAACACTCATGTTGGGTGTCATGCGCTTCAAATGGTTCCCAAATGGAGGAAAAGTTTTACAGCTCTGAGACCAACTAGCCTGAATTGACAAGGGGGCTGAGCCCTGACCTCTGAACTCAGACACATGCTGTCGGTCTTCTGCCACCAACCCTCAGAATTAACAAGACAATAGGCCGTGGTACAACAACTCCTGTGTGACTTATGTAAATCACTGTCAGTGAAGTACATAGACACACCTGCTTAATGGCTGTTACTGAATATTTTTTATTTGCATTGTTTGCTTGCTAATACACTCGCTCATTGAAGATGCTTTTAATTAAGCATCAAATCAAAAATGGCAGCAGGTTTTTACCTCACTGTATCTCCATCAGTATTCCCATTTGGAGCAACCCCAGAATACAAATGCGAATGAGAATTTCAATTTTCAAGTGCAAATTAGCACTGATGTGCGACAGATAAAACATGAGCTCTTTCGTGTGGATGCATCCCAGTGGGAATCTCTGCACCACGTCTAATACACCAAAACATCTGTGTGCTACAATTGGCCTTGCTACTGGTTCCACTGTTAAATTTCTGCCTCTGTGACAAATATAATGTAACTCTCTTCATCTCATGCTCCCTCTTTGCTTCTCTGTGTCCAAATTAAACACAAGGCGCAGGACGCTCTGATGAGGCCATCTGTTCATCTCTCTCTCTGAATCCCTCTGTCCTTTTTCTCATTTTCTGTCTGCTGCCCCTGCTGAACCTACCAGGGAGACGTTTCACTGCATCTTTCTGTGTGTTTGTCTCCCTCCTTTCATTCCTCTACTGGCCTGGTTGGAAGTGTTAAATCAGCGTTAAATCCCATCAGTGAGTGACAGACAGGAGCAGTCTGTAGCACTGGACTTGTCACCAAACCTTTAATTGCCTGGCCATGATGTAAAAGAAGCACATCTGTATGAGCGAGCGTTGCTACGGTTCTATTAAAGTTGCATGAGGTGACGTTCAGCCAGTACCTGCAATAAAGAGTGACCCCCGGATTCAATACTATCACACACACACACCTCAGACCTAGTTGCCCCACAGTGAGCCCGGGATCTGACTATGAAAATGAGTTTGTGAGTAACTAATCATGCAGCTTAACGAGTGGAGCCGGGCCTGGGGAAGAACGGGAGAGGGGGAGGAGATGGGGGTGAGAAACGGTCAAAAGGGTCAACTAATCAAGAGGAGGGGAAATGAGATGACGGGTGGAGGTACTGAGGGGGTGGGGGGTGGAGAGAGAGAGAGAAAGAGAGAAAGTGGGGGGGGGGGCTGACGTTGAGAGGAGGACTTAGAAGAGGGGTTACCATAAATGACTGTGAAATGAGAATCCAAGAAGGAAGCGTGTGTGAGTGTGCAGTGAGGGAAAAAAATGAGTATAAGACAGCAGGAAGGGAGGAAACTGGGGGGATGAAAGTGGAATACCATGAAGAGATTTTAGAGAGGGAAAAGGAGCAAGCGATGAAAATGGTTGGGGGTAGTGAAGAGAACATTCTGTAATATTCTACTGGTGCAGGGAAACTGGGAGAGATGTGAGGGGAGGAGTTGAATGGAGGACAGGGGGGATTTCAGGGAGCAAAAAAAAAAAAAAGAAAAGAAAAAGATAAAACAGAATGAGGGGAAAGCATGGAGAGCCGTGGTGGGAATAAAAGGAGGAATAAGGATGAGACGAAAAAGCAATTCTTCGGGAAAGAAAAGAATGGGACAATGGGAAGATGTGTGAAAGAGCGAGTGAAGTTGTCTGAAGTCATTTCTAAATCCTGTCAAAGAAGGCAATAGACTCGTAGGAGGAGGAAGGAGAAGGAAGACACACGGGATAGAAAAAAGGTATAGACAGGTAGTGGAAAGTAATAGCAGAGCTAACTTTAGAGATACAAGGAGGAGAGGTCCTGCACTATAGAGGCCGTCAAGTTAAAATATAATCATCAAAAGTAATGCTGTGAATTATTCAGAGAAATTAGATTTTAGTTCATCCTTTAAACAGAATGAGCGAGAAACATTTGTGAGCGCTTTGAAGAAAGGAAGAACTGTGCGTATCTTCTATTTATTCAAATAAACCAATTCACTGAACTCAGACAAATATGCTATAATCAAATCAATTTCCATATTTTGAGTACCTTACTCCAAAGACTTTTCAAACTGGACAGAATAAGAGAACGACATCTCTTTCATATAAACCTCAAAGTGGCAGGAAAGATACTCCAAATTGAAGGAAAACTGCGCATGGAAACAGTAATGCTGCTCATTAACTGTCCAGGCTTATTGAAAACCCAGCACATGATAACCACACCCTCAGTTCAGCACTACTCCTTCCTCAGGGGAGTGGTGCTTCTCTGATTGTTGTGTGCTGGCTCTTCAGTAAATCTGTACCGCTAATGAGTATCCTCCCAGCAAATGTTTCCTCCGTGTGTCCAGAATATTCATCACAATTTATCTGCTCCTGCAACCAGCCTGTTATTGATGTCATCAACAGGGGAGGATGAGATAAAACCCAGTGGAGAGGGTTATTGGGATAAGCCAAAGGACAAAGGGCAGCATGAGAAAGAGAGGGGTGAGACATGGCAGACAGTGGAAAGGTGATTCTTGCAGAAAGGTCAGACTCCTTAGTAGGCCCTAATTGGATTAATGTCATTACTAACATGCTGTGTTTGTAAGTGTGAGCGTGTATATGCAGAGGCATTCCCCCAGCTGCATGGGAAAGCATGCATGAATGGAATATGTATATATGCAGGGATTTTTGTTCATGTGTGTCGGAACATTTCCCCTCCCCCCAAAGCCTTTTTCTTCAGGCTCTACTCCAACCATTTTCTCACAGAGATCTTATCGGCACCCCGGCTTGCAGAGAAGGTGCAGGAACTGAAACTCTGATCAGTGGCAGGGTGACACAGAGAGAATGAGATAGAGAAAGGCTCGGAGATGGCGGAGGTACATTCGCCATTCTCTTATAACTGCTGCATATCAGAGTTTTGATAAGGCTAGGAAAATGTCATCTCCACGAAAAACATCCTATACTTTCACAGCACTCTCTCTCAGCTGGGTAGTAGTGCACGCTGCTTTCCTTGTTGGTAAAAAAAAAGAGGGTAAAAAATGCAAAATGTTCCAAAACAGATACTGTAAAAATCAGTTTTTAACTGCAGTGGAAACCAGGTCAGAGAGAGAGAGAGAGAGAGAGAGAGAGAAAGACAGAGCGCGGGAACGACAGAGAGGTACAACCTACGAGACAGACACAGATCTCGCACAGTGCCCCATCCATAATGAACAGTGTCCTACCCCTGCCCAGCCGCAGCACACGATCCCTCACAAGAGAGACTGAGGGAGACTGGGACGAGACAAAGGGGAACAGCCACATTAATTACACACACTCTCTAGGCGGAAGCAATCACCAGAGGGTAACGGAGGCACCGACAGAGAGATGGAGAGACAGGGGAAGACAGAAAAATGGAGATGATAATGCTTGCGGAGTACCTCAGTGTCTCCGGTGAGAGGGAGTGTTTGTCCTTAGCAGGAAGACGCCTGCTGGCTGCTGAGTTATGTCACAGTGTTACTAATGGGAGCTGAACAGCCAATAGCACAGACGCACACTGATCTGAGGCCACGTGTGTGTGTGTGTGTGTGTGTGTGTGTGTGTGTGTGTGTTTACAAAGTAGATGGCAGCGTCTGTGTATAATGGTGAAGGGGGCAGGACCATTTGTGATATGATTGTATGTGCAAGCTTGTGTGTACTGTTACATAAGTGTGAAGTGTGTCTGTTTGTGATGTGTACTTACCCCTGGTAGTGTTTTCTGCTCGTGTAGAGCGCTCTGGGCTTTCAGTGCCGATTCTCTCGCACAGTACGTCAGAAACGCACATCCTGTGACAGACAGAGAGAGACAGAGGGAGAGAGAAGAAGAAGGGAAAGGAGCAAAGGTAGGAAAGGTCAGTGAGTAGCTCGAGGATTTGTCATTCTCCATCTCTGTCTTTGTATTACAAAAACACACACAGTCACACACCATTTAAATCATTAAATGTCTCCTTTTCTGTTGCTTTCCCTGATTACTCGTCACCTATTCTGAATTATAGGCTAACTGTGTGAGGGGATTAAATATATATATATATATATATATTCATGCAGCGTAACTAAGCTTGACAACACCATGATGATGCACTCTATAGCAGAGAAGGACACTCCACGGCACGGCACATTTCAGAACGGCACGGCACGAGTCAGCACACATGACAGCACCACAGACGTGTGCGCGGGGGCTAACAAGGCCTTACAGGCTGGGCACAGTCAGGTTCCTGCCCTATACCAACCACTATGCATGCCTCACGATCACTCCAAATACACTCCCTCTGTTTTTCCTATGTGCTGTACCTGTGTCTGTGTGTGTGAGGGAGAGGTAGGTAGCAGAGCTGGCTGGCCAGGGCTGTTTACTACACCTGTCACCAGCACTAAGACAACAAGATTAGCAGCAGGTTAGCATCCCGGTGACATCTCAGACAGACGGATGTAAATTCATAGCAAAGAAGAACAGATTTGACGATTAAGAAGAGGAACACATTCACAATGACTCAACATAATGCCATAAGATGAGAAAAAAGAAAGACAAGACATACATGAGCACGCACGGGAAAGTACACCACACACACATGCATCTTATGGTCCATCTCATTGCTTTTAAGAGGGGCTTATTGCGGCCGTGGGGATTCTCAAAACAACAGATTCTTTCCCCTGTGTCACCCAGGCTTACAGGCCCATTACACTGATTGGAGCATACAGCCTAATCTGGTTCATAAAACACACAGGACCCCAGGTCAGTGTGTGGGTGTGTGTGTGAGAGAGAGAGAGAGAGTGTGTGTGTGTGTGTTCGCTACAGTTTATTACCGGTCTATTGTCAGGAGGGACCATTATTTAAAGCCTCCTAATCATTAACACGATTAGGAGGCTCCCTACTCTATATATCATATATTATAAACCTCTTCTTCACACCTTTATATAGTATTCTTCTACATAAGTACATTTTGGCACAAGCACACTCGTCCATGAGCACGCATTTTGATTCACGGGCTACGTGTAGTAACCGAGTTTGTTTGCCTGTCTTCTTGGTCTCACGTTGCAGCGTTAACAGGAGATGGAGACGAGAGCAGGTGTGACAGTTTCCATGGTGACATGTGACACTCAGCGCAAGAAAATCCACCCATCTATCTGCCTTACTGTCACACATCTACCTATCTAGTATCTATCAATCTGTCTATCAATCTGTTTCTTTTATGTTTAGGCTGTGTTATGATGGTGTGTGAGACCTACCTTTGTGCATGCCAGTGTATTTGTCCTTAATCACAGTTAGCTCATAGATCTTGCCAAACTGCTCGAAGATAGGCTTGAGGTCCTTCTCTTCCAGATTCCGGGGAATCTGCCCCACAAACAGCTTGATGGCGTCGGCCTCCTTCATCGGGACAGAGTGGAGAGGACGACTGGGTACTGCAGAAGGGGCTGAGGGGCAAACAGATCAGGAGCAAGTATCCCTGGAGAGGAGCAACCAAAGCTGTATGAGTCTTTGGGTCACAGCCGGAGAAGTGGGACAATACCACAACAATAGACTTAATAGTGATCTTAAAATATTCATTTGGTGGCTATGTTTGTGCTATATCATAGTTACACTACACTTTATAGATTTTAAAACTCCTGTGGTATCACAATAATATTTGTAGTATTACCTCAGGGGTTATGTATATTATATGACATTTATTACATTTATTATTGTATTTTCATATTTCTTGAACAATAAAATGAATAAAAATAAAATAAATGTAATATTTGAACATACTCCCAGCTACAAAATGTGTGCCCTAATTCTGTAAATAAATGTAAAGATTATTTGCGTGATTATTTTAAGTATTTATCGCCCAGGCTGATGACAAAGGGCTCGAGTAGCTTCTGGTGAAACAATTATGCAAATGTTAATTAGCCAATCAAAAAACAATAATGGGACTTTTCCCCAATTAAATATATATAAATCGAAAATATCTGTACCTTTTGGTGGATAAACAGCGTGCAGGATCCCTGCACATAGAAAAGAGGAGAATGAGCGTGATTGGGGGTAAATCATTGCAATAGAGCGGTTTCTTTGTTTAGCCAGCTGTAGGTTACAGCATACACACGGATGTCATGGGGCTCCCTTGCTCTTTGTCCGATCCCCCTCTCAATGTACACATACACATATACACACACACGCACGCACAAACACGCACACGCACACATACACACACACACACACACACACACGAGAACAAAACAACACAGGGTAACAGAAATATACAGGCTACATCCAGCAAAGCTCTTACCGTTTTTCAGATGATGTTTAGGGGTTGAAATTAAAGAGGGATGCTCTGTGTGTGTGTGTGTGTGTGTGTGTGTGTATGTGTGTGTGTGTGTTCCCCGTTGTTTGTTGTCCTCACCGCGCTCTCTCCGTCCCGTCCTCCTTCCTCTTCTCTCCCCTCTTCTCTGGATGCTCTCTCCGCTTCTTCTTTGTGCCCTGCCTCCCTCTCTTCCTCCTCGGGGTGTACAGATATTAGACACTCGGTTGTGTTTTGATTTTTTTTTTCTTTCTGTCTTTCTTTGGTCCCCAAAAGTCTGGAGGTGTCTTAGCAGGTGAGTCCAAAAAAAAGAAAAGAAAAAGAAAGCAGCTTGTCACCGGTGAAATTTCGACTCCAAAAAACGGCGGAGCTAGCTAGTTAGTTTTCACTTTCACGAAAGCCCCGGTTTAATTACAAAGTGATAACAGGCTAATCAGTTGCTTAACGGCCAACTGTTTAAACTTGCTCGGTCTCTTGTAACGGCCGTTTTTTTGCCTTTAGCCGTTATTGTGTCCAACCGTTAATGGAGGGCTACTCTTACTCACTGTTCTCGCTTATTTTCATGTAACGTCTCACCCGTCCAACGGCTGGATGGCTTTTCACGTCCTATGCCGGTATCTCTACTCCTCTTTTTCTCCCTCCCCCCTTCCTCCCCTCTCACCAAAGCGGTTGCTCGCCCGTGACGTCCTCCCGGGGACCGTTAATAACCATGTTCGCCTCACTCACACGAAAAATTAATCAAAACCAACCCTCAAGCTCACTTAGTCGCCTTCACACCTCCTGTTTTTAAGCTCTATGGTATATGTGTTATATTTATGCCAACAATTTATTTTTTTTAAGTATTTGAAGTGTTTTTTTTTAACTGTCGGTTTCGCGGTCGACGCTTTGTAGACGTTGCCTTAGCGACACAGTGCGCGGAGCCGCCTATTGTTCTAGCCGCGAGCCCCTGGCCTTGGTGCTGAAACGATGCCTCTTTGACGTGAAACCGAAGCGCGCCCCCGACAGCCGCCGTGCACGCCAGTCACGACTACTACAGCTGTTCACGCCCGAGCCTGAAATCACGCTCACACCCACTCAGAGTAAAATGTGTGACAGAGAGGGAAGGAGAGATAGCTCGGAGGTTGGAGTTGGCCTACTTTTACAGCGTGTACTTTGGAAAACCGGCCGACATTGGGCTATTTCACCTATTATGTTACTGCTAAACAAACAGCCATTTTTATTCCTTATCTTTGAGGTATGTGTGCGTGCCGAGAGTCTTGGGAGGAGTGAAAGGAGAGAGTCACCGGGTTCATGGTAATTTACTCCAAAAGGTCACCATCTGCCTGCCTTGCCTCGTGCCCTCTGTGAGCCAGCATCCCCCGCTACATTCATCCAACATATACACCCCACCCACACTCTCCCCACACATACACACACACACACGCGCGTGTATTGCATGTGTTTTGCCCTCACTGTGGGGCTTTCTTAGCACCGGCAGAGGAAGCACGCAACGCCCGCAGAGGCCTGAGGATGTAAACGACGTGCAGGCAGCACGCCACCCGGGCTGTTAAGCCTCCCTGCACGATGAACAAGAAACAGCTATAACTCACGCAAGTGCAAGAGTAAGGGGAAACCTGAAGTCTGTGATACTCCAAACAGACCACACACCACCAAGCTGAATGTGTATTAAAGCAGCAGCAAACAAATCAAAAATGCAAGACTTGGTGCTATATAAAACTTTGAAGGAAAAACATATTTTATTTCAATATCACAGGCCTGTAACTTTGCATAAAAATATCTCCACTGTCCTGCCAAACAACCCTAGAAATTTCTAGAAACTCTTCAGAAATCCTGGCAGGGCCTTTGGCTACAATTAAGGACAGAGAGGACACTCATCTGTTATTCATGGGGAATAAAACTTGGAAATCTCAGAGGGAGTGTACATTGTGCAATTAAAAATATACACATTATGGATATTTTATAGGTGGATTCCAGTATTTTTAGACTCAACATATCCAAATGTGATAACTTTTAGAGGGGAAAAGTAAAGTCAAATAGTCCATTGACATCATTATTTCACTGCCTCCCCCAGAATTGTATTCCTTAAAGTGTGGATAAGGCTTTGAAACGACATTAAGACCTTCTTCTAAAACAGAAAATGTAATTGAGAGACTTGGACTCACGACTCGCGTGTCTCTAAAATCCTGGCTGGCCTGACACTTGATACTCCAACTGCACAGGCCTATTATACTTTAATAAAATCCCAGCTTTCGCCCTTTAAACTTTTAAACTCTTCTTCCTTGCTTCCAGTTTGGCTCGATTCAACACTCATTTACACCTCAGGCAGCAAGACATATCTGTCCTTTTGAACTTGGCAACCATTATGCACTGTTAGGTTGGAAGATAACCTTAATTTTGGAAATTAAAACGCCACATTACATATAAAAAATGCTTCATGAAGGAATCAGCGTTTATTCATGTAATGCATGTCCTGTAATTTTAATTGTTGTAAACTGATTGTGTGCATTCTCATTTGATTTAACTGATTTTACGATGCCATTTTTAGACAGATAACTCTTGAAAAACAGATAATGCATCTCAAGAAAGTACCTGGGCGGATAAATAAACAAACACATTAGTTAATTTAAATATCTTTGGGAGCGAAACCTAAGCAAAGAACTAGTCAGACTTGGCTCCTTTACCCTGAGGATCACTCATTTCTAAGGAAAACTAGACCTGTTCATTCATGTATGAGACTCAACAGCGCCATCATTTGGAGGAAACTGCCTATAGCAAACATGACACACAGCTTAACTTCTGTTGTTTTCAATTTTATTTAAAATGAAGCTTTGAGATAATAATTTTCCCACACTGTTGTTGCATGATAAAAAAAACAAAAAAACAAAAAAAACGTCCATGTATCAGTAATAACAATCTCATAAACTCTGGTGGTAATAAAGAAAATTTGCTACAGCTTCTTAAAACAGAAAATAAATTACATGTTATTTAGATAATAGATAAATTACTATCCTTTTTTTTTGTTTTTATATAAAAAGTAATTTTTTACTACGAGGGATTAGAGACAAGAATGACACATTCAAAGCCACACACGTAACCATACACACACACATACACACACACACACATGCACACACACACACACGAATGCACGCAGTACATTAAAGTCACTGATTCTCTTGTTGATGAATGCAAATATATAGTTATATGACAGTTAGATGTGAATAAATGTAGTCTACAACAAAACTTCTATTCAGTTATAAAACATAAGCGCCTACTATGTTCAAAGAAATTATAGACATAAAACATATATATAACAAATATACAGACTCCTCAGCTTCGAGTGGGCGGGGTGTATTGTGTGTGTGTTTCTTCTTGGTGAAGAGAAAAAGAGCAAAATAAAATAAGGGAAAAAGCATAAAGAGTACTTACACACATATACAGAGAAGAATACAAAATATTTACGTTCTAAGCAGGATGATTGCATTTGATCCGTATCATGAGCTAAATTATTAAAAGACTGTTTTCTCAGTCTCCATGAGGTTTTCTCATTCTGGCTTCACCTACTCTCACAGGACAGATTCATCATCTCCCTTTCCAGGAAGGTGACGATGGATGCAAATAAAATATATATGCCGAGATGAGGTGAGGAAACAGGGAGGACAAGAAGTCGTTCTTTTAATACCTCAGCGCGCTAAAACGTTAAATTAGGTCAGCCAGGAACGAATCATTTCACACCACCAAACCTGTGCGCCGCCGCCAAGCTCGTGGGTTGTGTTTTTTTTATTGTCTAGAAATCACATTAAAAGACCAAAATGTGCCAAATAACAGCCAATATGTGGATATATACATATATAAAAAACTACACTGTTGAGCGAGCGTTCCTTCATTAAGATAACATGATAGGCTCTTCTGAATTAATCCCATA
This sequence comes from Protonibea diacanthus, assembly GCA_028641955.1. Classification (NCBI taxonomy): domain Eukaryota; kingdom Metazoa; phylum Chordata; class Actinopteri; family Sciaenidae; genus Protonibea; species Protonibea diacanthus. The sequence continues at coordinate 16,328,119 of CM053983.1, read as the reverse complement.
ATCGCCTTCCTGGTGTCATAAATACTCACAAATGTGTGTCAGTCTGCAGCAGAAATAGTTCCTAACAAAGGCACTATTTTCTCTTATTTTTTTTCTTAAAGGTGTAGTTTGTAAGATTTAGTGGCACCTAACGTAAGTGTTTTGGTCTTTTCACGTGTTTTTTTGACAAGAAAAGTTCAAACAACACCACTCTTATCACCTTTTTTCCCCCCAATTTTACAAATCATGTTATTTAGCGAGCAGCGTCGTCTTTAGTTTAGTAAAAAACATAACTGCAGCTATGAGTCGTCACGCCTCAGCTGTGGATTTTAACTCCATCAGCCGTCTTTAAAAATACAGAATATGTTGAAGGACCGTACAGGCCGTAAAATCCATGTCTAATATCCTTCTAGTTTGGGAAGACTCTCTCCTCATCCCGCTCTGATATATTTGGTCGCTTACTGCCGTGCTCACCCCTCACCTTTGGTTCATTTGTCCAAATACTGAACTGCACAATAAGAGGACACTATTTTTTGGCAAACAGGAAAAAAGACATACGATATGTTAATGAAATCCTTCTAGCTTCGTTGGGGGGTTATCACAATAGATCTATTCCAGTAGATCTATCTCAGCACATATAGTACTAAAGTACACATAGTTCATCTAGCACATGTGGTATTTGTTCAGCACGTTTCTCCTCATAATTAGTGGTATGCGTGTCTGATTACATGTGTTTTAAGATTCTGTAGATTTGAGCGAATCTTTAAAAAAAAAAAAAAAAAAAAGCCTAAATTTGTTGTTGAAACACAGCCGTGTCCTCAGTGAACACCTTCCATACACACCTCTCAGCCATAAAAAAAGAGAGTTGAAGTCACTGCAAATGACTCATCCCCGTGTGACACATTGTGAACCTGTTAAAGCTAATGCACAAAGTGAACAGATGCAAGTTGCGTGGATTATGTGCTTCTGAAAGACGATATAAAATAGCATACAGAGAATTGGGATAAGGAGCCGGCTGCTTTCACAGTGTATAACCTGAAGAATCAGGAGAAAATAGCTAAATGTTTTCTGACGGCCATCGCTGGGATTATGTCTGCTCAGGGCTGTCTGCTTCTAAGGACTTGTCTTCAGCCCTTTTGACCTAATCCTTGACATCTTGCACACCTTGGCTGTCTGTAATTGGCTGGTCAGTGCCTCTTGGCACGCTGAGCACTCTGAGTACACGAGGCACAGCAGGAGCTCTTGTAGTAGGAGTAGACGCACAGCCTGGCCTGAACCACCATCACACAGTTGTGACGTCTGTCCCGGCAGTTTTCATCTGTGAACAGAGACAAGGAGTGGAAAAAAGAGAGAGAGTGAGAGTGTTAGAGAGAAAGAAGACTGAGAAACACATAAATACACTGTCACATTGTTACACACACCAACCTGAGACTTGTGGACTGCAGGGTATTGTGTTGCAGATTTGCTCCTGTTCAGGTTTTGCGGTCAAATCACAGTCCTGGCTGTGCTTTTTGTCTTGTGTTAGACACCGTACCTCCCTCATTTGTAAGCCTTTTCCACAAGAACGTGAGCACTGAGAACAAAGGCAGAGAGGGTGTAAATAACGCGGTTATAGATTAAAGTCGCCCCTCACCTGTTTGATCTCTCATATCAAATCTCATATCAACATTTAATTCTCAGATGTCCCTTCCCTTTTCCCCTTGTCTCTCACCGCGCTCCATTCTGTTGTGAACCACTGCGGCTGACACTCTCCCATCTCACACTCCTGGACAGCGGCAGGCTTGTCCAGATGTGCACACTCACTGGCCGGTGCGACAGTAAAATCATTCCCAGTCTTCTGGACACAAATGATGTCTCGTCGCTGAGTTCCATTCCCACACGGGACATTACACTGGAAAAATAAACATAAATCTCCACATCAGGAATATAGTGTGTTTATTTGACTTAATCTATCACTATCGCCCATCTGTTACCCCCACCACTACCAAAAATTAAATAAAACGAGACAATAAAAATGTGTAGAGTTGTTATGTAGAATTTCCCCCTTTCGTTTCTGTGTTTCATTCATCCTTCACCCCCTCCGTCCTACCTGTGACCAGGGGCTGCTGTACCACATGGATGTTGGCACACACGGACCGCTGTTGCAGGCCTTCATCTCTGCCGGTTTTTCCACAACACAGTCCCCTCCTCCTCCACCGTCCCTGACCCCTCCTCGAGTCAGACACACCACCTCCCTCCTCTGCACCCCGGGGCCACACTGCGCTGAACACTGAGAGGACAAAGTGGAAGATCATGTTGAGGATTACTGTTAAGTGCTGTGAATGTTTCTTCCGTCACTTCTGTGTGTGTGTGTGTGTGTGTGTGTGTGTTACTCACAGTGTTGGACCAGGTAGTGAAGTACCAGTTGGTTACACACGGCCCCATGTTGCACTCCTCACTTCCTTGCGGGCGAACCCTGGAGTTGCACTCCATGTCGCTAACGATGCTGCCCTGATCGCTGACGCACCGCACGCTCCTTGTCCTCCTCCCGACGCCACAGTCCACTGAGCACTGTGACAAACGGAGAGGAGAAAAACAAACACATAAACACGACACCAAAGAGTGAGTTATGAAGAAAAAGAGTTAAGAGAGTTATGAATGAATGAAAAATATGTGTAAGATCATTTATCAAGACTATAAACTGTTACTGGCTGGTTGGAATATCTATTATAATTTTTAAATGTACCCAGAATGTGTAACTAATTAAGTGAAAAACTTGAACCATGATCTTAAAAAAATGATTTATTGCAACCCAACCCATGGCACCGTATCTGCAGCAGTCTCTGACTTGAAAAGTACTTAGATAGTTGTATGCTAGTCTAATGAAGGATTTTTTAAAAATTTATGACAGAGCCACAGTGCCATAATTTCAAAATAGCATGGCAAAATTTAAAAGAAGTCCACACACAAAATCATTCTTGCTTATTTTAACGCAACTCCACCCATCCTCTCTCTTTGAGTCTGTGTTATGTTCTGTGATGAATTACTCGGTCTCTTTCTACCATGTACGTGCTCCCATTTGCAGATGCTATTCCCAGTGACATGCAAGTGTTGTTGTCCTACCATGCTCCAGTCGGAGCTGACCTCCCAGTGGGAGCAGAGGGCGAGCTGACACGCCTGGGTGGACTCTGGCGGGGTGAGGTTGGCACAGCGCTGTGGGTGGACCATGGTGGAGCGATCCCCAAACCTCTGCCTGCACTGGAGCTGCCTCTGCTGCACCCCGGGGCCACAGGACACACTGCACTCTGACCATGAATTGGCCTCCCAGCTGGGAGTGAGGCAGAGAGAGACATGTTGAACAAATAATTACAGATGATATACTATTATAGTAATACTTTAGGTCAGCTCACTGCAAATCATATCTACATGCACTGACAAGGATGTCAACAATTATCCAAAAATTATGCGTTTTTAGGTTTCTGTAAGCGTGTTCCGGTAACTCCCTGGCATCCACATGTCTTCATTCATAAAAATCAGTTTGCAGAGTATTTTCATCAAGTCACCACCACTCTCACTTTTAACATGGCGTAAACTAAAGTCAGTCTAGACAATTTACTGCATTTTTTTTAGATTATCCAAGCCACAAATATTTTAAAAATAAAACATGCAGTAAAATATCAACTTATTTAGAGTAGAAATCAACTTTTTTATTCCAGAAATGAATGTCTGTAGCTTGAGATAAGAATGAATAAGGCAGGCTGTTACACACACACACAAAAAACACCTGAAAATAAACTGATTTGCACTATAAACACATTAAAACATGCATGCCACACTGGCAGATTGTTTTTATTTAAAAAAAAAAAAGACTTTCAGGACTTGAAGTACAGACAAAGGAAGATTTTGGGTGTGGTTTTCATGCTGTGAATCACCAGCTGCGAAAAATGCAGTAGCGTTTGTAGGAAAATGATCTTTTTTTCACTTCTTGAAGAGTTGAAGAGTTTAGGAACTGAATATAAATCGATATAATGTGAATCTTTTCAAGATAAATTGCGTGTTTTCTCACAATGGTGGGCAGGGATGCGTGTTACAAGGCTCCTCCTCGGGGACAGGTTTGGCTGCAGAGTCACATTTCCTCTCTGGGACTTCCTCGTCTGTATGGCGGTCTATACACAGAATGACTCTGTACTGAGAACCTACAGAGAGAGAGAGAGAGAGAGACGGATGGATGCACAGACATGAGCTCAATGATGTTGCACTTGCACCTATCAGCCAGAGGAGGGAGGCATCACATCATCCAAAGCAAGTATTTTTTGTGCACTTAATTCTGAGTAATTGTAAAATTACACAGATATGAAGATCAATAAAGGTGATCAGAATCTAACCTTTGCCACAGGTAGCAGAACACTCAGTGAGTCCGCCTCTTCTCCACACGTATGGTGGCTGAGTGTCCAGCGGCAGGTCAGTGCGAGGAGGGATCCGAGCATTCCTGTTGGGTGCAGAGCCTCGAGGACGTGACCTCTCAGGTGTCCACCGGTCCAAGGAAGGAGGAGAAAACACAGAGGAGGAGGAGGAGGAGGAGGAGGAGGAGGAGGACGACGACGACGAAGAGGGGAAAGAAGGGACAGAAAGAGGAGGAGGGGCAGGAGGAGGGTCTTCTACTGACACAGTGAGAGGACCTGGGAAAGAAGTAAAAAAAAAAATCAGTGGACATGAAGACAAATTAGAGAGGGCAGGAAAGGTTTGTGAGAGAGGGACGAATTGGGAAACAGACATGAGGAGGAGGGGGGAGAAAAGAGCGATAAAGAGGGGAGGAAAGAGGCGAAACACCAATGTTGAAATATTGAGAATAGGAGGAAGGCAGTGAGTCAGAAGCTAATGATGTCATCATGAGGTCAGGGTCTCATGACAGCGAACATGTGGACCAGATAGCCTCCCATCTAGGTCATATGCAAACACACAAACACGCTTATACAATAACCCCTCCCACTTGGTCTACAACCACACCCATTATAATCTATAAACACGTCAATCATCCTCCAAGGACATGGGCCGCAGAAGTGTTTCCTTGAGTAATTGGGAAAGAATGAATCTTGAGATCTTGATTTAGGGTTCTGGCGGGATTTAGCTATGTGTTGTACATGAAAAGAAGGAAAATCAGCGATAGACATACTGCGAAGTGGTGCCCTCGCCGGCTCTCGCTCCCTGTGCCTCTCTCTGGGTGTTTCCCGCTCTCTCTCCATCAGCCTCTCCCTCTCTATCTCCTTCTTCTCCACGGGGACATAAAACTCATAGTCGATGCCCGGGTTCTCCTTGTGGAAAATGATCTGCAGAGAAAAACGGGGCGAGAGAACAGACAGTGAATGAAGTGAAAAGTATCCAATGACACACATGAAACACCCTGAACAGTTTTTACGTATCCCCGAGGAGAAATGTACATCTCCTTCCCTTCACAGGGAGGTTAGAGGTCAGGATGAGCTTCAGAACAGCCACTACGGTCCTGCCAGGGAGTCAGTGTCATGTTCGAGGATGCCTCAGCAGGGTGTATCCTTGTCACTATGTGCCCCCCTCTTACTATGAAACCCTGTAGCCCATCTTGCAATGCTTAACATAGTCAAGGTCATCTAAACTTAATCAGCTGGACATCCATGGCAACAACATTTTGATCTGCTATTTTTTTGCCAGCCGAATAAAGCACATCTGAATCTATCAAAGCCAGAGTGACATATCTTCATAACGATGGGGTGAATTGTCACAAAGATGTTGCAACATTTCATACTCTCAGGAGAAGAACTCCAAACTTTAGTGATCCAAACTTTGTCACCCCAGTTTAAAAAAAAGGTAGGGATTACAGTGATACACATGAGCCACAACGTGTTGTTGTTTTTTCACTTAGATTTTTGTGAGGATTAAACAAACAAGGTATAATGTGTTAAATAGGGAGCTTTAGAGCTGCTGGAAGGCATTTTGTTACCTTTGGACGGAGTCAGATTAGCTGTTCCCAGTCTTTATGCAAAGCTAAACTAACCGGCAGCTGGCTACGGTGCTGACCATGAACCATCCCCAATTCGCTTGCGGTCTGGACTTTCTGTCATCTCCCTGCTGTCTGTCTGTAATAAAGGCAAAGCTTTGAGCACTGGGCCTCTGAACTCCTCTTGGATACTGATCTGATGGTGAGATGAAGTATGTTGTACTGAGTAAACTATGGGTGTAGCTAAGGGTGCAACTGGTGCTATAAAAGCTTCAGAGTGCCGGTCATCACAAGCTGAGCCAGACAAGCTGAGATGTCCTATAGTGTATCACAAACAATAAACAGTTTTGATTTGATCTTTTTGATAGTTTTTCTTCTGTGGGACCACCCACAGGCCAAACTGTGGGCTCTACAGATAGCTGACCTTTTTCTATTTTTCATCCATCAAACTATTTCTTTTCCAGCGTGTAATGAGCATTACAACCCCACAGCGCGCCTGCCCAGGGTCTAGACTTTTGGTCTTTTTATGCTTTATTTCAAAATCCCATTAATCCTGAAAAATGCAGGTGATTCCAGAGGAGATCAAACACTGGCTTTGGTGTATGTTTGCTATTTTAACCCTCTCCTGCTCTGTAGCTACTGGATGCAATGCTGCAGATGACTCCTGTTCTTTAATAAGATCTTAGCCCGGGGATAGACTTGTTATTATTAAGCCCTGGATTGTCTGATGTGGCTCAGGCTAAGCTTCGGTGTAGCTGTCTTCATCCCGCCGTAATGCTAAAATAATGCTGCCTATCTGGTGGATCTTGACACAGAGCAGGGGAGCATAGCCACGGGCTTACAACAATGTTACAGAGATGCGAGATATATGTGTACGCATGTGTGTGATCCTTATCTTTAACTTAATTTCGACATGCCTGGGTTCATGTTTGCTTACATGGTTAAAATAAATGTGGTCCAGAACTTACATAAAGCTGTAGCTGTGTTGTGGTGGGTCCCGGGGCCTTGAGGGACTCGCCTTTCTCTTCCTCCTTCTCTGGCTGCGCTCTAGGTCGGGTGTAGGTGAAGGTGGTCCCTCCTGCTTGGTACTCCCCTGGAGGGTCCACAGCCCAACGCCCATTCACCACTGAAGCCCCGGTGCCACTTCTCATGGCTGGAGTAACAAGGGGTGGGGGTGGTGTGACAGAAGGGCAGACGGGAGGAGTTGGAGCAGCATTTGAGTGAAGTTTTCTTTTCTTAATTTGACCTTGTTTAGTCTACATGGTGGTGGATTCTTAGGAAACCCCCATGAGCTCAAACACACTCTTAGACAGACAAACACAGACTTTGGAGTGCTGTCTCATTACCAAACAGGGGGCTGGCAGGACAAACACTCACACTCACACACACATACACACTTCACTGGTTCCGTATGGGCTATAACAATGCTGGCTTTATCTGCGTGGAGTCGGTGAGGCCACAAAATTTACAGTCTTAGTCCAAGCCAGCACACACAGATGCTTATGGGCCAAATCTCATTCCCAAATCTGCAATTCTCTCGCCAACGTCTCCCTTTTACTGGAGCTACCACCGGTATTATGTAAGAAATCTTAAATTGAACGTGTGTGTGTGTGTGTGTGTGTGTGTGCAGGATTTTGTTTGTGACTGTTAAGTCTTACCCAGGTAATTAGGGCTGGCTCGTCTCTCCGTGATGTTAATGAAAGTAGCTCCGGGTGGGATGTCCAGGATCTTGTGGTAACCAAGGGGAACCGTAACATTTTGGAAGCTTCCCGTCACCTTTCGACAGGAGGTGTCTCGCCCGCCACACACTCCACACTTGTCAATCACAGAGCCAGAGCCCAGAACCCCGTCGCAACCCTCGGTCTGGCAGGAGAAGAAGGTGAAAAGATGTGAGTGATGGGTCAGACAATGAGAAGAAAAAAATGGGGTAGGGGAACAAGAGAGATGTGGGAGAAGGGGCGGGCATAGAGCAGAGAATGGCTAATTCCAGTCTTGTTGACATTTTACATCCATTGCCAGTGCTTATTTCACCGTTGTTTGTGTAAATGGGTAACTGTCGCTGGCCAGATTCTTGTCAGAAGCAGAAGGGCAAAATCAGAATGCGAGAATACAAATGAGAAAAAGGGGGAAATATACAGAGAAAAGAGGCCCTGAGTAGGGTAATAAAAAAAAAGCTTGGAGACACGCTGAATCTGAATGCCAGGCTTAAATCAGCCTCCAGACATGAGACTAAGAGAGCCAGATTCTGGACTTTGTCAACCCCCGTCTAGACAGCAGGGACTTGGGCTCACTTTAAGCTACAAATCTCACACACAGGCACATTTAAATGCACTCACCAGACATTGTCCTTCTACACACACGTCATTTGAGCTGACATTGATGCAGGGAGTCCCGTCTCGGACGCGCTCGGCCTGACGAACGTAGAAACGATAGCCGGCAGGTCTGCAGGTCAGCTCGCACTGCTTGTCCACACCAACTGCAACACATGAAAGATAGAAGGATTATTGCACAAAGCACGTTTGTCTTTGTATTTTTGTGTTTAGCTGTGAGATCTCCTGCATGACTGTGGGTAGTTTTTTGTGCGTCTGCCTGCCGTGGAGAAGACCCAGCTGGGCGATGAACATCTTTCCATGTGGCCAGGAAACCGAGGCAAGGCCATATAACCCTTGACTGTCAGACAGCACCAGAGTGATTAGCTATTTCCCCTGCTGCTCACATATACAAGTGCACTCACTGCTGCACCTTCCCTGGAGATACATACCCAGAGGAGAGGTGTAAACATAAGCCTGAGGAAGGTTTGATTTATGAGAGGAACCCAACGGGAGCACGCAGCAGTGAGACTTGTACTTGGACAGAGAGAGCAGAAGGGAAGTATCAGAGAATGAGAGCACGGCTTCAAGGTAAAGGAGGAAATTAAAGTCCTTCAGCGCAGAGAGAATGGGCAGAGAAATAGATGAGCGGAGAATACAGACGATCTCACAGGGGAATGGGGTGGGGAACAAGAAGAAGAAAGGGAGACAAGTGTGTTTATGTGGTGAAATACAAAGAGCAGGTTTAAACAAAAAAGTTCAACGCCTTAAAATATTCGCTTTCTTTTTACGAGAAGAGGCAGAATACATCGGCCAAAATTCATCCTCAGAATCTTTCAGCTATTGTCTGACAATGACTTAGCTTTTTATTTGCTTTTTAAAAAAGGGTCTTTCATGTGTATCGAGTTGCTAATTGGACAACAGAGGAGGTCTTGGCTATCCAAATATTCGCTGGCAACACCAGAAGCACTGAAACACTGGGTGTTGCCCCAGAAGGTTAAATCGTGGTAAAAGTCCTTTTTGGTAGGAGTCTAATAAGTTGCCTTAAGTCAAGTGATGTCTCTTGAGTCAGCCTCGGTTGGGTCTTATGATTCTTATTTTCAGGTTAATATAAACAAAGGAAAACATAGTCATGCATAGTATATTAACTTTCTGCCAATAGAGCTCTTTAAATGTTACATACTGGACCTTTAAGACTACAAGCTTTCAAAAATTGAGGGTGTGAAGAAAGAAGCAAGCTTACTTGAGCTCTGTAGCTTGCTCCTCAGTTCTGCTCAAGGGTAGTTATTGATTACATTGAGGCCACATTAGCTGCTATGAGCATAACACACCTGAATCTTTATCTAAATCGTCTGTGGTGACGTTGCATTCACTACCGTGTTTCTACATTCCTCCTGATGTGATAAGATTGCAATGCAAAATGGGAGGAGTTCTCCTTTAGCACACAGATATGTTTGTACCTCCTGAAATGTTGAACTAATCCTTTAAAGAGAGACAGAGAAAGAGATAGAGGAATGGGTGATAAAGACGGGAAAGGGCAGTGAGAAGCTCCACTGTTCGTCCTTCTCTTTGAGGTTAGAGGCTTAGGGTGTAACAGAGGTTAAAGGCCTCAGGCAGAACTGGTGTGTGTGTGTGTTTTAAATGGAGCTATACAGACATGAGCTCATAGCATGAGTAAGGAGTCATAGATTTAGTTGCAGATGGAAGGGAGGGTTTTTTTTCATTGGGAGTTCAGGGGTTAAAAGGAGAAATTCTGTGCTTCTGAAATTATGACTTCTCGCGGTGGTGTCACATTTCTCCTCCAAACTATGACAGAAACATACCAACTATTGAATTCTATATAAATAAGCGCTTGCCAAAAGTGGTCAAAAACTATTGTACAGTTATATTATTCTATCCTTGAAGCAGTTTGAAAAATAGGCGTTTCTTCCCTCCCGTTGTGAAATATTTTGGACATTTTGAAGTAAAGTGTGGTTCTGATATTACACTATAGTTACTTAATTTTCATATAATAACACTGAAGATTGTTTGACCATGGAAAGATTTCCCAGCCCAGATCAATAAGCTGTCATCAGCAAGTAACCCAAAGCCCCTACCATCTTCAAAGTCAAGAGGTTCTTAGGCGATCGCCAAGAACAAAGACTAAAGGTCAAATACCTGACCCTTGGTTTCACCTTGTGTGTCCAGGAGAGAATGTAAACGGTACGTTGTGAACTCAAAGGATTTTTATATGCTTTCACAGAAATTTGAATCTTTGAATCTCTATTTTGAAATACAACAATGCTTCACCTGGTAAAACTGGACTGTTGAGATGCCATTTCATTGTTTTGTTGGTTTCCATTTCAAATCGAAGGATAAGGTGCAAAAGAAGTTTAGAGAATTTCCGTGGGAGGGCCAGTGTACCAAAGCTTTATCTCAGTGACAAAAAGTGGCCTACTGTAGACTTTCATAGGTAGATTTTCATCATGGATCTGCTAAATTTGGACTGAGATTTGTGCCTTTGCAAGTTATACATCCTGACCCATGGTTGTTTTCTCAATATTTTAAGCATGTGTTTGTAAGTGTATTTTATCTCACGAAGTGGCTGGAAGTGGTCAGGAAGTCATACACGTGAAGCCATTGACCGAGACTGGATGTTTATCTTTCCACAAGTGTGTAGAGAAATGAAGGTAATGTTGACCTGGTACATCAATTTGCTTCTAAATAAAAAACGTAGTGGTGGTCTTTCAGCATTGACAAACACTAGATACACAATACTTTACAGTTTAGGGAGCAGTGTCAAGATTACAGCAGAGTTTACTTTGTGTCTGGAAGTTCAAGAAGGTTGTAAATGTTTCTAAAATATGGTGAGAAAGAGTTTTTAAACCATTAGAAAAGAAAGTGTTTTACTAATATAAAACAATGAGTCATGCTGATTTAAAAAATCTGGTTTAGAAAATGTGGGATCAAAACTACTTTAATTCAGAAAAGATCATCAGCAATCATTTAAAACAGTTTTTTGTTAGTCTGACCTTCAGTAGCTTCCTGTAATCTGTTTTATTCTGATGATATTTCATTAGAAAAGAAATCTGTTCATTAGAAGCACGATAATGTGGGATTTAAAAAAAATCATCATGCATCTATTATTTTTCATTGATTTTACCAGTTGGTTTTAACTGATTTGGATAAAAACAACAGTCCTGCAATCACTACTGTACAATAATACACGTGAAAACATGAATCCCTGTCCCTGACTGCCATCCAAATGAGCCAAACCTCTATCCCCACTTATTTGCTACTGTCTCATAACTACAGAGAGAAAGGCATACGGTACGTATTCAGACAGAAAGAGAAAGGGAGGCAGTGTTCCCACCCTCTCTCTCTCCACCCTGGTTCTCTCTTTCTGTCTGTCATAGTTATCTTTGAGAGATTAGACTGGAGACAGTGACAGAAAAGAGAGGGGGAGACAAAAGTGGGAGACGTGTTGCCACTCATGTACCCATTGCCACTCTGTATGTATTCTCCCTCCTCATCTCCCTCATCTCCTTTTCTTTCTCCCCTTCCTGCCATGTTCGAGCACTCTCCAACTCCTAATCCCCTCTCCCTCTTTATCTTTCATTTATCTCTGGATACGTCCCTCTGTTCTCTGTTTCTCTGTTCGCTCCTCGATCTCTGGCCTGTCTTTCTCTTGCACTCTCACTCTCCCTCTCTCCCTCTCTGAGCTTAGTGTTCAGACAGTGGAATATATGTTGTCTAAATATACTTCCCCACTATCTCTCTGTCTATACAAACTCCAACTGGGAGAGAGAAAGAGAGAGGCAGTGGGACAGGAAGAGGGGAGGATGGGTGCACAGAGAGGGGATGAGGCCTGAAAAAAGGGAATATTGAAGTAAAACAACACCTGCACGTGCAGCGTTTACAAAAGTAGAGAGGTACAGCTATCCAGAGCTGAGCTCGTGCAGGGAAACATTACCGCCGAAATGAATCAGGACTATCACTTCTGTGGCAGCTTTACAGTTTCAGCTTCCACTTCCAAACTATAGGCCACAACACTTAATACATACATAACAGGGCTGTCATCTTGTAGGGAAAAAAAAAAAAATCACACACCAAGTAGCAAGAGCTGACTGCACAGTTTAACATAAATACTAAGGGGAAATGTATGCAGAGCTGTACAAGGTCCTAAACAGATGAGAGCAGCTGGACAGAAATGACTAATACACAGTTCGATGTCGAAACACACACACACACACACTCCTCGCAGCCTCCAGCATGTTGATGGGAAGCTAGATATGAAGGTCTGGGTTGTGGCCAATGGGACTGAACTGGAATAAACAGTGCGATACCGTTTACTTAGCAGAGTGAAAAAGGATCATCTCCAGCACAGTTTGAGTGCGGCTGACCTAGCTGACGTCATCTGGAAATACTTTTGACACATACAGTACTGTATCTACCCCCATCAGAGGCCACAGCCATCAACAAATGTGACCTCTGCCATTTGGTTGCTTCCTTTATCCAAAAAAAAAAAAAAAAAATGATAATGCCCCCCTCCCCTATCGGAGGTTGTTTTTCTTCCCCTCCTCCCGCTCTGTCCGGTCCTCTCCTCCTCTCAGCAGATCTCAAGGACGTGGTGGCTTAAAAGAAGCCAAAGTGGAGCAGGGGGCAAGGACGCACAGCAGATAGAGAACATTTAGGAGCAGCTGAATTCAGGATAAATACAGTAATCTCACTCTTTCCCCTCACAAACACACACAGACAGGGGGTGGTGGGTGAAAGGAAAGCCCCTGTGTTTATGCAGACAGTTAGACTCCTGCTGACACCACCACCACCACGCTGACTCTCGATACAGATATACAGAATACATTGTCTCGATCTACCCTTAAAAGGCTGCTCTGACATGACCAAAATATAGACAGTGTTGCATTTAAAGGTTACTCCCTCCTTCTGTGCTGTGTGCCCTCGAAAAAGCAGACCACCTCCCTCTGACGTTTTATGAGTTATTTAACACATTATCTATAAAGTGTATCCTCTGCAGGGTCACAGGGGGATGGCCACCTCATCCTGGGTGAGAGACGACTTGAGAACACCCAGTAAAAGTCGCCATTTGTTCATATACAGATCGCCCATTTACACATCCAGCAGTCACAGAGCAACATTAGCCTTTATTTGCAGCCACCTGAAGAATTTAAGCCCAACTTTTCGCTCTCCTTTTAGCTCTGTTTTGCTCACCACCATGATATATAGTACCTTAGCTGATAGGTGTCTCACTTTCTTCACTAGCTAGTCGCTAATGCCTGTCTGTTCTTTTGTGCAGAGGAGGTCGTGTATAGGTATATATGTTTATCAGTGCATTTTCACTGCAACAGCTGCCTGCTGCATCTGGAGCCGGGGTTGATGAGATTGATGGCAGTGAAAACAGTAAAGATTAGGGGCGTAAAACCAAAACAATTAGCCGAAATGTGCTTAAACTCTCCGTACAGCAGAGGGGAGGTGCAGAGCCAGGTGATATTTCTCTGCGAGTCACTATAAGCAAACCTTTCACCCACGATATAATCATTCTTGATTCTTGATTGTTAATATAAAATACTGCCTCTGTGTTTTTATTGTGTGTCATTCTTCATTTCATCATATTTGTACTACTGTGTTTGTAGTTTTGTGTAAAGACAGCAGTGGGGTTAAACCAAATATGTGGTTGGTTGTTGCTGATCTAGCCTGTCTGGCTCTGCACAGTGTGCACAGTGTGTCTTCAGCCAGCTGATACAGTAATCACAAGTCTATGGGTACAGATACACAAACACGCATGCACAACATTTCATCTCAGATCCATTAAGCCATTCATCCCCCAGTGCACAAGCACACTTGCCAATAAGCCCGTACTGTAAATACACAGCGGCCTGAGCGCATATTTCTAAGTCTAATGACAAATACTGTTGATACCATCTCACAGCTGTGTTTCTCTCTCCTCTCCTCTTCTTTTTCCGTCCTCTGTTCTCTCACTCCCCAAACTCCACATGTTTGTAATATCCTCTCTATCACAATCCTCAAATATCCGTAAGTGTTTTCTCCTTTCCTCTGCCCCCGCCCCACCCGCCCCCAGCATCGAAAAACAAAGATAAATAGACACAATCTCCACTGTGCTGAACTATTGTACACTTAACAAGAAAGTAAACAAACACACTCCACCACACACAGACACACACACACGTTAAGTGTGGAGAAATAAAAGATATGCATGCACAAGCCACGTCGTCTCTCTTTGCTCCCAGCGGTCATGTGACAAAACACTTGCATCCCATCACCTCTCACCTCTCTCTCTCTCTCTCTCTCTCTCTCTCTCTCTCTCTCTCTCTCTCTCTCTCTCTCTCTCCGCCTTTCTTTCCCCTTTTCTTTATCTCACTCAGTAGGAATCTGTGTGCATGGTCAGAGCTGGGAGGAGAAGCTTGGCAGGAGAGGAAAAGAGATGTTGGACAAATGAGAGGAAAAAGAGAGGAGGGAGAGTGTTTTGTGCAAAGAATAAAAGCATATTGAGTTCCAGTCATTCTCTTTTCCCCTCAGCTCTCACCACCCTCGACGCAACATGAACTGTAAGCTTGCTCCAATGAGAAGAAGGATTGTGGTGGGTTGGGCATGCAGTGGAGGTCTGCCAATGCACACTAATACCAGTGCTACGTTTAACTCACTTAAACACACATTTTACTGACACTCCCTCACCCCCCCACACTGCCACCTCTTAGCATTTAATTCTTGCTATAAGCCTATTATCACATCGAAGCACTGTGTGGCTAAACCCTAAAATACAGTATGTGTGTGCATTAGCTCAGCCCTCACCCTCAGTGAAAGGTTCCCAGTTGTAGAGGCGACCCATGAACTCCTGGGTGTTAAAGGCTGCACACTGCTCTGCTCTGGACTCCAACGCACCTCCTCCACACACCTGCAGGACAGAAACAAAGCGAGACATAGGGAAAAGTTTAAAATGCAATGCCACACATTGAACTAATATTAAATCACTCAGCTATTAAACCGATGGTTGTTTCTCTCACAGTCCCCGCTGGAGAAAGGGTGGAGTTGTGAGTAAAGACACGAAGAAAAAACAGCTAATAAAGAAGGGGGGGGGATTAATTTCATAGAGGTAAGAGCATACACGCCATACCCTAATATACAAACACACACACACACACATAATCCCCTTCTCCTTTTGGCAGTCAGTGACTGTATTAGTACCATATGGAAATAATAGATTTTTTGGAAACGGCTGCTCACATAAATCCACCATGGCTTTCAGTGCATGACCGCAGAATGTGAGTGACTGTGTGAGCATGTGCATGTGTGTGTTTGGGTGTGTGTGCGTGTGTGTGTGTGTGTGTGTGAGTGCATGTGAGTATGAGCACATGTCCTGCGTATGCACGTTCAAGCAGAGTCCTTATGGAGCCGTACAGTGGAAAGAGTTTTAGCATACCTGCACTTAAACAGCTGAAACAGTGGGCAGACATGACTGTTGTGCTATAGTGAGCTTTGCCCCAGTTCTATGGGACATACACACACAGAGTACAATTCTGAGGTATTAGTACTTTATTTGTGTATTTCCTTTTTATGCTCCATTATGCTTTTATTTTCTATTTTTTTTCAAGCCATGATAGCAGTGCGTTCCTGTCAAGCAGCACCTACACGACTGTAAAGTCTAGCAAAAGTCTATGCAAAAGTGCCAAAAACTGCAGTTCCTCAAATGGCTACTTGAGGCAGTCTACAAAACATGTCAGTCTCCATAAGCCCCCATATTAAAATGTTCAACTTCACAGCAGAAATAAACATGTTTACAGCCTGGTACAAAAAACAGTTTTGGTCTCTATAAATCATTTCTCAGTTCATAACAACTGTACTGAGCCTGAATTGTTTTTTTTAACTCACCCGTTCAAATTATATAAAGGCTTAAAGTTGCATAATTTACAGCCTGGCCACTTTAATTGACAAGTGGGCGCTGTTACAGACGGCTTGTTTGAGCACCCAGGCGTCATTCTGCCTGCCTCAGGTCCACCAATGATCCACATTTTTGCCGATTGTTAGATTAGCCAGGAGGCGGAAGATGCCGGACTGCCAATGGCGGCAGCCAGAGCCACAGATTTTGTCCTTCAAACGGCTCTTCGGAAACCTCTGTGTGACGTCACAGATACACCGTCCGTTCTTTATACTCTCAGATAGCTTTAGACTCTTGTTACTCTGCTATATTTATCTGACAGATGTAGGTACTAGTTAGTTTTCAGATTTAGGCACTGATGTTAATATGCAGCTACTGCTAGTAGTCGGTTAGCTCAACTTAGCATCAGGAGTGGGAACATGGAAACACCCAAAGGAAACAAAATGCACCCAGCAGCACCTCTAAAGCTCTTTAATTAACACTTTGGAGGTGCTGGTAGATACCTTTAGACAGAGTCAGGCTAGCTTTCCCTCCTGCTTCCAGTCTTTGTGCTAAGCTAACTGTCAAACCTTTAAGTACCTTATGCTTATTGTATTTTAACTGACTGGAGTACAGGAACTGAATACTTCTTCCACTGCTGAACACACAGACTCAGCTTCACCAGGTATCATAACTGTGGGAAGCCACAACCATCCTGTCTGGTCAAAAACTCAGTGAGTTTACAGCCTTCTGATATACAGCTGGTTCAAACACACACACACTCTCTCTTGCATGCCGCACACAGAGGTCTCAGATTTCCTTGCAACTCAAATATCTGTCAGCTCCACAATCATCTTGTCTTTCACTCCTCTCTTTCTTTGATTAGTTCTTCTTTTTCTTTTGTTTTTTCCCCCCACATGATTCTCTCTTCATGCTCACAGCTGTCACAAACAGCTGGAAAGTTCCTAGTCACTCATCTGGGAGAGACAAGAGCGAGGGAGTAGTCAAGTTCACACACACAAATGCAGGCACGCTCGGATCAACATTTCCCATGTGAACCAGCCTCGGCGACAAAGTGTAACTAAAAGACTCAAATGGATAAAAGCAAAGCATGCAGTGAATTTCACACTTTCTCTGGGCTGTGTATGTGTGTGACTTAAGGTATGTGGCCGTCATGTCACAAGGCACTCATAAGGATCATCTGTTGTTTTTGTTCTGGTTGAAGTGTGAAACCAACTCATGAAACTTTATGCAGTCCACTTCGCCACAACTTCACGCTGCAGAAACAGACATATTTTTGTTTTATTTATGGGGAGTGTGTTATAGTCTGATCTAAGCCTCTTACACGAGAGTGTGTTTTGGCTACATCCTCTGAATGCACGAGTGTCTGTGGGTGCTTGAAGGTCAGTATACATGTGTGACCTGATGTTTTTAAGTAACCATGTAAATCTGTGCGGATGTCTGTGTGAAATGTGGTTGGTAATGGTTGTAAATATTTCTGCAGGACATAAACATGCTGGGCCCTAATTCAAACTGGATAGTTTCTGTGTATCTGTGCATGTCTGCGTGCGCCTGTAACCATAAACAATGAGACGAGAACCACACCCAAACACACAGACACACACAGACACACACACACACCACCTGAGAGGCGACGGTTCAGTAAAAAACGAAAGAAAGAATGTAAAATAAAAAAAAGGAGAAAGTTAAGTGTGTGCATTCACACGTTAATGATTGTACGAGCGCTACAGGGCGAGTGGATGCTCCTCCCAAAAGAGTTTAGGGGTGTGTAAAAACAGAGGGAGGCTAATGGACTGAATGGAGGAAGGAAGGAGGGGAGGTGATGTGAGGCTAGCAGCGAAAGAGAGAAGACATGTTCACTGGCGTTTCATGGTCCTGCGGGAGAATTTGTGTGTTATTGTAAGGTCTGCTATACGTTGGTGTTCCCTCATTTACTATGAGTGCAGGGTTAGGGGGTCTCCCCATAAGTGCCAAAGGGGAGTGTGAAAAGAAAAAAAAGGGGGGGAGGGGTGAAGAGGCAGGGAGAGTGGCAGTTATTGAAAGGGCTAAGGAGGAGAGAGACAAGAGAGCGATGGCTTTTACAGAGACAAAATACTTCAAGAGGGGGTCGATGGAAGAAGAGAAAGGCAGCGAGAATGTGTTCGAGCCTGTGGATGACATCAAAACACTCCAAACAGAGTCAAGACCATTTAATAACTACTTCTATTTAATAACTAAGCAAAATTCAAAATTATATTTAGTTTTTAAAATGTTACTGGACTGTAAGGTCTAGATAACTCTGGAAGATATCCAGGAATTTTAAATATCTCTTTGGACTCATCATGACAAGCAGATGTCTTATTTATTTTTTTGGCGTTTTGCCTTCATTTTTTTCAGTGTCACTATCATAAAAACAGGCAGGAAATCAGGCAAGAGATGTGCTGTCTTTACGCAAGAGAAGTGCAACAAAGAGTCCCGGAGTCACCGGCCAAAGCTGTCATCATTTTTAACTTTTTATAGATAAATCTGGGTAACAAATCTCAATACTTTGAAAAGTATAATCTTCTTCACTTCTTTCTTGGTTCCTTGGATTTAAATTCAAGTTTTTTTTTTTGGTAGAAAAAGTCCATATTTCTCAAAATGATGTAATGAAGAAAGAATTGATTTGTCCTGATACCTCTATCAGTCATGGTGGGCCTGGAGCCTATCCCAGCTGACTTATGTTGAGAGGCAAGGTACACCCTGGACAAGTCACCAGTTCATCACACTCACATTCACATCTACTACGGCCAGTTTAGACTCACCAATTAACCCGTTAAGTGCATGTCTTTGGACTGTGGGAGGGACACAGGGAGAACATGCAAAGGCCCCAGCCGAGTTTCAAACCAGGCAACAGTGCTAACCACTTAGAATCGAGTAATGTAAAACAATAGCCAGCCCTATTTATAGAATAAATAATGTTGATTAGAAGATGAAGACTAGAAGATTAACTTTATTCATCCCTCGATGGGTAAAATCTTTTTTACTTATATAGGCCTGAAATACAACCACACACAAATAAAGACAGACATGCAGATTTGGAGGGAAGGGCTGCCACGTAGTGGTGCCCTGGGAGCAGTTTTTTAAAATTACAGTCTCTTCCTACTTTTGTTGTGTTTTTGTAGTTCTGGTCATCATTTCCAATCAGTTTGGCAATGAATTAGTTATGACAACATTATGAAGTAATGACTGAGCTCTGTAGCATTGCATCACCACAAGAAAGTCCGACGGGACGAGAAACATGAGTGTTAAAACAGTCGGGATGTAAACAAGCCAACAGCTGAGCAAGATTACCTAAACCATTTCGGAGGTTAAACCGAAAGTGAGCGCAAACAAGACTTTGGTAATAATCCCTCAATAAACAGGAAAACTGAATCAAGAAACTGTGATGGATGCTTACGAGGGACATTCAGGAAATCATTTCACCGTGTGCCTTCGTTTTCTTTTCCAAATAAGTCTGGCTAACCTGTGAGGTCGTTTGTCTGACTGTCTGTGTTTCTTGCTGCAAAGGATTTTTTTTTGTGAAGTCTCAGAGGGTTCCTCAATTTCAGCTATTAGTTTGACAAATACAATGACATCACTGCCAATAAAAAGGATGACTAAGACTAAAAAAACTAAGAACCAAGCTGTATGAAATCAGAAATTTCCCTTCAACTGCCCACAACTCATTCCTCAACTATCAGTAAGTAAAGAAGAAGCCTGACGTGAAAGATATGAAAACTGGCAGCTACTGAGCGGCACTCAAAGAGTGAAAGATGGACGGCAGCAAAGAAGCAGGTGAAAGAAAAGTGAACGCAGCTGGTGAAAGGGAGGCAGTCAAGTGTTTTTGTACAGGAGCTGTGAAAGTTATAGGTGTGTTTTACTACCAGGGAGGAGGCAGGAAAGAAGAGGTCTGTGTGTAATATGTAGGAGGAGAGAGGGGGCTACTGCCTGAGGCCTGAAAGCTTTGTTCTGTGTGCACACACACACACACACACACAGAAATCCCACACACACAAGTCAAGGTCCTGATCACACATAACACGTACGTGAAACCAAAACACATCGACCCAGTCAAGACTAATGAGTTTTGAGGAGGAACAGAAGCAGGAACCTTTCACCACATGTGTGTTTCTGTAGGGAAAGCCCAGGTGACACGTTGGCGTCGTCATCCCCGCTCAATGCTCAGTCATTTTCCATGCAAGTCTCTGCCGGCCCAGCTGGACGTATAGCCTCAATAACACGTACAGGTTAAGGCTGGCCAGTCATTCCTCAGACATTACTGCAACATTACACAGACAAAGCAACTGACCGGCCGGCCCCTGCAGCCATAAATCAACAAACTCCACACAGCAGGACTAATCACTGTATGCATGCAGACAAATCCATGACATGTGGTAATAGGTGTGTGTTTGTACGCTCATGTATGTGTTTGTCCCCTGCGATTAACATTCTCGGTTTAATCTTTTGACCGAGGTCGTGTGTCTGCGCTTTGCAGGGCACCACCCAGCTCTAGGCCTTGACCCTGGGGGGAAGTCAGGATCCTCCCGAGGAAACACAGCTCATCCATCAACAACAGACGAGTGAAGGAGGAGGACTCGTGCTGCGCGGAACGAACGGCAAAGAAATTTTGCTGTTGCTCTCAGGAGGGATTTCAGTTCAAAACAGCTTTTTGTACGCAACGAAAAGAAAAGTGCAGAAAAAGGGAAGAAAACAAGATAAACACTGTAACCACAAGATCAATAAATGAAACCAGAACTTTGCTCAAAGGCACTGAAATTGACAATCTTTCCATGTTCCACTTTCCATATAGCAGCTCAACAAACCCACACCATGTTTCCACAAACCAGAATGTTTTCATGCACAGTGATAACTCTTGATTTGACACATATGTTCACAATAACACAGAGAGAGAGAGAGGTAGGAGGTGTGAACAGGACTCATTTTTACTGAGAGTTTCCAAAGTCTGCACTCAACTATGTAAAAAAGCTTTTATGTTTACCATAATGCTGCTTTCTTCTGCCTGGAAACCTTCTGCAATTCCTGCACTCAAAATGTGGACTCAAAAACATTGCTGCAAAATCTGTGTGCTCCATCCTCTGCCAACGCTTTGGGGCGTTTTAGCTTGGGCCCATTTGTTTTTATGGTTTTTAGACAGCTCTTTGGTTGCCGTAAGATTACATTTAAGTCGTTTCCAGGATGAAATCTTCTGATTGTACTGGAGATTTTCAATTTTTGAATTTAAATGGAGACTTTCCTTGTTAGAGAAATACTTTGGTAATACATTTATTTGCGTTCTTTCCAAGAGTTAGATGAGAACCACAACTCCTGTGTCTGTCTGTTAAATACAAGGCTACAACCAGCAGTTGGTTAGCTTAGCTTAGCATAAAGATTGGAAATGGGGAAAATTAAGTGTAAAAATCACTGAAAATATAAAGAATGGACAGTGTATGCGTGACGTTACCCACAGGTTTCTGAAGAGCTGTTTTGAAGCTAAAATCTGTAGCTGTGGCTGCTGCCATGTTGGCTGTCCTTACCCCTTCCACCTCCTGACTAATCTAACAATCATCATCATTGGCAGACTGAATGATACCTGGGTGCTTAAACAACCCGCCTGTAATGGCACCTACCGGCCATGCTGTTAATTATATATAACTTTGAGAGCCTAAATATAATTTGAATTTCGTGAGTAAAATTCTGACTCATTTCAGTTGTCATAAATGAAGAAATTAGCTATGGCAACCAAAACTGTTTTTTGTACCAGGCTGTAAATATGTTTACTTCTGCTTTGAAGTTGGAAATTTTAACATGAGTGCTTATGGAGACTGACATCTTCTGTAGCCAGCCTCAAGTGGACGTTTGAGGAACTGCAGTTTTTGGTACTTCTGCTTGGTAAAAACTGCATATTTATGAATACTTCCTGGAATATTGTTGTCACTATTTTTAAACTTTAGTGTTTGTATAGATTAAAGAAGATATACTGTGTTAATTAGCGAGCCTTAGATGTGCTGATGGGCGGAAGCTATGCTAACCATCAGCTTCATATTCACCGTACAGACATGTGGTGGTATCTATCTCTTCATCTAAATCAAGGAAGCAAATAAACATGCTTCCCAAAACGCTGACCTATTCCCTTAAATAAAGATAATAAGTATGGACTGACAGAATGGGGTTGGAGAAGTGAGTAAGTGAGCGGAAAGGTGGGAAGCGATGAAAAAGAACATGAAAGAAGGATTAGAGGGAAACACAGGAGCTGATATAAACAGACTTTAACAAGCAGGCGTACCTGTTTTTTGAACAGAAGCATGTACCTCTGCTTGTTAAAGCACTAAAGCACAAAGAGCACAGATCACTCTGAATGGGTCAGTGATGGCTTGTGCATTTGTGTGCGTGCACAAGCCCCATAAACAAACACATCTGGGCCTGTTTGCAAGCGTGGCAGGGTCTGCACACAATCATTAAAGCTGAGGAGTGTTTCTCGCTGCTGATAGTTGTAATAATATATTTCCCGTGTAACAACGCCTCTGCAACAACAGACTGTGATTAGATCATCAAAGTCTCACTGCAGCAGCCTGCAGAGACATTAGCGTCTGGTAGGCACAACAAAAACTCTTCAGGTTTCACGCACAGGAGTGGGGTCAGTGACACTTTTGTGTGTGTGTGTTTCAACAAAAATATTACATCTGCACTTCGGAAGAGTTATGTGCTCAAGAGCAAAGCTTTGATGTCAGAAGTGGTGGGGTGGGCTCAATTTGTCACTCCAGACAATAAATTACCATCAAATTGTTTTTGTGCACTAATTCAAAATCATATGCACTTTCCTTGATATAGATAGCTAGTGTTATTTTTTGCCACAATGCTGCCTTTTCCTGCTAAGAACCATCTCCAAAATCAAACCCATGCTCCCACACTCTGACCTCGAAAAATAAAACACACCTTCACCTTTAAAAACTGGCAATTCACTCCCCTGCAGTGTCAACAATAAATCACTCTCAAGCCTCCAACTAGTTCAGAAGTACAGAAGTTAAGCCCAGTTTCAGCATCCCTCCATGGTTCCCTGTGTGTTTAGGATTAATTTTTAAGATTTTATAGATCACTTTTAAGGCCTGTCGAAGTCTGGCCCCTAACTATATTTCCAGTATTTTGAGGCAGTTTGCAGGTTTAGGTCCTCAGGCCGGTCACTTCTGGCTGTTCCAAGGTCATTGCACAAAACCAGAGGTGACCACACCTCCTCCATCAAGGCCCTCGACTTTAGAACGACCTGCCCGAGGAGATAAGGCTGCAGATTCAGTGAACTCTTGCCTTTTTGTGATGTTGTCTCTTTTCCTCTCTATTTTTTGGGGGGGGATGTTATATTTTGGAATACTGTCTGTTTTGTTTTGTTTTGTATCTGTTTTCATTTACTTGTTCTTCGTTTGTGCTGCTGCCGGTCTTGGCCAGGACTCGCTTGAAATCTCAATGGGAAACTTCCAAAGATTGTTTCAGCCCAGAACAGTGCTTCCAGCAGTCTCCACCAATATGTAGGCTGGACTGGATCCCCACTTGATCAATTAATCAAGTAATCAACGGAAAAAGAATCACCTAACATTATATTTTTATACTGTAATCAGATCATCTTTTTTTACAAACAAAATTAGTGAAAACAGGTTATTCTCTGGTTACAGCCTCTTTGCTGTCCAATTTTCTGTCATAGACAGGGTGAACTTCAGGGTAACTGATTTTAATGGCTACGTCAAACACAGACGATGATAATGGGGAGAGAAAAGGTTAGAATTTGAAAAGTAATAAGGACATGTCCTTGTTGTCCCTGCTACCGCACATGCACATGCCTCTGATCTTGCCTCACTTGCTATTGCAGAGGCACGCACTGTTAGTGAGTCTTGGTAAACATTTACTCTGACGAGGAGGACATAAATAGGAGCTAAAGCGAGAGGGGATGCTTCGAGGATCATCACAAATTTGCATTGAAAGTCTCGTGAAAGGAAGAGGAGTCTTTCTCTAAAATGTCTACTTCAAGCTGGTTTGTGTCTTCGTGTTTTTTCTTTTTTGTTGTTGCTTCTTCTCGAATTGCACCTTTTCCTCCCCTCTCCCTCTGACAGAATAACTTCTCCTCTTGTTACACTCGGCGCTCGCTCGCTCGCTCACACACACGCGCGCACGCACACAAACTTCTCTCCCTCTTATACAAACTCTTTTCCATGAATCCCTCTCTTCCTCTAACACAAACTTCCTCTTGCTGAACCTTTTCTCTACATCCTGCTTGACCCTCTCCTCGCTTTGCTCCTCCGTCTCCTCCACCAACGACGACTGTCGCACGCTAATTCTCACCAGCCTTCATCTCCATTTCTTCGGTGCCTCGCTCCCTCCCCACCTTCTCTCTCCTCTTTGCCCCTTAGCTCACCCTCCCACTACTGTGTGCAGATTTTCTAAAAACAGTGCTCTCTTTCACTACTACTTAACTGCGTCACTTCCTTTACACCCTCACTTTACACTCTTCCCCTTCTGCCCTTCTCATTTCCTCTGTCCCTCTCTTGGTTCCCCCACTTGCTTCTACGCAACAGTAAAAACACGCACATACACATCACTTGTGATGGGCCTCAGGCACCATGTGTTATGACAAACACACCTAATAGATAATAGGATGTGTCACACTCAGTCTGGATCACTCCCTCAATCACACACACACACACATATACAGTACATACAAGCCTGGGCAAAGTCCTGCATTCATCAGCATTTAAACCTATTAACCTTTAAAGCAATGAAAAGACATAAATATGTGGACGGACAATCCACTGCAGGAGCAAACAAGGCTAAAGTAGAGGTAATGTTGGGTAAATATGTAACCCAATGAGTCAGGCTCAGCCATCACAGGACTGCTATTAGTGCTGCTGGCACACACAGAGCACATATTCTGCCAGCTACTAAATCTGTTTTAACACGGGGACTATCACACACAGCCGGGCACAGACAGAAAGAAAGAAAGAGAAAGAAAGAGGAGGAGGGGGGGGTGTAAGAGGGCAAGAGAGACTGCCAAATTATCTAAAGAGAGGAAAGTCAAGTGCCCAAGAGTGCCAACCTGGCTCCACATTCAAGTGTCTACTTCCAGTCAATGAGAGCCGGTTGTGGAAATAAAGTGTAAGAGCAAAAATGCATAAGTGTGTCTGTGTGTTAGCTGTTCACTTCAATCTTATCATCTCCTCCTTATGCTCTCACTTAAAACAGACCTGTTACGAGTGGTGTGCTGGCATAAATAACCCGATCACATGTCACTCTGGGTATTTTTGTCCCCCATGATCAAATCTTAAAGGGGACTATGGATCAGTTTCCTTCTGTTTATTTCATTCGTGACGTGCTGTATCTCACACACGGCTGATCGATTTGCATGAAACTATAGCAGAAATGCTACTTTCTCGTTACCGCATTGTGACATTATTTAAAGTTTAAGAAAGGTGTCACTTCACGTTCTTTTTTTAGATTTCATCCATTTTTCTAGGTCTTGGTATGATTTTAAGTTTTAGTCCTGATACCAAAACAACACTTTTACCTTAAGAGATGTTAAATGTGTAAAATGTGCAAAACTTGCCATTCTCATAAATTAGGAAAATTAAAGAAAGTCAAAGAATAAGTAAACAAGACGAGGAATTCAGTGCCAACCTTCAGTACACGACTACAGAAGCCCCAAGCAGTCATACATTCATACATTTTGATCCTCTGTTTTGATAACGAATTAATTTCATTTGTTTTCTTGAGGTATTTACGGCATTATATCTAAATAACAAATTTCCCTGAGATACCTGGATAATTTCTAAAGATCTCAAGATACTGAAACTTTGTTTTCCAGAGATAATTAACTCGAGATCTCAAGAAACAAAACAAAATGATAGTCGAGTATATTAAATCATTGCAGCTGCAACATTCTCCTGCTCCTCTTAACATTGCTACACTGAGTGATGCTTCCTGCAATGATTTAATATACTCGAATGTCATTTTGTTTCCTTAAGATCTCAAATTAATACTATGTTATCTGAAGAAAACAACATTTGTCATTTCAATAAATAATCATTATCTCCAGAAAAACTGAGGAAATAAAATGTAGCTTCCGGCTTTGGTGCAACACACACACAATACAGAGGCGAGGTTCAGTCCCACGCCCTGCTGTTATTATGATAACATCCACAAATCAGTTATTTTTCACTTGCTCGCATACACTTACTGACCAAAGGAAGACGCTGCAGTGGCAGGTGTTACATTTACATGCCTGTGCGCGAAAAGAAAAATATACTCAAGCTGAAATTTGTGACTTTCCACATGCCGTCTCTCCCTCCGGGGACAGGAATTGATTGATTGATTGTCTGAAAAATGGCGAGGATGGTGGAAGGTTGCGTGGAAGCCTGTTGTTAATTTAAAGCAGCCACCGTAAAAGGTGGAAAATGTGCAAGCTAGCCAAGTGAGATACTGATGCAGCTGATGCTGATTTGACATCTGTGAAATGTGTCACACGTGTCTTCCAGGACAGGTGCAGCTTAAAAAAAGACGTTTTTTTTTAATGCTTTAAAATATCCCACCACAACAGTAGACACAGAATATTAACAATGCATTCATTTTAGGACATTGTGAGTACAATCTGATCGCTAAAACATCCCTGTGTAGTTTTCTTATGCCCAATATTCACTCTCAATCTCACATTTAATTGAGTGAAATCAAGCGTGGTGTTCCTCTGTCAGTGAAACCTGAGTTACTGCTGGGTCGACCTCAGTTTCTCACCTGCGTGTTGAGGGTGAGTTAGCCCATCTGACACGACACGCCTATCTGTATCTCTGGCTGCTCTTTTTGGCAGCACGTGCGCACACTTTGCTACCGATAATGCTCATACTGTGCTGCACTGAGAGGTATGAAGAAGGTCATAACACACAATCAACACTGCAGGCCGCGATCCAGACAGGACATTACATAGATACACACTCTGCTACTCATAAACAAGTACACATTTATACACAGAAACTTTCTTACGCACACATATGCGCAATCAGATCTGAACGCAGACACATGCATGCGGGCTTCACAAAGGAGGTGTGTATTCTCGTTTTGTGACCCAGAATACACACACGACTTAGAGTAGCGGAGGCACTAACACTCAGTTTCCATCCGAGTGCTCATAGACAACCAGCTAGTGTTTGAGCTGGGCGAATGATCTACCTATCGAATACACTCTGCAGAGCTGAACTGCACAACTAACTGCTCGCTTTAACACATGGCATGCATATGTATCAGACATACTGTGACTGCAGGCTGACTAAAGTTAAAGTGAAGTCAGTTTCGGGTAATCTTACCTGCGAGAAGCACTTGCGGTACTCCTTCTCCGGCCCAGAGCATCTATAGACCTGAGGAGCTCCTCTTCCTCCATCCCTGCCTGATTCGACAGCCAGGTGCGGGATGTGGGGGTGCTGTAGTGGGTAGACGTTGCCGACTGGTGGGACCTGAGGACTGAAACCTTGGTGAAGCTCCCTGTCTCTGTGCGCGTGGCTGGAGCGGTGAAGAGACGTAGAGAAAGGTGACGCGGCGGCAGGGGAGTTTGGGCGGGAGAGTGGAGGGACGGGAGGAGGCGGCGCAGTGACGGAGTGCCAGTCAAACCGTTGGCGGTTGGGCAGGCGGGATGTTGACGAGGAGCGAGAGAAGTGGTGAGAGGATGGGACTCTTGCTCTCCCATGCACTGTGTTGGTTTGTGAGGGTCTGTCCAGGTGACGGTGCGGGTTACCAGTTGTGGTGGTCGTCGTGGGCAACTCCTCAACAGCAGGTGCATCGGTCCTCTCCTCCTCCTCCTCCTCCTCCTCCACCTCACTCCTCCTGGCCTCCCTGCCTTCTCCATTACTCCACACCTCTTCTTCCTCTTTCTCAGTGGTCTCGTCGTCTTCATTGATGGCTAGTCCAGGTCCAGGTGTTGCAGTGTCAGTACCGTTACCAGTGTGGCGAGCCTGCCGGTTAGGACGATGTAAAGGCAGAGAGAACGGGACCCTGCCGTACCCATACTGACCTGGACGGATGTTGGAAGACCTGCAGGAGACCAAAAAAGGTGGAGTATTCAGAGAATGACATTTACAGATGGACAGAAAACGCCAGAGGCGGTGACAGAGATAAAGAAAACAGAAAGACGGGATGTCAGATGCGTCTCATGTTAGTTGTTCACCATAATTACAACTGACGTGGAGCCGGCGGGCTGCGGGGAGCAGGCAGACTAAATGTAGTGCCGGTTTGTATGACAGAAACCAGAAGTAATGATGTAATTACAGATACCAGAGGGACAGATGGGCAAAACTCCAACAACCAACACTAAAAACATCATAACAAACTCCCTCTAATGCTTAAACAATGTTAGCATGTTAACTAATGGCACCTGAATGAATCATAAGCGTGTGCATCAAATGGTGCTCTGAGGAATCAGCATATTTGGTGAGGTTTTCGTTGATGAGACATCACAGTCACTGATTCCTTTTTTACCTTCTGCTCCATGACATGATGCATTTTTTTCTTTGTTTGCCGCTCATCGTCATGACTGAGTTCTTCTATTTATTCTAAATAAACCACCGTTGCTACTGCCAGCAAGGCAAAACTGACTTCCTGTACGCAGGAGTCATTTTCCTGGAAAAGATCAACTCAGCGTGCTGAGCGAAGCACACATAATTTACTTTAGCTGACTTTTGACTTTAAAAAAACACACTTTAATTTATAAGGAAATGTTGAATCATTGTTTCTACCGTTTTTTACACCAATGTCAATTTTTTTTTCATCTTAAAAATATAATGATAGTCATATCTTTGCTAAGGATGATCATAATATGTGATGAGTGGGGCATTTTACAGATTAAAAATGAGATTTTCTGAAGACAAACTGCAAAATAACTGAGATTAAAACTTTCTCATTCATTCATACATTCTTGAAACAATCTCACCACAAGAAGTTTTAAAAAGTTTTAAAAGTGCTCATTTTCCTTCTGTTTAAGAAGACTGTGTGATATGAGCACCAGTACCGCTACTAAAGTGACCTAGTGTGTGTAGTGAAATTGATTTTGCCAGCTCCATCATCGTGGCTGTTATAAAGATATTTCTACATGAATTCAAACATATCTTTGATGTGATTTATCTTCAGACTGAAATTTCTTCTCATTTATCAACATGCATGAAAATACCTTTGATTACCTAGGCTCTGATTGGTTAGTTTGATTAGCTTTTAATCGTCCTGTCTAACTCACCTCCTCGCTGGTAAACCCTCCCGACTGGAGGAGACAGACCTTCTGCTCCCGCCTCCTCCAGGCCTCACTGCTCCTGGATTGGTCGGTCTCCTGATGACTCGACCTGGCTGGTTGTAGCCGTGTGAGGGAGCGTGGTAGGGAGATCGATAAACAGATACATGCTCTTGATTGTTTGGGGAGAACTCTGGCTGGTAGAAAGGAGGTGATGGATTGGACTGTCCCTGTACAGGTGCTCCTCCACCCCCGGCGTTGGTATTCCTGAACAGCGACAATCCCGGGTTGTGATTGGTGGGGATGGAAGGGGAGTGATAAGGAGGGTGTTGCCCGGGGTAATGTGGAGGGTAGTAGGGTCGCACAGGTGAGACGACAGGGCCTCCAATACCCCCGGGCAAATAACCTGCCCAGTTAGGTGGAGAGTGGGAGAGGGGAGGGGTGCGGGGAGGTGGAGGAGATAAACACTCCCTGCTCCTCTGTGAGACACCGACGCCACAGGTCTGAGAGCATCCGGACCACTCCCCCCAGATAGACCACACCCCCTCTACAGGCTCCGCCTCAAACACCTGTCTGGATTGTCGGCCTGCCACCTGGTACACACACACACAAACAGACACAAGAGGAGAGACACTTGGTTACATATATGTTACAACTTGTATTGTTTAATCCAGAGGTTCTCCAACCAGTACCCGCCAAGGAAACCATTTGATGTAGCAAAAAACGCTGAATAATAATCAAATAAATCTAAATATAAAAATAAATATAAAAATAAAATAGCAAAGCATGACAACTTCCCAGAGTCCAAGGTGACATTTTCAAATGTCTAGTTTATGTGTGTTGTGATAAACAATAAAGATAAGCAGCAGCTCTCGTTTGAGTTGGAAGTTGGAACTTGAGGATTTTGGCAGTCTTTCACCATATTTGCTTGAAAAATGGCGGAAATGAAAAAGTGACTATCAAAATAGTTTCTTGTTTTGTCCAACCAACAGTCCAAAGCCTAAAACCTTTCAGTTTACTCGCATATAGAACTAAACACTAAAAAAAACACTAAAACTGGAAATAAGGTTAGAAAACTGATACTATAATATATACTTAATTTTTCTTTTGATGAACCCAGATAATACCACACAAATAACGGAGAAATGGGAAGTTGGAATGAACACCGATCATCATATCATTCCATTAGATACCTGGAGGGAGGCACATTTGATGACCAATTCTAATATGAGAGAGAGTTCAGATGGAAAGAATGAGATTCTTCCAGACAACAAAATGGTCACACACTCATATTTTCTGGTCATGTCCGAAGATGAGTAATTTTTGGAAGGATGTATTAGACGCCCTGAGAGAAGTGTTCCAACAAGATATCCCCAAACACAAGAAGGTGGTCCAAATTACGTCTGCGATAAGGCTGCAAAGATCCACGTTTATTAAGAGGTGGAGTCCTGCAATGAGTCTGTTAATGCAATGAGGGAGTTCTGAAATGCTCGCCCTCCCATCCTTGTGTAGAACTGTACTGTCTCTGTGGAAGACTGAGGTACACAGAAAATATAAGATATAAGAAATATGGAAAATATTCACATTTGACTGAGTCAATCAATTGATTAATCAGCTAAGAATTTGAGCTCTAATAATTGGTATTTTTTTGTGGTATTTGTTTTGAATCTGTCTGTTACATTCTTCCTCGTCACTCCCCGTCTTTCTACGACAGTTATTTACTGATTTTTAACAAAAGGTCATCTGTTCATGAGGTATCCAGTCCGTCGTCACCACCTTTCAGCAGTCAGCAGTACAAGACATCTGTGTGAGGCCACTACCTCTGCGTCTGTACCTTTATCTTACCAAATAAAATTAAGTTCCTCAACTTCAAAAAAAAATGGTCCGCTGTACTAAAAGAAAAGTCCCTGGTTTACTCCAGCAGCCATATCTCTTTACACTTCCCTGCTTTTTGTGAAAATTTGATTCACAAGTCAGTCAAATTGAGTTATATTTAATTGAATGTCCAAGTGCATCACAGCTGATTGTAACCTTTACTCTGCTGTAAAGAGAAAAAAAGGTAAAAACTGCACGCCTTGGCAATATTTTAAAGAAGTACTTAACGGAGCAAAAAAATGTTGCCATTGCAAAATCCAAACTCTCTGCAAGGACTCATTTCTTCACAGTCCACTGATGAGCTGCTGCAGTCTCATGAGTTTCCTTCCTCTGAGGCCAAAATATAAATCCTGAACCTTTCATAGTTCACTCAGGCTTACAAGAGAGTCGGTCACCTGCCAGCAGCTTATGAGCAGATGGATATATTCATCAGAGTCGGTGTCGTATGAATGCGCTGCAGAAATGACAAGATTGGAGCTAATCTGGCTGTGTGTGTGAGTGTGTGTGTGTGTGTGTGTGTGTGTGTGTGTGTGTGTGTGTGTGGGTCCCAGGTTGGGTTTTGATTTCTTCTTCTGTGGTTGTAGATAAATGTTTCTCCTCTCATTTCATAACTGAAGCATGGGCCTGGTTGGCAAAGCAGCAAACATGAGCGCTGAACAAAAGTTTCCATTCAGAAAGGACCAAAACATAAATCTGCGCTCCACTTATCCCCCCCCTCTCTCTCTCTGGGTGTGTAAATATGTGCGCGCACGGGTAGAAATATGTAAGTAAACATACTGTACAAACTGATTGTGGAGTCGTGGAGAGAGAGGACAGGTGTACTTTATGTGCTGTGATACTGTATTATCCAGATTCTTGCCTTTTGTCTGCGGTAAAATGGCAGGAGGGTGGGAGGAAAAGGAAAGAGAAAGGAGTGAGAGAAATGAGTGGGGTGGGGGTACGAAGCAGACATGCCTAATGACTCTGAGTGTATGTGTCTGTGTGTGTTTCTGGAGGTGTGGTCTGTTGTAATGAGTGACATCAAACACACAGCTGCCACATAACTGGGACCATTAATGAGCTCCGTGCAGTGACCCTGCAGCAGCCACTGCTGACCTCCGGAGTGACTGGTTAAACTCCTGCAACACTGTACTACCAGGCCCGGACCAGACACGGGTGGAGCTGTGAAATCTGCCTCCCCCTCTTATTAGATTTTTTTTTATACTGGTATTACTGTGGGCCCCTTTAAAGGATGCATTCAGATTTTTTTTTTATTCTCTTGTAAGACAATACAGACACGCCTGTATGAACTTGAACTTGAGTTGTAATCATTAAATCTTTCTTTTATACAGCGAAGAGATCCCATCATAACCAGTTTCCAGTGGAGGAAATGGGGAACATTATTTTGGTATTAAGGACAACTTTACTGCCAGAAAGACACATCTGGCACTTAACTACATTGACATTTGGTCAATTAACTCACGCTTTTATCCAAAGTGAAAAAGGGAAACCATCAACCATCAAGGTACAGTGTGACAAGGACATGTTAGTGCAGCAATAATACTGTGACAGTTCAAAGAGGGGGTAGATTTAGCATGTCCTGTTGTTGGTAGCGCTAGAAGAAGAAGTACGGTCTGAGCAGCAGGGTCTTCAGAAGTTATTTTGATGGTAGAGAGGGACGCCCCTGATGTGGTGGGATCAGGTACGACGTTCTAGCAACGGGAAACAATAACACAGAGCGGAGCCAGTTCATTGGAGGAGGTAACACATGCCTGTATGAGGACATTCAATTAGGTGGGTGCAGAACCGGAGACTACTTGATGAGCAGCAGGGTAACATTGATCGAAGACTAGGCACGCCGCTACATTGCGGATCATCTTAAAGGGTTTCCCTGTGCAGGGTTGGAAGCCCGTCAGGAGGGCGTTACAATAGTTGTCTAGTCACAAGATGATCACAGCCTAGGAACTATTACGTAAATAAGAAGAGTAGAGGAAGAGAAAGATTGTCGTCAACGTACATGTACGGGGGAGAACTCAGAAGCACTCATTTTTCAGATAAACAGAACAATTAAGTTCTGTGATGAGCTGGCGACTTGTCCAGGGTGTACCCCTCTCGCCCAATGTCAGCTGGGATAGGCTCCAGCCCCCACAACCCCGATGAGGATAAGCGGTTACACACAATGGATGAGATGAACTCTCTTGGCCACTTGTGAGCACTGAAAACAAGTTAAATATGATCACCTTTTTAAGTTGATATGGTGAGCTTGTTAGCAAACAGTTGCTTATTTACACATCCAGAAGTTACGAAGCAACAGGTGTTTATGGCCACCAGAACTCCAGTATTCAGTGTCTTTGTGCTCTGTTTTTGGTCTCCACCAACACGTGTAACTGCTAAATGCTCCACTATGTCCACCTGCTGTCTGTTTGTTGTTTGTTGCTGAGCAATTAGTGTGTTTATAGACCTTTTTATCTGAAAACAGATGCCTGCTGCAGCTGAGAGAGTCGCTATGAGAGCAACGAGAGTGGAAGAAAACAGTAAAATTGCAGATGGTGTTATCTATAGCAAAAATTCAGTCTAAACTTCAGCTGAAGCAGGAGTCTGAGATAGTTAAAATCAAGTGGCTACCTTCCAAAATTATGATATTTTTAGTTTAAAATTCCCTATTTTCCATCTGTTATGGATGGACAGTACACAAAGAGGGAATTTCATAGCAGAAAGTCTAACTCTGGAAGAGACCCATTTCATTTGAGTGACTCTGACTGGCCTCATAAGCTATGGCTGATCTTTAAATATTTTTTACAAATAATTAAGACTCTGGATTTCATCCCCGATCTCTTTCAAAGGGATCTCTTTTGCAGCCAGTATGGACAGGAGGAACATTCGCAGCGTCAATAAAAGGGCCTGTCAGGATTGTTTTACTGTGAAAGGGACACTGTGAAAAGATGTGAACCCATCCTTTTAATTGTCCTGATCTTTCACCCCTCTATAGTAATCCTGTTGTCTGTGAATCTCACATATAATGAGCTGATGACTCACCTTCCTCTTGGCGGCCTTGGTCACGGAGGTCGCGACCACCACAAATCCCCACAGCACATAGAGCCTGCGGGGTGAAAGAAGTGACAGGATTTTAAATATCAGCAGGTTGAATAAAGGTCTTTTGTAAAGGACACGTTTGTTCCATGACCTAAACGTTACATTGGTATATGTTGCGGGAACGCACAGAGATTTTCATTATCCTCTCTCCAATGCTCATCAACTTTCTCGAACCTTTTCCCCCAGATGTACATTTAGTTTAAAAACAGCGTTAGACGTCTGGAGTGAACACCCTATCAAATGTTCCAGTGACCTGACTGCACTTTAGCAACCCACGGTGCCACTTTCTTTCCCCGCTACAGGTGGCAGGAGGGCTCAAAGGTGGAGAGAGTGAACACAAGTTTCTTTTTCCCTTCAGGGTTCACATGCAAACATCTCAATCAATCTGGGGAAGCCTGAGAGGCACTAAGAAAGTAATGGGTTTAAACGGCAAGTATGTTTTCCCTCTTTGTGCCTCTCTTTGGGACTTCACACACCCTGAGGATGTGGTTTTCACACACGCACACACACACACACACACACACACACACACACACACACACAACCACCACCACACTCCAAGGCGCAATCAGTCACAACATCCAGAATCATCTTGTACAGTGAGGTACTTTTTATTTGAGGTCTGATGTTCAAAGGAGGGAGTTTATGGTGTGGGATAGTGTTGAATGTCTCCTTTAATTTCGGGCTCCAGTCCTTAACTTTGACATGAAATCTCTGTAGGAAGCATGAGCCACCACAGCAGTGTGTGCACTTTATTCGGAAAGGTGATTTTATCTTATACTGACCGCTTAAAGTTTTGTTTTTTTCCCCCTTCATGGTGAAACATTTCAAATACTGGCTGTCCTGTCCATACTCGTGGCTTAACAATGTCCATAAAACTGCCGAGACAAGTGCACTGGAAACAAGTGGAATACCATCCCTTCATCTGCCAATAAAATAGCCTGAACATGATACTAAACGATTTGCTAAGATGGACATTTCAGCGCTCGCCACGAGAACCAACCCATCACCACAATCACCAGTCCGCAGGCCACATGTAGTCAGAGTAATTGGCCCCTTCTTCCCAGTGTGGTGCACCGCCGTGGTCTCTGGAAACTTCCCCACACCAGACTGCATAACTACCCCGAAAAACACAGACAAAGGTCCCGCACAGTCCTATACAACAGAGCCGCTGAGGCCGAAATAACGACCCCCTACCCGGGTCCACGTTTCCCTGGCCGCTACAGTGGCACATTGTAGAATAAACTCCGCCGGGGACAAGGAAAGAGGGAGAGAGAGAGAGAGAGGGGCACAGAGAGATATACAGCAGGGAGGAAAACTCACAAAAATCCGCCCCGAGGAGAAAAGATAGGAGCTCTAACCTAAATCCAGATGCCTTCGGGTAAATTCCTATCATATATCCTACCCAGAGCCCGGTGCGCAACAAGACGGCGTCGTGCGTAAAAGCCAAAACTTCGCCACAAAACAAAACAACTTAAAATCCGTTCAGCACTCAGAAACACAAACAGCATGCTCGCTCAGTGAAGGATGCAGACCCCCCTCTCATGTGGTGTTGTGTACAAGCGGACCGAGAGACGCAGCAGGTTGCTGCTGTGGAAAAAAGTTTTTTACCTGAATAGTAAACCGAGCTGCATGCTCCTCCGAGAGTCTCACACAACCGCGCTCACTCCGCTGCTAATCAATATTGATTATTAGTCCAGTCTAATGATCGGTTAGTGGTCCGTTCCGGTCCGTGCTGTCCTGAAAGAAATGTGATGAGGTCCCGCGAAGGCTTCTTCAGCTCTCCCTCTCTGTATGTGTGTGTGTCCCCTTCCTCCTGTCACAGTCACTCCCTGTGATTTTTTGGAGAGTGGGAAGGGTTCCGTTTTTTTTCTCTCTTTCTCACTCGACAACTTTTTTGGGTCCTTGTTATAAACTGGTGTGACGCCTGGCAGCCAGGGGGCCAGGGGGGGAGAGATAGATAGAGAGAGAGAGACAGGAGACACGAAATGGACAGATTACACAACTCTCTCACTCTCCCTCACATGCATAAACCACACACTCCCACTGCCCCTCTTTCTCTCTCTCTCTCTCTCTCTCTCACACACACACACACACACGTACCACTATGGGCCCTGACTAAGCTATAATAACTCTAAGAGCCGCTTTCTTAGTTGCACAATCCAACATAAGAATGCTCCATTGTACTAGGTCACCCTGATCAGTAGTAATGATCTACTCATTGTCGGAAACAGCCGTGAGCTGGCAGCATCTGCAGCAGGGACACTTTGTTGGGGAAGTACAAAGCCTTGTGGGTTTATTATTGTGCCAATACAAACACTAATTGTTCTGCAACAAAGTGGAAAGTGGAAAAAGGAAAGTGGAAAATGATTATTTTTTATTTAGCATGGATGAAATATGGCTGTTGCACTTAGTGGAAACATAGTTGTTCTGCAGAAGATATTTTTGTATGATATAAACATGACTGTGTTGTCTCATAAATGTTTAATCACAGTTTAGCACTTGAAAACAGACATGCTCCACCAATTTGGAGCTGAGATAAGTGCACCCAAGAGACATTACCGCTTCTGAGTGGGAATGACGACTCTGTGTGGCTGTGTGTATATATATATGTGTGTGTGTGCGTGTGGGCTGTGAACTCTTCTTGGTTGCGGTCTGAAGCAGATGTGAAAACTGCCTGATTCCAACATGTTTACACAATATTGATTCGGTTGTAATCCACAGACCTTCCCAGTCAGACTGACAGAGCAAATGCAGCCCACAGGGTGACAGTGGGAGGTAAAGAGTGACACAGAGGTGGACGGAGAGTTTAAAAAAAGCAAAGATCTACATGGGATAAAGAGCTTTACTTCAGTTTTTAAAGACGCTGACATGATGTGTATCTTCTGGAAAGACTCCTGTTGGAATGTAAAGTCGGATTTTATCCCAGTTTGAAGAAAAATGGTTTGAAAATATGTTAGAAACCAAATTAAGAACATACAAGTCTTGCACAAGGTTGTACACCGGTACTCTACTTTTATCTACTGAGGTCTTTTGTGTGTCATTATTTACAAATATGCAGATATGATCTAAACATGAAGATCTGAACATTTGATTTCTTTATTTTTGGACTCTTTGCAGCATCATTTTCAAATGTACGTGCTGTGTTCTGGATCTGGTTTATGTTAAACGGTGGTGTCTTTTTAAACCCCTCAGGCTTGGGCACGGTTTGCGTGGATGACAAATAATAAAAAACATCTTCATTCTGAAAAAAAAAAAAAACAGAGAGCTAAAATGAGTCAGAGAGAAAGCTATGAATGAATGAGTGAGTGAAAGAGTCAGAGAGAAGTATGAAAACACTGTTCACGGCCTGTCCTCTGGGAGTTCATAGCCCAGCTCATCAACATAACAACACCTAAAAGAGTTGGTCGGCCACGTTCAAGGACATTTCTGATCCTTCTTGAACCTCCTTATTAACATTTTCCACCCCGCTGCCACTGCCCCTGAGAAGCGAGGCGAGATGGTGGAAATGTGAGAGAGGCCAATGAGTGGGTGGGTACATAGTGAGTTATGGTCTAACGCATATTAACACACCCAGGGTTTGAGATGTCCCAGAGCTGGGTTTGCCTGCTGCTTTTCTTGGACATGCATCCTAAAAACATGGACACAGCGATGGTGACGGAGATTAGAGACTTCAAAGCCAGCTGAGAGCCAACGACCGAAGCCTTAAACCACATTACAGAGCCGGCTTAAGATTTGATCTGTCAAAATAAAAAAGTTAATGTTAAAGGCGTAGCAGAAATGACGAGGGTGGATTCCGGAGGTTAACACACACACATACACACACATGCAGTAGCTTGGGGTGCGTGTGTGATTAGTGAAATGGATATCTCAGTACTTCTAAGCAGCATGTCTATCAGTAACTACAATTAGCCAGAGGTCATTGCCATGGTCACCAGTGGTCCGTGACCACTTA
The DNA here is from genome assembly GCA_028641955.1 of Protonibea diacanthus. Lineage (NCBI taxonomy): Eukaryota > Metazoa > Chordata > Actinopteri > Sciaenidae > Protonibea > Protonibea diacanthus. The sequence goes on along the minus strand of CM053983.1, from coordinate 16,289,851 downwards.
TAGCCCTCTGATCCCTTCCTCCCACCCTCTTTCCCTATCTCTCTTTTTCTGGATCCCCAAGAAGCAATAACTTACACGTTGGCCGGCGGACACGCACCAACGACCACACAACTCCGATAAGCGAAATGTCTGTATCAACTAGTCACCACAACGCACAGATGTGGTATATTTGTGTGTGTGTGTGTGTGGGGGGGGGGAGGTCCATTTGTAGCAGCTGATCTGTTATTTGTTTTGGCTGGCTGATCTGAGTAATGACACTGCAGATCAGAGTAGCAGGGCCCTGTGGGAGTTATATATCACTTGAAAAACTTCATGCATGTACACACACCCTGCCTCCAGAAAAGACATCCACACACATACCCCCCACACACCCCAGCCTCAGGCCCAGACACAGTAGGCCCACAATCCACCGCTGCTTACTGTTAAAGTTAATGAGGCCTCCAGGCTTCTTCAGACCGACAGATGATCGGAGCTCGGGTGTTGAACCGCCGCAGGCTGATTCCCGTGAAGACAGCGGCAAGATGGAGCGAGTTAAAGAGGTCAAACGGAGGGGAAAAGTACGAAGACGTGTCTGATGGTTATCATTTACTACTTTTAGACCACAGTAATCCATGTTCATGAAGCACTGTTCCAGGAAAGATAACAGAAGAGCTCTGCTCAGTTCAAACTGACTCACAGACAAAGGAGGAGCCAGGGTTGAAACATGCTTTAACAAAGATTAATGTGATCGTCTGTGTGTAGGAGGGAGGAGAAGGTGTTACCATCTAGGTATCGTTTTGTTTTGTCAGTCAATCCACCACTTTGGTCCATACTGAAGAAAACTCCAGGATACATTCCCATGAAATTTGTACAGGCATTCATGGTCTCCAGAGGACGAATACTTTGGCAATCATCCACCAACGACAGGTCAAGATTAATGTTTTTTTAGTGAAATAGTTTTGACAACTATTTTTATGCATGATACTTTGGTAAATCCCCAAATGTTCCTCCAGCACACTAGTGTAGTTGTCACTTTCACTACCTCAACATCCACTGGATGGAGAGGTTCAGACATTCATAGTTTGCAGAGAACACAAGTTGATCCCTGACGTTTGCTGACACATGCTTCCTCAGTTACTTGTATACTTGTACATTCAACTCATGTAATGCTTAAGTTTTTTTGTTTTTTTCCGCTCTTGTTCAAAGAGGCGTTCCAAAAGGAAGTGGCTTAACCAATGTGTCATATCCACACAGCGCCCATTTTCCTCTGCTGTCACACTAAGGGTGGGAAGCTCATGTGTCAGTTCAGGTTACAAGTCATATAAACATGACTTGTAACCTTCTTCCTGATTGATCATTGACCGAAAAAACGATGAACAGTGAAAAACCAGAGGGACACTGGGACATCTATCAAGGTGAAACAGCATATTTGATATAATTCACGCAGCAGCCAACGTCAGCATCCCACCACTGCCAAGCTAACATTTTCATTTGATTGTGTTACACGATGCGATAGGAAAGGCGTGATTTAATTCTGAAATATCAACGCACACCTTGGACACCCTCTGGATCTTCTCTGGATCTAAACTGAACTGTCTTCTCATTGCTGATTGATCATGAAGAGGACGTCAGAGGAGAATAATCAGCGTGTGAATATGATGAGTTCGCTTGTTTGATGCGCTGGTCTGTGCAACCGGTTGTTGGGATTTGTCAGGAGTTTTCATTGGCTTGAAGAGACGGTACCATGCAGGTTAACTCCGACTTTAGTCTTGTGAGGAAACTATATCTTACATTACAGCTGGTGTGCACACCTGTGAAACTACAGCAGATCTGTGCATCAAACATGCATTCACTTGCTGGTTATCCAGAAGCACTGAGGTTGCATCAACATGACAGCAAAACACAGAAACTGAAGGTGAAAGTACAACAAAGGATTATTTTTAAATGTTCCATTCGCAGATTGATTTTCCTGTTTCTGTGTAGTCTGGTTTTGTCAATGTGGCAGCCGGCTGTAGCACACGTGAACATTACATAAAAGTATCCTGGCACATGCCTTCATAGGTGTCTTCACACATTGCCTGTGCATGTTTGAAGATTCACAGATAGCAAAATATGTTCCAGGCTTTGGACGGTAGCATGTAGTTCAACACACGGCAAATGTTTCAAGCTGGACAGTGTAGAATATCCAAACTAGCTTCACACTGAGATGGAGAAAGCCATGAAGTGATGTCTGTGAAGGCACCTAACACAACTGAGAGGAGGAGGGGGAGAGTAGTGATCCAACAGTACCGACATCCTGAGAAGCCTCGTGCAGAGAAGAGAGGGAGACTGACAGACGGGGACACAAAGGGAGTGCAAAGAAAGGCAGCAGCAGAAAGGGGATGAAAGGGAATCCGAGAGAAAGAGGTAATGGCAGATTAGACGGGAACTGAGCAAGAGTAAAGGAGAGTGAAAGAGAAAGAACGCAGGAAAAGGGGAGGGGGTGATTTGTCTGGCTCAGATGGAGTCAATATTTGCTCCATTCCACCAATCCTGTGCCAGGGTCCAGATCAAAGTAGGGCGTGTGTGCTCTGAAAAGGGCGAAGAGAGCCAGAGGAGAAAACAGCTGAGATCTTTACAGTCCGGTCCGGATTTGGCCGAGAGAAATACTTTTTCGCTAAAAAGCACTTTAGTTTGAATTTCTGTAAAACTGTGAGTTGATTGATGAGCCTCAGGTGGGAAGATCATTACAGAGGAGAATAAAAAGAAATCTGGGTTCAAAAAGGGAGATAAGAGGATCGATGGGTGAAGCACTCTAATGAGGAGTTGTAGCCGTCACTGGCGAGACAAGGACATGGGAGGGAGGAAGAGAGAGAGAGGTCGGCTCTGTTGGACCCTAATTGGCTGACGAAACTGCTGAAATAACCTTGTTCCAATTATTCATACAAAGAGCAATTGTTGCCCATTCAGAGAAGCTGCTGGTGCCACATATGTACACATAACAACAACAAGATTTATGTCTGTGTGAACAGGCATGTATGGTACGGCTTGGCACAGCGCAGCCGTGTTTGGCACAAGAGACACTAGGCCACAGGAGATAGAGCAGAACGACGCAGCTGGGTAATAAGTGCTGCGGTATGTTTATGGTTGATTGGTTATAGACTACTGTGCGTTGTATCGCAGCCTGCTGCTGAATTCCCGTCCCATTTATTTATGGAGATGTTGGTCAGTGATGACAGATCTGACAACCATCAGTGAAGTATGCATTACTTTCAGATTATTATGCTAGATATAACAGATAAAAGAGAGAACTACAGCCATGCCAGCAGCTCTGGGAGGCTGCAAAGAAAAACAAACAAATTTCATGGTAATCCATTCATTCATTGAAGACATATCACTCTGAACTACAAATGTCAAGCTGCTTGGGGTGCTAGAGGAGAAGTCAGTTGGCTTCATTCTGTTGTCTGTAACGACAGTCTGTAACAAATTTCATGGTAATCCATCCAATGGTTGTTGAGTTAAAAACACACATATATCACTCATGGTAGTGCTACAGGAAATGGCAGGGGTTCAGTCCATCCAGTCGTTGACATGTTTTAGTCTGGACCAAAGCGGTGCGATTCTTAGAGCCATGCCGCTACGCTGGATAAATACTTGCAGAAGCAGACTTTTATTACAAATAAGGTATTATTCTTTTGGGCAGACACAGTACTAGAATCATTATTACAGATTATAACATCGGATAGCTGATCTTATAAGAAAACAGTGCCCCAGTTAAAAGTGTTAAAGATTAAAGTTGTCTCACAAGAGACAGACTAAAAATGGATGAAATCGAACGCAGCAGAGGCTGACATCTCTTGACTTTTACTCCCGAGTTTGGATCAAGCTTCAAAAACAGTTTTCTACATTTCCCATAACGCAACTCAATTCCATCTTTCATTAGTTTTCCCCAAGCGGCAACCTCTGTGGCTGGGAAATGAAACCAATGCTGAAGGGCCAAAAGTGAAGTGCAGTTCCTTGAGGCTGGCTCCAGCAGTGAGTCAGTCTCCATAAGGCCCCATGTTAAAATGACGGAGACAGAGACAGCTTGAAGAGTGACAGGAAATGTGGGGAGAGAGAGCTGGGGACATCCAGAAAAGAGCCACAGGTCAGATTCGAACCCTGGGCCACCGCAGCAAGGACTGAGCCTTTGTACACGGGACGGATGCTCTACTGAGCTAAACGACACCCCATTTTTATAGAACCTTCAATAGAATTTATATTAAGGTTTAAAGTTATGCATAATTAACAGTGTGGCCGCTTTGACTGACAGGTAGGTGCCATTTCAGATGTTTAAACACGCAGGCGTCTTTGGTCCGCCAATGATCCGATTTTCAGATCAGCCAGGAGGCAGAAGAGGCAGGGCAGCAGCCAGAGCCACAGATTTTGAGCTTCAGAATGGTGCTTCAGAAACCTGCAGCAGTGGGCCTTTAGGAGACAGGGGAAAACTACTGACAGTATAAAGAATGGACAGCATGATGACGTCATCATGCTGTCCATTCTTTATACTGTCAGTGGTTTTCCCCTGTCTCCTAAAGGCCCCCTTCTTTCAAACTCCACTACTTCATGTTAAAAACATAGACATATAATCTGTTGCTTTTTTCTTTTTTTTTTAAAATTTTGCCTTCAGTGCCAGAGACAAACGACTGTTTTCAAAAGCTGAACGTTACTTCTCATTATGAGTAAACTGGACGTAATGTGAAAAATCAGCAGTGTCCCTTTAAATCTTAAAGTGCTTTAATTCTACTTTTATATGAACTAGTTCAAAACAATAACAAAAGCTCATTTCTATCTATTTACCTTTGCAAATAAATAAACAGGCCAGCTTGGTCCACCGCAGCAGACCCGACCCAGAGCAGTAATACATCATGAGGCTCAACACAACTCTTGCGTGAAGGGGCCCGAATCTCGACACAACAGAGACCCAAGACCGGATAATAATGCCGGACTCTGAGAGAGGCCCCTGTCAGTTCAGTTGATACTGTGCCTGAATAGTGCATATTCCCACACAAATTTGCATTTAATCAAATTACTGACTAACAAATGAAACAAGGTGAATCTGGGCAGGACAGGGCCCCCGGGCGTTTGGGGGCCCTGAGGCTGTCGACTGCCTTGCGCTTAAATTGTAATCCAACCTCAATGGAAACAATTCTCCCTAAATATTATCTGAGTTCTGAACACTATGTGAATCTTTCTCTTTATTACAAAGTCTGTATGAATAGGAAACGAAAAAACAAATCGAGAGAGAATTTACTTCTACGTCTGCATACAGAAAAATATTGTTTCGTCTTACACTTTTGGACATATTTGCTTTCACGATGAAAGTTAGATGAGAACATTCTCCTCTCGTGTCTGTTATAACCCACTGTGAAACCACCAACTTGTTGTTGACTTGTTGACGGACTAATTAAACAAGATCGTCTTAATTGTTTCCAGCCTTTGTAGGGTGAGTAGGGCAAGTAGAGCGAGTGTCATCCAAATTCTCATCTCAATCTCAGCAAGAAAGTGAGCAAGTGTTGAACTATTCCGTTAATTTTCAGATTAAAATCTTCTTTGTCTATCTGCAATCCAAACACAATATGTCTTCGGTAATCGGAGAAGATGCCACATGCGTGGAACTATTTTGTTGCATTGCACTCGCAAACACACAAATATACTGTACACGCAAACAGCCGGTGAAGCTGGTACTCTTTAAAATAGTTATGCAACTACAAATAAAGTCTGCCACAAATATTAGAGTTCAAAGATATCAAGATGAAATGATTATACATCAATCATGCATATAAACAATTATGAAATAGCTGAGTTTCATGATAAACCCCTACAACATTTCAAACATGCCCGGAGCCACATCTACCATGTCAAGGATTTGGCCGCTTATACTCCGGCACCCCCCTCCCCTCTTTTAGCCTCATATGAACTGACCGGTCTGTCTCTCCTTCCCTCGGCCAGGTTTAAGTTACACTACCCTCCAAAAGCAGGAATCCTGAAAACAACCTGAGGTCAACGTCCGAGGTCAGCCTCTCCTCCTCTTATTCCCCGTGGCAGCACTAGTTTCTGCACAGCATACTGAGATGAGGAAAGGGAGAGAACGTTTATTCAACAAACTCTGGATATAATCTGTGCACAGTAGATCATGTGGAGATGTTTTTTTGAATTAACTCACTCTGGTAAAAAAAAGAAAAATGATCTACTGATGGACTTTAAAAAAAAGCAACTTGAACTTGAACTTTCTGCAGTAAATATGCAAATAATCTCAGATTTATTCAGTGATTGTGCAGTGATAGATGGCCATGTCAGCGCATGTTTCCATTCACAGACTCTTGCAGGTCATGTTGGAAGTCTGTTTTGAGTCCCACCCTTAGGTTCTCTTTCAGACATTTCTTAACTGTCCCACGATTTCTTGCGTCTGTCTCGGTTCTTTTTTTTTTTTTTTGCATTCTGCAAGATTTAAACAATACAAGCAGCAGCAGCAGCAGCAGCGGCAGCAGCGGCAGCACAGGATATCATAGCATGGGCGTCTTCCATATGGGTTGGCACAAAGTCACGCAAGCAAATTTGAAACTGATGCTTGCCTCCTGAACCTTCCTCTCTTCACTCCTCCTCTTCTTGCAAACCTTTTTTTTTACAGTGACTTGCTGCAGGAGGAGAATGGCAACTGTAAATATTTGTAAATTTACTGAGGGGTTTGGGTTTATTCTCCTCGCTTACTAAACTGCCCTGAGAGACAACATGACCTCTGACCTCCTCCTAAACCCATAAACTCCTCCCTCCTGAGAGCGATTCAACAGGTTGGCTAGAACAATAAACCGAATGCCTCTTTCACACAGAGAGCCTCTTGATTGAAGAAAGCTTCTCTCTCCGGCCCTCCGTCTGCTCTCTCTTCTCTCTCTTCTCTCGAGGTATCCTGCTCTGATGAGAGCAGGATAGGAAATCAGGTCAGCAGTGTGTTGAGCATAGCAGACATACTTGGGACCAGACTGAGGCCAAGCAGAGACTGTACACTACTGTGCTAAGTTATGAGTTATCTGTGTGTCTTTGTGAGTGTGACTTCCCCGGGCCTGGCACAGTCACCGGCTCAGCAGGAGCGCGTTCATGCAGGAGCGTCTATTACTTTTAAACTCATCTCAAGGCCAACTGCGAGCGCACGTCTCAAATCAAAAGGTGTAAACGGCACACTGGCGGATAGAACGTGGAGACGGTCTGACGGGTCGAGAGAGCAGCCAGATCAAATAAGGAGCAACATGCCCAAAAAACTCCTTGTATAAACTGAGAGCTGGGGCTGAGCTGAGCTGAGTTACTGGACCCAGAAGAGTGAGGGGAAAGGAAAGGAGAGACGAAGAGGGAGTTGGCGAGAGGGAATAAGAGCCGAGCCTTTTAGCCCAGGCAGCGCGGGTGGGCTGAGGTTTTTGGGGTTGAAGTAGAAAGCTTTCTGACAACTTTGTTCCGCCGTTTTACATGTTAAAGAAAGAAGTTTTTTGTTTGATTGTTGCCCGGCACTGTAAACAAGCAAATGAGTCCCCCCCCCCCCAATACCCTCCAGGCTGTGTAGCACTGTGTGAAGTGTTTTAACGTGTAATCTAGCGCTGCACTGCTGTCATATATTTACATGAAAAACATTTACCTCCGGCACACCTGTCGAACAAAGTAAACAGTCCAAATGATCTAGTGATATTCCCTCAGGTGGTCATTTACAAGCCCCTATCCAAACATCACAGACTTAAACACACATAGGCATGGCCGCGTGCGCCAATGAGGTGAAATCACGGAGCCTGAATATTGGGAAGCGTGTTAAAGTGTGAGAGCGCGCGTGTGTGTGTGTGTGTGTGTGTGTGTGTGTGTGTGTGTGTGTGTGTGTGAGAGTGTGTGTGTGAGAGTGTGTATTGAGAAGAGGTCAGTGGAGGGTCTTGCTGGGTCCCTGTCACTGTTTGGCTCTCAGCCTCGCCGACCTCCTGTTATTGTTTTCAGTGGCTTCACTTTCTAAGGCTGCCTTGGCACTGATCACATTTCTCTCTGTCTTTGCTCACACACACACACACACACACACACATACACACATGCTCTTTCTTTCTCACCCCTTCACTAAAACACACACAGACGAACATAAAATGCATGAACACAGGGCACACACAGGCACACACACACGGGGGTTATTTATAACAGGGTGGAAGGGAAAGGCAGCCCGGATTCACAGGGCCTATTTTGGGAGGTTGAGCCTTCAATCAGTCAGGCTGACAGTTTCTCAGTGATACCAGAGAACAATACAGAGCAGCCTGTTTATCTTCCTCCGGCCAGCCTGTTCGGCTCTGCCGCCCTGCATGGGTCACCGTCACCCTAACTCCCCCCAGGAAGACCGGACCTCCAGGAAAATAGTGATCTCAAAATCTGTCACTGTTGCTTTTAGATTCGGAAATACTTCTCTGCCCAATTTCCTGCTACCACTGTCACTGCAGGGTACACTCAGAGCGCCTGAAGAACGGCTTTAATACTTAAGTATTCGGTGCGATATTCATGACTTTAAAGTTAAAAACTTTAGAGTCAAAAAGTCAATCAATCTGTTTGACTGTGTGGGTGTGTTTTGATTTAAATTTTAGCAACTATTTTGATCACTGGATAATCTTTTTTAGCATTTTTTTTAAGCAAAAGTGTCAAACAGTTGCTGGTTATAGTGACATCTTGATGCTTTTCTTTATTATAAATGTTAGTCAACTCAACATATTTGGGTTTTGGACTGTTGGATGGACAAAACCAGACATCTAAAGACATCTAAAGTCACATTGGGCTGCGTTCAAATTATACCAGGCTCTATTTTCTGGTGTTTTCTAGGTAAAAAAAATGAATCTGGAAAATGATCAGCAGACTCACTCAGCATGAAAATAATCATTACTTATTAATTTCCTGTGACCAAACAACCAACCAACATTTCCCAACCACTTCAAAGTCAGAAAATGTTACGCTCAAGTAGAAACCCATCACTCGTAGCAAGAAGCTGACTGAGAAGATATGATTCAAGGGTCTTTAACTTCTGACAGATGGATAGTTCTTTATTGTTTTCCCATGTGGACTTCTCTCTTATATTACACTGCTGCAGATATCCATCTATGCCTCCCTGAATGAATCCTCTTTATTGTCTCACTCTATACTGTTCGCTGTCCCCACGGCTGCTTTCTTTTTCAGTAAACCCCTTTAGCTAAAAATAATTTCCTATGAACTCTCTGCGACTCCAGCAGCGTAGAATGAAGGATTGCTTTGTGAATGTGGGCAAAGATAGTAAGGGTAGAGGGTGGGAACAGCGGGGAGGCGAAGAGGGCGAAGGGAGACTGATATTGTTATCTATTAAGTAAAGATTTGAGCGTTTACCGAAGCTAATGGTCTGTGTCATCACTACGCAACTACTGTGCAATGCTGGCTGGTAGCTGTGCCGCCTGCCTGGGCCGTGTTTTATCTTCTCCTTTTGCACAAAGTCTACAGCGGGAGGAGAGCACTGGCTTGCAACGAGGAGTACTATAAATACTAATATGGTATGATATCAAGGATAAATCAGTAAGAGAGAAATATGAGGGTGTAGTCTTAAAGGGAAAGTCACCAAACGTCCAAAAACATATGTTCTTCCTTACCCTTTGTAGTATCTAACCACATGTTTAGATTTTCCTGCACGCACTTGTAGCATCATCTTTTCATAAAATCAATCTCTAGAAGATCTACATACTTCAGTGAGGTTTGCGGATTATAAAGATTATGATGTTTCTGTGCTTATTTAATGCCATGGCTCATAGTCAGCCAACTTTGATCCACACTGAAATATCTCAGTATCTGTTGGATGGCTTGCCATGACATTTGGAGCAAACATTCACGCTCCTAGGATGAATCTTACTGACTCTGGTGATTGTTCTCGAGCACCAACTGCAGAAAACGTCTCGTTCAAAGTAAAATATCTTAACAGCTAGCGGACAGATTAAAATTCTTTTGGTTTATAACCAAGTACATCTGAAACTGAAAACATTCCCATCAGCCTTGTCTGCGCTCTGTGTACTTTAAACATCAGCATGTTGGCAGCACCGCCGCACTCACAGAGCTGCTAACAAGTCTGAGGAGGGTTTAGAGGCATTTCCTCTATACACAAGCTCCATTCTTGAGAGTATTAATGTGCTATTACATCTGTGGGTTTGAAATATTTTAGACTAATCTGAGCTTGACCTTCCCCCCAAACCTGTCTGACATACAGCAGAGGCCTCACCTCTCCCCTCTCGCCCACTACATGATTTCCGGTAAAGAACTAAAACACACAATCCAGTTCACCTGTTTCACAACCGGCTTTGTTGAACGAGTCGCTTTTGTCCAGCCGACTTCCCTCCCTCCCTCGGCCTATGTGTCACTGTTGTGACTGATGTCTTTTCCGTCCTGCTGCCCTCCCTCAATTAAGAAAGAAAAACTTCCAATCCTTTTGGCCTTTACCTTGACTTGGCTGTTTCCACTAAACACACATGACAACACACAGCCCTGACATCGCTGTTCCTTCTCCTATTTTAGTCAAATCTGCCTCGGTAGCCTCCCTTTCTTCCAGTGTTTTCAGGATATGCCTGGTTTTTCTATTCTGATATCATGACACACACTTGCGTAAGAGGGAGGTTTGCATGTTTAAACTTTAAAGCAAGCATTTAAACCTTTACCAAACAAATTTTAACTGCAGCCAAGCAATGCTGATATTAGACCGATAGTGATCTTAAAATAACTTTAAACCTCTTTCTCTGTACTTTTTAGGACACAGTCTCGGTATCAGTGAATGTCATTAAAGGACAAATCAAGAACAATCTGTTTGATGCTTTTATTATAAATTTTAGCAGCCACGTCTTCAGACAAGTGCAACAGCTGGAACATGTAAAACAAATATTAATTACTTGAGTGACTCATTGCTTCCAGGATTTTATCATCAAAACTCGTCTAGGTTGCTCCTGCTGTCTCGTAGCTCTGTGAGGGACGTCAGCACCTCCTCTGTTGGCCTCCTCCCCAGCTGTTTACCCCCTCTGATCCTCACATTCACTGTTGCACTCTCACTCTCCTTGTCCCCCACAACTGGACAAACACACAACAATAAAATGTTACAGTCCTAGTCAGGTTTTAGCAAAGAATAGGGAGTGTGAGTCATAAACTTAACAGGGATTAGTATAAGTTCATCCCATTATTCATCTTTACCAAATATGTAGTTGTACTGGGCCAGCTGAGCAGAGCGAATCTTCTTATTTAAGGTTGCTCCTTGATCGTCATTCATATCAACCATGAAGCCAGCTTCACGGAACTGCTGCACCACCTTAAGAGAATAGAGGCACTTCTTTTTAATACAGTATCTGCCATGAGCCTCTCACATCAAAGAGTAAATTAATAATGACAGAAAGAAGGAAAAAAATCATAAAGACGGTGCACTCTATCTGCTGATGCACCACGAGGAAATCATCACAGACTGACCTGTTTGCTGTATGACTCACTGTTGCCCCCCACAGGAATGACCATGACCTGCGCTGGGGACAACCACAGTGGCCTGGGTGAGACGGGAAGAGAGGTGGTGGTGGTGGTTTAGAAAGCCAAATAAAATTCATCTGACTCAACAGGACTATTTACAAACTTCTCACCATTTCCCTCCAAAGTTTTCAGCCAGTATAGCGATCATTCTTTCCAGTGATCCCAGCACTGCTCTGTGGATCATCACCGGCCTGTGCAACTGTCCGTCTCGCCTGAGAGAGAGATGCAAATAAAAAATAAAAGGGTTATCGACAGAGTTTAATCTGGGTGATATGATGATTTTGCCACATTTCTACAACAGCATCTGTCCTTTATGCAAAAACAGTTTCTTAATTTTGACTTGCTTTTCCAGAATATTGATGTTTCATGTTGCATTGACATTGCATGACAGGAGGATCTTAACCTTATTGCTCGCCCCTAAACAGAGCGGTCAAAACACTAATATAATGAGAACATGAGGGAAGCAGGGCAGACTAATAAGAGGCAACAGGAGCTTTAAGGCAGAAATTGGGAGCGTGTCCACCTGAACTAATAAATTCAATAAAGGACTAATCGTTCATGATCCAATTGGGCCCCTGTGAAGTTCAAACTTCTGCCAGTTTAATGCAATTACAGGACATCGTATACAGTGAGCGTGCAGGTTCATCAAACAGACAAGAATCTGCTACAAAAGTGCCAACGTGTAGGTTTAAATGACACCAGATGCGGGAATGTTTCAGATGCAGGGATGGATGACTCACCCGACGTACTGCAGGTCAAATCTGATTGGCAGCTGGAAATCCAACTGGATTGTGGCACACTGGTGTTGTCTGCCAATGGCGTCTTTGATCTGGATGTCGATCTGTGATGAAACACGTAGGAGTGCGTTACGCTTCACTTCATGTATTCTAGCCAAGATCTATAAAAATCTGTGTGCAGAGTTTCAACACTGCTGGGGGGGGGGCAAACTGCATTTTTGTGGACAGGAATGGTTACAAAAGGGGTTTCCAAAAAGGAGCTGATCTAGCTAATTGTGGCCAACACACCCTAGCTGGATGGCTGTAAGGAATGTTTGTTTATTTGATGAAGCGTGTTGGTATGGCTCTAACCCCACCCTGGCTTGACCTACCTCCTCTCTCTGTGCCTCCACATGAGCGTCTGCCTCAAGCTGACTTCCTCTTGATGCTGACTGACTTCTTGCACAAGTGAAAAATGAAATTGCCTCAGAGAAGACCAAGATCAGCCACTTTCATAAAACATAAGTAGCTATGCATTTTCTACGAACGACCATCACATTTGTGTTTTTTTTTTATTGGAGCTCCTGTGGTCTGAGACAGTTTGAACTGCATCTGCAGAGCCAGAAAGAAAACAAAGACGTCTGTGTGACGCTCTAATCTGTGACATGACACAAATAAACTGATCCTGGAAGAATCTGCTTAAGATGGAAAATTAAATTGACATTTTTTATAGCATGTAGTAAATTGTTTGTATTGAGCTACAGCTTGTAGCTTAACCTTATCCAGATGGAAGAAAATCCACCTACAAGCAACTCCAGAGAGCATTAAATAAAATTTTATATCCCGTTTTTGTCATCTCTGTAAAATTGCCAAGCTACCACCGGAGAACTCAGGATGTCAACGGTTATTGTAGGGATTAAACAAATTAAATATACTATACTTTTGGGAGGCATTTGTGCCTTTATTTATATAGGGCAGCTGAAGATAGACAGTAAAACAGAGAGAGAGAGAGAGAGAGACAGAAAGAGGGGCAAATGACCACAGGCAGGAGTCGAACTCGGGTCGCTTCAGCAAGGCCATGGCCTTGAACACAGAGCTACCAGGGCGCCCCAGGTAGATTTCTGTTTTTATCTTTGGACACAGCCAAGCTTGCTGTTTGTCCCTGTCCCTGGTCTTTGTGCTGCAGGCAGCAGGCTTTAGCTTTATATTAAACATACAGACAGGAGAGTGGTATCCATCTTTTTGTCCAACTCTCCGCCAGAGAGAGAAAGTGCATTTCCTGTTTCCTCCAACTGTTGATATATTCCTTTAAAGTGGCTTTTAGCATAAATAACAACACTCAGCAGTGAATAAAGTGTGTGGAGGGCTCACTGCTGTTAATAGATACAAACGATATTTACACTTGTCTGTGGAAATCAGTTTCCTTTACTGCATGTCGCCCTTCCCACTGACCTTTGGTCCGTAGAAGGCTCCGTCTCCTGGGTTCAGCTCCCAACGTTCGCCAAAGTGCTGCAGACTCCTCTCCAACTGCTGCTCACACACACACACACACATGCAGCATTGAGGACAGTAAGTAAGTAGGTGTAGTAGATAATGTAAGTACATTAATGCATATTATGGCCATCATGTCTGTCTTTCTGTGTGTGTGTGTGGGTGAGAGAGAGGGAGCTGTGGGAGTTCAGAACTATAATGTTCAATTACACTCAATTGAATCAGCTTAAATTGCCGCTGTGCCTATTTAAAGGGCGTCCACGGGGATTTAGAGATAGACATCTACCCAGCAGCCTGACACAGAGACGATTACCTTTGGAAAGTACCGCTCGAATCCCTGACGGGTTAAGTGGACATCATTACAACATGTCATTCTGTTTTTTTTTTTCTCCAGCTGTGGTTGACGGTGTCCAGCTCACCGCTCGGCCTTTCTACCCTGATGTATTTAAATATGACTAAACGTGTGTGCGTTTACCTGCTCAGCATTATCCCACTGTTCAGGCTCTCCTAGGCATGGCGTTGGACGTGTAGACAGGAGACAGTGGAAAGAAAACCCAAAAACTTGATACACGCGCCGCACAAAGTCCAAACATGCCACAATCTCTTCCTCGAGCTGGAAAACAGAAGTGAAAACGACAAGGGGACACAGTAATGTAAATAATGAGACATTCCAAGCAGGGTGGAAAAAGAAATCTGCCAGTGTGTTTACTGTAAAGCCCGGAGATGTCCAGAGAATTGAATTAGTATTTCAGAAACTAACAAAGTGATCATTAGCATGTGACTATGATCTCTGAATTAACAGGAGCACAATCAGTATCGTGGGAAGGGACTGTGTACTGTAGGGACTACACAGGGGGATCAGGATCACACAGACTGTGCAGCCACAGAGATGCACATATGGAGGTGTTAAGTTTGAACAGGACAAAGACCTTCATTCATCCAGACGGAGGCCTCCTGGAATGTCTCAGGAGTTATTTGTACAGCCCATCTAATCGCAGTAATATGGCGCCACATGTGTCCCGTTCACAGTTTCTACCCCACTTACAGCACCTTAAGAAATGTGTGGCCTCCAAAAGGAAACTCTGAAACACAAACAGTCTATGCGTGTTCATGTGTTTTATGTGTACCTGCTCAGGTGTGCAGAAGATGTGAGCGTCATCCTGACAAAACCTCCGAACGCGAGTGAGGCCTCCCAGCGCTCCAGAGAGCTCGTTACGATGCAGAGCCCCGAAGTCGGCCCATCGCAGAGGAAGCTCCCTCCAGGAGCGGACTCGCTGCTCAAACATGAGACTGAACACAAGAAAGGGAGAGTGAGAGGCTGCCTCGTCCCTGCAAAGACACCAGTGTGTGTGTGTGTGTGTGTACGTGTGTTCACCAGTGTGCAGGACAGTTCATCGGTTTGAGAGCGTAGGTCTGAGAGCCCTCTGATGTCACCGTGAACATGTTCTCGCTGTAGTGCTCCCAGTGGCCGGAGCGCTCCCACAATGCAGTGCTGAAGAGAGTTGGGGTCACGACCTCGGTGAAGCCTCGCCTTCGGTATTCACTCTGCAAGGCGACAGGAAGGAAGGATATGTGTGACAGTGAGCGCGGGACACGGGTCAGACTGTCACAACAGAGCAATAATTGAAGGCTAACAAGAGCAATATCCTGACGGCTCAACTGAACATGTACATCCTCAGGATACGATCAACATGGAACATTTGTTGCCATGTTTATTATTTATTACACGGATTTGTTGAATACTCGATTCTGATTGGTCGATTGCAACATGGTACGGTCTGTTTTTCAGTTGCTATGGACGCAGTTGCGATCACAGACTGAGGAGGACAACAGCAAAATCAATAAAATCATTTTAAAAATCAATATTTTGCATTAAATTATGGATTCCTTAAGTAAGTAATTGTGTAATAAGCTTGATAATGTACACCAAGGAGACCATTGTTGCAAAAAAAACCCCTTCAGGATGATTCAAGGCGTCTCCGGGAAGTGCTTCAGGGTGGTTCAAGTCAAGTTTATTTCACAATAATGACTGACTCACTGTACATTATCCCTCACGTACGCACAATATTACATTTCTATGGCAATGAAGGAAACATCATTCAACAGCATTTTCTGATTACCGAAACCCAACTAAGGTTATAGTTGGAGCTTGGATAATCAAATTAAGTTAACAGAGTTGCATAAGCAGTTCAGAATAGGGTTATAATGGAAGTGGTTGCCGCAGTGCCAACACAAGATTGTGACAGAGCGTACAGGAGAAGTTATAACTATGTTGAGTTTCTATTATGAAAATTAAGGCAGCAGTTCACAATCTGGGATGGCCAATCAAAAAGCAGACTATTGGATTTTACAGCAATACTGCAGCCGATCTGTTATAACGCTGAAATATTTTAAAAAGTTAAGCAATGGCAGACCCGTGTTCAACTCAAGTGAGAAGGAGGGACAGATGACACATGCTGATCAAATCACACTGGCAGCATATGCAGGCAGGATCCTTGGTTTGGTCTTTATTATACTACATACACACAATACGCTATATTATTCATTATTTGTATACCTGCCCTGCCGGTGATAAGGACAAACAAACTTAAGTCTGTGTGGCCGTTAACGTGGTGTTTCTGTTTGAAGTTCCATATTTTTTCTATCTTTTGCACAAATTGAATGAAATAAAATGTGCAGTTAATGTCTCCGGTCAATATTTGGGCTGTTATCTGTAGCCTGTAAACAGGAAAATAAAAGGATTAGTTCTATAAACCCGGACATCCACCGGTGTTTAGGATGTGAGTTGCACCAAAAAGAAGCTTCAAGTTTTTGCAGCTGGTCTACACGGCAGATGTTTATTGTTATTTCCTGACAACTCTACTTGTCATTGATGACTGTTTTTGAAACCGAAAGCTTTAAACTGAAAGTATTTCTGTTCTTTTAGTGTAATTTTCTTAAAGTCTACAGTCAGATTATTACAGGTTGTTTATAGGTAGTCAGTGACTGTGCACAGATCGTATGTTCACCTTAATGAAGTCGGTGAGGGTGTTGTAGATGTGAGCTCCTTTAGGCAGGAAAAAGCAACTGCCTGGACTCACGTCATTGAAAAAGAACAGCTCCTGGTCCTGTGCAAAGATACATACACATGGCATCAATGATGAGAAGACACTTCTTGAACAAGTTATGCACCTCTCCCAATTTAGATTTTCATCTTACCGTCCCGATGCGCCTGTGGTCCCTCCTCCTCGCCTCCTCCTGCTCCCTCTCCCACTCCTGCTTGTCCTTCTCTCCGGGAAAGGCCACACCTAAGAGACGTACCAAACCTGTAGACTCCGTCTGATTGGCCAGGGTCACAGATGACAGCTGGGATGTTACAGATACAGAGAGAGAGGAGAGAGGTTGGGGAGGAGAGGGAGAGAGAAAATAATGATTGAACAACAAGGTGGCAACAGAGAAAGGGAGAGTGAAGGGTCAGCCAGCAGAGGAAAGGGTGACAGCACGTCTGATGGATGGCAGTGTGTTTGCAAAGGCAGAGAACAGGAAAGCGGCCTCTGACAAACAGAACATCCTGCTGCTGATATTTCCAGCCTGGCTGCTGCCGTGACAGTCCAGTATGGAAACTCCTCCCTCTCCCTGGATCAATAAAGATGCGAGAAATTCCATTTACCCGGCATGTGTCCCACATTGCCAAATGGATCCGAACAAAACATATTTAGAGATTAGATGAGATTAACCCGTCATCTCCAAGCAGCAAATAAGAGGCAGAGCTATGATAGATGCAACATTCAAGGCTTTCAAGGGACCAGCCATCAATCCAGGAGCTGAAATTGGTTTGAACGGCTAATGTGCAGAGCAAATTTGGGAACAGGTGTGCAATAAAAATTCAAGGAAACAAAGAGGAGAGAACACGAAACCCACAAAGAGGCACACACACCTGGAGCATCTTGAAGACCTTAAGCAGGCCGGTATGTGGGAGGAGGGGGCCGCTGCAGACCGATAAGCTGTCCCCACACCTGCCACACATAGAAAAGAGGGTTTCATCTTTAGGTGAGAGTTCAGAAGTCCACATCAGTTGTGTGTGTGTGTGTGTGTGTGTGTGTTAATACATGCCTGTATACTGTCACGGTGGGGCCATTGATCTGCTCCTCAACAAGCTGCAGTCTCAGCTTACTGTTCTATAAGAAATACACCCACAAAACACACAGAGAATCCATCACAACACGGGCAGCAGCACAATAAGACGAGGCCAGGCCTCAGTGAGTAAACACTGGTACAGTAGAAAATATCAACGGATCACTATAAACAGGAACCGCTCCTACACAGTGAGTAATATCACTGCTGCTCACATGTTATCAAAGGGAACTAAACACTCAAGTTACACAAGCTGCTACATGCACAAGTGAGATTCAGCATGGCAGAGTGATGACCTACAATAATAATCTACGGCACCAGAACAGATTGCTACATGTTGTTCAACATATTTCCAGGCAGAGATTTTTAGGAAAAGCACAGGTGGAATTAAGAATAACGACAGCAGTCCATTCAGTTTAGCTTCAGGGACCTGGTAGAGGCTTTTAACTGAGCCAGCTGTAAATGTGGCATTAGTTACCTGTGCTGTTCCTCCTAAGTCAAAATATCTGCTATAATAATGGTGTATTGTTATAAGGGAGATATTGGGATTCCTGACCTGGAAGAGCTCTCGGACCTCTTCTGTATTCAGCTCCACTCTGGACAGAGGAAGTTTGAGGGCTGCAGCCTGTTTACATCTCTCCTCCACATCACTCAGAGACAGGGCGCTGTGTGGGGACAGGATGAATTTGGATAAGACATGAGAAGCACAAGAATCTAACATGGTAACACACAGCCAAGGGGTGTATGAAGAAAAAAAAAAGCACCAGCTTCAAGATGATTATGGGAAAGGAAAAGAGGTCAGGGGCTCCGTATGGGCTGTCTGATAATCCCTGTGAGGGGGAAATGGGTCATTATAGTAGGACATAATAACAGATAGATAAGCGCATAGAATCCATCTAAATCAAGACAAAACAAGGTCAAGATGGGCCCTCTAAAAAGAAGAGAAGCCAAAAAACATCACCAACATTATTAAAAAAAAAAAAAAAAAAAATCACTACATTTTGGTGCATCTAGAGTCCTGTGAGACAGTTATATTAATAACTCACCCGTGATCCAGCAGATGGTCACAGTAAAGCCCAAACTCTGACGCTCCTTCTCTGCACACCTCGGCACCAAAGACCCCCTCCAACACTCTGCCCAGGACACACGCTCCTGTCCTCCATGCTGCCTAAGAAAGGGAGCGTGGTGCAGAGTAGGTTGAGTGTTGAGGTATACGGCTTGTTTTGTTCAGGACTACCCGGACTAACTCAACAGGAAACATCAAAACAACAGCTAATGAGCCAACTTACAGGATATGTGAGACAGAAAACCATGGCACCATGTGCCACCATGTGATATTTTAGATAAAGTAAAACCAAAACAAAAGCAAGAAATAAATAAATAAAGAGATGTGATTACCTGTCTTCCCTCGACAGTGTCAAACCCCAGAAGCTGTAGTTCACAGTCTGTCTCTAGGGGACGTCCAAGCTCCCACAACTCCCCATTAACTGTACTGACCAGCGCTCCTTTCACACTGCAAAACCAGATGCGCAAAACCCTCTTCTATCACTTCAGTAAAAACAAACACAATAAGAGAATGCGTATCTGTATGTGTTGTGTGTTTACCGGATACTCTGAGCAACAAAGAGAGGTGTGGTGACACCAGCTGTTCCCTTTACTGTCCGGCCGTCAGCCAGTCGGATGCTGAGGGGTGTTTCTGTGGCTTCAGCTCTGATCTTACTGCCTCGCTTTTGCCTGAGGGACTCAAAGACTCGCAGCTGCTCAGATAAAGCTGGGCACACCTGCGGCGAAGAAAGATGTAGATAGGGGTTAAAAAGGGTGAGAGGGTGGCTCAAGTGCAACACAGTTTAACACACACACACACACACACACACACACACACACACACACACACACACACACTACAGCCTCCAAAATGACCATGAAACACCTCTCTAAACTTTGAGATGGTAGACATTATTGCTGGACTATAAGACTACATTAATTTTAACTATGCCTAATAAATTAGGAACTAAATGTATACTAATACACAAATATCAAAATAGTGATGAAACAATGTGATAAAGTTTAAGATAAGATAAAATAGACTTTATTGATTCCACACTGCGGAAATTCACTTTTTACAGCAGCTCAGAATATACAAAGTGGATACGAAAATACTCAATAAATAAAAAAGGTATATACACTATATACACCTTTATAGTAGTGCACATCAAGTATAAGAATATGCATGTTGGATTATTTCACAGAAGTAATTGTGCTGTATGCACACATGGTGTGTACTAAGATGCACATATATATCTATATATGACTGTAATGTCACAAAAGAATGATTCTCCAGGGAACAGCCTAAAATAATCGTACAGTGTAAATGAATAAATGTATTTGCACAATGAAGCAGTAAATTGCACCATAAAGAATAATTACACAGTATAGTCAATATAATTAATACAGAAAAAAGTAATATAGTATAATTTAAGTAAGACGTAAATAAGGGTATGTATGTGCAGCTCTAGTTACTGTTAGTGTTAACTATTAACTTGACTGTTACTGAATTACTTTTTGGGCCGTGAGTAAAGTAAAGACAGTGGGACAGCTTCTTCTGTGCAACTTGGTCTTACGGTTTTACTTTGTATCACTCCGCCAATCTTAACTTTCATTACAAGCAAGATGTACCATAAAATGTAGTTCTTGTTCTAAATGGAGTAACAGAACATAAATGGTTATAAATTAAAATTCAATTCAAAAGTTAAATTATATATCATTTATAATATATCTCACCTTACACATGTATGAACTAAGCTTCAAGTGTTGTCTTTTCTACAGGTTAATGGATGCATTATGGTCAACTGACATCTCATTCTTTAGATAAATTAAGTAATAAATAAATAAACTGAAAGAAAGCCATCATCCAGGCCTTTCATTTATCACCTATTCCTAATATTGGTATGTTTGTCACTCAAAAAACACTGTACTGTATATATTGCATCAGGCACTGTTATCAAGCCAAATAAAGGAAGTGCTACCCCCTGTCACCATGTCCTGTACGACTTTAAATGCAGACATTATAGAAATAAAGTTAAATTAGACCTGTAGTTTGTTTATCCCAGCAGAAAACAGCCTGATTATCACATCATAACAAACAACAGCTCCTAACTGACAGAAAGCAACCACAAACATGATACCTCGCCTCACTGTTTTACCTCGTATCACTCTGCTAATCTTAACTGTGACTTACATTACAGGCAAGGTGTAGCATAAAGTATAGTTATATTTGTTCTAAATTAAGTAACAGAATACAGACAGCTTAATATAGACCAATTCTCTCACTACACCTGAGAAAAATAATCTACAAATCTCATCTTAC
Organism: Protonibea diacanthus; assembly: GCA_028641955.1. NCBI lineage: Eukaryota > Metazoa > Chordata > Actinopteri > Sciaenidae > Protonibea > Protonibea diacanthus. The sequence goes on along the minus strand of CM053983.1, from coordinate 16,268,650 downwards.
ATATGTATGAGATGAAATGAAGTGAAAATAAAGCTTCAACTGTTGTCTTTTCTGCAGATTATGGTAAATTTAGATTACATTCCTAAATCAAATTATTAAATAAAGTAATAAATTGATAAATGAAATGCCTAGACATTAGTTTGATGTATTTCTTTATCACTCTTCCCTAATATTAAATACTGACAACCAGAACCCAAAGTGCAATTTGGACGTATTTAGCAAAATGAATGAATTAAAATATTGTATTTGTTTTAGAGGAAAGTACATAACTAAATGCAAGAGAGGACAGAGAGATGAAGTGAAGGGCATGGTTAAGTTCATGTCACTAAAAAAGGGGAGAGCTGCACCCTGTCACCATGTCCTGTACGACTTTAAATGCAGACATTAGAGAAACAAAGTTAAATTAGACCTGCAGTTCGTTTATCCCAGCAGAAAACAGTCTGATCATCACATCATAACAAACAACAGCAGCAGCTCCTGACTGACAGGCAGCCTCACGCGCTGGTGGCTAACGTTAGCTTCCCTCCCTGCACTGTACGGTAATAACAAGCTCGCGCACCTTGCTGTATCTCCTGTGCGCGCGGAGCGTGACACGAGCGGCTTCCCGGCTGATAAACAGTCTGAGCAGCTGTGTCGCCGCCATCCTTCAACACACCGACCTAAACACACACGTCCATCTCCAAACACCACCACACATTACTGTCACCCCTGTCTGCGAGCGGCCATAACACCGGAAGCACAGATTAGGACAGCGGAGAGAGGGGAGGGGAGGGGACGGAACGTCATGACGCTGCTGTTGCTATGAAGCGGCGTGCGCGCTCCCGAGCGTCCAACGCGTCCACACAGGCAGCGGTACATCTACAGCTGTTAGAGGGGCCGATAAAGTAATATCCCGGTGTTAACACGTTAACTCATGCACACTCAGAGCAGATATTTCAGACAGGTGTGAAAACACGCTGAAATTTTAAACGACACACTTCATACTTCTGAGAGTTGGCGACAGGTGAAGCACAACACAAGCCCCATCCATGATCACAGGGGATCAGCTCAAAACTTCTGAGCGCGCTGCAGTTCAGTGCAGATCCACTGGTGTGCAAAGCTCACAAAGTGTTTTAACAGAGAGATACAGCATGACGACAGGAAATCATTACGTCCATCATGGAGCTGCGCACTTTGCTTTAAGGACCGTCTGCTGCAGCTGCAGCTGCATGGAAGTCTGCAGGTTTAACGATGAAGCATTGGTCTCAGTGAGTAAACTGAGAAACTCTAACTAAAAACAAGTAATACTTTACCCCTACAAAAGCAACCTTCACTGTCACTGTTCAAATAACTGGCACGTTTGACCTAAGAAATTATTACAACAAAGATGCGATGTAGAAAGTTTTAAAAACTTAAAATCTGAATGCAATAATCATTAAATACTTGTTTTTTCTTCTTAAATATATTGACTGTAGATGATTTTATCAGATAATGGACATCTCGGTTAATTTTGACCAGGGATGTGAATATATTTAGTTCAATTTTCACTCTGTAATTAAACAGTAACTACTGTGGTAGACAGTGGAAACTTGACGGTGCTCAGCCTGAAGATCTAAGAGCTGAAGTACCACTGAACTGCCACTTGGGGGCGCTACAGCGCTTTAAGAAAGAGTGTGGTCCATCCACATGGTTAGGAAATCTACTGTCCACATGAACATGTTTAGAAATACTGTGCTTTCAGACAGCTTTTAAGTGGACACATCTATACTATTTAACCACGCCTGGACTCAATTATGTATGGATTTCAAAATGTGTGACCACCGTCCGTATTTGCTCACTCACTTCTCTATGTCCGTGGTGAAATGTGGTGGAAAGAACACACGTATGTGGAAACATGTTTACAAGCGAGAGCCTTCTTCAGATAACTTAGATAAGAGGACAGCTGGTAGTGTCGTCTTAATAGTGCTGCTTCGGTATCAGTGTTTAACGTTAAAGATCGAACAGTTTTGCTGCATTAAAAACATACCAGTGGCTCAGAGGCCCCTAGAAATGTCCAATGTAGACTGAAAGATGTTGGCACATCATAAATGTATTTAGTTAATTCGTCCTTATTTCAGATAAACCAAAGAATAAAACTATGGGCTTAGTGTTATTCTGTTAATGTTGTGACTGAGGATATGGCTAGTCCACTGGAACTGTGTCACCAAACAGTGAAAGTGTGAATGCTGCAAATGTGTCCCATGCAACAATCAATACTTATGTGTAAAGCTGACATCACTAGTGCTACAAAGATGTTAAACTTGCATTTCTTAAAATGTGGCTTTCCAAAAACATTGGGTGCATTGTAGTGTGCAAATGTTTAGCAACAAAAACAAGAAAAAAAAGTTTTCTTGAGGAGGCAATGAGAGAAAAGTTAGAGTTTGAGTTTTTGCAAGAGGAAAAAAAGAGGAAGAGAAGACAGCAAATCACCTCCTGTGTTAAAGATGGAGCACTGACTGCTTGCAGTCAACGGTGCAACCACCAACAAAATATGTGAGGAAAATGGATTCAGGTCATTCAATGAAAGCGCTAAAAATGTAGCTGTCCTTATGATTCTGTAATATAAAAAAAATAATTAAAAAAAAAAAGAATAGCTAAAAATATGATGTATTCTCCCCTGTAAATATGCAATAGTAGTAAAAGCATGTGTGCACGTTCATCACACCAGAAAGGATTGGACACTCAAAGACCAGTGATATAGCATCATTGATGAGAACAGCAGTAAGAGCAATTAAACTTATCAAATGTACACAGACCATCAGCTTTGTCACAAGTTCAGTTCAATTTCAATTTGTCAAAGAAGAGGTGAAAAGAAAAAAAACGGAGAGAGGTTATTTACAGGGACAATTAAAATCGTGAACTTAGGTAGGTGCTAAGTAAGCAGGGAGATGTTTATAACAATGATTCTAGCTTTCTCTCTCTGCGATGTGAACACACCAAACTGATCTGGGTTGATACTTAGCTGTTTTTGCAGAGAAACTAACACAGAAAAGACACAGTTTACAGAGGGTGGTAACAGACTTGTATAACATTCAGTAAAACATCAGAACTCTGATGATGTGCTAACACTGTGGTGACAAATATGCTCTTTGTCGTTACATTTTTACAATGTATGTATGGATTCACCAGCTTTATGCAGGATTATAACGTTTGCGGGTGCTCTGCATTGCATCAACTTGTAAATGAGCGAAGGAGACAACACACACTCCATGATCGGACAAACACGGGAGGCTTTGGGCGGCAACACCCCCCCCCCCCCCCCCCAACATGCACCTCTCACTCACTGTGGGGGAACAGAGGGGAAGCATTGTGGCAACATTTCCCTGCACAAATGTTAAGAATTATTGTCACTGTGCTGATCCTTTTTTTTTTTTTTTTTAAGTGTTTGAGAGGTGCGGAAGTGTTTCTGGACAAAGCTGCGTGAGCACAAAGGAAGCACAGGGGGCGTGAGGGCAAAAGCATGAAATTAGCAAAGAAATTAAAAAAAACGAGGAAAGGGCCAAAACAACTGGAGTATTTAAATAAACCATTTTCAAAACAATCCTAATTAATTCAATTGTTTTCGACCCCCTGACACCATCTGTGGTTTGGTGCCCCTGCAAATGGAAAATTCCCAATTCTGTCTAGTAGAAAAATACAACGCATAAAATATAGGCATCAACTGTTAAATGCAATATGAAAATGGCAGCAGCTGTGTAAATATATGAAAACAATTTCTCTGAAAAAACAGGCAGAAAAATCAGCTGAACAGCGCAAATAAATTACAACAGCGCAATTCAAGTGATAAATAGTGACCAAATAAAATACCTCCCCCTCCCCAGGTGAATTGAAACTCTGGATTTTATTCAAGTCAGTACATGTTGAAGCCCAGCAAGAAAAGTAGTTCAAGCTGAAATACCTCCCCCCGCCATTCGCCCGCCACCCACCGCCATCCACTACTGAGTATCTTCATGACTCAGTCTAACTTGAAGCGCGCACAGGCAGACATTTATGTTGGTAAAAAAAAAAAAAAAACACAGAATTCTCTTCACCCTCCTCTTCTTTTGCGTGGTTTCAAAAAGGAGGACAGAAAAAGGTGCGACAGATACTGCAGAGAAATTCTTCTGGAGCTAAAGCTTATTCCAAGGCCTGAATCACAGTAAAGACGGGGTTGCGTGAGTGACGTTCAATGTCCTCATTAACAGAAACAAAGAGCTTGAAGAGAGGGGGGGGGGGAAAGCTGTATGATCTCAGTTTTTTTATATTTACAAGCTTAGAGATATACAGTTAAAGAGATGGAAGTGTGAAGAAAAGGTTTGAGCATGAGAAGAATATTATTTACAGCAAGTACTCCGGAAATAGGAACAAGTGTTAGCCTCAGCTGCAACACAAATCTCATCACTTCAAAATGAGGAATACCATTTTAGGACACACAGCACACACCCATACACTCATGGAAGAAAATATTACTTTGGATACTACTTCAATCATCACTTCAAACAGTTTTAAAGTAATCGTTTGGCATTTGGGGAACTACAGCTATTGGCTTTCTTGTTGAAAGTTGAGATGACATATCTGTATGCGACAGGAGACCGTTAGCTTAGCATAAAGGCTGGAAACAGCGGCAGCTAGCCTGGTTCTGTCTAAATCAACCTGCCTTTTGGGCCTGCGAGCGGTCGCGTCCTGGAGTCTTTGTGTTGCCAGGCAACCACCAGAGACTCAATGATTGTCTGGCCCTTATATCAACACTTCAGTGGCTGCTTAAATAAACGTGTTTAATGTGTGTTGATTCATGAGCTGAAGAGGTCTTAGCAGGAGTAGCTGTTCCACCATTTCTAGCCTTTATGCTAAGCTAACCAGCCAATACGTTTATTTCCCAAAATGTCTAACTATCGCTGTTTCTTCCCTCTATCACATGAGACCTATACTCGTCCCTTTCACTCTCCTGCTTTCTCAGGTAAGTGACCCGACTATCACACAGTTCATTTCTGCTTTAACTATCTGTGTTTACTTCCTTGCGCCAGAACTACTCGATCTTTTATCTATCGTGTACGGAGAGAAATAGAAAAAAAGTGATCTTGAGGCTTGTTACGCAACACTCTGCACTATGTAACTGATAACCTCATAGCTGTACTGTACAGTGTAAGATGACTGGCTGGCTGGTTACCTAGCTGAAGCATGAAGATTTAAATCAGCTATTTACAGACAACCTAAGGTAGTTTTAATTCAAGCTAATTGACAGAGTAAAGATATCTGGGCTCATACCAGCAGGGCTAACACACACTCTGCACTTCAGCGCAGGGCGCTTGCACTTCTCGTTCAGCATGTCACAGATGACCACTTCAGTAGCGTGGGGGTAGGAAGGGTCTCTTCTGCGCATGAAAGGGACCACCTGTGAATGGAGGGCCGGGCCGCTTGCCCCCGCGAAACCCTCCGCGAGGGTGATCTTGGTTATGATGCTGAGAGGGGTTTCGGCCTCGCAGCAGAGGTCTCTGTGGGATGGGGACTGAGAGGATTGGGGGGCGAGGGGTGGGCAAGTTGAGGAGGGGAACGGGGTTAGGGGTTTGGTTGCGGGGCTGAGCTGGAGGACTAGCGGGGGGTTTGTGGAGAGGAGGGGCAGCGGACTGAGAGGGGAGGCGAGCGGGGGCGGTGTCGACTGCGGGGGAATTAGGAGTGGAGGGGGAGGGCGTGGAGGACGTGGGAGAGGGAGAGGGAGATGGAAGAGGTAGATTCAGAGGCTCCTTCACTCTGCCGAGTAAGGGTAGAGGAACACCAGGGTTACCTGGGCGGTGGAGAGGGGGTGCATGGCGGGGAACAAAAGGCTCTTTAACTGTGCCAGGACGGTGCAGCTTAGGGGGCTCACCTAGCAACGATGACATGAGGGGTGGGGGGCCTACTTTGCTTCCTCTGGGCCCCATCCCACCTCGATCTGCACCTTCAGGTCTGACTGGGGGTGGAATAGAAAGGGGCCGGTCAACAGGGACCAACACTCCCCCTACCATGACTGCAGAGGGCACAGCAGAGTGGGAGGGTGGAGGGGAAAGGCGCTGCGGTATGGGAGGCGGAGGGGGTCGAGGGATCGGTGGAGGAGCAGAGAAGAAAGGGGGTGTGGGAGGAGGATGCTGGTGGAGGAGCGATGGAGGAGGACTCTGCATGTTGTCTGTGTGGTAGGGCATTTGGAACGGGGACTGGGGAGGAGGACGCGAGTGAGGGTGCGGCGGAGGGGGGTGGAGATGTGCGAGGAGGAGATGTGGTGGAGGAGGCATGGAGGGAATCATGTCCTCAGTGCCGCCCGGGCCGATGTTAAGAGGAGGGGGGGCACCATGAGGGGAGGGAGGCTGAGTGTCCATGTATTCCTCCTCTTCATACCACATTGCTCCACCTGGACGACCGCCAGCGCCTCCGCCTCGCCGAGCGCCTCGGCCAATCACACGGATGCTCTCTACTGTCTTGATGCGCTCTCCGGCGAGTGGGCGGTTAGAGTAGCCTAGAGTTTGGATGGGTGCCCCCTCAGTGCAGGGCGACACTAGTGTCTCAATACGATGGTAGTGGCCATCTTTCCCACCCCCAACTGGAGACTCTTTCCCCTTGTCCTCCCTCTTCCCGCTCAGACCTCCGTCATCTGAGCTGCTGCTCGCCTTACGAGAGCCTGCAGAGAGTCTCCTTTCTCCAACCCCTCTGCTGTTTCCCATCATCCTCAACTGGCTGTGTTGTCCATCTTTCTTAATCTTCATGTCATTACTGGGCGACGAAGGGACATGCTTCCTCATATTCATCACTTCATCGTCCTTTAGTTTTGTGTTGCTCTTTTTCCCAGCTCCGTACCGGGAAGAGGAGGAAGAGAGAAAGTCTCCATTGCTACTGCTTCCGGATGGGGTGATCACAGCATCCCAGGGTTCGCTGCGGTAGGCGGTGGGTGACAGGTTATGACCGCCGGATGACCCGAGAGATTCTGGCACACTTCCAGGTGTGTCCATGATCTCATCTTGGGTGGGGGTGCCAGCGGCTTCATCTCTCACTGGGGTCCCATCCACCCCGTCGGGACTGACATCACCTAAAGCGAGGCTAAAACCTGGATTACCCTGCAAGAAGCTGTTGATTTTTGATTCTAGGCTGGGAGGAGAAACAGAAGGAGCTGAGGGACGGGGAGGGGGTGGAGGAGGAGGCGACAGCTGTCTCTCTTTCTCCCAGTCTCTGGTTCTCCCGGGTGTCTCTCGTTTGAGGCTGTTCCCCAGAGCAGGTTTTGTTTTCAGGGTGGTGGGGCTGAGCAGGGTTTTAACTGCTGATGACTCTGGGGAGGTTCGGGTGGGAGGAGCAGAGGCGGTGTTTGTCACGCTCTGCAGGAGAGAGGACAAACCTGCGACGAGATCAGACAAAACGATTAGTAATATTAAATGAACTACATTTTGTACTCAAAGTGTACTGCGTGTGTGTCTTACCTGGTGTGTTTGTTTTAGACAGAGCATTGAGGATGCCTTCAGGTGTGATGTCAACACGTGACAGGATGCTGGCCAAAGCAGGGCTGGAAGGGGTCGCTTTGGAGGCTGCTGATTGGCCAGATGGAGTGGTGGGTGTTCCTGGAGATGGCCGAGCAGGGCTGGCTGCTAAAAAATGTAAAAGACAGAGAGAGGTGGGTTTAAAGGCCTCTTAAACTACTCAAAAATATGTTGCACAGAGGTTAAAATTACGTTACTGTTTAATAAGCTTAAAGAGAGTCAAATAATTTAATGATATCCCTTAAGATGAGTCGAGGTTACCGTCAAATATATTATGGCCAAAGTTACAAACCCCTTGATGCTATGTTGGGAAGAAACTGGTTTCAGATTCTGACTGGTAACACGTCTGTAGATCTTCTTGTAGCTCAAACAAAAGTAAAAATACAATCTGCGATAATTACATTTTTTGTCAGAACATGACCGTGTCTAATATTTTAAAGGCACATTGTTCCGTCACTGTTTTAGCTGCAGGTACTGATCAAACGTTCATCTTCCACAAACTCCTGAACACACCTGTATTCTTCATGGCAGATGTGAGTGAGCTGAGAATGGAGCTGATCTTTCCGAGGTCCACCTTCTCCAGATTGACTCCCAGAGGGGATGTCGGAGCGCTCTGAGCAGTAGTGGGAGTGGGAGTCACTGCGGTGGCTGTGGTGGCAGCAGCAGCAGCAGCAGCAGCAGCAGAGTTGGTCTTAGAAGCTTTCGTAGGTGTGGTTGGAGGCTTTGATGCTGCATCTGACTTTGTAGTCTTGGTGACAGCAGTGGACGCCTTGTCTTTCTTGTCATCTGCTAGTAAAAATAATTCAAAGAGATGATACATTTTCAAATCTCAATCACAACACTACAACTAGGCGGCCTAATATGGACAATAATGGAAAAAATACAATTATCGCCCCACGAGAACACTCTGCAGCCACTAACCCCCTGCTGTGGCAGCATCAGCCTCTTCATCAGACATATCCATGTCCTCCATGTCTCTGTTGTCGCTGGGTATTTCTCCTTCATCCATGGCCTTGCCGTCCAGCTCTGGATCCACCTGGGCTCTGCTACCTGCCAGTCCCATGAAGGGCGAGTCAGAGCCGGTGGGAGACGGGGCGTCTTCAGAGGGTGAGGGGACGGGAGAGTCTTCAGGTCCAGGTAGAGTCGACTTGAGAGAATCCAGCTTCCTTTTAAGACTGGCCACACGGTTGGCAAAGGCATTGTACGCCTAAGAGAATAGAGAATAAAATGAGATATGATGATTTTCTATTTAATTTCTATCTATTGTAACATTTGTTACATACAGTAAATTAATGAATCACCATTTTGTTTGTCATGCCTAACAAGCACCAAATCATTTTCTGTCCACAAAAGCAAACAAAATCTTTGTCAATAGCACCGTCCGAACAGGGAAAGTGATGATGTCATGTGACCTAACACTCACATTGGCCACGATCTTAACCTCCTTGTACTGCATCTCATAGAAAATGTCTGCGTTTCCCAGAGCTTCCAGCAGAGGAGGCCCTGTTTTCAACTCTTTGTCCAGGAAGCCGACAAACTCCTGCAGCTTCAGACTGCCGTCCTCAAAGTCCTTAGCAAACTTGTTCCCTCCCGCCTTGTCTGGAACACGACACAAGTGACAAAAAAAAAGTTTCAAGTTTATATCAGTTTCATAAGCTTCAACATAAGATACCATCGATGTTAAACTGACATGACTAACAGCTGTGCATCACATTTGGCATTTAGATCAGTAAGAGAAATATGTCATTAGAGAACCAGTGAAAAACTTTCAGGACTTCTGAAAATGTGCACAGAGAAGATCCAGACCTCTCTGCTGATGAAGGACGGTACCGAGACGTCTTTGCTTTTATAAACAGGAACTTTATTTCTTCTGAAGCAGCAAATACAATACACAGCCATCAAACTTTATTACCCCATTTTTAAATCACATCTATGTTTCTGTATCTTTTATCTCATGAGGGAAGTGCAACATTTTACATGTTTATTTTTTTCTCTATGTAATATTTGTCTATGTGTCTTTGCTGCATCACCGTACTGTTTTGTTGACCATGTATTGTATTTAAGTATATCTTTTCTTACGTCTACGGTTTCTGTTGAGCACTTGATGGTACTTTTGTGGCCCTCATCCGTAGACTCTCTCTGTAGTGTCTCTTACGGGGACTGCGCTATGACATAGCACAGCAAAGTATTGTTCTGGTTTTCTGGTCCGTGTCGGACTTTTCATAACCAAACCACGTCCATTTAACAGAAGTAGCCCCTCTTTTTGGGTACAAGCTCACCAGCTTCACCTCCACTAGCGGTGCGTCAACTCTTGGCATGAAGAGGACACATGCCAGTCAAGTATGTTTGTCCCCCTAACACATAAGAGTACACAAAGCAATACGTGTGTGATGATGCAGAAATAAGCTCAGTGATGTCTCACCTTTAAGCCTCTTAAGAGCCTCTGTGCTACAAACATCCACCCTGAGAGCTTCCAGCTGCTTCTCCCTGAACTCCTCCTCTGCAACTGCTCGCTTATATCTGGACAACTGTTCAATGAGGGAGTGAGGCTAGAAAAGAAACAGAGTGCAAATGAATGGAGATGACCAGAGTTACATTTACAATGTTTCAGACACATTCTAACACAACATGTGATGTAAGAAATACAAGACCTACTGTGAACTCTGCTACAATCTTGGACTTGAGGGCAGCTTTGGTGTTGGCTGGGGCTGGAGAATAAAAGTAAAACATTAACTTAATACATAATACTTAATACAATCAGAGTGTAAATAAATGTGATAAATAAGTATGCAGTTAAAACCTTTGGAAGTTATTTTACTTTTAGATTTGATTAACATGACCAGATGCAGAGTGGAAAGTACCAGACTGACCGTTGGCTGGTGGAGCCTCCTTTTCTTTCTCCTTTCCCTTCTCCTTTTCTTTCTCCTTTTCCTTTTCCTTCTGTTTCTCTCGCTCCTTTTCCTTTTTGTTCAAGCCCGCTTTGAACTGGGCAATGACCTCCTCGGGATACACACTCCTCTCCTCCCAAATCAAGAAAATCCTTTCCACCGACTTGCGGACCTTCCCATCTCTGACAATAAAGCAAAATGACAACACAACATGGCAAATCTCGTTACCGGGGGGGGGGGGGGGGGCAGACATAGCATTTTCTTATTTGTAGGCCAGACATATTTTACCAATAACAACCATGCAGATAAAAAAAATGTCCAATACTATATCTGAATAAAAACTGTGTACTCACTTGATGAGCTGAGCAGCATGAGGAAGGACTTCAGCGAAGGCTGAACGAAAGACAATTGCGTTCTTTCTTTTGCAGTTCTGGATCACGTCGTTGGCAACGTAGAAGAGATTCAAGCGGTGATTGTTGTCAGCTGAAAAAAAAAAAAAAAAAAAAAACAGACAAAGAAGAAAGGATAAGAATAAGAGTAGAAATTCCTCCTAACCTGCCAGCATTGTGTGTCTGATGCAGATATCTGGGAACATTGTTATCTATAAAAGGAGATTGTTTAGCTCCACAACAGCTGATAAATCGTCCGGGTCATCATTATCACCTGGTTTTAGTTGATCACACATGTATAGTTTGCACAAATGTTGCAGGATAAATAAAAGCAATGCAACTGGAACGGAAACTCCCGAAACAACAAAGAACTTCAGTTGAACTCAAAATCAAAGCAGGACGCTCCCTGGCCTCTGAGACTCTCTTTCACTCTTTGTCAGACTCTAAACCACTTTGTTTGTGTGTGTGCGGATCTCTGACCTTTCAGCTCAAACACTTATAACTGTATTCTCTGTGTGGTATCCTTGTAGTGTGTCCTTACAGATGTATTCTCATATTGTCTTCTTAACCTCATTCTATTCCTACTCTGTTGAGCCAACTAAGAAACCACGATGCTGTCACATCAACTGTTAAACGTCCCAGCTCAACAAATCTTGCAAACACTCGGTTAAAACATGTTATGTGCTTTTGTAAAAACACAAATCTGTATCATAGGAGTGCGAGTTTTGGCAGCTAAGCTGAAGACGTGTCCCTGGTCCACCGTATGGGAAGGTTTCCTGGTTCGTTACAGCAAAAATGGACCAGGATTAGTGTCCAACTGTGGGCCAACATTGTTCAAGTGAAGTCAGGTTTGTCAGTGGAAACACTTCAAACGCGACGGCACCACCTGCACGTGTCGATTATGGAGGTGAGTCCTTCTTCCCACAGCATTCAGGCAGCCTCAGACCAAAGTGCTAACTAAAGAAACACGAGTGTTTATCACTGTGGATATGTGAGACTACAGAATAATGTGAATACTTCAACTCTGCTACAATGTGCCCTCTTTATATGTGCAGGAGTTCAGGAGCAGGTCAGAGTCGATGAAGCATTACTGACATTTGTGTTTTTAAGTAAGAAGATTTTTTTTTCCAATTCTAGCCCAAACAAATAAAAATCAAATGAGGTCTGAAGCAAACAATGTGGAGTATCGTTACACTCCTATTCATTATTTGAAATGCACCATCATATACACTGATACAATAAATCTGTCACATACGTCAATATCCAATAATATCATATTTGCACTTCAGTGTCAGTTGGCTTCACCCAAAAGCCTTTAAAACTTTCTAATCTATTTCATTATTTTCAGTCAATAGAAACAGCTTTGATTTAACAGAAGGCTGAAATCTGAAGTCTGTTTTTGCTGCCATGATTAGTTCATTCATAGGTCCAGAAATCTGTTTCCATCGCCACATAACTTCAGTATTAGACATACATTTCACTTTCCAAAAGAAATACAATATTGGCAAGGACACGATGACATCTACCGCTCCCTAAAATAGATTCATTTTCGGTACCCTGATTTCACCAGCAGAATTCAATTACAGCCAGTAAGCAGGGTTTTTTTTTTTTTTTGGCAAATGTCTGCCGACTTTCAGGAAGATAACGGGTTATATACAACTCATAAAGAGATCTAAATCCCTCTATTGTGGCACATTTTGTTACATTTTAGCAAAGGTAAATACTTTCCACAAGCTTCATCAGCAAGCCATTGCTATAGGACATTCAAAGGATCCGTATGTTCATTTATATCTAAAAGTTAACTCCGTGGAGACAGAACAAAAAAGACAAAAAGCAAGAAGGATATCTAAAGAAATATATCACACCAGCATATGTTCGCTGTTGATAACGCAGAAATCAAATCTGTGCTGGAACTGATTTGAATTATTTAAATTTCTTTAAATCCTCAATAATCTAGGCTGCCATTATTTTTTTTTACCCAAATGATTCACAGTGATGCCTAAAATGTGAGACACAGGTTACAGTTCACTGAGTGTCTGGACACCCTTGGACAACAAAAGACCTTACCCAAAGTCAACACCCGCTCATGCGCACACACACACACAGCCACAAACCAGATTACTCACTAGAAAATGCAAAAAAAAAAAAAGGAAAGTGTTTGTAACTTCAACCAGCCTTCGTGTAAGAGAAAATATCCACAGTCTATGCAGCACCGTCACTGGATCCAATAATAAAAATTGAATTATTATTCATGCCAGAAAAGTATTCTTTCTTCAAAAGGTTCTTATTTGCTAAGACTGGATCTTACAAAGTTAGCGACATCTACAGGGTGCAAACTCTTTGTCCACCGTCCTAACAGCTAGTTAATCTTCAAACTTTACCGGCCGTTCAGCAGATTGTCGTTGTTTTGTTGGCTTGTGAGTGAAACAAATCAACGCTTTCATATTTTAGCAGCATTCAGCTTGTGGATGGTACCTGCTGCCTGGACATCTGTGTTCAATGTTAATGAACTTATTGCGTTTTACACATCTTCCCACTGAAACAATTAAATAATCTGGTTTTGTCACAACACAAAATTGTGGGATTATGTTAACACTGTAAAAAGGAACAACGAGTATTCAATAATTGTAATATTGTTCTACTTAATTAAACTGAAAATCACTTGTTGTGCATTTTGTGTGTTTAAAAAAATGATTTCCCTAAATTTAAAAACTTAATACAAAATTTGGTCAAGTTAATTTGAAGTTCCTTCAAATTTTGGCACACCATCAAAACTGAGTATTGAGGAATTTTACCACAACATGGAACAATATTTTCCCATTTCAAAACTGTTTGCTCCCATTTCATACTGAATACACCTGACTTGATTCAGAGCTGTCACAACCACAGATTATCTGATTTGAAATTCTAGTAGCAATTATATTGATAAGTCTGCAGCTTTAAGTAAATATGTTACATTACATGTTCTTCTTTGTTCTATCCTAAAACATACTATGATGCAGTAACACGCAGTACAAGAACTCCAGAAACTACCTATGAAACATTTTCATTATATCATGTCATAAACATTGCAGTAATTTGAGAGTATTGATCAGACAAGTTAATTTGCTGAGCACTGATACTGTAGTTTAGACCGCTGCACCTCTTGTGAACAAGTTATCCACCAAATATCCCAGAGACGGCAAGCTTTTTCATCACAGAAGAGATTTCACCTGCATTCATAAATAACAATGTCCCATCTTTGAAATGAAATAGGATGACATGACATATTATACTAAAATGAATGCAAACTAATGGGTCTCTTTACTCAAAAAGCATGCCTTTATACCTTTTTAGACATTTACAGTCCTGTTTAGACATGGAACCAAACGTGTTTTGGCCTTCGGCCAGCAATAAATGATGATTGATAGATTGCCTCTTAGATAGTTGGCACGGCTCTCCATCTGAAAAACAATGGCTCAGCCAGAGCGCAGCAGTTCACTGTGTGCCGTCAGCATAAGCTTTTTATCGTGCATTGCTCTGTGGGTAGTGATGCCAGGGGATAAAAAAAAAAATGCCTACATGATGATTTGCCTGGTGATTTGGAAAAGAACTGCCTAATAAATAATTCAAATCTCAAAAAAAAAAAAGTTTAGGGCTGAGGCCTGTAAAAGATCTGCAGCACAAATGCTGAGTACTGTACTATAAACTCCACACTTCACCCAATGAGGTTGATTAATTATTTGCTTTTCAACATCTGTACTCTCTCTACACTTATAATCCATGCCCTTTACTTGGGTTTACATTAGACAACAATCAATCAATGTGTCCATGTTGTAAAATTGTGTGAACAAGTCCTAAAGATGTTATGATTGTAACGTTTTCACATAGACACGCACACACTGGCTTCCATGCACATAAACTAGCAAATTAGCATCATGTCATCATTAGCATCAAAATTCAACCCAATAAATCTGTTAAATCCTGATTCAAACGATCTTTAAAAACAAATACTTGATTTATAACAGCTTCCAGATATTCACGTTATGATAATAAGCCATCAATCCTCACATACGTTAAACTGTGTGACTGGGATTTGTTTTTAAAAGACCTGAACTGACCAAAAGCTCCAACAGTCATGAGTAACAAGAAAAGATTCTTCTTCTGAGCTACCCTAAGTATCAAAAGGATTCTCCACAGGACAGAAAAAACTTCATCAATCAACAAATAAAACAACATGAACGCTCAAACGATAAATTATATTTTCACCGAGCGTTAGCAAGGTCGATGAGACCGCGACATTTATTCCTGCATTCACCAACATCAGCAAGCACATGGCTTCTTGTCCTGTCCACGTGCTGCTGAGAAGCTGATTAGATCTGTAACCGTTCATCGCTCCAGGTTTGAGAAACCAGCCGGCTTTTAACTATAACTCCTTCACAAATTTTTGTAATTCTTGTTTTCTACAAAATGGTGTTAAGTCAGAGTTCATGCACATTTCTGAAAAACCTGTTCTAAGGCGGCTTAGGGCGCATTCAGACATAATCCAGCACTGGACGAAATGCGGGGTTTTCCCCCCCATTCGTCTGAGTGGAGGTAGTGTAGTTTTGGCTGCACCTGTGTGTCCAGTGAATGAGGGGGGGGGGGGGCGCCGGCCTTAATTATCAAAATAAAAGGTTATTTCCTGATTGTTTGACAGCGGTTACCTTCAGCACAAACAGACACACCGCCCAGCAACGCTGTGATTTCTGCATTTCAATAACCCAATGATGTGAGAGCAGTTCAGTGGCTTTCCAGCCTTGTTACCTCACTTCAATTGAGTCTTCCGAAGAACACACATTTGACAATGAAAACCAAGAAACTGAAAACATAACAACGTGGTTAGATGTTGCGCAGGTCTTGTGTAAATTGTGGAAAGTGATCTTGAAAGTGACAATGTATCAAGCTGATATGAAAATAAAATATAAACACTCATACTGTTATGTGTTTAAATTATCTAATTTCCAAAAAATGATTGCAGAAATTCCTCACTACAAGGAGGTTTGAGTTTAAGAACCATAGCGTTAATCATAACATGCAGACAAACTGAACGCAGGCATAAAGCAGAATACTATATATGACTCTGAACAGATTGTTGAGCGAATGCACGACCACCCTGAATCAGAAAAGAGGCCAAACACTTGTCAGCCTCCTGTAACATGAGTTTGTGAGGGCTATCTGGTGACACTTCACTGACAGGGGGGCATAAATCTAAAACCCCTCTTTGTTATTTAGTTGGATATAACCTAAGCCTGGTTACAGCTTATTTACTTGAACGTGCAAATCTGCTTGTTCAACGTAAGTTATTTACTTGAGGGCAACTTTTAGGGGGTGTTACTTGTAAAAATGCATCAATAATTTTTAATGTGGCTCTGTTTTAACTCTCCTGGTGTTTATCTGATGTCATGCTCGATAGAAAACGGTGGATTTAGGTGGATTTTCTCTTTATCTTGTTCGGGCATCACTTAAAAACAACCATGCACTGACCGTCAGCCAAAACCGCACTTGCACACACACACACACACCAAACTACAGAGCAGCGCCTAAAAGCAGGCATGTAACTAAATCTAACTAAACAGGCTGTGACCAGCTTTATCTCATGAGTGCATTGTTTGAGATAAGCAGTGGAGTGCATGTCAACCCTTGGCGGAAAAAAAAGGCAGAACTGACCCAGAGCATGAACCCCGCGAGGCCCAAATGTAAACAGCAAACGGACGAACCGTTAGCGTTAGCTTAGCTACTGTTAGCCGCTAATTTCAAGTAGTGATAACAGGCGATTAAAAAATGTTAATTCACTTTGTAAATCAATCAACGCTGTTTTACGATGCACTGGATTGCACTGCACTTCACCCAAAGGTATCACAAGAAGCTACAGTTGTTGTTGTTGTTTTTTACACGCCGATCACGGTCAACGCAGAAATGCATTTCAATTAGTGAGTGAGCTAGCTAGCGGGCTAAAGTCTGTGAAGGCTCAGCGGCAAAGCTACTCACATTTCTTGAGCCACTTCATCCAGTGGCGAACGATAAGGCCGTGGTGCTTCTTGTTTTCAATGCACCAGGTTGAAAGTCCCTGTATTGACTCCATAGTGTTGGATACTCCTTGAAACCGCCGGTCTAAAGACGCTTCAAGAGCAGCGTTGGAGCTGCGAGCTCCGTGGCCGCTTGCAGCCCCAGAACCGGCCGCCATCTTTCCTGCTGCTGTCTCTCTCCCTCTCTCTCGCTTCTGATGCGGATGAAGGAGCTAACGTAATGAGAGCGACTGGAAACACGCCCCCACGTTTTAGTTTATTTTAACGACACAACTAGATTTACAAATGCAAACACGGTAGACAACACAGGGAATGGCTGTGTGGCGTTATAGGCAGTTAAAGGTCCAGTGTGTAAGATCAGAATGAGGCAGACATGGAAAATTATATTCATAACTTTGATTTCATGCATGTTTAATCACATGGAAATAAGAATCTTTTTGTTTTTGTTACTTAAAAATGAGCCTTTTTAAAATCTGTATCTACAGTGGGAGCGGGTCCTCTTCCATGGGGGCCACCATGTTGAAACCCTGTTTCTACAGTAGCCCTGAACAGACAAACTAAATACTGACTCAAGAGAGCGTGTACAGTCGAATAGTCAAAAAAAAGAGGTCCTGAGTCCTTTCCTAATCACTTTTCCTTGACCTCGATGGTAAACATCATGAGGTCAAGAAAAGATGTGAAGGAGAATTCGTAAGGAAAGACGACCATGGTGTTCAGAGAATCCAACAGCACTTATATGAGACTACGTCATCATGAGATGATCTTATTGACGTGATCTGTTCAAAGTTCAGAATATGGACTACAAAACACACATCTGACATACTTCTCCCTGTGCACTCAGTGTTTTTAAGCAGGATCTATAAATGTGGACAACCTTGTGAAAAATATGACTTGTCACAAATGTGAAATTAAGTTTTTGTTATGCAAGGTATGGTCTTTCACCCTCCTGTCCACTCATATATAAACAGTTTAGCAAGTTATGGAAAAAATGAATGATTAATAAACCTCTATGATAATCTGCATAACAATGGATGTCTGACTGGCACAGCGAATGATGTGATATTCATGTTTTATGTATTAATTTGAATTGTCAAGATAACTTAAAGATTTTCTAGTTATTAACAACATTTTACAACAACTTGAAAAAAGTTTTTCACAACAGCAGTGAGCAAACTTGAACACCTCTGTGTGTGAACGCAGCTCCAGTCAACAACAGGACAGGCTTCATGATCCAAGTTTTTATATCATGTCATCACGTCTGTTTATAGTAACACGCTCTCTCTGCTACAGTCCGCACCACACTGTTTAAATCGTGATGTTTTCTTTGTAATGTCTGGTTGTGAATGACTGAATGGTGCATCAATTTCCTTGTTGCTACTGCGAGGATTTGTAGGAGGGCATATTACCTCCTTTCCTCTTGTGAAAGAAAGGTCCGGTGTATCCTATGCTAAAGGAAATAAGAAAGGAAGCACTGAAGCTCCTTTCCTTAACATTTAGAGAACTCCACTCAGTTAGGAACCTTCATAAGCAAAATAGACTATTCATTCACACCCAGGGGCTTTCAAGTGTTTCTCCTTTACACTAGGAAGGCGAGGGTGATGTGAGCAGATTGGAGATATATGCAACTTAATCCTACACACTTGGACCTTTAAATATCAAGTGAAACGGATGGGAAAAAATGGACACGAGTTGGTTAAATTTTGTTGTTTATTTAAGGCTGTGACTGTAATGTTAAAGCGAAGTATAGCTACAGGTGAGACAAGGATTTGATCGAAAAAATAAGCTTTAAACTCTGAACTTTTACCTGTAATGAGACTTATAACAATGCTGTAACATTACCCAGTAATTCTTCCAGGTTTACTCTAAATGTGGCATTCACTGATGAGGTGGAGTTTTTATTAATAACTGCTTGATTCAAACCGGGATTATCATCAGGGTACATCACAAAACTTAAGTCATAAATCTGATCCTGTCATCACATAAAGCCTCGGGTGGATGATTTACATTTTTCAGTGCAATCTGTCACATTATAGTCAATAACAGATAACACAATAGCCTACCACCAAAGAGATGAACACTGATGCAGGCGTACACACACTCATATCGTCCTACGCACACCCTGTCTGTCTCACAGAAACATCCACACGCACATTTATTGTTCATCCTTCTCCATTCCAAGTCTCTTGATGTAGTCTGCCCCACGTTTGAAGGCAGCCAGTCAGCAGTGGTCTCAGAGGCTGTTGTTCTGGGGTCTTGCAGAAAGAGGGGACGTTAACTGGAACAACACGCTCTCCGGGCAGGTTTCAGTCATCTGTGCCGTCCAACACGCTCTTGCTGAGAGCTAGATCCCAGTAGTGTTCTGTGCCGTGTTTCTTGAAATGTTCTCTGGCCATGCTCTCTGTGGGGCACTGCTTGAACTTCATATCCCCAAAACTGCGATCTTTAGCTGTGCCCTGGAAAACCGTGGATGAACGGTTAAGACTTGAATGAGACCACAAACAAATATTCTTTTTAATATATATAAGTTACAGCAGAAAGCATGATGTGTGAACACTCACCTCCCAAATCAACCAGCACTTGTTATTCCTCTTTGTATCGTCGTCACCATCTGGATCTAAATGAGAATTATTTATTAGTTTAAGTATCCACGAATAAGCACAAAGACAAGACTCAAGTCGAGCTACTCTCACCATCTCTTTTACTGTTGTGTTCCTCCCACTTGATTCTGTGCATCATCACCCTCTTGAACTTTTTCTGGGATTTAGGGCCTAAAAAAGGAGGGAGAAATTCAGATTTTTAAGCATGACTTTGATTAATACAGCAGGGGTAGAGAGAAGATGAGACCATGTAGAAACGCAGCCGCATGAAGCTGACGTCAAACCTCGCACTAGGGCAGCTATACGTTTTAAAAAAGACCATGTAAAAAAATCATGATGTTGTCAGCATAAGTATAGTCACACACTGGGGCCATCACACTGACATACCACACTCAAAGCTCATAGAAACACATTACAGCCTGTACAAAGCTGAAGGGACACAAATGATTTCAGTTTAGTAAGTTTAAAGCCCTTTTATTTGCTCCGCTCTTCTTTCTCCTGCCAACACAAACTTATGTGTGCGTCTCTTTTTTGACATTCACTTCTGTTAGGTCCTCAATGACGGTGAGTGTATTTTATTTAGTGCATGTTGTGCTTGGTAATACCGTCCCCTTGAGGCCTTCTCTACTTTTAATCAAGCCCGCAGAGACAGTTATTTTTTATTTTTGAGAATATACAAACAGCAAGGTGCAGACCAGTGAGCTCCAAACTATGAAAGTCGACCAAAAAAAGATTATAAATAATTAATGAAAAGAGGGGCACCAAAAAACACACGTTTTCCAACATTTGGGGGGGACTAAGTATAGAATGTTTACAAAACGTTATAGCACCTTACATTACAACATTACTGAGGAAAAATCTATTCATTGACCAACACAAAAAGTTTATATAGAATGAATAACTCATGATTTTATAATTAAGATTATGATTGCTAAATGTTAAATCTCCATACCAGATATTTCCCCTCACAGCAGATGTTAATACAAATCACAGGTCATTCAAAGTACCAGCTGTTGTCCGTGCTGTCCCTTACCTCCCTCCACCACAACAAGGTTGACGTCTCTATGAAGAACTACTGTGCCCGTCAGGTACAGCTGGTTGGCATTGGCCTCTACTTTAAACTTCTTAGCAGGATTTTGCAGGTTACGGATCCTGTACAGGGAGGGTAAGGTGCTTAAATTAGACACACTTCCACACTGCAACACACACACAGAGCACTATATTTGAACCACAGTTCATGTTGCACTACATGCTCACCTGTACACAGCAATGTGAACACCGTTAGTGAGGTCTTCTTTTAACTTCTTGATCTTCTTCTCTTTCCTCTGCTCCGCTGTGAGCTTGCGGGCTGCGTTGGCCTCCTCGTGAGCCCTGCAAAGACGGTGACACAGTTAGAAAAACTTTCAAGAAAGCTTCTGTTCTTCATGGATTATCATACAGTGTCACATTGAAGATTCAGAGTAGTGTAAGGAACAAGGCGAGAGTGACAGACAATCAGTGTAGAGGTTAAGTGTGTTACTCACTTTTGTCTCTTGGCCATCTGTGCTCTGACGTGGGCCTCCACCTTTGTGGGGTCCTGAACCGCTTCTGTCCCGAGTACCCTCATCAGATTGGAGATGCGTACTGAGAAAATTAAAGCAGACATTAGTAACATTTCATTAAATCTTTTTTGTGGTACTTGTAATAATACTGTATATTTGTGTGCAGGTACCTTTGGGCTCTGGTGGAGGCATCAGTCCCAGACGAACCTTCTCTTGAACTTCTTTTTGTCCCTCCCTTCGCGTCTGTCTCCTCAGTTTCTTCTGTTCTTTCTTTGTCAAGTATACACCCAGCGTTACTGGCTTATCTGTGTCAACTGAGGAAATTAAATAAATAGCATTAAGACATTTTATAGGGTGCGTAGAGAGTTTAAATTCAGGAACAAAGTGTGAGTGACAAAAACAAATCTGGATGATACCACTGAATACTTAAGAAGTAAAAAGGACCCTGTGATTTGTCAAGTTTCATAGACCAGTAGCAAATGTAAGTAAATCAGATTAGTTTTTTTGTGGGTATTGTGCCATAAATCAAAGAGGAAAGTGTAATGAGAAAATACTTGGGAGCACAATTAATTCAATATCATCACAATCACGGTTTGGCTTCCGAAAATGAAATGATCATGATGGATATTGACGTACAAGATGCGTGGTGCACGCTAGAAAACTCTGCTGCACATCAAATCATTCACTTAGTACAATAACAGCCACCCAGCAGAGGTGATCGAGATGTTTTGGCTTCACTTTTAGGGAGTTGTAATGCCGCTGCAAGTATTTCCTGGCTGCAGAACAGAGTAGACGAGCAAAATGAAAATCAAACGCCAGGAGGAGAAGGAAGAGCTACTCCATCGCAACAGATCATCATCTATTGTTTCGAAGTGTTCAGGAATGCAGCAAAGCATGGAAGTAGAAGCAGTGCAGTGTTTGTTAGATAAATATAATTGGGAATAGTAATATTGACGATAAACTGTATATGTATATCAGTTTTTTTGTTTTTACTGCTTATGTAGTCTTAATTAAATTGTTTCATATAATGAACATTAATCCTTTACTGCCACTTGGTTTTTATAGTGTTGACTGACTTTGGGAGCAGGCTTTTTACCTGCGATACACTTACCTGGAGGACTAATCTGTGCAGGATGTTCTACCAGGTTGGTCACACCAAAAAGCTCCAACTCGTCAAAGTTTGTGTCTGGTGTTCTTCGGAAAATAAGAAAGAAAACATTCCAGTTATCTACAGAAAGTTTATTGTACAAACTGGACTATTATTTATGCCATAAAAATCGTGTTAGGTATTCTGAAGCTTTACTGTGGGAATGACAATGGGTCTAAGCACAGGTTTAACCTAAAAGCGTACAAAGTGTTTGGGTGCTTACAGGTTTATGTTGTAGGGCAGGATAAAAGAGTCCCACCACTCAATGTTGGGCACCTCCCCTTCTCCGAGCTCTTTCTTAGGGGCAATCAGAGCCAGCTTGGTGGATGCCTGGATTCCTGTCTTCTTTGCTGCCTGGGCAATCTCGTTCTGTAACCTTTCCAACTGGGCCTGAACGAGGTCAGGATTAATGCAGGAGAGACAGGAAACAAATTAAGAAGAGTTGTTATTATATTCCAAATAACCAGCCCAATATTTGACAGTTGAAGTTGAAGTTAAATCCAACCTTTGTTCTAATTCTCTGTGCAATCTTCTCAAAGCGTCCCTGGTCGTGGAACTTGAAGGCCCGGCGAGGGCGCTGAGCTGGTGTAATAAACACACGTTGGTCGAAGTAGGATGTGGACTCCAAGTCATCCCCAGGCTTCTCTTTCAGCTGTTGACGGAACTGCTCCCTCTTTACCGCTCGGATGTTCGCTGCACAGTTGGAGGGAAATTAATTGTAAAACTCTAAAACAACATCTTAAATTAAAGTGTGTGAGATAAGTACTGAACTACTATACACATACCTTTCAGTGTGGGCATACGGTGTGTGAGCTCAACCTCTTTGCCACTGGCATCTACAGTTCTTCCCTTGTCATCCAGAATAAGAGGTGTTGGCTTGTTCACCTCCTTCACTTCTACTTTCCTATAAAAAGAGAAAGCAGTCTATTTTCACACTGCCACATCAACGAATAGACATCACCTCTAAGTTTATGTCCTTTTGGGATTTTAAAAATCATATATGCTGTGACATTACTCACGGTGGGGCAATTCCCATAGCGTGTAGATTGGCTAGTGCCACTAGATTGTGAGGTCCAGTGTTCCCTAAGGCTCCGAGGATGCCAGGTTTCATGGCTAATTGAGACTGGATGCGGGCCTGCAGCTCAGCAGCCTTGCGGGCCTTCTCGATAGCATCGTTCATGAAGCTGGCAGCCTGGGAGGGTGCGATCGATGACGCGCCACCTGCAGCTGCAGCAGCAGGAGCACCAAGAAGTCGTGAGGCGGGAGGGTTTTCCATTTGTGACGTGGGAACGGGTAACCGCTAAAGTCAGGGAGAAATGAGAAGTATTATATTGAATTCAATGCCTGAAATCTGTGCTACGTGTCTTTTAGTATATCAAGTCAAAAGTCAAAATTATTCTCACTGGTGCAGAAGGGACTGAAGAGGCAAAACTCAGTTGTTTCTTCCTCTCTTCTATCTGTTTTGTGGCTGCCTCCATCATCTGTTTTATCTAATAACAAAAAGACAATGTTAGTAAATGCAGAAAATTTATAACAACTTATTTATGTATAACCATCACTGCCACTAAGAAAATCAACACATACCTGCATTTTGGTGAGCATGCCAGGGCTCTCAGATGGAGGTCCAGGTATGACCTCAGGCTCCTCCACCTCCTCAAAGCGAGGGACCCGCTTCCGCTTAGCTGCTGTCCCGTCTCCGGGATCTGGAGCTTCTCGTACTGTGACAGTTTCAGCCTCATCACCAAACACATCCTGAAACCAAAAGCCAACAAAAACACAGTACATCACATGTCACCATCCAGACGAACGCGTGACTAAATATAAAATCATCTAATATATATTTCTGCTAATCTACACATCGTGATTAAGGTTTTCAGGTAATCAGACTAAACATGAACAGACAGACTGCATGTAACTGTGGTCACTGTAATCTAAGGTCGATAAACAGATTTGTTTTGCAGTGCCTATATGTAGTTTGCTCACCTTAAGGTCTCTCTTGCGGTTCTTTTCACCTGCTCCTTTGTTGCCACGGGCATTGCGGCTTTCCTCCAGAGCTTCAAAAAGACGCTCCACAAAACCTCCAGCAGACTCATCGAGGAAGGGACGCAGCTGGTCTGAAGAGGAAACGAGCGCCAAATAATTTGCACAAATCAAACACTGCTTTAATCATTAAATGACAACCTCTGACAGAAAAAAAACAATAACTGAAATCCAGGATTAAACAGGTATTTTAACTGAAGCTTTTACATTCACACCAACCTTACTTCTGCAACAACCTGAGCTCGTTTAGGTAATTTTGCTATGACAAGGAAGTGCAGTACAGTACAGACAAATCACCAGTCAGTACTGTAAAATAAAATAAGGGAAATGGGGACTCTATTAGTGATTTGTAATGTTTAACCTGGATTAATTCACATGTATTCACATTCAATGTAATGTGAACATGGCCTGCAGCTTCACAATAATTGTGAACGCTGGTGATTTACTCAAATCTTGAGAACTTTTTGAAGATAAACTGACCCGACACGAGGGAAGCTCACTTGCTACAGCAGCTCACGATAGACAAGGTGGATAAATTACTCAAGCGTATAAAGTGAAGTCATAACATAACTATGTCATGCTGGCGTTAAAGAGTCTGACAGCCTGCGGTAGCGCTCCTTCTTACATGGTGGGAGGAGCAATCTGTTGCTGAAGGAGCTGTTTAAGGCTCCCACAGTCTTGTGCATGAGTTGTTCATGATGTCAGCTTTAATCTAGGGGCAATCCAGGACAGAGCTGACCCCTTAAGTCTTATTCTGTCCCTTTCCATGCTTCCCCCTCCCCAGCAGGGATACATAACAGACTGCAGAAGCCACCAAAGGACCTGAGTGTCAAAACATCTCATCTTTCTCTGTTTAATATCTTCTCTATTGATAAATGAAGCACTACTGATCTGAAGTGAGGACCCGAGACCCCGGACCTCTGGTGCACAATGCACTTTGTCTTAACTACATCTCTTTGTGCAACCAACACAAAAAGGTCTGATGTGGTGGATGCACTTACCTGTGGTCTTTCTTTTGTCCAGCCCCTTTCCAACACAGTGCAAAGCCGCTGTCACCACCGTGGGCTCAGAGAAACCCAGCACCTTCTTCACAGTGCGCTCCACCCACGGCCTCAGCTCCTCCACCTCCCGCTTAGGAAGAGACATCATCAATCCTGCAGAGCATAACATTTACAACATGTAACGAGTGCGTCCTGATGAACCAGATTATCACATACATGTCTCATTGAACTCCAGCCCTGTTTGGGACTGTGTCATACCCAAACATGACTACATAATAAAGCCCCGCGCTGCATCACTGGCACACACAGGCGCAGAAACACAAACTTATTCACTCACACAGACCAATTCACACAGTCAGTCCAAAAACTAGCTGTTGTTTCTGCAACGTTGGCTGATAACTGTGCTAACCAAGAGCAACATACAAGCTACAATCAAGCAGCCCGCTAGTTAACGTTAGCACGCCGCTGCCTGCGAGCTATCAACATCCGCGAACGGCCGCTCAATTAAACACACAAACCTTTCGCTTCCGCCTTTGTCCTTAATCAGATACGCTACACGCGTCAAAAAGAAAAGAGTGAGTTAAAGATGCGCAAACTACTCAAACCGGGAAGTTTTCAGTAGAAACTTTCTGTTCGGTCGCGCCGTTCACACGACGTTTCTAAACCAAGACCTGGAAGCGGAAATGGATGCTGCCGCTTCTTCGTGAGCGTTTCCCGGGCAAAGTGTTGCCTGCTGCCACCTAGCGGCCAACGAGAGAAGCGCCCCGTTTGTTTGTAGGGTTACCTCAAGGTAACAACTTTTGGGGGGAAATTGTGATGAAAACTCAGAGTTTTAGGGGATTAATGCTCTTTTAAAGGGCCGGCATATGGTATACTAACATTTAAAAAATAAAAAAACAACAATAAAAGTTACATACAAATGCACTGTTTTGTTTTCATTGTCACCAAATCTGGTCTGGCCCCCAGGCCATAGTTTGGACATCCCTGCTCTAAGCGGTCATGCATTCATACATTTTATTTCCTCCATTTTCTCATGATAACAAGTTAATTTCATTTGTTTTCTCAAGATAATGAGATTAACACCAATGACAGAATAAAGAAGGAAAGGTTAACACAGGGCAAACTCATTATCTCGAGAAAACAATTAACTTATTATCACAAAAAATGAATGTATGAATACATGAGTGCTTAGGGCTTTAGAGTTCTTACATGTATGATAATCTAAAAATGACCTTCGATTGAGCCTGTTCTACAGAGAGAGCAGGATGATGATATCTGAATACTGCAGCGAATGAGCAGGAGAATGATTAAACTTAATGGATGTCACGTCCATGATCATATGACCAATTTTTGTATTACAAATAGTTATTACTCGGTCTTCTTCTCATCCTGCAGCTTTGGTTCAATGAGGTGTTGAATTTTGTTGAGCCAGCCAAAGTCGGTCTAGATTTAGATAAAGAGTTAAGGTGGGCTAATTATATTTATTTGCTCTAATTCTATCATCATCACACTATCATCCCAGAAAAATGTCCACAATATTGCATTCATTTCTCTTCATTTCCAGTTGCAGTATAACCATAATCTCCTTAAATCACACCACAGATTAGTCATTAAAACAGTCCCCTGGTAAAACCATGGGAGTATCAGGTGATCTCCATTTCCTTCCACTGTAGGCCCACCCCCTCATTTTTTCTGATGTGGGTCAACTGAGTGCAGTTGTAGTAGCGTGAGCATGAATGCAGTAGTGAGCCCGAGGCTACACCAGTCTGCCAGACCCCCACCACTACTAACACCACCATCCTGCTCCTCCTCCTCCACAACAATCCGCGTCCATGCTTTCACTCACAGTGCTAATGTTGTTTATAACCAGCCAGTGTCGGGATAAACTGCAAATTCACAGCATATTATAGTTTGCCAGACGCGTTCCTCCTGCAGAGTTATAACTATCATTAAGATGTCAGCCATTCATTATAGCTACATTCAATTACTCCTACTGAGCAGCACAGCCCCGTCATCAACCTCTTTATATGCTGATTCATCAAGGATACATCCACCACACTCACTCATCCACTTACTCACTGTTTACATCCATGTTTACATGCACATTACTGCCTGCTTTATGCGAATAACTAGACTGAGCTTTTAAATGGTTTGCAGTACAACACGTTGGTATCTGGAAGGATATCTGGTAGCTTAAAGGAAACCTCTAGCACCACAGGAGGACATTTGAGAAACTTTCATTGTATAGACTTTTTTTTAAGGTGAAATGTGAGCTTTGTCCAGCAGCACAAGCCTCTTTATGTATAGAAACACAACGGTGGATCCAGTTCACTCTGTGATCTTTAGTAACTAATACGTATATATTGTAAAAGAGAACTGGACTGCAACTTAGAGTTTTGGTTATTGATTAATCAGTTAATCAGATTTTTGGATTGGCAGAAAATTTATCAACAACTGTTTTAATAATCAATTAATTGTAATTTAAAAGTCATTTTTGAGGGAAATCAGTGTTTCCAAATTCTTAAATGTAAATATTTGCTGCTTTTCTTTGTCTTCTACGAGAGTAAACAGAAACATTTTAATGGGTTGTCTTGGATAAATGTGGCAGCTAAACTAAAATCTAGTCTTCAGTTATTCATGTATACTGTTATTTGTAATAATACACCACACCTCTTTTGTATAAAGCTAGTGTACTGGTTTTTGTGGGAGTATATGACCCATCAAGTGAATACTGGTCATCTGGTAGTCCATGAACAAATTGTACGATGAGGACTGTCCTTTATAGAGGACATCAACATCAGACAGATCAAAAACAGACTTTCTTTCATAAAGCTACCAAAACAAAAATGTATTAAAGGTCCAGTGTGTAAGATCAGGGGCCTCTATTTTCAGTAAGGCAGACATAATTTAATATTCATAACTAACCTGGAAAAACAATCTTTTTACTATTACTTCTTAAAAATAATCCTTTTATATCTACAGTGGGAGCAGGTCCTCTTCAACATCACGTTTCTACAGTAGCCCAGAACAGACAAACTAAATACTGACTCTAGACAGGGCCTTTCAAGTGTTGTTTTGCCCTTTACACTAGGTTGACAAGGGTGATGTGAGGAGATTGAAATGCAATGACTACACCACTCAATGCAACTAAATCCTACACACTGGACCGTTAATCTCATTTAATCTTTTATTTGGTTTGCTTTATTTGGTTGGTGACTCTTACTGTCCAGTAAAATACTGTGTGATTTTTTGAGGGGGAATTTTTGGCTATTTGCTGAAACTCTATGGACCACACAATTAATCAATGAGTCAAGAAAGTCACGAATCAGAGTCAAGAATTGGTAGATAATAAATAACAAAAAGAATTAGCCCTAATGATGTTTTCAGATTGTTTTTCAGCAGTCCAAAATCCCCAAAAATATACAATTTACAAAGATATAAGATAAGAAATCTAGTAAATTCCCACATTTAAAAAAGCTTTTGAAATCTCAAAAATGTAACCTTCATTTTGGTAAAACAACCTGATTAAATATGCATTTACAAGAACGCCTCATTCTGGCTGTACTCAAATGACTAACGAGCCATTTAACAAAGCACTCCCTCGCATTTACCCATCCATTTACTTCCACCACCACCACCGCCACCACCCGCGATGAACCTGAATTCCTTGTTGGCACCTCACATGTGCTGTCTGCCCCTGCCCCTCCCTCCCTCTCGCTCCTCTCTCTCTCTACAGCCAACTCTATTATGTAATGACACCTCAGCACATAATATGACAATACCACAGATATTTCTATACAGGTACACGCGGAAAAACAACAACACATGGGATCACATGCACACACGCATGCTCTTACTCACACTGGGCGAGCAGTGACTTCCACTTGTCTGTGCCACTAAAACAAATATAAAACAGCATCACGGGGGCGTGTGGAGAGAGCTGCATGAATTAATCTATTATATTACTGGAATGCCAGGCATTTAGTCTGCAGTTAATCCGAGTCCAGTATCGGCAAAGCACTAATTGTCTCTCACAAGTGTTTCCTTTCATTTGCTGAACAATTTCCCCCAACCTCCTCCACGTACTAAATCATGACATGATGTCAGCTGTGCGTATTATATTTGCATTATTGCTCTCCTATAAATATTACATAAGTGCATAATTTATGACTTCATTTAAAATATTCTCTGTGTACCTTTTTACGGCGTTTTGATTCATCATGTGTGTGTGGTTATGATATATTTCATCTCGCTGACCCAGTTTTATTTCATTGTATCAGACAGGGGCTGTAAATCATCTTGGAAGATACAATCTCAGGGGACTCTGCTGTCTTTACTTCACACATGGGCCGCAAGGACCTCTGGGTGTGTATCAGTATCAGAGTGCACGTGCATGTACTAAATCACAAGTCATTCCCTAACAGTGTATCTTAGTTTCTATTTTCTTCTCATTCATAAACCTCTCTGTTTGCCAGCACTGCCTTCCTTTTCTTGTTCTCGGTATATCCTACGCGGTGTTTCCCCCTTTCACTAACTGTACTTGAATAATTGAGCAGTCGTGTAAGATGGCGTCATCACAAGCGTGCTCCCGAGAACACATTCAGGCCAAAGAAACTGATGAGGATGTTATTTGCCTGTAGCTCGGCCATGCCCCAAATATCACACACAATGTCATGAGATCCACGTGCGTCCTTGAAAATGTAGTCCTTGTATCTCTGTCTGTTTACCATGTCCCCTGTTGGTGACATCACTATGATGGGGACCACAGATGGTGGGGCAGAGCAACGTCTCTCCAACCTCCACGCACCAAGAAGGCCCATCACCGTTTGTGAGCTCCGGCAAAAGGCAGAGAGACGACTTCGAAGTAGCTCAGATTTCCAACACAGGGCTTTGCTACTGTGCAATTTTAATGAGCATCGAGGCTGTTTTGGGACTAGTCGGGCACTCAAATCCCCTGAGGATTCGGGGTGAGTAAGAGCAAGTGTGCGAGTGTGCTCCTATCATATATTTGCTTTTGTGTGAACACATGAGTATGTGTTGAGCTGTGGCTTCACCTCACGTGAGTTTTTTTATTGGAGTGCAGTGAGTGAATTATGGGGGGAGGGGAGTTCGGGATAAGTGAATAAGCACCTCATTGTGTCACTCCCTTCCCTTCAGCACATGCAGCAGAAGTGGACAGACACCCCTTAAATCATTGACTTGTTAAAGCCAATAAGGGGATGTGGAACCACAATTAAAACCTACACACTGAGGGATAAGAGGGGCAGTAAGTTCATTATGTGCAATCCTATTGATGCACGGACACACGTGCTCAATTAATCCAACACATGCTTGTCGGATAATGAAGTGAGCTCATTTATGATGCAATAACAATGATTTTTCTCAACCTCGCGTGACTACGTGGTATAATATAGACTTACAAATGCAACATGTTAAACTGGATACAACGTAGAGTGTATAAAAGTTTTTTTTCAAAATTGTAGAAGGTGAAGTGAAAAACAGATGGGTGGAGCTAATGTGAAAAAAATCATTACTATTGAAAACAAGTGGGGAAAAACAACTAATGTCCTCCATTTTCCCCAAAATTGAGTGAGGTCAGGTCTCCTCCCTGTGCGTGCCCTCCACACATCCTCTTCCCGTCCTTTTCCTCTTGCCCCTCATTTCCATTCTCCAGAGGAGACAGGGTGGGCGAGTAGTGGTGGAGAAGGGGGGAGAGATGGAGGGCATGGGCTTCTCTGCTAAAAACTGCATGGATACAAGGGGGGGCCGGGAGAGAGAGAGAGAGAGAGAGAGAGAGGGAGGCAGAGGGGAGGGAGGAGGTAAGGAGGGAGGGCGGTCTCTGTTGTTGTAACGTAGCACAGTCAGTGTGTCAGAGACAGGCCCATCACAAAATCAGCTAGTCAGTGTGTCAGAGCGTGCAGTGGGGAGCGGCGTACGCATGTGCATCTGTGTTTATGACTTATGTGTGTGTGTGTGCGGCATGAGTGATTTCATCCCATCTGAGCGAGAAGAAACCAAACCACACCCTCTTAAAATTTGCCACACTGGTGCCCATGTGCATGCAGCATCCATGGATGTGATGCTGGAGCGGAGAGAGAAAATGGTGAATGTTTGTTTTGGTGTGTTTGATTCAGGAATTAAATTTAGTATTTGGTTTAATATATGAAATCAGAGCTGCAACTAAATTATTTTCATTATCATGTAATATGCCAGTTATTTTTTTTTTTTGTTTCCCATTAAATTACTTTAATCATTTAGTCTAGAAGAAGTCAGTCGCAGTGAAAAATTTCCATCCCAATTTCAGAGCCCAAATTATTTGTTTCATCTGACCATCCGTCCAAAACCAAAAACAATGATACAAAAACAGATCCTCATGTCAGTGAAGCTGCAACCAGAGAATGTGTTCGCTTAAAAACAAGTGATTAAAGCCAAAATAGTTGCTGCTATAAAATGATTTTATCTTTATCAGTACACCACTGATTTTCACCACGTGTTTACAGCATATTGTGATGTAAAGATCACATTAATTTATCTTACATAATACTATATAATATATAACTGTGTTGTTGTGTCAAATATGTTGCAGATTCAAAAAAAAAAAAAAAAAAAAAAGCTTTCACCTCTCTAGAAACAGTTTTTGGGTTTTAACAGAATGCTTTGGTGTTGAATGACCAGATCAGTGAGGTCAACTTTCAACTTCCCAGCCTTTGATTGTTGGTTAGAGGGACTGAAATCATCACGCCTCGGGGCAGAGATCAGACTTGAGCCCCCATGTGACTGCCAGGAAAACACTCCACAAGAGACACAACCACGGCAGGCTGCTCTCTGCTTCCCATAGGAGGTGTTTACTCATTGTGATCTCACGAAATAAACAACCAACCCACACCAATGCAGATATGAGCTAAAGCAGTGTTTGCTCTGTCGAGGCAGCTGGTTGGAGGATCATCTAGCCCCCCTACTACTGCCAGTCAGATTACGAGTCTGTAGTCTCACACCCTGCTGCCCCCTCCTTCTAGTTACCCCCTTCCCTTCCTCACCCCCCGCCTTCTTACCCCGACACACGCACACACACACTTCAAAATGTACAGTCTGTAAATCTGCACCCCGCCGAGCCACACATCTGTTTAGTGAGAGCTGCTTTCCAAAACACGGTTCTTACTCACACCGTCGCATGTCATAGAAAAGACAGACAAATAAATACAGTGAATAAAAATAAATAACAAAGCACAGTTCAGCTTTCAAAAAATGTGTCATTTAATAAAACATTTTTTTCCTTTTCGGCATTATTGAAAAAAAGTAGCAAGAAGAGAAATATCATGTAAAGATGTGTGTGAGAGAGAGAGAGAGAGAGAGAGAGAGAGAGAGAAGTTAAGTTTAGAAAGAAAAGATACTAACGGGATTGAGGGAGATGAAGGAGAGAGGGCAAGGGCAGACGAATGCAGCAGAGTGGGGGAGGGGAGAAGGTGTGTGTGTTTGGGGGGGGACTACCGTCAGCTTTTACAATTTAAGAAGAGAGAAAAAGGCAGCTAAAATAAACAAGACATGTTATTTCTGACCAATCAGCAGCGGTCACTGCGAGTAGAAAACATACATGGAAAAAAAAAAGACAAACAATGAAAAGTGCAATTTGTTTTTTTTTTTTCTCTGTCATACCACAACCGTATAAAAACAGGAGTCGGGTGGAGATCACCCCCAGCTTCTGATCAGCTACTGGCACATCGTACCGTCGTGACGGGGTCGGACTCTGGGTCTGTGACTGAAGGTTTGTGCACTCTTTTCTCCACAAACATGGGCAGTAACATGGAGGCTGCCAGTGGCTGTGCATCAGACAGGGTGCTTCTTTTTTTGGAGGAGTCTGGTACGTGAATATACCCCCCACCACCCCCCTCTCCATTCGTGTAGTGTATGAACCACTCATACCAATTTAAAAATATTTTAGTCTAGATATTTACAACACTTTTTGCAATATAGGCAAATCCAATTACATCGCCATTAGAAGAATATTGTGAGCAGATTCCCAAATAAAGAGAGCGCCTCCTATCAAACATCTAAATTAGAAGTGGAATTAGAAGAATAGCAGCAGTGAGAGGGTGGTGCAAATAAAGATGTCCTCCCTTACATTTAGAGTTTCTCTGTTTGTTTTTTTTTCAAGTCTTCAAGGGCACCAGCTATAAGTGCAGTTTAATCTGTTCCTCTGTTGATCGGAACCAAAACGAAAGCCCCAAAAAGGAAGGCTACACTTTAAATACACTTCATGACAAATAGTAGCCACTGCTGTTGGTGTGTGTAAAAGTTGGAGATCTAGGCTGTAGATGTCTGAATACTGGAGCTGGACGACTGTTTTTAAGCAGTAGATAGTTGTCGATGATGACGCTGTTGGTTTTGTTGCTGTGCGAAGCGAGATGAGAATGACTACATGTAGGCGTTGGTGTACTGAATGCGTACTGGTTTTCTGGAATAAAAGCAAACAATCCAAACACGGTATGAATGCACTGAAAGCACCAAATGCTTTTTCTTGAACACATCCTATTTGGTAAAAAAAAGGCACAGTAGTCCAAAAAGTCCAATCATAAGATTTCTCTTCCTTCTGTTTCCTTTCCCCTCCTCATGATAGCAATAAAAACCACAAACTGTCAACAGCATCGTCCAAAAAAACAAACTGTAAGCCAAACTATGCAAGTGCACAGCAGGCGATATTCAGCTGCCCAATAAATAAATACAAACAATAAATAAATGCAGTGTCTGATCTACACATGAATAAATTAATCGTGGGACTCGAGTGTCAAAGGTCTTTGAGTGGTCCTTGTTTTTTTGTTTTTTTTCCTTCCAGCTGGTCTTCCCTGGATTTTCATGACCCCCCCTGTCGAGGACCGGGCAGAAAGATCTGATTCACAGCGGGACAAGAAAAATGACGTGACCTCTGATCGATGTGATGTCACTCCTTTTGATGCCTTGCCGCTGATCTGCCAGCCAAGCGGCCCGAGCGGTTCTTGGATTACATTCGTGAAGTTGGTGACATCATTTTTTCCACAGTTCTCCAATGACTCGATCACACCACACGTACAGTATAATGCTGCGGTCTGTACACTGTATTTCTCACTTCACTAGCTACAAGATTCTCATTGACCTCAGTGTCGCGTTTCCTCTTCAAGCCTCACTTCTATCTACAAGTGGATGTAAGGTCAGATGTGTCTCCTGCCATGAGGCGAGAAACAAATTCACCATGTGTTACTCACTCTGGGTTGAATCTTAACTCATCACAGTAAACCTTCTCAAGCAGAGGATGACGAGACGGCAGCTTTTCTTATTTCAGATGGAGCGTGTCCCTCAAGTTAGACGTCTGCCCAAACTGCCATCTCTGAATATACTGATTGCTTTCATGCCAAGGAGGAGCCATTATGTGCTCCTCGTTTCTTATCCCTCTCAACCACAACTGCTTTTGTGCAAATGTCTAGATAATTATGTAACTCTCGTTTGATTCCTTAAAAACATGACGCCCTGTCTGAAATAACTGTTGTAAATGTGGTCTTGGTAACGGGTTTGTGTGTGATCCATCAGTTTTCTTCAACATCCATCACCTACAGTACTTTCCTCCCCTTCTCTCTTTAATGCATCCACGATCACAGCCTCTTCCCTTCTTCCTTTCACAGCAGCTCTTAGCCTGGTGGTAACAAAGCAAGGCTGCCGGCACTTTGCTTGTTCAGTGCATCAGGTCTCTAAGGGGGTGGGGCACACTCTTGGCAAAGGCTCGAGTGTGACATGAGGAGATTGATTTTAACCCTGACAGGTCTCGATGGTCTCGGTCTCACTCTGTTGTCCGGCAACAGGCTGGCTTTGGCACCGGATTGGCTTCTTCGGATTTTTGGGGTGCTTGTAAGGTGTGGTAGAAGAGATAGAGCTGTCTTGTGTAGCTGGACTGCCCCGCCTGCCTGGTGGGAGGACGGCTGCAATGGGCTGGTTTTCATTGTTCCCTGCCACCGATGTGCCCTCGTGGGAAGGGCAGGCCTTTCGCGGGGACAGGATGGGGGCAACGTGAACCCACGTGAGGCTCGGCTCAGAGCTTTGACCTGCTTTGTATTGTGATTGCTTGCCTAGTTCCTCACTGTCAGTGTCCTTTCCCTTTGGGTCCTCATTTACCTGGCTGTTACCAGCCAAGTCTGGTGAATTTTGGTTTGCATCAGATGCCAGTGATGGAGGAGGAGGAGGAGGAGGGACGTCCCTTTCACCGCAATCTTGCTTCACCCTCTTCTGTTCTGTACTGATGCGAGGACACTTGAGAAGCACAGGGGAAGGCGTGGGGGAGTCTGTACCTGTCCAGCTGAGTCTGCGCTTCTGCAAAATGAGCAGGACAGTAATTTGGAAGTGAATATCGATATATATCAATTTATGGTGAGATATGGACGGGGGGCGGTCATCATGTTGTTCGTGTGTTCTCACCTTGACGGGAATATGTAACTGATCCCTGTGCTTGTGTGGCGGGGTGGCGCTGGAAGTGTCTTGGAGGGAACAGGCAGGGGATGCGGTGACGCTGGAGGCTGCGGAGACAGGCTGAGCAGGGATCTGAGGAAACCAAAGCTTCAGCATCATCTCCACCTGGAGCAGAGTGTTCAGGTACTTCTCCCTAAAAAGAAGATAAAAATTTAAAGTGAGGAACAGATGGCAGTGCAAATGTTTTACTGCACAGGAAAACATCTGGACATTTACGGTCCCGCATATAGATCTGGATACGTTTTCTTCTGAAGTTTGGAGTTTCTCCGCACTGCCAATGAATGCTGTAACTCTACCTCCCCCGAGTACTGTTCAATAAAACATGGAACAGGAGACAAGGCTTGAAACGGAAGACTACCTCACTGATCCCGCCTTGTTATAACTCTTGATTTAATCATCAGTTACATGCTAAAATTCAACTAAGACGTGGTGTGATGCAGAGGGATGGCGGGACAATGTGGATGACATCTTACCCGCTGTTAGGTCTCTGTAAAACCCCGACGATCCTTTGGATTCGATCCATGGCAACGCTCTGCTGGAAACTACTCAAACCTGTCAATCAAAAACATAATAACCCAGTCAGCGTTTGCACTCTGAGACTCCACAGTCACATGCAGACAGTCTCTCTGACATGCAGACATGTGCGCAGACCACTTTCACTTTGAGATATTGGAGAACTCTCGTAAGCTGATGAGTCAGCCGCAAGACTGTCGCTTCACACACACTGCACTTTGGACTACGTCAATAGGCTGCGTCAATACAGACTGCTGCACAAAGAAACACCCTATTGCAATGGCCATTCACATCATATAAACCAGTATTCAGCAGCCACAACTTTAGCTGCCACTCTGCCACACACGTACTTGACTGAGAGCAGTGATGTAAGGATGCTTACCACGGTCGAATCGGCCCCTCTTCAGTCCATTCAGCAGCTCCAGCAGCGGCTTCACGAAACCCTGTAGCTCAGCACACTGACAGAGGAAGAGGGAGAGAAGATAAATTACTACTGAGTTTGGGTTAGGCCTCGCTGTCTGAATCAGTCTGCTGGGCTTTCCTCTGCACACACATTGCTCTGTCATCCCTCCTCATCATCAACCAAGTCCTTTACCTTTTGAGCAAACAGCAAGTCTCCCTGTGATTTCGGGATCTGGCCTGTAGGATCCGGCTCGTCCAAGTTGATGTGAGCAACCTTGCCGCCGCTCTCCGACCTGTACGACTCCTCCTCTTCCTCTTTATCGGTGTAGCCACCACACATCCACTGGGACCCGGGACTCTCCGATCCTCTGTCTTCAGTGGTCGTGGCCCCGCCCGCGCCACCGATGATGACGGAGGAAGAGCCCTCTGTCAGGAAGACATCTGTGTCGTCCTCCGCCTGCTCCGAGTCGCTGAACAAGAAGCTGTCGCTGGAGCTCAGGGAATCGAAGGAGGGCTGAGAGGAAGTGCTGCCCTGGGACTGCATTGCTGTTGGGGGGGGGGGGGCAGTAGAGGGTTAGGGTTGTTGTCAATGATTGTTAGAAAGAAACAAAAAAAAAAAAAAAAAAAAAGGTTGGGCTGGACACTAAAAAGCAACATCTTTTAAGTTGCTACTAGAGTGAGTAAGAGTGTGTGAGTGTGTGTGGAGTGAGTAATTGATTTCCATTTGGCAATATGCCATTTTTCTCCCAAATATATTAACACCAATTAATCAAAATGGTGGGTATACCGGTGCCCTAGTTTAACATGGTGCAGAGTGGGACTGTGGGTAGGCAGTAGGCACACAATGGTAGTGCATGTCTGGCTCCCATTGAGGAGATTGGAGACTGGAGAGGAGAGTAAAATGTGAGGGGGATGGGAGCTAGTAGAGTAGTGAAATCAGAATAAGCAGTCTCTCTCTCTCTCTCTCTCTCTCTCTCTCTCTCTCTCTCTCTCTCTCTCTCTCTCTGTCCTGCTGCCTCCGGTGCTCTCTCTAGCCCCTCCTCTCTGTCTCGGGCTTGCTCTCCACCCCCCCCCCCTTTGGATTCACACAAACCTCTCTCTTTGCTCTACGGCTGCATTTCTGTATGCCTCTCATCTCTCTTTGCTCTCCCTTCAGCTCATCCTGTTCGTTATGCACACAAGCCTGGTTGCTCCTCTTCCTTTCCTCTTCCACAGACCAGCCCTCCTCCTCCTCCTCCTCCTCGTCCTCCTCTTCTACTCACATTTTACATTCTGTATCTTTGGCCATGTGCCTCTCTCTCTCTCTCTTTCCCTCTCTGAGCTGTCTTTCTCTTTCTACCCCTCTCTGAGTGCCTGCTGATCTCTAATCCCACCAACACATAGGGGCAAATTAGAAGGGTGGTGGGGGGTATCACAGCTTTAAAACAAC
Organism: Protonibea diacanthus; assembly: GCA_028641955.1. Taxonomy (NCBI): domain Eukaryota; kingdom Metazoa; phylum Chordata; class Actinopteri; family Sciaenidae; genus Protonibea; species Protonibea diacanthus. Next base: position 16,230,675 of record CM053983.1, on the reverse strand, counting down.
ATGAGAAATAAAGTCTAAACTCACTCACAGACAAAAGATTTTTTTTTTTTGCAGTGTGCCCACACAGACCAGCAAAGAGCAAGAACCACCCAATGAGTGAGGAACATAGAAACATTTCAACAAGACTGTGCAGCTTTTACAACACACAAAACGCCTCGCTGTTCACATTTTACATGTGTCTGATGGCTGGCTTCCCCTCGGGCAGGTTGTTTCCTCTTAAAACTAAATGTCACGTTGTTTACACGCAGCTGCGTGAGTCAAAACTGCAAAAACTAAAATCGCATTTGTTCCTTATTTCTAATTCATGCTGTCTGGGATGGGGGTGGAGATGGGATGGGTGATGGTGCATGTGTCGGTGCAGTCTGCACAGGTAGGCATGGACCATGAGGCTGCGTCTCAGGTGTTGGCTGCCTGTGTCTGCGCAGCACGATGCCCACAAACAGCAGCTAACACACACACACCCCACATACTTATATACAAAATGTCCAGCATACATACATTAGTAACAAAGCTACAGCTTTCAGAAATCAATCCGGGTGACATGACAACAAAGTAAAAATCAAATATGAGAGGAAAAATGATTTAGATATAATGTTATGGCTATATAAAAGCAATATAATATCAATATAATTCAGCAATTATAGATTAAACAAGACAAATTAACAGCTTTGGGCTATACCGGGAGCTCGTACAGGATATACGTTAGCGGGACAGGAAATTCCTTTAGGCTAGCCTGCCAACTTCGGGAGACGTTAGCGTTTAAACAAAAAAAAAAATAAAGCCGTTGGAGACACTCACCTTCAGAAATATCAGATAAAAAAACAGCAGCTACCAGAAACAAAACGTCTCTATCTCCTAACTCTTCGTCAATACACACTCCGCAGCTGGAGCAGCATCGGAGCGCCCAGCATCAGCTCTACGCCGCCCGGCGGTTCATCGGTTTGTGTCTTTGCTAGCTCTTTCTCTCGGCAGTTTACGAGCATCAACATGTGCGGGAATCCACGTGCCCACGTTTTGCGCGAATCCTATTGGCTGTCATCCCGGCGGCGGCGCATGCCATTGGTTAACCCCTCCAGCCAGTGGTTGCTTTACTAGCCGTTGATTGGACGTCAGCCCGGGCACTCAAGGTCCTGCCCACTGATGTGTCGCTCGTGTGTATTGGTGTCGGGCAGGGCCGCGCGGCTCTACTACAACAAGCGAACGGGTGTAAACACACGCACACGCGCTACGGCGCTTGCGCGAGAGATGCACAATATGTTCTATGCATTTGATGTACACAGTTTACATGGCGCCGCCTCCTCCTCCTCACATTGACTCCCGAAACACCGTGAACACGCCAGAAAATGAGAAACCTTATGCAACCCAGCTCACCATTCATTTCGTTTTAATTGAATACATGCAGAACTGATGAACAGCAGCAAGGCAGGCAGCTTTTCCACCTCACTGCTGAAGATGACAGGCTTCTAATCAAGAGTTTATAATTCAGAGGTAGAAATAAATATGTTTTCACACACAACAGATTCAACAGAGCATATGATTTAAACACTACATGATTTTTTTTTAGATATATGACGATGATATAAGTGTGATGTGACATTTCCAGGAATAAGATAAGATATACCCACACCGGGAAATTCACTTGTTACAGCAACTCACACAGTACACAAGGTAGATAAGAAAATACTCATAAATAAGAAATATATAGAAAAAAGATACACTAGAAAAGTTATATACACCTTTCAAGTATCCAGATATTCATGTTGTATATCAACATTTGTATAATACATATATATCTATATATAACTGTAAATCTAATAAATACAGGAAACAGTAATGAGTATTGAGGATTACACACATTGCCAGTAATAGGTCAAACCATTATTCCATCATAATTCTTTAACCCTATTGGAGCTATCTTTACTAATGTAACCGTCAGTCTAAAAGTACAGTTTCAGTCTTGTGCATTTACATCAAAAGATGTGAATTTCCTGTATGTTCTCCCATTTCTTTTGTGGACAAACAAGTTCTGCAAACATCCCTAAAGATACTATTCTGTTACAGCAAAGTGTTTGCATTGTTGAGGTTGCAAAACTGGAAAATGTGGCTAAAGGTAACAACAAAAAGGTGAAAAAATGAAAGAAAAACGGCTGATGTTTTATCTGATTTTCTTACAAATGTAATATTTTATGGCTTTATTGTTAAAATAAGACAATCCAAATGTAAGTTATAAAGATTTTACCAGAAAGCAGAGGTAACTTTCAAGGTCCATGATCTATGGCATGTGGCAACATCCCCGTCTCTTTAGGGTAGTGCGTATGTGAACTCAGTGACCCTCACTTGGAGCATGCCGAGCTCAGTACTATACCATCACTATGTATAGACCACACACACACATCATCTGTCCCATACTCATCATATATATTGGTAGTTTCTCTCCTCACAAGACTTTAATCGCAGGTTGTTTATTATGGCTTTTAATGATTTGAAATGCCAGGTTAAAGCATGAGAAGTGGTGGTGGATGTCTCTAAGCGCCTTGCATGTCAGGGATGAAGGACCTGCCCTTCCCCCACTATACATACAACATACACATGAACCCATCGACCCCCTTGCCTCAACCCACACGCATACACACAACGGGCTGTGTCCTTGATTGATTGACAATACCTGCCTTTGACTATTGCAACAACACACAGTCACTTGGTTACCTCAGCACCAGGTGAGCAAACCATCCCCTAAAGGTTAACCTTTGGCTATAGTAAACTTAAGGAAGGAGTCCTGTTTGTGTATACAGCAGGGACCAGGTCAACAGAAAAAGAGCTTTCCACCCCCAACAGCATTCCTCAGCAACACATGAACCCGTTGAACCTCCTCTGAGTTCATCGGCTCTGAATACCACCCCCACCATTTCCATCTCCCATCCCCAGTTTGTCCCATCCCCCACCAGGTTTGTGAGTTTTCTCTCTATCCTCTTCTCATTATCGTCTCTTGTATTGACATGCTTGAGAATTCAATAGGAGTGATCATGTTAAGCCTAACTCAGTGGATGGTGGTGTTTTTGTCAATGAAGTGGGTCAAAGTTCAGCTCATCATATTGTGTCCCTTATATGGAAAATAAAGCCTTTCTCAGTTTGGTTACTCAAGGCAGAAATGGACTGAGTTATGTTGCCTCTGATATTTTAATACAGTGTAAATGATTTGTAGATACGCTGCTGAGGCCTCGGGTGACATGTAGACCAATGCAGGAGATGATCCTGTGATTTATGTCTGGATAAGGCTGCTTAATTACATTTAAGATATATTGAATATCATGTTAATGTGCATTTAATGTTGTTTGTCTCATTGTGTAAGCATGCAGCCGTTCAGGTAGTGAAAGCCTGCAGGAGTTCCTTTCAGGACAGATACACCAGTGGGTGTGTTGAGAGCTCGGCAACAGAAATCCGACCCACCTGAGCGAAGACAGAGGCCTAAAGAGAGACTAAACTGTAAACTGTCTCCAGACTGGTTACAGACGCTGGGCAACATATCATGTTTCACCTGGAAACCAGGACAGCTGGGAAACAATTACACACACTGCTGCTGTTGTGTCCTCTCTGCACTGCACCTGTCTGCCAGTCTTAGTCTTCACTCGCCTCCTGCAGGAATTTTACTGGCACGTTACATTAAAACAAAGGAACAAGATGGAAATACATATTCCCCTTCAACTGTTTGTTTGTACGGTTGCATGTGCTGCAGTGACTGGGCAGTACAGTTCATATTTCAGGGAATAATAAGCAGGAATAGTACTGTTAAATTATTGTTTGTCATGTTCAAAGCAGTAATTATTTGGTCTGAAGCAGACCATGACATGGTTATTATTTAGTTCTGAAATATTATCACAGCTCCCTTTGAGATACTGCATTGACATAGATGGATCAAGATCATAAACATCGAGAATCATGCATTATAATAGATCATTTCACTATAAACCACAATAGGCATTAACATCTATTCAAAGCCAGAGAAACGCCTTCTTCTGCCGAGGCTGCAGCGGTCCAACCCCCCTCCTCCTCCCCGCTCACATTTGCGGTGCAGGGGCATGTGTTCATCAGTATAAACAGACTGATATTCACATGTCGTTGAGACGCTCCGCTGTTAGATTTGTGAATGAAATCAGATGGCACGCCCCCTACGAAGACACGACCAATGGTGTGTGAAGACACGTTAACCACGCCCACTCAATGGAACGCCGAGCGACCAATGAGAGGCCGGCAAAGGTTAACAGTGTTGCATAATTCGGCAGAAGTGCTTCACGTTTAAGCGGGCCGGTACACAGTGCGAAAAGATGGAGCTCAGAGACACTTAGAGACCCAAAATATACAGACTTATACAGGATACAGGATGTTAGTAACAGAGTATGACTTTAGGTCACTGTGTGATTATACAAACATAGCATATAACGGAAATAAATAGGTTTATTACACAATCATAGGTAATGGGGAAAATATCTATCTATCTATCTATCTATCTATCTATCTATCTATCTATCCATTGTCAGTATAATGGCTGTTCTGCAGTTATAATCAGTGCAGTAAGTTGTGTAACCTTTTCAGGTCTTATTTTAGTGCTTCACGTTCATCCATGACTCCACAATGTGATGTAATCCAGATCAAAAGACCCTTGGCTGGGTGTGTGTACTGTATGTACATTGTTGCACATGAAGTTGTAATAAAATATTTTTACCCCTTCTCATGAAATGATTGTGACAATGTGATTTAATCTTGATAGATAAAAGTGTATCTTCTCAAAACGTTACTGATTCATTGATCAATCTCCTCTCTATCCCACAGTGAAATTAAACCACAATGAACACGTTGTGTGTATGTGTGTGTAGACCTGAATGGGCTTATTTATAAAGTTAAAACTATACAGTTATAGAGAACACAACATACAGAAAATAATATGACCACATTGAATGATGACAAACTAGCAATACAAATACATATATATGTATATAAATCAATAACAACAATAATAATAAAAAGCAGAAAATGTGAGTAATTGGAGGTTAAATCAATGTATATTTTTTTTACTTTTTGATGTTATTTTGTTACAAATGTAATATTTTATGCTTTATTGTGTCCTTGTGGCTTTATTGTTAAAATAAGACAATCATGGCAACATCCCTATCTCTTCAGGATAGCGTGTAAGTGAACGCATACAGAGCTCAGTACTATACCATCACTATGTATAGACCACACACACATACACACACACAGTATACATTATATTTTCTTATAATGTATACTGTGTGTGTATTGTATATTTAACACTGTTGTTCCATTATTGACCCTCTATAGAGCAGGTCAAAGGACTGTGACCAATCTGCAGGAAGGAATGATGACACAATGTAATCTCTGTGTTACAGTAGAAGTTAAAGAAACAGCCTAAATTATGTCACATGGAGGGGGCTCCACCTAGTGTTCAAAACTGAACACGTCATCCAGCTACCATAAGTATGTTCATATCATGAAGCCTGACTCTTTTAATAACCCTGGCCAGTTTTTGTCAGGGATACAAAACACACACACCAAACATTGTCCTACACAGAATGATGCAAGGTGATGCAGTCCTATCAGAGACAGTCAGATGTTGAACGTTCCTACAGCATTTCAAGGAATCAGGCAGGGAAAGCACAAGTCTTACTGATGACATGAGTGATGACACTGTACTATTTGGAAACTGAACACTTTGGTGATATTCAGCCATAATTAACTGTGTAATGTCTTCTGTGAAAGAGGCCCCACATGACAAACAAACAACAACAACAACAACAACAACAACAACAACAATAATAATAATAATAATAAACTGTACACATAACAGTTTCATATTAACTGCTTTAATACATCTTTAGGATAGACCAATAATGTTTGACCTCTTCAGACCTCTAAACTTCCACTTCCACTTCTTCCACAATCCACTTTTAATTAAAAACAGAAAAATTAAAATATACAATTAGAAATATAAGATTTATATAATGTCACATATTGTCTACCACGAATAAGTGATGTATACAATTCACATTTATATGACAGATGTCAATGACGGCGTACAGAATGGCAAATCAAACAATCTGAGGAAGCATGAACCGCAGTGTTACACCTCGAATGAGAGCTCCTCATCCAGCAATAACACTTTTTTTAGCAGCTTTCATATTGACACATGCTCATTTCCTCCCTCTGATCTGTGAAGTCCCCCCCCTTTTCCTCTCTTTTACCCCTATTGCCATTTTTTATACCCCACCATTGTTCTCATTTAGTACTTTCCTTTTCTGAGCTCTGTCCCTCTCTCTACCCACTCATCCTCATTTTTTCAGCAACTTGCACAGCATTATTCTCACTCACTGGTCCCTCTATGTGGTCTTGTTTCTTCCGCTCACACTTACTCTCTTTTCTTTTGATACTTTCTCTCCATCTGTCTGTTACTGAGACTTGTTCTGGTGCCCTGTGTTCGAGTGTGGAGCCGGCATGTAACATCCACGCTCACACACTGTTTAAACCGAGCCGTGGCAGGTGGGATTGCTGGACTCAGTCAACCCCCCCTTCCCTCTCTCTCTCCCTCTCTCACTCTCTCTCTCTCTCTCTCTCTCTCTCTCACTCCTCATCTCTCCGTCCACTTTTATTCATTTCTGTGTATGGGCAAGGAGGGCTAACATGGACTCTTTGGGTCTTTTTATCCTTCTATTGCTTCTGTGTTTCCAGTGGACAGCTGCCCCTGCTGCTGGTAAGGTCTTAATTAAGATGCTAATCAGCATGGTGTGAGATTTGTTTTGCTTTGATATGGGTGTTGTAGATTGTTTGGGTGTTTCAGTGTGAGCTGGAGTAGTAGTAGAGCAGTAGTTACATTGGATTTGAGTAGATTTGAGGGCTTTAATGCTACTGTAGCTAGGCATTAGTAACTTGTTGTAGTTTAGAAGTGACGGAAACAACACGAGGGTCTGTTGAACTGCTGTGAAGTTTAAGAACAAGACCAGGATAAAAGCTGATTTTTAAAGTTTTCTTTTTAAATTCTTTTTCAGAGGAAGTTACCTGGACCTACACCGGTGAGTTCAAGTTTATTTGTAGAGCAAATTGTCATTTAAATGCAATTCAAAGTGTAGCAGAAAGTGAGAAGAAAAGACAGAGACAGAGGGTGGATGGTAATCTGGACATGTTGTATGTATGTATGTTGGATATACTGTATTATCTGGGGACTAAGAGCTTCACAGTTCATGAGAATCCTGAAGTCAATTCAGTAATAAATCAGTAGCAAGTGGAGACATTTGATATAACTGATTTTTTTTGTCACCGTCAAGCAGTGTAGTGTCTAAATACAGGAAGACTGATGGTAAACTCATCCGCTAATATCTTTAAAACTACCATATAAGCGTATATAAGTGGGGTAGGATTTGTGCTTTTCCTGCCTCATATCTTCCCAACCCTTCTCCCTCTGCTTTCCTCTACTTCCCTCTCTGTCTGTATTAGTTACAGTTCAACAAGCTGGCATGAGCACAGAAGTCACACAGAGATGATGAAGGGGTGGTGGGAGATAGAGAGGAAGAAAGCAAAAAAAAAAAAAAAGGCCAACAGAGAGGCAGGCAGAGGGAGGCAGGTGCACAAGGACGAGGGTGTTGGACAGAGAGAAGGAGATGGGACGGGATGAAGCAAAAGCATACCAAATCGTGTCCTTATTGTTGCAGCGCACAATAACCTGTGTGTTTATTGTGTTGAGGTCGCACACTGGCTGCCTATGCCGTGGACAATGACATTGTGGGAATGAATGGGGCACACAGACCCCCACTCTCTGCATGAATTCAGGAGAGTAACACCAATGTACAGTACATACAGTAAACTGCAGAGGCTGTGCCTGGAGCAAACTGGTATCTATACATTGACCATTTAGGCATTATTATGACGGCTATAGAGACAAGTGTATGGTGCAGAAAGATGTGGTGTAATCTTAGATCAGTAGCCAGTATGTTCAGCACATTTTATTTGTTTTTTTTGGGCTTTCATTTTCAAAATAAAAGCCACTGGAATTCATCGACAACGAATGAATAAGTGAGATGGTGTGTGTGTGCCGTGATGCAGCATGGCATGATGGGGCCGTTGCTGAGCTGTTAGCTGAAGTGGAAAGTTGGTTTTGTTACGCACACGAAAGAGCAGAATTACACGATTTCAGAGATCCATGTTACATAAAGTAATCGAGGAAAGAAAAAAAAAAAAAAAAGTCAGCCTCGCATTCCATCATTTCCTCATCATGCTCTGAGTGGGTGAATCTGCATGTGCGTGTGTGTCTTTGTTCCTGGCTGTATTCAGGACAGGGGTAGCATGCTAGGGAGAGGTAGAGCAGGCGCAGAGGGTCAGGAATATTCGGCCTCCGGTTGCCATGGAGACCTCCATGACGACCAATGGCGGGCCCGCGGGACTCACTTTTGAAGTTGGGTCGTGGTGCGGGGCTTTGCTGTGGAGAGTAGTGAGGAGTAGGGGGCAGAGAAGAGATTAGGAGCACAAAGTGGGGGGTTGCAGGCAGTGGGAGAGGAGATGGTGGCATGTGTTTACATCTTTAATGTTTCTTTATATCATGCAGAGAGAGAGAGAGGGATAATTGAAGGGAAGATGGACCTACTGCACTTGCTGTAGGAGAAGTTGTTGATCTGAATGGGTTAAGACATTATCCATGGCTTGCAAATGTGACACAACACTTACACACACTGTATCTTCCCTTTTTGCTCAACTTTTTCTTTATACGTGTAGCAAAATTTTAAAAATTCCAACACCAAAATTCGCAAAATCTGCATCTGCACACTGCATATGACTGGATCCTCTTTTGTTTTGCACGCTCACATTTTTGTGCGTATAAAAAGTGTCAGTGTTTTCTAAAGCATTCCTCTCCTTGCAATTGAAATTCAGATTCTTGGACTCACATGTCACTCTCTTTTTCTTTCAGACTCTTTTTTTTCAAACTTTCTTTTATTATGCACTTGGGGAGACCAGTTTCTTTTTCATTCAGTGAACCAAGCACCTCAATCACTCTCCTCTCCCACAATTACTACTCTCAATATTTCTCTGTCCATCTTTTAATTAAATTCCTCCGCCCGCTGTCTGTTGTTGTACGGTAATGAATAAACTGTTAATTTAGTTTAAAGTGTTCCTCAGAATTTGAAATATAGAGCATATTTTACTAGATAAATATTCAGTATTGTACATTAGATGTTAGAAATAGGCAGTATACATAGGACCTGCTATAAACAGTAACTGTTTATATTTATATTTTATTTATTTTTTTTCTCTGTGATTTTCAGCTGATTTTTAAGATGTTTGAGAAGAAAAAAACTACAAAGGGAGGTTAATCTGCTGATTTATGGCTGCAATTCTTAAGAATGCCATGAAAAAAAAAACAATTTTAACAAGTCAGTGTTCTGTTTTAAATCTTAGATATCTGGCTGTGGGATACAATAATTCCACCTGAATATTGTTGAGTATATTTAGCATGTTGTAAATCATTTCACTGGCATGACAACAGGAAAACTTAAGACATATTTTTTTACATCAGAAACTATTTTCATTATCTCATCTAAATGTCAGGCTTAGAAAAACATTTCAAATGCAAAGTGAATGATACATTTAACAAAATGATTATTTTTGTCATCCGTGTTCATTTTACATTCATCGTGACCACATTTCAAGTTAAACATCGTTTTAATTTACAGTTATTATGGACACATTTTAGATCTACTCCATGATATTTAAGATATCACATCTGGATAATACTGTTAGAAGAGGTAATATAAGGCTGATGTGGCATAGTGTATAGATTGTTTTGTCATAGACATTAGTTAGTCGATGAAGTGGCCGGAGCAGATATTGGCTGATTTTGTTGGTACGTCTGTGAGTTTCTTTGTTTCATCAGCAGGTACGTGTCACCTGCATTTAAATTTGATTTCAATTTTAGTCTTCGTAGTCTGATCCCGAGCAGCATTTACTCGGTGCAGACGGCCACAGATATGTTGTCTGTATATAATCATTCAATGCCCATTGTGACTTTGTCCTTCAAACTTTATACTGTGCATCATCCAGCATGTTTTGTTTTAAATGTATTATACAGCAAACGTTTTGTAAATTCTCCACCATCAGGCGGTGAATCTAAAGAGAACAGTGACTGTCTTGTATAATTAGAGGCTGATCAATGGAGGCTTTTCACTGAATGACTGCGAGCCACTGGGCTGTGTGATTGGGTGACATCATTGTTTCTGTCTTTTCTCCTGTCAAAGGCTTGGTGGGTCAGTCTGAGTGGTCGCAGTATTTCCCTGACTGCGGTGGTAATTCTCAGTCCCCTGTTGATGTGGTAACCACGCAGACTAAATATGACCCCAGTCTGATCCCACTGACCCCGCTGGGCTACAGTCAGCATGGCAACAGGCCCTTCACTCTCTATAATAACGGACACACAGGTAACTATGGCATCCGGCTGATCTCTCCTAGGTATCCGAGCAGCCTTATGGTTGATCTGTTTATATTGCACCATCCTCAGATGTAACCAAGCAGCAACCTTTTCAGTGCACATTAATAAAGTCCTGAGATGAGTCAAAATTCTCATCACATGCCTACATAGGACTTCATGTTCAGTAATCTTCTCCCCTGTTGAATTCAGAGTATAAATTCTGTTTTGGTCTTCTCTCCGTCAGCGGTGATTGAGCTGCCAGACTGGATGGGACTAGCGGGGTTGCCGTGGCTCTTTACAGCTGTGCAAATGCACCTCCACTGGGGCAGCGGCGGCCCGAGTCACGGGGGCAGCGAACACACCATCAATGGACTGAGTGCAGATGCAGAGGTATGTTTAAACACAGCTCACTGTAAATGGTAAATTGACGAGTGGGCGGCAAATCACAGCCAAGCTGAGTCGTGACATGAGTAAAGGGCAGTCAAGGTTAAGGAGCGTGATCATAGCAGTTTTCAAAGAAGGTGTAGATTTTATATGAAGGAATGAAGTGAGAGTGTCCCTCCAGTGATTATGACAATTCTGACATTATTTTGATGGAAGAAAAAGTCAGAATCAAGATTTATAATGTCAAAAATTCTCTTCATTGTTATGCAGAAGAGGATGAAGATGTTTGTGTAGAGATGTGATCTCTATTTTAGAGATATGAAAGCCTCAATTTAGAAATCAAAACTGCGTGAAAGCAATATAATACAATATAATACAATACAATATAATATATAATAATATATGTTTTTGATAACTGCTGAATCGTTTGAGTCACTGGCAAAACAAACATTCCCTGGTACCAGCTTCTTATGATGGGATTTGTCTTCCTGGTCACAGATAACAGTAAATTAAATATCTTTGACTTTAGACTGATAAAACTGTGAATGCCACGTTCAGTATTTTTTAACATTTCATAACATTTAAAATATAAAAATATATAAAATATATATAAAAAAGGAAAAATGTTCTGTGACTAGATCTCTCTTTTGAGGCCATGCTTTCTTTCTCTCCCACACAAATCTGTTGTAACTGAGTGAGCTTGGATCTCTGTCCTGGTTTATTGTGGGACAGGTGTGGAAACACTGAGCTCACATCTTGTAAAGTAGACTGAGAGAGGGGCAGAGAAGAAGAGCAACAGACCAGAATGTTTTGGGATAGATTGCTGTTAATAAAAATGAAACAACAACCCGAAGAGCGGAAGACATAAAACTTGTAAGTCACTGACTAACCTCTGGAGGGAGAACAAAGAAAGAAGGAAGGTAAGTCGTCTCAGCGCCCGAGCTCCTGTCCATCTGTCAGCGTCCAGGTTTCCAACCTGAGGGAGGGAATTTAATCTGATTAAAAAGACGAAAATAATGCAGTCGATGAAATGATGGAGGAAAAAAAAACACAAACAAAATGAGGGAGAGGACAAATATTAGTCCAAAAAATGGAACCTGTCATGCGTGAGTTGTGTTATTACATAATGACACAATTAAGCGTTTTCTCTCGTCGCTCTTTATTTTTCTTTGGTCATTCTCTCAGAAGGAAAACTGAGTTTGCACGCAGCTTTCCCTCTCCCAGTCTCTCCCTTTCTTTCTCTTTTTTTAAGCCTCAGTGGCTACAAGGGGAAACCAGGACATCTTTCCTGCTCTAACAGCAGCGGTGTAGTGCAGGGTATATGCAGGTATACAGGGTATGCACATGTATTTTATAGTTGCCACTGGGTGTACCCACATCTAAAAAGTGTAGTGTAGAAATACTTGCAGTTGTCTCACCTGTCTGTGGGTCAGTATTTATTGCAAACCATGCACCTCTCCTGTGGGTAATGTGAGCTAAATATGCATGAGTAGTCTTATATATCACACAGGGCCACTCAAAATAATTATTAAGGCATAAATTAAGAGTATACCAATTTCTCCAGGCACCATTACACCACCGTCTAACAGTGTTCTTCCTCTCTCCAGCTGCATGTGGTGCACTACAACTCTGAGCTCTACCCAAACATGTCCACAGCCATGACACAGAAGGACGGCTTGGCTGTTTTAGGGATTCTCATTGTGGTAATAGAACAATACTAATAAATATACGCATTATTAAATTCTGAGAGAATAAAAAGATGTAATTGTTTTACAGTTCAGCTGTCATAAACATTTAAGGCTGAGTTTTGGTTTCTCAGACAGGTGAGGAGACCAACCCGGCATTCAACAACATCCTCAACTATCTGAGCCGCATCAGACATGCTGGTGAGTCTACTTAAAATTCAAACACACTTCCATCGTTTTCTCTCATGACTTGCAGTAATTTGCAGTTCTCATTTCCATTTTTGAGACTATAAATGTAAATGGATTCTCCTCGCTCCACAGTCACAGTTCATTGAACAGACATGACGACGACAACATATCAGAAAAGAAGAGAGCTGTGTGATTAGAAAAATATTCACTCCGAAGTAAAACATAAAAAGAAACACGATGCTTTGGACATTTAAGATATTGGAACAATGATGGAGGGATAAAAACAGCACCGTTACCAGTTTTTCTTCTTCTATGTGCTGCTGCAAACAAACATTTGATAAAGTTTTCTCTATAAGACCTCACATAATATTTTTTTTTCTCCTCCTTACACCCACTGGCAGATCAGAAGGTGTTCATCCCAGGCTTTGACATCCAGTCTCTGCTCCCCAGTGATCTGGGCCGCTACTATCGCTACAATGGCTCCCTAACAACGCCACCCTGCTACCAGAGTGTGATCTGGACACTGTTTCATGAGCGGGTTCAGATCTCAAAGGCACAGGTAAAACTGAGACACTCAGATTACTGATTACATTTTTGTCCACGGTGGATCTCGATAAGACAAACCGATCCAACGTGCATTGAAATGTAGTCTAATGCATAAATAATAGATGAACACGGCCCATATAAACTCACACTTGGCTTGTGATGTGCATATTTTCACTCTCTACACAACCAATCAAAGCAGTGATGTTTAAATTAAACAGAAGTTTATTGCAGTCCCTAAATTATTTGTTGGCCTCATAAATTTTATTTTTCATTTCAAATCATCAAAGAGCATAAACTTCCAAAATTCTACATTGAATAATCTTATGTTGTATCTAGTAAAAAAAAGATATTATCTTATCAATCATTACCTAAATGAGAGCTTGAGATACAACACATTAATGTCTGCATGTGTGTGGATTAACAAAGAAGTCTTCTTTGTTCCCTTTTTTTGTGGTTTTGCTGCAATGTTTCCTGTCGATGTTGATAAAGTTTTTATCTATTTATTTATTTTGGTGGCAGATTTCATGTCACAAATACTTAAATATATAAATAATACTTAAATTCCTTTTTTAGGATTGTTTGACATAAGTATAAAGAGCAAGTGTGCATTTTGAGGAACCTCTACAGACACGTTTAATTTAGTTAGATAAATAAACATGATTAAAAAACTAATCTAATGTCTACTCTAATGAACCGTTAATGTCACGGTAATGACATTAGTGCACAACCAGCTTACAATGTAGACATCTTGTAATTGTAACTGATATTTAAATTGTGCATTGTACCCAGAAAAAAAACTGTTAACGTCGACATTTTTATTCACTGAATCAATTTACACTCACTTGCTGCTAAACACTGACCTGACTATTCCATTTGATGTCAGTCTGCTGAGTTTTACTTTCCGTTGTAAGTTTAGTGCCTTTTCTCCACCCCTCTCCCCTCCACCTCTGTACCGCAGCTGCTGAAGATGGAGACGATACTTTACTCCAGTAAAGCAGAAGAGCCAGAGAGGATGCTGCTGCAAGACAACTACCGCTCAACACAGCCGCTCAACCACAGGGTCATCTTCGCCTCCTTCTCTGCAGGTCAGACAGACAGAGAATGTAGGGAGAGATTATCCATCGTTATATATAAAAATGAACTCACATGCTGTGCTAGTGATCAGACATTTGGCTTTACATTTTGTTTTTTCAAACATTATCTGATTATTCGGACATTTAGTAAGTAAAACTACGTGTACCTCAGCATTGAAAATGTTATATACCAGATATTATTTTAATAAACATTAATATAAAGGCAGGATTTTACTCCTGTAGCTGGTTGAAGTGGAACTAATTTTTAACTATTTTATTTAGGGCTGTAACTAATTATTATTTTAATTATGGATTAATCTACAGATTATTTTCAATAAATCAACTCATTATTTGAATGAATGCTACCACAAATATAATAATATAATAATATAATATAAAGTAACATTATTCAACAATAATAAATCATTTTTATAATTTTAAAAATCACAGTTATCAAAGTCAAAGTCAGCTAATTTCAGCTTTATTTGTATAAACTGTCACGTATGTTTAATTTATAACAAACTTTATATGTTTTATATGCAAAAATGTTCATTTGTTTGCGCCCATGACTGAATGTAGGATTAGTATATTCTTTCGGATGCAAAAGGTCACAGACAAACTGCTGTGGACCCAACAGCACTTCAACATTGTTGGACTTTAATGCCGACAAGCTGCTCATAATGCAAACCACAATAACAAGCCAGTGGGTGGCCACGTAGACCAAAGCTAGCAATTAGTACAACCCATGCCGAGAGTGAAAAGTGGAATGCGGAGAGAAATGTGGGAATATTAAGGATTACCGATGACTTTGTCAGAGGGCCCTTTGGAGGGCGAGGATAGAAAGAGAGATAGAAATAGAGGGGAAGTGGTAGAAAAGCACTGGGGGGAGTCGTGTTTGTTTGCGAGCTGATTAGAGAAAAAGGATTTGCAAAATCAAAACACTGACTCCATTGTTATCACGCGAGTCTGACTGAAAAAAAAGGGAGACGAAAAAAGAGACACAGAGAAGTGAAAGAGGGAGACAGAGTGGTAGACAAAGACAAAGGAGAAAGAATTTGTGTAAAGTGCTCATTGTGGTGAGTGACTGAACTGGAAGGCCTGTAATATCAGCACTGCTGTCAAAGGCAGCAAAAGTGACTAGACATAACATTTTCAACCAGCTGACCAGCAGATTCTGCTGCGATAAACCAACAAATCAATGAGTGAGGACGGCGTGACAGAAGAGAGAAAATGTCCTGTGATTTTTCTGATGATTTACTTTCTCTTCTATCTTTCATTTGTTGCAGAATCGGGGAAGGAGCTCTCTTCTGGTACGTGAAGATCACGCCTACGTGTGATCTTCCTGCACATTTCTGCAAAACACAAAGTGGCCAATGCTGCTGATCATCACATCAATAAATAATATAACTGCTCTGATTTTGTGCTTTTTTTCTCTCCTCTCCTGTAGGTGAAGTCACAGCTGTAGTAATAGGAGTGATGTGTGGCTGCGTAGGTCTGGCAGTAATCATTCGCTTCATTGTGAAGACGATACGGTAAGAAGCTTTGCTCTGTTGCTCCGTCATGTAAGTGGCCTGTTTGCCAGTGAACACTGACCGCCAGTCTGCTGTTGTTCTGGTTTAACTCGTCCAATCTGCAGGAGCTTTTCACTGTGGAAGCATCCAGTCTCTTCTCATTCTCCATCTCCATCTATGTCTTGGCAGATTTTTTAGAGTCCTCCACCGTGAAACAGTCGTGGTAAACAGGTGCTTTACCTGATCTCAGTACTGACAAGGATGCACAACTATTACTGACAGTTTTCTTCTTGTGCTTCACAGATATCCTTAAGCGCAGATCTTGGATTATGTTTGACATAAACTAAAGTTGAAGAAGAGCCCACAGTCCACAGTCATGTGTGTGCACTGCAGGGGCATTTGAGATTTATGCTGAAAACCTTATTGGATTAAAGTCTGACCCGTACATATGACAGATATATATATATGGTGTTGGCCTTGTTGGTTAGGCCAACAACAACCTCTTTCTAAGGTTTCACCATAACAGTTTAAAACAAGCCATAAGATAAGCGCAAAGGATAATCTGATTCTCTGACCTCTGCTGCAATAACAAGGCTGTTTCTCAATATTCTTATTATTTTCTCTCATAATTACCCCTGATTGTTTAAGCATGTGGTGGGTTTTCTTCCTGTGACCCACCAACCAGTGATTTAACCTTTCCACTGCTTTGACCAGGGGTTCCCAAAGTTCCCATATGTGTGTTAGACCAAAATATGATTTTCATATTCCTGCAATCCCTCCTGTGCGTTTAATCTCATCCGAGGTTATAAAAAAACTGTGATGGTCCTCATTTTTCTGGATTCCTTCACCCCCATCATCCCACTTTGGGAACCACTGGCTTTCATAATGTCAATCAGCCGTGTGCAATTACTTTAAAATGTCATCCCGATCCTTCCATCTAATGAGAAATTGTAAATCCGATGTTTTCTCTCTCTCTGTCATGTGATTCTGTCTTTTGATCTGTGACAGCTCTACCTCTAGCTGGGACGTCCTACCCAGTAACCGGCCTGCTCCCATGCCAAGGTCACCATTCAAAACCTCAACTTTGATTCCTGACCACATCTCTTTGCTTTAACCACACATTCGTAGTGACTTCTCCTCTTGGGTTAGACTTTAACATCTCTCTTAGAGTAACAGTGCTTACAGAAATTCCACAGGCTGTACAGTACTTACAATTACATCAGAAACTTTCAGAGAATTCCCACAGTGTTGCCCATGTTGTAGACATTCTTTAACATTAGTCTATACTAAGAAGAATAATCCTTTAATCCCTGAACTTTTAAGCGTTTTGTCCGATGGTGTAACCCATAATGTTAACTGGACGCAGACATGACATGTTCTGGCTGAAAAATGTCAGCTAATCCACACAAAACTAACTCAAGTGGACATTCAAAACCGCGATGGAAGACGTGATGCAGCCAGTGGACATCCACGTTAACACATTTCTTCCCTCTTGTACTTATTTATTCACTTGCCTATCATCACATGTCTCAATCTTGGTGGGCCAAAACACTTCATGATGGTTTGTGGTGGTAACTGAACAACATTTCAGGCTCTGCTAGTTATTTTCTAGCATACTGGAGCCCTAATCACCTTCCATGTATTCTTTAACAAATGAGGACCTCTGCTGGAAAACATAACAAACTACACTGGCAGCAGGCTCGCAGCATATGGGATGACTCAGTAGGAATGACTCTCTTCTCTTTGATGTTTCAGGATGAAGGAGCCCGAAAAGGCAAAAGAGAAAAAACAAGATGTGGCTCTGAACGTGACCTCTGAGGGAGGAAAGAAAGAAGAACCTTCACAGTCTCCTCAAGCTGAACCTTAGCTGGTCCACACACTCAGTTACAAACACAGTTACAAAAAAAAGGCGGAACATTTTGCATAGTGAACTATAGGACACAGGACAAATCACCTGCTGCCCCCATCACTTAACTGTATCCTTTTCACCCAAGTTCAGTGATGTTTGTGCAGTGTTGGTGTCAGACAGTTTGTTTTTTTTTTCATTTTGCACGTGAAGCACTTGATTTAAATGTGTCAGTCCGACGGCTCCGTTTGCTCTCACAATGCTTGAGATGCACGATTGGTTCATGTAAATACTTTGTATGATATATTTCGTTGTTGGTATTTCATCTTGTTCATCCTGCCTTGAAACACAAGCACACTGCACTGTATGAAATGTGATAGACTTTGTGAATTCAGACTCAGAGAATATAATGTCGTTATTTCATTTTGCCCCAGGACTCCAACAGTTTTGGTATTAAAACACACAGAGGTCCTATCAAATGATAAAAGATCTTTGATGAAGGTTTAAAGGGATCTTTAAAGTGTTTAGCATAAACTTGTCCAAACATTAAGGCTCTGAACTCAGTTTAGCACATCGTGTTGTAAATGATCTAGTTATATTTATGCGTACATGTGTATTCTATTAAAATGAGTTTTGGTGCTGCTGTATCATCTTTTGTCTGGTTGACTTCTTTCTGCATATAATCAACACGGGCGCTGCAGGGAGAATTGTTTTATTTGACAGCAGTAGCAGTAAGGATTGTTTGTTTGACAGTAGAATTCGTTTCTGAGTGTGACTTTCAAGCATGTATACTAGCATCAAGATGTTGCGATATGAAGATGCGGTTGTGCTCTTTTTGTGCAAATACCAGACACATAATATAAGTGTTTACCTAGTAGCTGGAAGTATAACGGTGAGTAATGATCTCACAGCTGAAGTTTTGAAGCCACTGCCAAGACAAGGTACCATTTTCCATCTCCTCTCCTGATTTCTTGCTCTGTTCATACAAACTGTTTACGACACGTGTCATGTAACAATTTGGTAAAACTCTTCTGTAAAATGTAGTGTTTGAATCTTGTAGTCTTTGTTTCTCTAGACTGCTGGTACGGCTCCTGTCGAGTTTTTTCATTCTAGCCGCCTGCGCCTGCTCACTCATCAAACATTTGCTCAAACAACAACGCCCCTGCCTGCCCCACCGGAGAAATGGCTACAACACCTTCGCGACGCCACATTCGCCCTGACACTCCCAGTCTCTGGACCACAAATGAGTGGGAGAGGTACATCAAAAAAGGAAACGGGCTAAACAGACCCACTAGTCATTCCTCCAGTCAAAAGACCTGACAGTGAAGGATGGGCACAACAAAGGGGGATGATTCACAAGAGAACCTCTGCATCAGCCGCCAGCTTTCAATTTTTTTCACGTGAGGATTAATAGAGGACGCAGCATCAGGAGCCGCCAGAGTGAACACCAAATACCTGATCCTGGCCTGTGACAGGCTAGACAATCAGTGCCTGCTAGGCCCATTTGAGGGGAAACCGAATAATTTAACGCCAAAATACAAACCAAAGCTCACAGGCCCCTAAGCCATGAAGATTGCTCCCAGTTTTAAAATGTCATGGCTCTGGTTGTTACCTTGTTCTTTTTTTTTTTTCCTCTTATTGTTTATTAACTTTTTTAATTTGATAAACCTGATGATTTTTGGAGTCTTCCTGAAAACTTTTGAAGTCTTGAAATGTAAAACAGTATTGAATCACCAACATATTAATTGAAGAATTTCATCTTTTTTTTTTTTTTTTTTGCACCTTCCTGCTATTATTATGTGCCTGTGTATTTGTGAGTTTTCTTGTGTGCATTCACCTCAGAGATGATGAGAGGATTGGTAGTCTAACGGCATTTTGTTTGATTTGATTTGATGTGAACTGAATTGCATTATCTGTGTTGTATGTATTTCACATTAGAACTGTATTAATAAAATTGGCTTACGAAAAGGATTTTAGGGCATTTAATAAAAAGATCTGAAATGTCCACACCTGTTTCTTTTCAATGTGTCAGAATAATCCTGATCACAAAGCATGACATGAGCAGATAAAATACATAATAGACAAACAAGATGCTAATCTGCTGTGAAGAGATCAGAGCAAAACTGTCAAGATGCCAACTTTAATTAATGTAAAACTAAATTTGTGGGATTACAGATTTTTGTAAAGAAGTGGGCTCCGATCTGAAATGTCTTCATCAATAGAATTCATGAATTACTTTACTCGTGTCCTCATCCATTTTTCATCTTAGTTTACTTGATAGGTCAATAAGGCTTGGTAAAAGGTGAAGCTGAAGCAAACTACTTCAACTGGTCTGCTCTAAAACTCATGAAGAAGATAAGAGATGAAACTTAAGATCCAGAGCCACTAACAAGATGACTTCTGAACACTGAACTGAGGGAGAAAAGAGCAGCAATTCACAGTCTCTCAAACTCAATCTTGTCTGGTCCAGACACCCGCAAACAGTTACAAAAAGGCGAAACTTTTTTTTTTTTTTTTTTTATAGTGAACTGTAGATACAGACAAATACTTGATTTAAATGTGTCAGTTTGATGATAAAAAGATCTCTGATGAAGGGGCTTAAAGGATCTTTAAAGTGTTTAGCACAAACTGATGCTGTCCAAACATTAAGGCTCTGAACTCAGTTTAGCACATCGTGTTGTAAATGGACGAGTTATATTTATGCACATGTGTTCGTTGCCATTAAAATGAGTTTTGGTGCCATGTATCATCTTTTGTCTGGTCATTTTATTTGACAGCAGTTGCAGTAAGGATTGTTTGTTTGACAGTAGAATTCGCTTCTGAGTGTGACTTTCACCATGTATGTCAGTACCAAGATGTTGCGATATGAAGATGCGGTTGCGCCTTTTTGCAAATGTCACTGTGACACATAATATATAAATGTTTGACTGAAGGAAGTGGAAGTATGTCGGCAGAGAACAGATCTCACAGCTGAAGCTGAAGCCGCTACAAGACAAGGTAACATTTTCCATCTCCTCCTGATTTCTTGCTCTGTTCATACAAACTGTTTACTGGCTGCATGTCATGTAAATAATTTGCAAACTCGTAAAATGTAGTGTTTGAATCTTTTGTAGTCTTTGTTTTCCAGGACCGTTGGGTAATGGCTCCTGCCTGGAGTTTTTTTCATCCTAGCTGCCTGTGTCCTGCTCACCATCAAACATTTGCTCAGCACAACAACGCTCCCTGCCTGCCCTCTACCCGGAGAAATGGCTACAACACCTTCGTCGGACGCCACATTCGTTGTGACACTCCCAAGTCTCTGGACCAGAATGAGTGGGACAAATATATCAAGAGTAAGAAGGACTGTGACAGACCCACTAGTCCTCCAGTTAAATGACCTCGAGAATGTGATTGCTGTGTGCACAGGCGAAGGGGGCATTTCATAAGGAGAACTCCTGCATCGCCGTCGGCATTTCCCCACTTTGTCACGGTGAGGATTGATACGAGGACGTGCAACATCAGAGTCAAAAAATGAAACCAAACATTCGATCCTGGCCTGTGACAGGCTGGGAACAATTGGTGCCTGCCAGTCCATTTTGAGGTGCAACCCTAATAATTCAAAGCCAAATAACAATGCCAAAACCTGCCAGGCTGAAGTTACTACTACTACTACTACTACTACTACTACTCCTACTACTACTCCTACTCCTACTCCTACTACTACTACTACTACTCCTACTACTACTACTACCCTACTCCTCCTCCTCCTCCTCCTCCTACTACTACTACCCTACTACTCCTACTACTACTACTCCTACTACTACTGCTACTACTGCTACTAGCACTTCTAGAAAGAAACTAAAGCCCCGTGGCTCAGGAGGTAGAGCGCTTGTTCCATGCGTGTAAAGGATCCGCCCAGGGTGCAGGTGAAGCTGTGCAGGGGCCGTTATGCGCTTTGCTGTACGTCATCCCGCTTCTTTCATTACCTGCTTTCCTGTCACAAGTCGCTTTCGACGTGTGCACCGCGTCAATACGCAGCCATTCTAGTCAATGTATCAAACCCTACTGGCCCCACCGTGGTCCATTTTTGAAGTGTCCCATAAGTGTCTCTATGCTTGGATTACGTGTCTGTTCTGTTTTTGGTGCTTGACGCGAGCAGCACGTGTCAATTTTTACACAGAGCACCTCGAGCTGGCGGAAGCCAGACACAGAAAAAGAGAGAGAATCCGGTGGATTTTGAAAAAATAAAAAATAAAAAATACCCCACGCAAACCACCAGTGGTAAAAACAGACAAAAGCGAAACTAAGTAACTACGTAGCATATTTACACACGTAGAAGCATATTTAGAAGAACATACACCGGGAAATGTCCAAATCCAAGCAAGTAAACAAAGTCTGGCGGGCTAAACGTTCACTTCTGAAACTCTCCCGGTGGGGTTTGAAGTCGCGTGCAGGATGGACCAAAATCGCGGTGCATATACGACGTGCCAGAGACGTGTGGAGAGGGGGTTCGGAGCTATCTCTGTCAAATATAACTCAAAAAGCCCTCAAATATCTTTAAGAAAATGACATGGCTCTGGTTGTTCATGTATCATCATTATTGGCTAACTTTGAGAAACTAGATGAGACAATTAAGCTTTTATCTGAGGGTCATTTTGCTCTTTGGGGTCTTCTCCTGAAAACTTTGAGCTTTTTGCAGTCTTGAAATGTAAAACAGTATTGAATGACCAACATATCAATTGTATTTTGAAAGAATTTAAACTTTTTTTTATATCTTCCTATGCCTGTGTATTTGTGAGTTTTCAAGTCAAGTCAAACTATATTATCAATGCTGCCATATGTACAGGAAATACAGAGAACTGAAATGACGTTTACCTCTTATCCCTGGTGCAAACAGCAATAAACATGAAATAGAAAGTATAAGATATAAAATATAAAAAATATATACAAGCTAAAAGATATCTAAGAAAAGACAAAAATCTAAAAAATATTAACAGTATAAATATGGCAAGTGTAGCATTATAAACTTCCACCCAGGGTGCAGGTGAAGCTGTGCAGGGGCCTTTATGCGCTTTGTTGTACATTAAATTGAACTCAATTCACATTGAACTGTGAAATGAAGTCATTATCTGTGTTGTATGTATATCACATTAAAACTGTTTTAATAAAAACAAAAATGATTTTATTGCATTTAATAAAAGGATTTGTAAATACTTTGTATGATATATTTTGTTGTTGGTATTTCATCTTGTTCATCCTGCCTTGAAACACAAGCACACTGCACTGTATGAAATGTGATAGACTTTGTGAATTCAGACTCAGAGAATATAATATTATTGTTTCTTTTTGCTCCTATCAAATGATTAAAAGATTTATGAAATGGACGAGTTACATTTATGTGCATGTGTTCATTCTATTTAAATGATTTTTGGTCCCATGTTTCATCTTTGTCTGGTTGACTTCTTGCTGCATATTTAAACATCAAGATGTTTAGATGTAAAGGTTTTGGCGCCTTCCTGTTTATGCCACGCCTAATGTGGGCGCCTGGAGAGGGGAAATCTTTTTTAATAACCTCTCTCAGCCTCTTTCTGTTTGGTCCAAGATTGCTTCCAAGACACACACTGTTTGATAGCAGTAACAACTAGATAAGTTTAAGGGGTCTTCCTGTTTAAGAGGTGCAGGTACTGGTTTTGCCTGTGGAGGGGAACTCTCACCATTTTTTTAAAAGTATTGTACCACATAAAATATAAGTAATAAGTAATAATATAAGTGGGTGACACAAGACAGTGGAAGTATAACGGCAGGACCAGAGAACAGATCTCACAGTTGAAGCTTTGAAGTGACCTGTAGCTCACGGTGGCTGCAAAAACAAAGTAGCTGTGGCTTTGTCAGACTCTGCTTCTGTTCATACATACTGTTTCCTGTATTGCTTTTCATACAACTTATTTGGTAAAACAGAAAAAAAAATGTAGGGAAAGTCTTCATCTTTGTAGTCTTTGTTTCCTTCTAGGACTGCTGGGTAATGGATGGTCTTCATTTTCGCTTCCTGCATCAGCCGCCAGTCTTTCACTTTTGTCTCGGTGAGGATTGATACAACGGCGTGCAGCATCAAGAGCGTCCGAGAGGAAACCAAACATCTGATCCTGGCCTGTGACAGGCTGATCAATCAGAAATAAAAAATTTTAAAAAATTAAAAAGTACTAATGAATGGTGGAATGGAATCAATGAAAGGTGGATGGCACTCCATGGGCTCCCTCGCTGGTCCGGGTCAATGGCAGACATTTCTGGTTCATCTTGAATCTGAAAATTTGTTAAGACTGTCCATCATGCCGTATCAAACTTTCTCCATATGCAATAAATCAGTGAGCTGACTTGACCGGGTCTTAAACTGAAGCACAGCATCTGACTTCCAGAGTCTTGAAATCACAAGTTGATAGTGAATTTTAAGAGCGGCCTCTGCTGAAAATTACCAGTCTGCTCTAAAACCTGAACTCGCAAACACAGTTGCAAAAAGGCAAAACATTTTTTATAGTGAACTATAGGACACAGGACAAATCACTTAAAGCTCTGAACTCAGTTTAGCACATAGTGTTGTAAATGGATGAGTTATATTTATGTACATGTGTTCATTCTATTAAAATGAGTTTTGGTGCCATGTATCATCTTTGTCTGGTTGACTTCTTTCTGCATATAACTCAACATGGGAACAGTACAGGATTTTTTTTATTTCATAGCAGTAGTAGTAAGGACTGTTTTGTTTTAGAGTAGAATTAGTTTCTGAGTGTGATCTTCACTGTATAAATCAACACCAAGATAAGGTTGCGTCTACCCAGCTGCTAACTACCTGAGGAGTGCGACTTTTATCACTGATATTGCAGACGTATTGTAACGTAGTATATCAGTGGTTGAAACAAGGAAGTGGAACCACAACAGCAGGACTAGCGAAGAGATCTCACAGCTGAACATTTGAAGTGACTCGTATCTCACAGTCGCTGCAAAAACACGGTAGGATTTTTTTCTCCATCCTTTCCTGGTTTCAACTGCACAGCTTTGTCAAACTCTGCTCTTGTTCATACAAACTGTTTATTATGTGTTGTGTATTTAATCGGTAAAAAAGAAAAAAAAAGTGATTGTGTTTCATGTTTGTAGTCTTTGTTTCTTTCTAGGATTGCTGGATAATGGCTGCTCTCAGGGCTTTTTTCATTCTTGCCGTCTGTCTCCTGTTGGCTCACCAAGTGGTTGCTAAAAACGATTCTCCCTGCCAGCTCTCCACATGGAACAATGGCTACCACACCTTTGTGAAACGCCACATTTGCTCTGTCACTCAAAATTCTCTCAATCACAGTAACTGGGAACACTGCATCAAGAATAATGGGAGCTGTAACAGACCCACTCAGTCCTTTCTCCAGCCAAAAGACCTGGACAGGGTGAAGGGCGTGTGCACAAGTGAAGGGGGGGTGATTTACAAGGAGAACCTCTGCATCAGTCGCCAGAATTTCACTTTTGTCACGGTGAGGATTGATACGATGACGTGCAGCATCAAGAGCGTCCAAAATGAAACCAAACATCTGATCCTGGCCTGTGACAAGCTGGAGAATCAGTGCCTGCCAGTCCATTTTGAGGGAAACCCGAATAATTCAAAGCCAAATAACAATGCCGATCCCTGCCAGGCCCTAAACACTAAAGATCTTGCTCCCACCTTTAAAATGACATGGCTCTGGTTGTTATTTTGTCCTTTTGTTCTTCTTCTTGTTGGTTATTAACTTTGAGAAACTAGATGAGACAATCAAGCTTTTATCTGAGGGACATTTTGCTCTTTGGGGTCTTCTCCTGAAAACTTTGAGATTTTTGAAGTCTTAAAATTTAAAACTGCATTGAATCACCAACATATTAATTTTGGAAGAATTTCAATTATTTAAAGTGTATTTGTGTTTTGAGTCGAGTTTTTGTGTGTGCATGCACCTCAGAGATGATGAGAGGATTGGTAGTCTAACGGCATTTTGTTTCATTTGATTTGATGTGAACTGAATTGCATGTATTTCACTTTACAACTGTATTAATAAAATTGGCATATAAAAGGAATTTAATTGCATTTAATAAAAAGATTTCAATCGCATCGACAATGACGCCAGTTCCTTTGCAGTGCATCATTTTGCTTTCCTTTACTCTGTTGTTCGTAATTTAGCTTTTAAATTTTATTTTTTTAAGCCTTTCATTTCCTCACAGGCTGTTGGCAAACAGCACAATTTTTTTTTTTTATTGTGCTGGTCAGGACAACTAAGAAACAATAAAGAAACACACACACACACACAGTGAGCATCTAAAAATAAGCTCATTGGACCTTTAACAGGTATTTATGGCTGTAACTGGATCATGTTCCACCATGCCTGCTGCTCTAAAGCAAAGCCATGTGGACGGATTTAGGCACTGCAGACACAGTTTAGGCCACTCCCGCTCACACTTGCAGGAAGTGAAATGTGGAACCGTAACTGAGGACCAGAAAGGAGATCTCACAGCTGAATCTTTAAAGTAACTTGTAGCTCACAGCCGCTCCAAAAATAAGGTAGGGAAGTTCACTCATCGAGCAACTACTATCTACATCCTCTCCTGGTTTCATGTTTAAATAAACTGCACAGCTGTGGCTTGGTCAGACTCTGCTCTTGTTCATACAGACTGTTTACTTTATTACGTTGTAACTTATTTGTTAAAATAGAAAAAAAAGCTGGTGAAAGTCAGTAAAGTGTTGTTTCATCTTGTAGTCTTTGTTTCTTTCTAGGATTGCTGGATAATGGCTGCTCTCAGGGCTTTTTTCATTCTTGCCGTCTGTCTCCTGTTGGCTCATCAAACATTTGCCAAAAACGAAGCTCCCTGCCAGCGCTCCAAATGGAACAATGGCTACAACACCTTCTTCAAACGTCACATTCGCTCTGGCACTCCCATTTCTCTTAACCAGAATGAGTGGGAGAAGTACATCAGGAATAACGGGGGCTGTGACAGACCAACTCAGTCCTTCCTCCATCCAAAAGACCTGGACAGGGTGAAGGATGTGTGCACAAGCAAAGGGGGGGTGACTTACAAGGAGAACCTCTGCCTCAGCCGCCAGCCTTTCACTTTTGTCACGGTGAGGAGTGAGCCAGGAACGTGTGGCATCAGGAGCATCCGAGAAGAAAACAAACATCTGATCCTGGCCTGTGAAGTGCTGGATAATCAGTGCCTGCCAGTCCATTTTGAGGGTAACCCTGATAATTTAAAGCCAAGTAACAATGCCAAAGCCTGCCAGGACCCTCGCATTAAAGATCTTGCTCCTACCTTTAAAATGACATGGCTCTGGTTGTTATGTGGCCTTCTTCTACTTATTTTGATTACTTATTAACTTTTTTTAATTTGAGAAACTAGATGAGACAGTCAAGTTTTCATCTGAGTGATATTTTTCTCTTTGGGGTATTCTCCTGAAGACATCTGAGCTTTTACAGTATTGGATCACCAACATATCAACTGTATTTTGAAAGGATTTCAATTTTTCTAAATGTATTTTTGGATCTACCTCCCATTATATGCTTGTGCCTGTGTATTTGTGAGTTTTCTTATATGCAGGCACCTCCGGGATAATGAGAGAATTGGTGCTCTAATGGCATTTTATTTCATGTGATTTGAAATCATCAGTGTTGTATGTATTTTGCATTAAAGCGGTATTAATAAAATTTGCATTCAAAATGGATTTAACATCCATTTAATGGATGTCCACACCAGTTTCTTTCCAGTGTGTTAAATGTGATACAGATCAATAAATAAAAACAGATATATAAAAAACCTGACCATAAAGTAAGACATGTACAAATAAAATCCATAATACAGAAACACGATGCTCATCTGTGAGGAGATCAGTACCAAACTCTCAAGATACCAACGAAAACAAGACTAGGCAAGACAAGATTTTTGTACAAATGTCGGCTCAATTGTAAATATTTGTACTGAAACTTAAATGGGTTGTTCAAATATAAACTCCACCAAGAGTCAAAGTTTCCAGAACAAAACCACACCAGACAGACCAGTACAGGGAGGCAGTGATTCATCGGCAGAGTGATTCATCCAAACACAGAGAAACACCATGTAAGGATTCTGTTTCAGGGCTTATCTATCACACTAACACTGACGCAGAAATCAGAAAAAGGAAACCGCAGAAGAGAAGTAACACGCTTAGTGATGCTTTCCCGGATACTATGTTAAAACTTACAATTACAATGCAATGCTGTAAAGATGAAAAGATTTAAGTTGACAGCATCTTAATAAGCCAAACTAGCTTCTTCTAAAAAATGTATTCAGAAAAACTAAAGTGACTTTTCTTCACTCATCTTATTATATATATAAAATGCTGTGACTGTCAACAGACAGATCATAAATATTAATAAAATTACCAGTTTTTTATATAGCGTAGTTTTCTCAGGTAAAATGGAGATGAAATTGCTTCAATAGAGAAACATCAATAAGACAGGTATTAAGAAAGAAGACACAAGAAAAGAAAAAAAGGGATAAAGGGAAATAAACTCATCTCTAATATAAAAAAAATAAGATATAAAGCAGGAATGCCAAATGATATAAGTTTTGAGCTGTTTCTTAAAACTGTGAACTGAAGATGTCGAAGTACTGCACAAAGTTGTTGTCAACCAAGAGAAGTTTGCAGAGCTGTCTGTCACCAATATTTGTGCACACGAATCAACAAGAAGTGTCAGTAGCCTATGAGACACATATGGATAAATGTTTTCCGTCACTCTCACACTTTTCCACACAGATTCTAGATTCAATGTCCCTCTACAAGATGAGGCCTCCAGGTTGCGTAATAATGCCGGTGTTGATCAGTGTTTACTGATGTGGCGGAAATTCTTATTAGCTGGCGTGAGACTGAAGTAAAGACTTGAGTATCAAGCCGTCTTTGAACACAAAGAAGGTCAGCAGTCTGCAGAGTGAAAAGATAAAGTAACGGATGAGAGCAGAGTATTTATACACACAGCTGAGATGTAACTAAAAAAAAACTGTTTAAAGTGGGACTGAGAGAATTGTTTAGTAAAAGTGTTAACCTTGACGTGCACACCCTTGCAAAGCTTGCACAATAATTCACTTCGAGAATATGTGTCATAGCTTACCAACATTAGAAATGATAAACAAGAACATTAAAGATTTCTGTTACACTGATAAGCTGATAAGGTCGTGCAAAAGGTCAAGCTGATAGCAAAATTTAAGAGCGCCCTCTGCTGGACCACTCTACTTCAACCAGTCTGCTGAGTTTTCACACGTTTTCAAACAGATCAATACAAAGCGAACATTCAAATGTGACCATGTTTGGACAAGCATTTGAATTTTGAAGAAAAAGATGCCCGCCCTACCGAGCTCCAAAACCACTAAAAACTCCTGGAACAGCTGGAGGCCTCCGCTCTGAAAAAACTGGTTCTCACAGAGACAGAAACAGACAAACACAAACGCAAACAGACGCAGTTTTCCAACAGTTTTCCAGATAAACTTGCTGCACCTGTCCCTGCAGGGATTCACGTAGGTCTCTGTGTGCAGTAACACAGAGCTGCTCCAAACACAAATAAACACTAACAACAATAGTTACAGTAGTAGTTAGTTACAGTATGCCACCTTAGCTGCACATGCCCAGACATCTTCCAAATAAATGGAACCCAAAGTCCCAGGTGTCAACAATAGCTCTTTTCAACACTAGATGGCAGAAGAGTTACTTATTAGTCAGCACAGGAGTCCCAGGAGCAGAGTGAAGCCTGAGCAACCTGAACTTTGACACGATCTGTGCAACTGTAGCACAACTTCTTTGTATTTTGTACCTCTGCAAATGTTGCATTGCTGTGGATTTGTGTGCATTTCTCCACAAAACATCAGGAGATGCGCAGGAACTTTTTCACCTGTTGTCTGAAAACAACTTTTTTCTGAGACACTGAACTGGCCTGTCTTTACTCCGATTCCTTCGCTTTGTTCAGTTTTCAGTTTTATTTGTCCTATGTACGTTGACACAGGGTCTAACGTACAACGAAATGAGAGGAAAAACTCAGCCCAGCGTTAAGATTATTTCCATTGCCCAGTGGAAATAACTGTGATCACTGAAGCCAAACTTTTGTTAAGCTCACGAAGAAGATGAAAGATGAAACTTGAGCATCCAAAGCCACCAACAAGCTCCTATTTTTGCAGCACAATACACAGAAATGCAGTTTAACGCAGAAATTGTTTTGCTGCATCGACTGCACATGTATCTGATCTGGCCGCAGTGCTAACTGTATAGATGATCCTTTTGGAAAGAAATGCGGCCCCGATCTTGTAAAAATTCCACAACTTTCCATTCTGCCACAGTTCATCATTTTTTACTTTCCCCTTTCTCTGCAGCTCAAAGAACTTTTGGGCTTATGCAGAAACAGAGAAGTGCAAGTTTGTTATTTCAATTTCCAGCTTTTTAATCCTTTCATTTTTTCACAGGCCGCTGGCAAAGTCATATGAAGATATCACAGGATGCGGCTAAATTAGATTTTTTTTGTTTTCTGCCCGGAGGCAGCAGGGAATGATGCGCTGCCGAGTGCTATTCAAGACAACTAAGAAACAATAACATTTCGTCAGGTAACCTTGAAGTCTTTAGGGACCCACACTGGTCACATACAGTAACAGCGACCAGAGGTTGACCTCCAGAGAAGTATTTATCTAGAGCCATTCCTAATCCATGACATCATCACAGTCACATGGGTACAAACGCACACAATCAGCCGCGTACACATCAACACATGACACATGCACACAGTCAAGAACGCTGTCTACTGAACGCACACACTGACACACACACACACAATCACGGCTGAGGAAAAAGCAAAAGCGAACAACAATCGTTGACACGGGTCAAAGAGGAAAGGCTAAGGGAGAATAAAAGAATGAGTGCAGAGTGAGAGGCGGCGTGAGGGTGGAGGGGGCAGAGCGGTAGGATGGAAGACGGAGGAGGAGTAACACGGGGCTGCACTTTTAATGAACTTTTTTTTTTGTGTGTGTGGTTTTTAGAAAAACAAAACACATAAAATAAAGCAGTTCAATTATGGGAACCACTGCTTGTTTTTCTTCTCTCAGCTTTCCCCTCCATCCCACCTCGTGGACACCTCCATCTACTTCGCTTCCTTTCTTTACATATTTGACCTCCCCTTTTATTTTTTCCTCCTTCACCCTTCTCCTCAATCCTTCCCTCCTGTTGTCCTCCATCTTCCTGTCGAGCGTAAAGCAATTTAGCATCATTGAGCCTACACAATGCTGTTTTACAGTGCCGTTGTCACGTCGCACCTCAGAGGGGGCCCGTGGGCTCGTTAAACTGTAGGTGGCACAGTCAGAGTGGACAAAGTGCAAAAACAGAGCGGGAGTTTGAAGGAGTTGGACACATGGATTTAAAAATAACTTAATAACTTCTTAAAACAACTGGTCTGATTGAGCACGTTTTCAGTTCTCCTCCTTACTGATATAACCTCTTAGGCTCTGACTCTCTCTCTCTGTCCAGACCAACTCATAACAAATGAGCACGATAATGAGAACCAAAAAGACTCGAGGGGGAGGGAAGAGAGATTTTAGGAGTCAGAGGGAGGAAGGGGGGGGCTGAAGGACAAAAGGAATAGAGTGTGAGTAATACAGGCGTCTGGGTGCAACTGCCCAGGCATCTGGAGGCACACACACACACACACACACACACACTTTGATATACCGATGTTTTAAAATACTAACATTCCTGGTTACAGTTACGTGATGTGTGTGGGAAGGATTTTAAATGATGACTTGTGTCTGCCTCTTTCTGTTTGATGCCTGCAAGATTTCTTCCAAGACTAATAATAAATGAGTAACAAATGTCTGCTGGTGGATTTCGACACACACATGCATGCGGGGGAATCACTGGAACACACACACACACACACACACACACACACACACACACACACACACACACACACACACACATTAGACAAAGTAGACAAAGCAGAGGCATCCTGTACCTGCAGCATTCACTCAAGACTGGCCTAATCTTGCTGAGGAATCAGGAACTTTTGCCCCCTCGTTTGTTTTCACAGATTTTGGTGAGCTATCAGTACACACATTACAGTTTGGGCACAATATCACAAACACAAGGACACACTGCTCCACATGCATTCAAATTTTAGTCTCCCTTTTCTTTCTCGGTTTCCCTTTTCTTATCTTTTCCTCTCTGCTCTCCTGCTTTCTCTGCCTCTCATTTCCACGTACGTAGTTAAACGCTGCCATCTCCTCTCCTCTCCTCTAAATCAAACCCACATGGTTTTGGTGGGTCAGCATGCCAGTGGCTCGCAGTGCTGCGCACACTTTTGGCCGTGAATGTGAATGTGTGTGTGTCACTGTGGTTGTTTGTTGTGCAACAGCCCAAAGAGCAGTGGCTTTCGGACGTTTTGGCTTCCTCTTGGTAAACTTTGTCTCACACTGCTTACGCCTATGAGATGTGACTGATTTTTGCGTGTCACACTCTCATCCTGACGCCAGAGGAGGTAGAAATGTTCAGTATTTCACAAGAAAAGAGCAAAGATTACAGAAAAGAGCGCAGCTTTGTGTCACAGAACAGTTTTTTTTGTCTTTCCTGTTCAGTTAATCTTCTCTAAACCCCGTCAGGTTTATCTTACGACCCCTTGGAGAGGTCCACTGACACAGAAGTAAATCATAAGAGCAAGATACTGTAACTTGTGGCACTTTTGCCTGCATGCATGTGCACATCTTGTCCAGTGGCTTCCTCTGAGGGTAAAGGCCAGTGATAATGACTTCCAGGAGTTAGGCGGCGGGGAAGGCCAGGGTCAAGTTCACATCTGGGATTACCAGGGTTACTGGGGTGAGTGGATTTTACTGGAGGTCATCTGCATGATAAAGTGGAGGGTGCCACTGAAGTGTGACTTTACTGCTGGCTGATCACACGCACAAACTCCCACTTGTGCAGACAAGTTGCTCCCTTTCAAAAACTGCGATTGCAACATGAATTCGACGGGGGCCACAGCTGTAATAGAACACCACTGTACAAAGCAAACAACAAATCTTGCATGAAGCGTAATACGGTGGTTGTCGTTTCCCATTCCACACCCAGATAAGCTCCCTTTGGGACAATAAATTGCCTGTCGACAGTCTGGATGTTCCACAGACATAGTTCAAATCTGTGTCATTTGAATGAAGGGAGGAAATAGGAAACAATAAGCAGCACAAGAGGAAGCGGGCATGGAGATATTGTACAGTTCACCCGGGTGAGAGTGTTGATACAAGGCTCAGTATGATTTGAATGAAACAGAGGCCCCCCGAGAGGGAAATAAACCTAATTATGTCTCTCTACTGCTACACATGTATCTTTGTTGTTTGTTTAAGTTACAGTGACAGAAACAACGTGAAGATAAAAAAACATTGTTGACAAGTTCATGGTGACGTCTTTAAATTGCACGTTTTGCCCAATCAGCAGTTAAAAGCTGAAAGATGATCACTTAAAATGGCATAAAACTCAGAAAATTAGCAGGTCTTCACAGTGGAGATGCAGCAAACAGAAGATGTTTGCATATTTTGCCCGATAAAATCGACTTAATCGATTATCAAAATTGTTGCCTTTCTGTCCTTTTTAATCAACTGAATCTGCCCTTTCAGCACTATAAATGAACATTTTAAATACCATGATTTCCTCTATATATAATATCAATATCGCCGTTTATTTCTATCATTCTTTCTGTCACTGTCAAGTGTGTCGTTGCCGTGAACTCCTAAGAATCAAACATTAATGTAAACAAGTCACAAAACACTTTGTTTTGCTTGCGCGTGGTTTAGTATGTGAACCTCTGCGTCGGCATTCGGGGATATTCAGTTACCGACCGAAGGTTCATGGTGGTTTCAGAGAGTGCACAGAAAGATGAAGATGACAGAACAAAAGAAGTGTGGGTGGATAATAGTTGGAAGGGAATATAAGGAAATGAAGATGATTGAAATAAAGTTGGCACAAGAGGAGCAAACTAATACTTCTTACACCTCCAAAGACAGAGGAGTCTGTCTTTACATATCAGTCGCCTTCATTCTTTTGCTGTTTCTCAACCTCTCCATCTCTGTCACTGTCTGTTTGCCTTTGATCTCCCAGCTCTCTCTTTGCTGACTCACTCCCCCTATCCCTTCCTCCACAACAATGAGATAAAAAATGACCTGCGCTCTAGTCTCTAACTTTCTCACTAACTCTTCCCCCCTTTTCTTTCTTTTTCCTTTCCATCCTCTCCCCTTCTGTTTTCCCCTTCTCCCTCTCTTCAACGTCCTTGAGGAATGTGTCAGGGCAGCACAAAAGAACAAAAGCTTGACAGGAGGAGGAGGAGGAGGAGGAGGAGGAGGAGGAAGAAAAGGATAAAGGAGGGGAGAAAGTTTCGTGAGGTAAAGGAGAGGCAGAAAGGAAAAGGGGGAATGGAGGGAAGGAATGAGCAGGAGAGAGAAAGGTTGAGAGGAGCAGAGCACGGTTGAGTGGATCTGAATGCTGAGCGGTGCTTTGTCATCACGTGCTGACATGCAGCATCACACACATTTCAGAGCTCTTTATCAAGCCCCCCTCTGAACAGCACGCACACAAGATGGGTGAGGCTGTCGCTGTGTTAGAGTGCATGGCTGCCTGTTCGATTCACTGGCCTTTGATGCATTTCTTGTTGTGTCATGGTAATATGCTAATGGCCTGCAGCGCAGCTGAAGATGAATTTTCCCCACACTAGACAGCTCTCTATTGTAACCTTTGTGTTTGCATCAGTCACTTTCAAACTGGG
Organism: Protonibea diacanthus; assembly: GCA_028641955.1. Taxonomy (NCBI): domain Eukaryota; kingdom Metazoa; phylum Chordata; class Actinopteri; family Sciaenidae; genus Protonibea; species Protonibea diacanthus. Next base: position 16,196,192 of record CM053983.1, on the reverse strand, counting down.
GGCATGATCAATTCCCTCTTTCTGAACAGACCATGTTCGACAGACCACCATAGCAGCAGTGAGGCAGATGATGCTCTGCCTGGATATCTTGTTTTAGCTGTTTAGGTGTTGGTAAATTGTACTTTTCTACTTTATTGAGAGGTTGTTTCATTTAAATATTGTCAGAAAAAAACCTTAAGGAGTTAACAACTGCAAAAAAAGAGAGAAAAAAAGTGATTGACAGGTAAAAAAGAGAGGATGTGAGTGGAAATTACAGCTCTGATATGGCTGTCTAATGGCTCACCTATGTTGTTTGGGCCAGGAGTAACTTGTGAGGACATGCTGTGATTGTGGCATGGTGTGTGGCCACTGGAGTGTGTGTGTGTGTGTGTGTGTGTGTGTGTGTGTGTGTGTGTGTGTGTGTGTGCACTGTGAAGGAAACAATGTGATCCAGCTTTGTTCACATCAAACAGAGCCGAAGGGCGCGATGCACGGTGCTGGATTTGGTCGCAGGCTTGTGCGTAAAAGCGCATATCGCGTTACCAAAATATCAATCTGAGGCTGTTATTCACCTTTGTTAGTCAGTGCGTCTTTGTTATAAGTCTGACACTGAGCCGATGTGTACATGTAGCCTAAGGGTTTCTGGGGACCTTCTCCTGCCCGGTTTACCTCGCGCTAATTCGCCGTGCAGTGTAGCGGATGGGATCATCCATCAAGAGTCAATAGTTAACGTCGGCTTTGTCCCGTTGCCATCCATCATCAGCGCGTGCGTGCGCGCATACATACAGTGTGTGTGAGTGTGCGTGGTCTTTATAGGACTACCTCCGACCCCGCGGGCCCCTGACCCTGCCCCACAGGCCCGTCTGACTCGCTGTTGCAAATGCCCCCTCGTCTCCTCCTCCTCTCTCCCCTTTCTTCCGTCTGAGCAGCGGGGAGCGAAAAAGCGGAGACACTGCCGACCTGCGCCAATCCCACCTCTTATTTTAATCTCTGCCCCTCTCTCCCAGTGCCTCCCTCAGTGGGTTCTGGGTGTTTTTTCCTCTGACGCAGGCCAAGTTAAATGGATAGCCCACCGGTCGAGGCCAGAAGCTGTATCCCATTACCACCGCTTTTATTTTTATGACACCGCGCCATGGCGCACAGGAGACTGGGGGTGAACTTGGCCTCTCCGTCTCTCTCTCTCTGTCTCTCTCTCTCTCTCTCACACACACACACACACACACACACTCACACGCAAACACACACGGTCGACCTGCCATCCATTCACTGTACCAGTCTGGCAGTTGACTGGTTCTTCCTTCACACCGCCGTGCCAAGACGACATGTTATGTCAACAGACTGGCCTGGCTGACATCCTTCCTTGTTTTGCGCTAATAATGTTCACCGCAGCATAATAGAAGTTATTCATCCGTGCCTGCTTCATCACAACAATAATAGTAATGATAATAATATATCAAGTCTGCAACGGTTTCTCAAGAGCGTACAGGGCCATCAGGGTGCGGTCACTTCGGCTAATTCAAGATACGCGCGTGGATGAGAGGCGTCTCCAAATGCTGTCTGCGTGGGCAGCTCTGAAGGGCACATGTTGCCTACAGGGGCGGGGTCAGGTTGAGGCACTGTGGACCTTTGCTTGTAATCTGTTGGCCTGCGGGGCGTGTCGGTATAGAAAGGGGCGTGAGCATCCCTACACAAGTATCTTTGCTCTCTGTGCCATTCATTTGTATCGCAGCCGCTTCTAAGGCGCACCGGCACGTAGGTGAGATAAGAGCTCTGACTCTCATCCCGGGAAGAGGGCAGAAGTGTCTGGACAGGCCAGAGTCAACCCACACCGGCGCGCCTATACACCCAGATCAGATTAAGAGGGCAGCAGTTGGAGAATTGTTGACGCAAGACGCGCAGGGGACAGCAGCGCACCGACCACACTTGGACGTGACAAACTACCTGCAGCTTAACATGGAGCGCAAAATCCCCAATTTCGCCGGCAACTGGCAGATGAGGAGCTCTGAAAACTTCGACGAGCTTTTAAAAAAGTTGGGTAAGTCATAAAAAAAATGATGACTCAACTAGAAAAAAAAGAAAAAAATTAACCGTCATATGGCAGCTTGACTCATTTTTTGCGCCAGAGCGGTTTCTTATGAAGCTTTTATCCCTGTGCGTAATGACACAGATCAGATGTGTCAGCTCAAACTGTAGCTTTCTCAGCACATTATAGGTCTTCCTCTGTGTCCGTGCACCAGCGGGGATCACCCTCTGTATCGCATGGGTGGGGGGTCTTTGTCATTCTGCAGAACCCAAAATTCAGTGCTTGGCGCCCGGCCAGCCTCACCCCTCTCTCCCCCCCATGGCCTCCCTTGCTAACACAATAGAGACAAACGGCGGCACATCTGTCTGTGTCACAGCATCATATGTGTGTGTGTGTGTGTGTGTGTGCGCGCGCGCGCGCGCGCGTGTGTTGAAGAGGACCGTTATGGCAGGATACAGTGCAGGACAGTCACATCATTATCTGAAGTGACAGTCGTGGGGGGGAAATGAGAAACACCTGCTGCTGTGATTTGTCACATCACTGGTGCGTTGGGAGTCTGGACAGGCGCCAGTGTGTGTGTGTGTGTGTGTGTGTGTGTGTGTGTGTGTGTGGAGTCAGAGCCGTCTGTCGTTAATAACCAATTCCCATTAGATGACTTGCCAGTGCACACCTGGAATCCATCTCTTCGCGTACGCGCACACGGAGAGATGACCGAGATGTCTGCACTAAACAACCCCGCTCTTTATCTCGCTCTCATACACGCGCGCGCGCACACACACACACACATTGTCAGGTTATTGAAATAGCTGTCAAACGATTGTTCTGAATATAGACACATAACCACTGGGCGGGAGCGCAAATTCCACACCAACACCAATTAGCGTTTAATAGGTCTCTAACTTTGTCCATTTATCTCCGCAGCGCGTTTTTCTCAGGCAGAAAGTTGGGTAGGGTGCTGAAACAAAAGGGAAAGATAGCGATATGATGGCATGACAGTGCGTGCAATAACAGTCTGCACGGTTTTGCAGCGTGCACACACTCACTTGTATGCTTGTGCGTGCGTTCTTAACGTGTGTGCAAAGAGTGCCAAAAAGATGGGAGGTGTAAGACAAGTATTCATGAGGAGGAACTATAACAGGAATGCAGGTTAATCTAAGTGACTGTTGTACCCGAGCCAATACTTTTTCATTCACTCACACAGACAAGTATCACTTATGTGTTCCTCTAATATCCACCTGCGTTGGCATGACTGACAGAGAGGAATGGGCTTCGGTATCATTAAGGGGCAGAGCGCAGCTGTATGCAGCTTGTCAGCACCCACCACCCTCCTCCTTCCCTCCATCCTCTCTTCCTTTCTTCACTCCTGCTCTCCTCCCCTCTTTTTCTCATCTCCCCATGTCCCAAATGCTTCCTCTGCCCTCTGCTCTTTGACCTCTGACCCTGACCGTCTGTCTAGCTATCTGTGTGTGTGTCCTCATCTGGCCAGGTCTGTGTCAATTGAAGCCTTTTTTTTTTTTCTTTTGGTCACACATTTGCAAATGTCTGTTCAGGTAATTTTCTAACTTCTAACGACTGGCAGTTACTTGAGAAGCTTCAGCCCCCTCCGTGGTTCCCAAATGGTCCACAGGCCAGCACTTCACTCCTGTGCCCGAGCCAACAGATGGAACAGTTAGTGCCTGCTGGTCGGTTTGTTGCCTGAAATAATCCAAACTTTTAGGAAGGAGATTTTTGTTTTTCTCAACCAGAGTTACATTTTCTTCCTCTTTTCTGCAGCAAGGACTGAGGCTTTGGGGCGCACGCTCCACCAGGGCGCCCCCAGAGTTACATTTGCAGCTGTGTGCTGCGTTAAAGCCAACAATCAGTTCAATCCTGAAGGTTGATATTATTCTTTATGATGTAGAGTGATTAAACAGTATATAATGGTACCAAATTCATTACAGTGATTGTCTATTTTAGTTTATTTAGTCTAGATCCATTAATTGACTTTTTGTTCAACAGTTTCCAAGTGGAAGTCGTGGTTTATCCAAGTTCAGGGTTACAACTTACAAATAATTATTGACATTACCAACTCATGTGCCAGTTACTTTTACTTGAACTGCTGCATCACCAGGTCACATTTTTACAAACTGGACCAAACAAATGTCTGACATTTTTGCTTAATAAATGATTATCAATTAATTTTCCAGTGATCGATCAATCAGTTTTGCATCTGCCTCTGTCACCAGATTACTGAATGCAGTGGTGAAAGGACCTGCATTAAAACATTTCAAGTCTTTTTCAGGGTCTTTGATTATTTCACATATTATATAACTGGTTTATTATTTTGATACATTAACATGTAAGCAGCATTTTAATGTTGCAGCTGGCAGAGGTGGAGTATAGCAAAAATCGCACTGTATTGAAGTACATGTACTTACTTACTTTCCACCACTGACTGCACGTCTGAGAAATCAAATATATGAATATATATTTGGTCCGATGAGCTTCAGTTATGACTTCTGGTATTTATTAAACAACCTGATGTCGTTACACTACGTTTAACACAATTCAGCTTCATCTGCACACACTGTGACGATGACAATGCACACACACGCTTACTGTGCTGTGTGTGCAGACACACATACAGTGCGTACAGTAGACAGTCTGGACATCCCCGTGCATGCTGAATGACTGTGCATTTCGGAGTGTGTATATATTTACCCTTGGTGACAGGTGGGAATGTGTGAGAGGTGAGAAGTGCGAAACCCAACTCGACGGCAGATACACACTGGATGACGTACACACACTTCCCCTCACACTTGGACAGAGATCTTCACACACCACACACAGACCACTGCCCCCTCGTCTGTCTGACTCCCCCCCCCTCCCCTCCTCTCTCCTCCCTCCACACCGGTCTGCTCCTCGCTCCCTCTCTTTTCCCACGCTGTATCATCAGTTCCCTGCAGCGCACTACGAGTGTGTGATGCCAGTTGTACTGCAGAAGATGCAAATCACCCTCAGAGTCTTTTAGTCTGTGTCTATGCGTGTGTGTAAAGATGATTAAGCGTGAGGGGAATTCAGATGTGGCATGCTTTGTCATATGACCTCACTGTTTCCTCTGTCATCGTTATTGGACAGAGCTGTGCAACGCTAGGCTGCTCCTTTTACCCTTTTTTAGTGTGGAGGCGAACGCTGAACAAGCAGCAACACCACACCACACATTCACACACACGCACACACACACACACACACACACACAGAGCCTAAAGCCAGTGCTTATGCATAATCTGGTAAAAACGTGTTTAATTTGCCTCGTTCCTAAGGGCTGTGTTGTACAAATCAACACTGTGTGACACAAAAAGGCGTGTACTGCATGCATGGGAAATATTCAATCAGAATAGCCAAGTGTTTACTTGTTTCATTGTGTGTGTTGTCCTTTACATGAACCCGAAAATCTCTTGTAGTTTTTGTCATTATCTCCTTGCCTTACACATCTTTTTTGTGTGTGTGTCTTTAGGTGTGAATGTGATGCTGCGTGTGATTGCGGTGAAGGCAGCCTCGAAGCCGCTGGTGGAGATCACGCAGGATGGAGAGACGCTGTCTATTAAAACCTCAACCACAGCGCGCACCACCCACATCACCTTCACTGTGGGCCAGGAGTTCAGCGAGGCCACAGTGGATGGACGAGCCTGCACGGTACACAACACAACGTATTCCTAAATTGCTCCTCTGCTTCTACTTTCTTTGTTGACACACCCATGGAAGAAATAGGCGTTTGGAGAGGCATCTGTCCAGATTACATCAATCTGTTTAATTTGGCTTTTCATCATATTTGGACTGATAGCATATCTTCACCACTCCCTTGGTCTCTGAAGGCCTATAATACTATTTCACACTCTTTACGACCCCTTTCAACTTCCCGTCTTCCCTCCGTTCCCCCTTCTTGCCCTTTCTTGCCCTCCGTCCCTCCCTAATTCTCCCCGTTGCTCTCCCCGTTTTCCCATAGATGGCCTCTGTTTGGCCGTCTCCAAAGCAAACACATGCATCCAGCCAGCGCTTCGCTCTTGTACCGATGAGCGCATCACAAGTTATCACCTCTCAGTGATTGCTCCACCTTTCTTGTCTTCCCTCTCCATTAGTTATTCTCTCATTATCTCCCTTCCCCTTTGAATGGCCTTGTATATGTCTGTGCATCCACTGATCTATGCATCAAACTATTAATACAATGTGTCTCACGGTTTTTTTCCCCCCTCTCTCTGTGTGTCTTCAGAGTTTTCCACGCTGGGAAACTGACAGTAAGATCATCTGTGAGCAGACTCTGCTGAAAGGAGAAGGGCCTAAGACGTCCTGGTCCCGAGAGCTCACCAATGACGGCAAACTGATCCTGGTAACTACAACAAACTATCCACCAAGCCAGAGTTTAGATTTAGAGCTAACAAGGGCAACAAGAGCAAAAATTACAGTGTAATCTTGTTGTACATAACATCAGTAACATTTCAACCACATCCACCTGTAGTGCTGAATCAAAAATCACTTTTAAATTATAATGTTGGATGGTAGAGGGCTCAGATGTCGATGGCTGTCAGCCATTGATGAACCTTGAGCTGCAGCATTTGTTGCAAAATTATATATTATATTATATATTGTATTATATTAATTTATTTGTGGACGTTATGCATGTCATATTTAACCAAATTCTGGCAACCATTTCATGCACATTAATTGTCTTTAGTGGTGACTAAACACCTTGCTGGCTTATTCTTTGTACATGCATCGTCTCTATGGAATAGTATATAACCACTGCTGGTACATTTTACTTAGTTGTATTTTCATGTTGGTTGTTGATTGTTTAGTGACTCTCTCTTTACATTACTCAACAAACAGGTTTGTTACCAAGTAAAAATGCTCCATGTAATTAGGCCACTGCATATAGCTACTTTGGCACGACACAAGCTTAAATGGACACACCCAATCTTTTGTTCTGCTCTGCATCCTATCCCAAAACTACAACACTATACCACAGTAAGTAAGTAGCTCACTAGATATCTAAAAGCATACTATAATATGTAAACATATTACAAGTGTAAAGTTTATTTTGTAATCCCATCGCAATTTCTTGCAAGTATAACGTACTTTTAAAATTAATTATGAATCCCTTGAAATGTCAGTACTGTTACTCCAACTTAGTAACCTAATAAAAACATTATTTTGTCTTGTATTTCATATTCAGTAAGCATCCGGTGACCAAAACTTACAATACCTTTTTGAATTTTAACAAGTGAATTTTTTTTTTTCCACCAACCGCTGGTCTTCCTTGTTTATTGGTGCCTCATTTGTACAACAAATTTACACTGTGATTTGTAGGCTATAATCTTAGGTGTCATAAAGTGTATCATTGTGCAAAGAGTACAGTAAGGCGATCTATGCTCCTGGCAGTGGATGAAAGAGCTTCTGTCAAGGTTACAAATACAAAAAAAGTACAGGCCTCAGCTTGAAGTCATGAAAGCCAGTATGCAAAAAAAAAAAAAAAAATCAAAACAGAACAGGGAAAACAAATAATTATTATGTTAGTGATGTGTAAGTCTGATAATCAATATCAAATATATAGATTCTTATAATTTCTTTACCAGCTTGTAGTGTTTTGTCTTGTTGCTATGTGAATGATAAGTTGCCTGTCCCACAAACAGAACTTTATTCCATGGGAAACCCCACCCAGCTGGCATTTCAGGTTGCCTCAAATTAATTTTGACAAGTATTTCAAATAATTACTTAAACAAAACCAGTCCGACCAGAGATGACACATGCATCCTACACAGTTCTCTCTGGAGTAAACAGTTTTAAACTGACAAACTGCCCACAAAAAAAAACATATTTTTGGGCTAATGGTTGCTTGATGGTTGGCAGCAAGTCTAAATCTAGGACTCCTGATGTGCTCTGAAGCACCAAAACCAAAAGTGCTTTTTAGAAGCCAGCAGTGGGTACAACTGAGTGTTTTGAGAACATGTTTTCTCAAACAATTTTCTGTAAATGTTGTTTATTGGCGCAGTGAGATTATGTGGGTCCTCGCTGCTGGACACATTAAAAATAGCTCAATTTGGAGGTTTAAAAAGACTTAACATAAATGGCTTGTTACTTCACTTTTAATATGAATTCACATAACGGTGTCAGTTCACATTCAACGTATACATTCTCCTCTCTTTTCAGACCATGAAAGCAGATGATGTGGTATGCACCCGAGTCTACGAACGACAATGAACAAGAGCACTTCTCACTTTTCATCCCTCCAGCTCCCCCCTCGCTCTACTGCATCACCACTTGCATCACTATTCTGCTTTGTTAAGGCAGCGCTGGGAGATAGCGGTCTATAGTTTTATTCCAGTATCTTCACTATGCTAGCTTCACCGTGTAATAAGTGTGTATTAAATTGTATTTAGTGCTGTATGTCCTGTATCTACACAATGGTCTTAGCTCCTTAGTTATCCCTCTGCCCCCTCTAGCTCCATCAAACGTGAGCAGCTGGGTTTTTAAAAACATGTATGTTGCAGTGTATGTTGGATTTGCTGAGTGACAGCTCATTTATTTGGCATTGTATGTGTGTGCTAGTATGTGTGTGTGTGTGTGTGTGTGTGTGTGTGTGTGTGTGTGTGTGAGAGAGAGAGAGTGAGAGAGAGAGAGAGAGAGAGAGAGAGAGAGAGAGTTTGTGTGGCAGGAGAAGAGGTGTGAGACTATATTTGTAGATGTGTAAACCAATCTATGAGCTCTTCCAGTTTCAGGTCAGTTTTTGATGTGTCCCTCCTCTCTGTTCATTTAGCCCAGCCCCACAACTTTAACCTTTTCTATCTCACAACGACATTTTATATTTATTACTACACTAGGAGTCTGATACAGTACTGCTAAAGTTTTTACTTTGTGTCTGTTTTATAAGAAATGTGATCGTAGGAAAAAAACACTTTCTATGGGAAAACAATAAAGCATGATATTAACTAACCTTGGCGTCAATTCTTGGCCATCCCGTACTGAAAACCATTAGGGGCATAAAAGCATTTAACAGTGCATGTGTTTTATGGTTTGTGAGTGTAGCTGCAGAATATGTGCACATTAGATGGCTCCATCTTATTTTAGGCTTTCTGTCAGCTGTCTGCTACTAGAATAACTTGTCCCCTCCCTTCCAGTTTCTCTTGCTCCCTCTCAATTTTTTTGTCTTCCCATCTCTCCCCACCCTTCTCTCTCTCTCGCTGTCAATCATCTCTCTGCCACATGCCCTCGTTACTCCTCACTCGTCACGCTTCGAGGCCGATCCATTTGACTTTCGCTTTTAATCATGCGTTCTGCTCATCCTGCAACATTCCCTGGCATGTGACGTGACACACCGAGAACCAGCTGCGGGAATGCCACCCTTAGACTCGGCTCTGCTTTATTTCCACTTCATTTGCCAGTTTGGGTCATGTTTCTGTGGAAAGTCTAAAAAGCCTGTGTGACCTAAAAGAAGAGTTCAACATTTTGGGACATTTGGGGGCATTTTGCCTTTCTGGACGAGAGTTAGATAGATGAGAAGTTTGATACCACCCTAGCGTGTGTATGATAAATTCGAACTGGAGCGTTCAGCCGGTTAGCTTAGCTTATGACTGGAAACAGGGAAAGCCCGGCACTGTATGAAAGTAATAACCAGCACAAATCTCACTTTAGAGGTGCTGGTAGGTGGATCTTTCTACCTTTGTACATTCCCTCCTGTTCCAGTGTTTATGCTATAAGCTAAGCTAACCGGTTGCAGCTATATATTCAGCATAGTGGTCGTCTAGACATGAGAGTAGTGTCAATCTTCTCACCTAAGGTAGGCTAGGTATTTCCCAAAAACTGTTACCCGCAGCCTCTAACCTATACGACCTATTCCTTTTAACGTCCTATTTCATGGAACATCTGTTGTTATCTGTTGGAAACCAGGCAGGGTGATAAGACAAATAGAGGTTAACGTGGGACTGTTTTGGGTCGTGACAGTGAACTACTTGACCAATTATCAAATGGTCAGAGAGTGGGCGTGTCTCCAAACGGAAAGGAAGGAAATGCCAATTGGATTACAGAGTACAGCTGATTGACAGCAGATGTGCTTAACAAGGAATGGGCTGGAAATGAAAAAGGGGCTGGGCAGAAAGATGGATGACCCTGGGTTCAAAGACTCGTACACATGTACAGTTACACAACAAAACTAGATTCCTCAGAGAGGAATTTAGCCATGCCAAAAATCTTATTTTTCACAAACTATCTGTTCTTTATTTCTCTTCTCGCCCTGCAGCTGTGTGTAGTTACAGTGTGACCTCAATAAAGTCCCCCCCCCCAACTCCTTCCCTAATAAAAGGGGTAAATAACTACCCCTCCCTCACTGTTTATTACCCCCTGGGGCAGTAAAAGGCAGCTGTCTGGCCCCCTTCAAAACGCCCGGCCTGCACCGGAGCCCCGTAAAAAAACACACACATATATACACACACATTCACATACCAAACTAAAAACACACATTCTGAGAACTCTTCACACATACCATCAAACACTCACACTGTATACGCAGCTCATAAAACACCGTTGTGGCTCACCCAAAAGGTGAACACAAAGACCTGTGAGAAGACGGAGCACCACGAGACGATCTGAAAAACAAGAGCAAACTCAACACAACGTCTTCTGTTGCTAACATCAGAGACGGAGCTGTTATACCTGCAGGTTGCTGGCATGGCAGAAAGTTTAACAAGGAACAGAAGACAGTTTGGCAACATCCTAACCTCGCTCCTACACACCCTGTAAGTCAAGGAATAAACAGAGACGTACTGTAGAAGGAGTAACAACACACACATGCATACCCAGAAAATAAAAAACACCTGTGTGATGACTGAATACGCCCACATATAACTCAATTTACTCCCCCTATCAGAAGTAAGTGGATATCCTTTTAATATGTCTAACAAGGTAACCATAGCTATCTGTACAGATAGCAAACATTGGTGCCATTAAAGCTTGTGTGCGAGCAGGTTAGTTTAGGTGCCCAGGGGCCACGGCTGAGTCAGGTTGCAGTTTGACAGATGACTTATGTGCAGGGAGGAGTGGAGTGTGTGTACTTGTCTGCATACTTCAGAGCATGTCACAAAAGTCATGACGGGTGATTTGTGGTCTGGTTGAAGCAATTACTGCCACACGGGTCAAGTGAATTCTGGGTGAGATAGTAAAGAAGTGGGAGTGCTCGTAGAGAAATGCCCTGCAGATGGCTGAGAGGGACAGCATGATGATGGGGGGGGGGGGGGCTCGGGTGGAGGGGCACAAGCCCCCATATCTTCATGATAGTCTGTTATTGCACACACATGCACAAATTCATAGAAAGAACATGCATGTGACAGTGTGATGACAGGTGAGTGTCATTAAACACCCTTGCATGCTGTACTGTCTCTGGCTAGGATATTGATTTACATCCACACACACCTGCAAGCCTGCACAAACTGATACACTCACACGCACCGTGGTAAAGTGCACCAATCTCCTGTGGAAAAACGCAATTAGACCACCCAAGAACCTTTGAGGCCTCTTGTAAAAAACTTTGGTCAAGAATAGCACACATGAGGGCATACCACACACACACACACACACACACACACACACACACACACACACACACACAGACACAGACACTACTGCTCTTTCATCGTTACAGTTTGAATGTTTACTGAAGAAAAGGAGAGAACGGAGTCACTAAAACTGCACTGGTGTTCTTGCCATGTATAATTGTTCCTTTAAATGATCTTATAAGTTGCTTCTTTCTCTGTCAGGATGTAGAGTTAATAAGCCACAGGACAGACATGAGAGAGTAGGGAAGGTATTCAGTAATGGTAATGGGAAGAAGTCTGGAAATGAATAATATATGGTTGGCACCTCGGCCCGCTGAGCCACACAGGACATTCAAACCAACATCCTTCAAAACTTTTTAATGTCTGGGCAGAGAATCCTTCCATTAAGGGAAATAAAATCAGAGAGGAGTGGATTGGAAAGACACAGAGACGTTGAGTCAGAGACTAGAGGAGGGCTGCAATGAAGACGAGAGCGTCCGTTTAACTTCCTCATCTAATCCTATAAAAGATGATTCATTCACTTACACAGAATCGCGATTTTGCGCAGACGTCTGCAGATCTACGGTCAGCTCAGTGGGGAGAATCCCTGAACTGATCACTGCTGGTCTTCAGTGAGCACCATCATCCAAAACAATGGTCTTACAGTATACCAGAGGTAGGCTGAATGAAGTCTTTGTAGAGATGAAGAATGTAATGATAAATCTGATTACAGACTCTGACGGTGACCTCTGGATAGAGCGAGGGGGATGATGAAAGATACTGTTTGACGACAGAATAAGAGAACGAAGCAGAGCGTGCGAGAAATTAAAGAGATACGAAATCTCTCATTAGAGTGATTAACTTTGTCTTGACACTCTTTTCAGACACACATACTCTGCTTTGCTAAAAGTATTTGGACACCAAAACAAAGAAAGCATCAGAAGCAGTATCAGTAAGTAATATTGCAGGAAAACAGTACGTGTGGAGAGCGTACTGTGGAACGCATTGGCCAAACTGCAATCCCATGAAACCCATCAGCTCTTGTCTGACGATGATTTAGCTCTCAATTTGATTTTTTTTTAATTTATCTGCATTCCTGTACAGATATCAGTCTGTAGAGATTAGCTGAAAAGGGTCCTTCTCATCATTGTCGCCTATCAAGTTGCTAATCGGACTGCAGAGGAAGTCTTGCCTGCGTATTCAAATATCTACCAGCTACACTCGAGATTATTCTTTGCCCAAGGGTGAGTGGGTGTGTCCACATAATGTAGCATGTACACATGTAGCCGGAAATATAAGAATTAAATGTACAGAAGCAGAGAGTGAGATGGAGGGGGTCTGAAGAGAGGCGCCCAGGAGGATCATGAGGCATTACAGGGTGATCAACTGTCAGAACGCCATGACTCATTCCTTTTTTTAAAGGATTGGCTCACTGTAAAGACAAATGCACTAAAGGCACGCGAGCCCACTTCATCCACAACTTTTGTAAAATCAAACGTATCCTCCACAGCTACGTAATAACAGCTGTGGAGTTACATTAGTGGCACTTCTAAAAAGCCTGCGTTTAATTACTGCATACATGAGGTTCAGCTTATCACCCTATATTTTTTTTCTCTCCCTTCCTCACTTTCTTCATCCACTTCCTCTTTTGACCTGCTCCAGACAGCGGCCTGGCCAAAGCATACCAGAGAACGACATGTCATAGCTGGACACAGTGCAATGCTGGCTGCGGTGTCGTTTGATTGGTTGCAGAAGACTGTAATTTGGGAACCGGAGGTGGAGGAAGCACACCTTGTAAAAAAAAAAAAAAAAAAAAAAAAACTACTGGCTGCTGCACATGAACACAGACCCTGTAGTTGCTGTATGTTTTGAGGGAGCAGTGTTTTCATGGGAATAGACCAGAAAGGAGTGCACACTGACAGAAAAAGCCATCACAACCAGGGGTGTATAATGTTGGCACGGCTCCTGTTAAACCAAACAGGAGTGACGCTGCAGGAGCATCCAGTGACAGACGGAAAACAGGCTCGTCTACTAACACTAAACTGTCACTCACTACCATCTAACTTCACAAATCACAGCTACTGTACTGCACTGATAATATGTAACACACTGGTGCTATGGTCTCCTGCTTCCCTCTATCTATCCATCTACACAGCTAGGCTCTATGTCTGACATTGATGTACTGATCATCCAGCAGACAAAATATCCCATGGACATGCCAACAAATGTAGCACGCCCAGTAACGGACATTCCTTTTGCTCCTAAAATTGCTTTAAAAAGGGAAAATTGAGCTTTAGATATCAGTTCTCCTCTACTGCTGTCTCTGATATAGCTCACATGTAGTTTAGGATATTTTTTCTGGTGGTGTAGTTCTTGATTTCAGAGCAGAAAATACATGTTTGCCCTTAATATGAGGGCACAACCAGGAGTAATTATCAAATATGCGACAGAGAACTAGTCTAAAACAGTGAAGTCTAATTAATTTTCACTTCTAAAGTCTGTGTAGAGAGTATAGAAATAGTAAGACAACTCTTAAACGGTTAATCCATGTTAAATACATTAAATTCTCTACTGTGCAGCAGTGGTTTGCAAAATCTATAAATGTTATCTAGGAAGTCAGCTTTGATTTTATGTCCAACAATAGTAGGCGCCTGCATAGTTAACTTGGTGTGAAACAGTCTGTGTGTATGCATGTGTGTTTTGGCTGTCGATCCAGTTCAACCAACCGTCGAGTACAATGAGGCTTGGCTGTACGTGAGCAAGTGCATCTGACTTTACATACAGCTGTCAGTCAGTACGAGTATGCTGTCAGTCGAGTTATAGCAGCAGCAACCTGCCAAAAAAAGCTAACGCGGGACACCGCAAACGGAAAAAGTGTCTCTTGGTGCGAGTATTTGTCATCATAGCATCGTACAGTGTTACCGTGGGAATATATCACCAAAATAACGCTTGTAGCTTGATTCCTTGTGGTTGCGATGAAGCAGGATATGAGAAGTTAAGACCCAAGAGGATGAAGACAGAGGGTGGAGAAAGATAAAGATGAAGAAGAGGGAGGCAATAATGGCAAGGACACTGATGGAGACCAATGTCAATTAGGCAGTAACTGTAAGAGCAATGATGGAGAGACGGAGGTCAATTATCTAATAATCGTTATCTTTTCCTTCACCAGATTCATAAATCAAAGCTAATGAAGTTCTTCTCATTTCAAGATGCTTTGGCCATTTCTGAGTTTACTCTCCAAACCCATTGCACTCCCCTGGCATAAAACCATCACCACATGATGAGAGTCGACTGGGAAAGCTCATTTACAAGAGACAGAAAGAGACATTCAGCAACATTACTAAAATGTGAAAGGAGCATAATGTGACTCCGTCATCAGCTGATCGTCATAAGTCGTACCATTAACAATCAGAAGACAAACTGGCCTCGGGTGATCTTTGCAATTAGCTTCAAAAGGAAAATCCACCAATTGTAACCATCTGTTACTGTACTCAAGCACACCATAAGGCTCCTGAGCCAAGCTAGGAAAATAGTTGAAACAGAGCGGCACCAAGTGGCGACAAGTGAAAGTAACATTGTGTTTATTCATAGGAAGTCCTATGTCTTCAACATATTGCAAAAGCATGACACTTTAAACAGTGTCAGAGTTCAGGACCTTCATTTTCTGACCGATGCTATGCTGTAGAAGCTCTGAACCATCACTAACAGGTCAGGAACGGGAAAAGTGGATGCCTATGGGTTGATTAATGTTTGGCTGTGAATGTTTGGCTGCCGGACATCGTGTCCTGCTTAAAACTAAAGAAAATCAGATACTAACTTTGATACTCAAATGGGAAATTTCAGTAAGTATGGGGGGCTTTTTAAAATGCATTCCAGTCCCTGCAATGGCTCGATTATGAAGTGCATCTTGATTATATTACACACTACTCATTCAGTGCTTAGTGTGGCAAGTAGTAGTAGTATTTGAAGATATGGCTCACTGCCAGTGACTGGGGAGGACTTGATTTATTGTTTTGGTATATGTACAGCATATGTATGTGCAGAGTGTCGGCTGCTGTTACTATATATTCATCACTCTTTTCACTTTCCTGCAAAACCTTCACAAAAGACTGATTTTTTTTTGCACACACACAAAATGTGTGTGTCTTATTCCCTCCAGTGTCTAAAGTGGTGTAGACCTGTGTGTGTAGTGACCCAGAAGGACCAGTATGAGCTGGAAACAGAGCAAAGGGCTGAGAAAATCCTCCTCAGTTCATCAAGTAGTAAGAGATACTGGGCTTTCATGTCACTTTTGGTCACTAGGGGTCAGAAGAGGCTAAACTCGCAGCACTGAGCACTTACCTAGCTGAAAGCTGCCAAAAAACTACCTACTCACACACCCAGCAGAAAACGGGGTCAAGTTGAAGTCTTCTTTCTGTCCACCTGAGAAATGTAAGTCCAACATTCACAGATGTTTTAGCCCTCCTTTGGTGGAAATTCCTCGTGAAATTCCTGCCCTGCTTCTTGACGACTTATGAGGTTGGGAATAAGCGACGACAGGTAGATATAAGGTAAAAGTTATGACGGCCAGCGGTAAATCAAAGATGGAGGAGACTTTCTTCCTCGTTCATGGACTGGAGTTTTGCCGAGCAGTACTGCCACTAATGGATGGTGGTTATACTGCGACATAGACAGTTATACGGTTGGTTTTCAGTAGTATGGTTTCATATGTTTATGTGTACATGAGTACATTTAATTAGTATAGTAGTAAAGTATGTGAACGTTTTTTATATTTAAAATACTTTTTTTTAATAACACCCTCTCAGTGTATGAGCGTAAAATGTGTCAGTTGTTTATGCTGATGTAAAAGCATCTCACTTGTGTGTGTGTGTGTGTGTGTGTGTGGCTTCAGATGCACCACAGACGATGATGGTACAGTTTTTAAAGGCACTTTAATCTCCACCATAGACAAAGGTACAAGCAGGCAGGAGACGGTGATGAATGTACTAAACTTCTCCTGAGGGAGGTATACAGCCGTACACGGATTTGTATTCAGGATGCTGAAACAAAAAGCAGCCAAAAACCACAGGGCAGAGTCTCAAAGTCGATTTCAGAGGGCAGGGAAATTTACCAGGGAAGAGAGAGTGTCTGAGACAGTGAATGAACTGAACTAGGAGATGCCATGTGAATGTGTGTGTGTATATAGTAATTCTGAATTATGGTCCCTCATAATAATGTGTTAGCTTCCATTATAATAACAAGGCTAAGTGCATATTTTCAGCATTGTAGCATCTTATGGCCAACATGGCCGTGGATCAGGGCAGACAGGAGAATATGAAGCAGTGCAACAGGTGCACCATAGTGGTGTGGAGTAGTGGCCAATAGACCTTTTTTCACAGCAGCCCTTTTGACATGAAATAGTAGGGTCAACACATAGGTGTTTCCTATGATGATAATCAAGGCTGTGTTCCATTTATTGCAGCAGAGACTTTCTTTTTCTTATTTTCAAGATGGCAGTGAAGTGTTGCCGTTTCTTGTCCAGTGATAAAGTAAGCTTCTTTTCAAAGACATTTTAGGTGTTGTGTTGCTTAATGCTTACATAGATACAGCCTTCACTTTTATTGACTCAGTCAATAAAAGAAATCTGGTGCTACACTTGCTGCTATTTGTTGAAGGCAAGTAACCCGTACATCTGTATGATAAACATAGTGGAGTTAAGAGTACACAATTTCCCTCAGGAGTTACATAAAATGGGAATGCTCAAAGTGTAATGTTAGTAAATGTACTACTGTTACTGTAGAGGCCTGAGAGGGGCGCCCAAGAGCTTTAGAAGAATGATTCAGATGTTAAAATCAGCTTAGATGGTGCTCGACCAAATTACTCCCTAAAAACATGGACCAATACATTGATGCTGATTTGAGGATTGGTCTCAATATATTAAAGCAAAATTACTTAAATGACTTAAAACAAAATGGACATTTTCATGTGATCTGACAACACATCCATTCATCACTGATGCTCCACGTTTATGTCCGATAAGTAGTCTGTGAAGGTTTCTCAGTCATCCGGGTCATATTTCTTTGAGAAGGGTTAATCTGGGGAAACTGGACTTGGTCGTAGATCTGTGAAGACATTTCACCTCTCATCTCATCCAGAGGGGATCCAGGTGTTTAGCCTAAGCATGATCATTGAGCAGGCCATATGCATGTCCTTTATTTATGATCAATTAGTTATCAAGACTCATTATGAAATCTACATGGCTAAATAACCAAGGAGATAATTTACTTAACTAACTTACTTGACTAACTTACTTTCTTTGCAACACTTCATGCTCTTTAGTCTTTGATTCAGTGGCAGCTCATACCCTGTAGATGGTGGCATTGTCATGCTGGAAGAGACACTTGTTTCATCATAGGATCTTGGCGGCCACTCATAATAACTGTAAGAAATTCACATTATAAACATACATTTGATAGTCTTTTTATTTATCATGCACGTGAAAATGAAATACATTTTAAGTTTTTACACACTGAATTATCTGTTTTCTTATATTAGAAATCTTGTAAAAGTGTGAACTGATCAATTAATTTGGCCTGTCAAAGCAGGGAAAGCACACGTGGAACTAATGAGATTAACGATTGCTCCTTTGATACAGTGCAGATTTTAATTATGTTATTAGTTTAATCTGTGTTCCACTAGTCAACCATGCCAGGAAACAAGGCCACCTTCATCTGGATTTGAATAATTTAAATAAAATGGCTAAAATCAAAATCAATTGTAAGCTATTAGTAAGTTGGCCACGTTGTGCAAAATCCTCTTCCAGCACGACACTAGCTCCTCAAATTCATCAGGAAGCTCCTCTCTGGCATCTAACCCAATTCAGATGTCCTGTCTTCACTGATTGTTGTGCTTTATTAACCAGTACTGGCATTTATAGCTGCAGGCTGACTAGTTTTGGCTCCAGGCTTTCTTTGAGAAACATACAAGATTTTCCACAACCTGGCAACCCCAATGTTGAGTTATTAATGGCTTATAACTGAACTAAATTTTCTATTTACCAATAATAAATCCTTTAATCACCCTTTAGAAAGTGTTTTCTGTTAAAAGGTTATACCAGATGGCTTAAAGGGAGACTCTACAGGTGAATTGGGTAAATAAAATATCACCATTCAACTTCCCCAGTTGACTACTTACATTAAGACTATTCTTTTTTGTATTACAAGTAACTTTTGGTGAAATCTACAGGAGCAAATGGACAAGTTGTAGTCAAATAAACACCTAAATTTGTACTTAGGGCGTTTTCTTTCCACCAGTCTGAAAGAAGACATGTTATGAAAGCCAAAAATCCCAAAACTGACCAGTGTATGAACAAATGTTTTTGCCTGGAGTGTCTCGACCTTCATTATTTTCCACAAAGTTTGAGATCTTGCATGTAAAGAGCAGCCTAGAGAAAGAAATAAGTAAGTCGAAGGTGAGCAAAATGAAACATTTTGAGAGGTTGAGAGAGTTATGTTAAAGAGAGAGAGAGAGAGGGAGATGTGGGTTTGAGGTTTTGTCAATGTGAACCAGTTGCTCTGAGAGGAGTCTGGTGGATGGAGGAGGACGGGTGGAGGGAGGGGAGCTCTGAGGATAAATGCGCTCTTTCATTTCAAAGTTAGAGAGATCCGTTACCAGAGGCACATATTTACATCGACAAAACTGACGGGAAACAACCGTTTTTGTCGTTAATGTGCAGGGGGGGAAACATCATCATGAAATAATAACGGACAACACAGAAGCCCACCTCAAACTTCTGGCTTGATGAGCGGACTTTGTGTCAACAGGAGGGCTTGATCTTCAAAGACGCGCTCCGGAGTCAGGAGGGATAACGCGCTGCCGGCTGACTGTTTGGGAAGGTGTTGCGCATTAGTAATGGTTTAATGACTCTGAACTGCGGCCTCTTGTTCGATTGGACAGGTGCAGGATTTTCTCGCGTGAAACATGGGTCACAGAGGTGCCAATTAAGTTTTTTTTTTTATTTATCTTTAAAGACATTTTCATGCACTGTAATATAACTTTCTCCTGTGGCGTCACGCAGATATTCCTACAGGGACAAGAAACCTCGTGTTGAGTTGGTTTATTTTATTGTAATCTATATTTAACAGCTCGAGACTGCTTTTGTAAACGTCCTGACTGGACTGAGCCCCCCCCCCCCACGCACAGCAGACATGCCACTGCAGCACCGTTTGACCGGATTTTACGCATCTCTTGGGGAAAGAGAGAGCTGAAAAAGCGCTCCTGTATGTTTATGTGTGTGTGGTGGACGCCGATGCACTACATTTCCAACAGCTCAGGGGGGACCACTTTGTAAACAGCAAAAGAAAAAAAAAGGAAAAAGGTTGGAAAAATAGACGAGAGACTTTTGCTTTCATTCGGTTTTTATAAATGGAGCTGCGTAAATACCTGTTGTGCCTGGAGTTCATCCTCCTTCTTAAAGGTAAGAACTACTTTTTAGTCATTTTTAGTCATTTTAAAGTTATTTATGGCTTCATAAATAAGCTTAAAATTTTGTTTTTATACGTTATAAAGATTTTTTTAATTTATTTTTTTTTAAGTTCATTGAAGTCTAAACAGGAGGGTGGAAATTATTCAATCACAGCTCTTTAAGTTCAACTGTGAACTTTGGAGAAGTATATAAAGTCAACCTCTTGTCCATGATTGATGCCCCTTCACTGCCCAGTTCCTCTCTTGTCCTCCAGCACTGTCTCATTGGGTGATATGGTCACTGACCTCCACCACTTTTGCACTTTAACATATATAACATATGTGAATAATTATGTCACACGTGCCTCCCTGAGTCCCGAAGAGCTTTATTCTATGTGACAGTAAGCTACTGACCATAAAGACATTCCTAACATGACTGTGTGCAGGAGAGTGGAGAAGCAGGCATATTAAAACATATGGACACACTCTATTTGCCAAATAGATCAAAGCTTTAGGAAGTTGTGCATGAGTCCGACAAAGTAATGGTTCCTGGTTCAGAGATTGATCCTTTAGTAAATCTATCAGTTTTGTCAGTACCGAGGAAATATTTCATTCTTGTTGGAGGCCTCCAGCTTCCAGAGGATGTTTGGCGCAATCAGAGATATTTGCGTGTATCCTCTGCCAAAAGGTTACTGGTTCATCTCCTCTTACAGCTGACACCTTCTGACCCTGGCAGCTGTGTAACTCAACCTCACCGGCCATATCAGCCATACCCATCACTTAGACTCGATGTCTAAACTTCCCCCTAATAAGGCGCCTGTGCCATGTGTGTTTTCTCCATGGAGCATGAACATCAGCTCCCCTCCTGGACTCATGTTCTCTGTGGCAGAGCTCTGCCACACACACCTCATTGAGCCATTCCTGCTCACCAGCAAGAAACCTGAAGAAAAAGGCCATTGTTGTCTACCAAAAACTAAGTGTTTATGCAGCTGATAAGCAGCGGGTTTAACTGCTGTATAATGGTATGCGGCCGCGAAGCACAAGTAGATCCATAGGTTGGGGTATTATGTTGTGCAAGGCGTGTTACCTTTGTACATGCTCTGACTCAAACACACAGAGAGAGCCTCTTAAGTCAACTCTCATGGGGTGCTATCAATGGTGCTATCAGTTGCGTTTTGCCATTGTGGGCAATTGCTCGGACCCCGGAGGGTTAATGTGTAGACTGAGATGTTGGTATTTGTGCCAAATTTTAACATGTAGACTGAAGAACGATTATCCATGCAGCCAGTTTTCATGCTATGCAAAATGCTTCTCATCTAGAAGAATGAAGGAGGAATGCATCATGCATGAAGACCATTCACACCACATATGTATACACACATGCACACACACACTGATTTATGCCAAACGTTGCCTGTGGTTATGTTTCACACATTACCCTCTATTTTCTCTGTGAATCGAGCACGTACAGTGTAATTTTTCCCCTTTTCTGATGTGTAAACTGTGATTTAATTTGCATGGTAGCTTATGTGAACTAAGCGTAAGTGTTCCTGCATGTGTGTGAGTTTGCTTGCTTGTGCATGTGTCATACATAAGCATGTAGGTGAGTGAGTATGTGTGTAATGTTAATGGCTTCAGCAGAGCTCCCTTGATGCGGGCAGCAGGCATCCCATGTCTGTTACACTCTGTTATGCTTTTACCGAGATGTCGAACACAGGTGTGTGTTTTTGCGTACGTGTGTGTGTGTGTTTGACTCAGTTTCACCGGTCATTCATAAATTTTCGCTATTATTCTCCCAGCTATCTCCTCGTGTTTTTTTTTTCTCTCTACTCTCCCATCATTTGTTCATTCCTACTCCCCCTCTAATTCCACCCCCATTCCCCACGAGAGGGTGACAGAGATGAGAACAGAACACGATGGAGATAATGGAGAGAAAATCTGTGAATAGACAGTGAGAAGAGGTGAAGGAGAGGCATGCATGGGAAGCTATGAGTCGGTTAAATTAAGATGATAGAAACAGACAGCCTCAAGTACAAGACATTTCACAGAGGTGCTATAAGTCAGAGATGTAAATTAAAGGGACAGAGACACAAACAAGGAGTAAGGAGAAGCTTAAATATGTTAGTCCAATTTAAACAACATGCATCAATGTCTACCCATACTGCTCTAAGTGCTGCCATGTCTCTATAGTCCCCCCAAAACATTGTAGTGTCAAGTTCAGTTTCTATTACTCAACATGTGCACACACACACACACACACGCACACACACACACACACACACACACAAACACAATCACCACCATACACATCCAGCAGCAGTAGCGCCCAGAGCCGAACGTGTGGTTGAGAGAATCTGGACCCAGTTTGGCTTGATAAATGTTTGCCACCAGTTGTCATGGCGATGGGTGGTCAGACAGGCTGTGGTATAGTGTCATATATATATATATATATATATATATATATATATATAAAACCCCCAAAGAAAATAGAAGCAGAGGAGGGAGGACAGGACAGGGAAAACAGGGAACGATGGTACAGTTTTGTGGGATTTGGAGGGGTTGGGAAGGGAGAGGGGGCCCTTGTGGTAGAGTTACAGTGTGTGTGTGTGTTATAGGAGAGGGGGGTACAAGAAAGAAGCAATTTATGGTTTATGAGAGAATGAGTGAAACAGGAGGATGACGGAGAAAATCAGTAGCAGGGGCTGTTATCAGAGGCCTGGTTTGTTGCGGAAAGAAATTTGGAGAGAGAGGGTGGGTGATGTTGCCACAAGAAAAGACAGAAACATTTTACTGGAGTGTGTATAAGAGGGGTGGTGGGAAAGAAAACTAGAGAATAAGTTGTTGCATCAAGGCTGGATAGAAAGACTTCTGTTCATACTGGTTTAGTATTAAGGAATTACTCTATCCTTGCCTCCGCATTATTCCCATTTGTGAAGTGTATTAAACATCTGTGTAGAATCAGATAGATGGCTGAATTTCCTCAAAATCACTGGAGGTTTGGACGTTGAAATACTGGAAGCTCATGCAGATCTGCAAGATGAGCAGAAACAAGAGTCTACTGTTACACTAGAGGCTCTGTGCAGCTACTTAAGCACAGTAGTGCTTTGAGTTAAATGCTAATGTTGACATATTAACACACTCAAAATTACAGTTAACAAGCTAAATAGATATAATGTTTACCATGTTAGTTTAGCATGTTAGCATGCTAACATATGCTAATTAGCGCTAAACATGAGGTTCATAAATCGTATGTATTAGAAAAAATTTGACCTGATCAAGTTAAAACTTTATTTAAGAGGGCTATTGATTTACAGGTCATGAGCAGCACAGTTATAGACAGCACACATGACAATACAGTTACAACTATACAGTTACAGTATTGTTAAAAACGACATAGTCAAACCCAACGATATACAGCACAAAGGTGAAGAAGACTCACATCTCAGTGAGTTATAATCTACCAGGCTGTTTATTTCTGCCATGAAGTTGGGCATTTTAACATGGGAGCTTATGGAAATTCACTTGTCCTGTAAGCAGCCACAAGTGGCCGTTTGAGGAACTGCAGTTTTTAGCACTTCCAGATAGGCTTCACATCACAATCACAAAAGTTGCTGCTTTGGGTAGACTAGCCTGTCAGATTCCTATAACCTTGCTGCAGTGCTTCATGATCTTTCTCGCTATTTCATGGCATTAGATGAAAAGTTAAGAGATCATCAAAGTTATCACAACATGAATGTTTCAAGGCGAGATAGTTGTTGAGACATTTAACTCAAAACTACAAATGTGAACCAATACATGCAAATCCAGAGTCAGTAGGTTTCATCCTCTGGGGAACATGAGTGTGTTCCAATCTATTGAGGAGACGCTTAGATATTTCACAGGATAACTGCAAAGTTTGACCTGCTGGTAGAACTAGAGGAAAAGTCAGGGGATTACCAAAATCAGCAGGAGTCGTCCTAGGGAACATGGAAGTCTACACAAAATATATCCATCAAACATTTGTTGAGATATTCCAGCCTGGATCAAAACTGAGCGACAGAATTACATTGCCATCCCTAGAGCCTATGGGTATGACTATAAAAGCCCACATCTTTGTAGATATAGATGTCGAGTGATTCAATCTGAGTACAAAAAAATAAGAAACTTGGCTGAAAATTCAATGACATTACAGGAAAAAAACATCTGCGCGACAGAGAAATTGAAAGAGCAGGTAGAAGAAACAACAGCAGGAGCAGAGATGGGAGAGAAACAGTGATCGTATCTAGTTTCCCTCTCGAAACCAAGTGGAATCCCCCCCTCTGATTGGCCTGGCCACGGTAACTCTATGTGTGTGTATGTGTATAAGTATCTGTGTACAAGTGTGTGAGTAGCTGGTGTATAATCACGGCAGCAGTGTTCTGGTCTTGTTCCCCATCCTGGATTACGTCTCTCCAGTGGAATCAGTGAGTTACTGTAGATGCCCCCCAGGTGCTGCAAAATTATACGTCAAGTCAAATTTATTTTACCAAAATAGATCCAACACACCCTGCTTCTCAGGGACTCAAATAACATACAGTAGATACACAACTGGGGCAAGTTAAACACCAACTGTCAGAAGCAGCATAGTGTTTCAGAGACTGAACTGAAAATACTATGTGATAATGCTCTTTAAATTAAATGCATCTCTAGGAAGTAGCTAGGACAGCTGATTTCCTGTCAGCCATCGTCAACATCAGCACACACATTTGCTGAAACAGGAAATAACTGTTTGAAACTCTATATATTATATATTTTAATACAAAGTTTTATCTGAGGGTGAACCAAAAACCTGTCAGTAGTCCATTTTCTTCTTTCACTGACCTGCTGGCTGTTTTTCTAATACCTGTAGACGAGTCATGGCTTTTAACAAAATCATTTTATGGTTCTGGAAACACAAAGTTAAGTGTAGACCTGTGTGAGTTTCAGTACAATCCCATCAACATTATATACATCACACACACAACTCTTGTTCAGTTGTTCACAGATACTTGGCAGGCAGCTCTTGAGTAATCTGAGCAGTGATGCGGATTCAGTCTTGGTATTCAGTCTTGTTATAACTGAGAACTGAGTCTGGTTATAATGACATGACATGTGAGCCAGTGATTGAATAAATTGAATTGAATAAATCAGCTCATGACAGGTTCCATTAATGTTGTATATTTTATTTATGGTCATTTGTGAACTTTATTTAGTCATAATAGCAACATGGCTCCATTGATAACAATGTCAGTGTCAGTAAAGTATCTATTTCTACTAACTATTATTGGATAGATTGCCATTAGATTTGTATATGTGGTTTTGAGTGAAATGTCTCAACTGTTGGACTTATTACCATGAAACTTGGTACACACATTCACGTCCACCTCAGGATTAGTTTTATTCAGTACTTTGGTTTACAACTTTTCCATTAGCCTCAGTTGAACTTTGTATTTAGGGTTAGTTAGCAAACATTAGCATGCAACACTCTAAACTAAGATGGTATAGACGGTAAACCTAATAGGTGCTAAAAATCAAGATGGTAGTACTATAAGCATGCAGCATGCTAATGTTAGCATTTACTGTAGCTCAAAGCACAGCTGTAAGTAGCATACAGCCGCACAGATCCACTAACATGACTGTAGACTCTCATAAATATCTTATTTGCTAAACTATTACAAAAATTTCACATGATGTTTTGTTTTATCTAATGTTTATGATGAGTTACATGTTTATCTTTATATATGTTACTAATTGAAAACTCCGAAAACTGGACAAGAATTGTGCGACTTGTTTCACCAACTCATAATAACTGAACTGTGAAAATCTGCAGCGTTGCTAATGAGTTATTTATCCTAAATCCCTAATCTCATTTATTTTGAGTTGTTGTATTTGGAACAGGAACATTTAATCTATGTAGTGTGTATTTATATACCTTTCATATATTTTTCCTTTCCTTGTTAGAAAAACATATTTTGACTTTCCTCTTGAGACTGTGAAAAAAATCAGATGTGTGTGTTTCGTTTTTTTCAGTTGGAATATGTTTTCATGCTTCTGTTTACACCTAAATGTTCACAACCCAGTGAACTGTCTAACTACCATCTCGTTGCTTTCTGTCTTCTCTGTGTCTCCCTCACCTCTCTCGCGTTTTATGAAGGGCAGGCTTGTGTGTCATAACAGGGGGCTTACTATACTCCATAGTTTTTCTAACCCACACCCTTCCCTGCCTTGCCTCTTCTCTCCCCTCTCCTCTCCCTCTTTCCCCTCAGACTGAACTCCCTTTTTCCTCAGAGGTTGCCTTTGGTCACTGTGTTTATCCATCTTTTTCAGCCCCTCTTCTCCCTCCCGCCAATCCCGTTTCCCAAGGCCAAGAGGGAAAATAATAATCTGACTTTGCAATGTACAGTTGAAGACATGTTTTCCAGCTCCATGTTTTGCATGTTTTTCACTCATTTTAACAGCTCAACTCAGATTCTTGACACCTTAAAGCAAAAGTTTGACATTTTGGGAAATATTCTTGCTTACTGAGAATTAGATGAGAAGATTAATATCACTTTTATATCGATATCATAAATATAAAGTTGCTAAAAAGTAGTCCACACATAAATCCCAATAAAACAGTGATTAGTTGTTTCTACACTTGTTTTACATTGACTAAACAAACAAGATATAACTATTTAATATATTTGATATATATATTTCCTCTAAATTCAGCCACATTTAGTATGTTTGGTTGAATATATGTTTTTAATTTAATTTAAATAAGTTCTGTGTGACTGAACAGTTTGGCGGCACAGCATGTTTGTGATGATCGATTCACCAGTCTGTGGTCTAAGAGGTTAAAGGAATACCAATACGTGTTGTCTTTTCTGTCATCTGTGTAATTATCTCTTTTTGTTGTGTCTTTCAGAGTTGTGTCAGTGTTTCAACATAGACGTAAAGAATCCACGCATCTTCAGCGGCCCCGAGGACGCTCTGTTTGGCTTCTCTGTTTTACAACATGAGTCAGATGGAGAGAAATCGTAAGTGTGTGTGTGTGAGTGTGTGTTGAAAGGCGAATAAGATGAAAAACAAATAATTAAGCTGTCATAAAGATGTTGTAAGATGATGATAAATGACTGATCGTGTCAGGATGCTGGTTGGTGCTCCCTGGGACGGTCCGCCTAACAACAGGAAAGGAGATGTGTACAAATGCATTGTGGGAGAGGAGAAGAACTCTAACTGCAGCAAAGTGAATCTAGGTGAGATAAACAAAATCAACTGAAAAATGTCTCAAGTTTAGATATGTTATTGATTAAACTGCTCCGTTTATCTATCTTAGGTGAGACTGCTCTCCAGAATGTCTCCAAGAACCTGAGGAACTCTCACTTGGGAATGACGCTCACTCCAGACTCACCTGATGGCTTCCTGGTATGTGGTTTCAACACCGAGAAATAAGACTCTTTGTTCTCGCTACATGGGCATTTGGGTTGTGTGTGGGGGGACTGAAGGGATGTGGTGAGACCATGTTGTGTTTGTTTGACCGAATCCTAATGAATCAGCTCTGGTTGTGTGTTTTTATTTGACTTCAGATGTGACCATGTGTGGTTTACTGATCCCACACTTCCTGGATACATTTTTGGAGGTTCATATGCACATTTACAAAGTCAGTCACACAGATCCAAATGTCTTTATTTGTTCATAGATTATATTAAACATACAGGATTTTGTACATGTTAAGTCACGATGCCTTTCAGGACTGCATAATGTATAAAATGAATGTAATGAATATAATGAATACAATTTTCCTCTCAAGCCTTTATAAATAGTTGTTTTTGTTTTTTACATAAATGAATCAGAGCCAGTGACTGCAGTTTTTGGCACTTCCACATTGGCTTCACTTCACGGCCACAGAGGTTGCTGCTTGACCAGAGCCTGTGAGCTAGTTCAGGTAGTCAGCTCCAGTCCACAGCAGCAACATGCAGTCATTCAGCTGTCAAGCTCAGCTTTTGCTGCCATGCTGTCACTTGCTGCTGGAACTAACAGTTATTATTTATTTTCAGTTACTACATAGATTATCATCGATTATTATTGAATCGTAGCAGTGAAAAATGCCCAGTGCAAGTACCTAGGGCCACAATAGACATCTTTATCTTTACAAATGTATTTAATTAACATTGATACAGAGAAATTTTTTTAGAAGCTGAAACAAGCAGCAACTTCCTTGGTTGTGAAATAAAGCCGGAATACAGAAGTGCCAAAAACTGCAGTTCCTCAAACGTCCACTTGAGGCTGGCTACAGAATGAGTCAATCTCCATAAGTCCCCATATTAAAATGTCCAACTTCACCACAGAAATAAACATGTTTACAGTCTGGCACAAAAAACAATTTTAGCCTCTATAGCTAACTGTACTGAATTTTTGTTTAACCCATGTGTTCAAATTTTTATAAAAGCTTAAAGTTATGCATAATTAACAGCCTGGTTGCTTTGATTGACAGGTGGGTGCTGTTACAGATGGCTTGTTTGAGCACCCAGGTGTCATTCAGCCTGCCTCAGGTCCACCGATGATCCATGTCTTTGCTGATTTTTAGATTAGCCAGGAGGTGGAAGAGGCAGGACTACCAACATTGTGACAGTCAGCGTCACAGATTTTGATCTTAATCAACAGCACACATATGCTGCCCATTTGTATACTGTCAGCGAGCTGGTACCACAGAGTGTTTGGCACTGTTGCTTGATAAATAATTAGACGGCTAATCAATTGCCAAAATTATTGTGGATTCATTTCTTTCTGATAGCATAACTGATGAATCATTCCTGCGCTTCAGCAGCCTCTAAGTTATTAATGTCATTTTCCACTCCCTGCTGTGCTGAGCTTGCTCGTTTAATCTAATTCACGCAAGCCGGCTGACTGAGCTGATACCATGCGTATCAATGCACAGGCATAGTACTGTAATTACTGCAATTATGCAAGGATAATTTCTGTTCTTTTTGAGACTGAAATTGTTTTTATTCTCAAGTCAAAGTCAAATTTTATGGTAGTCAAGTGCAAATCCCCATTTTTGTAACTCGAGTCTGAATCGCACATCAAGTGTGTAACTCTGATACACACATCTTGTTGTTGCTCTCCAGTCCTTACTTCTCCAGTTTTGAATCTTCTGGTTTGGTTGCTGGTCCAGGCAGAAGCGTGTGTTTGTTTGTGTGTTTGTATGTTAGTTACTGTGTCTATGTTCCTGTGTCTATTTGTGCGTGTGTGTTTTGGTATCTGCCAGGTTTTTTACTGCTGCTTTGGGTGCGGAGTCGTGTACAGTTCACGAACGCCATCCAGCTCTCAGCCCATTTTAGTGTATGTGTGTGTGTGTGTGTGTGAGTCCTTGTGTGTTTATCTTAACCCCAGTGGTCAGGTCTATAACAGGATCGGAATGCGTCTCCGGCCCTTTGTTAATGACAGACCTACCAAAAGCCATAGCACCTCTCTTGCTTTTTCTCCCTCCTTCCTTTCTCTCATCCCTCTCTCCATCCCTTCCTCTCCGCCTGTCTGTGTGCCTGAGGAGAAACCCGTCCATAATGACAGGGCGAGAAAAACCAGGATGTTTCTCTTTCTCTCATTCTACCCCCATTTCACCCCACTTTCTGTCTCTCCTTTGTCTCTCTGCTGTGTGCGTGAGTTTCTTTTATCTCCTCTTTCCACACTCTGCCCCTTATTGCTCCCTCTTGGTATGAAAGCCCAAATAAACGGCATGCTTTGAAGACAGAAATATTTTTATATGATGCCCCCACCCCAACCCCACACTTACCCCCCCTACTTTTAGCACAATCAGATTTAAATTGCTTTACTGGTCTGGTGTTCCAGCTCTGTTAAACCACTCATGACAACAGTGACTGCCAACATGTCAACAATAGTCTCCCTCTCTCTGCCTCTCCCTCATTTTTCTATCCACCAAACCACACTATTGTAGTTTTTCCATGACTTATTCCCTCTCATGGCTTGTTTTCTTTTTTGTTCCCCGTCTGCCCTCATTTAGTCTTTTTTTTTTCTTCTTCTGTGTTTATTTGTGGGTCACCCGACCACATTTGTCTACGTGTTTAAACCCTTTGATAACATCTAAAAAAGCCACCTACGCATCTTGTGAGCCGAACACAAATACTTGACAAATAACTGGGCTGTAGATGCTTCCGAAATTGCTTCACCTGTAAGACAGATGCTGATGTGTGGGTGTTTATGTGTGTGTTTGGCAGGCATGTGCCCCACTGTGGTCTCAAGAGTGCGGTACGTCTATGTTCAGCACCGGCATCTGTGCCTCTGTAAGCGATGACCTAGAACCAAGAGAGACCATCGCTCCAACAGCGCAAAGTAACCGCACATTTGCACCAACACACATACTGAAGCGGAGGAACATGCTGCAACGGCCTTGCTTTAGCTAACCAAATATTTTTAATCTCCCACATATGGCAGGGTGCTCCACATACATGGACATCGTGATCGTGTTGGACGGCTCCAACAGTATCTACCCCTGGTATGAGGTCCAGAACTTCCTCAGCAACATCCTCAGCAAGTTCCACATCAGCTCGGACCAGATGCAGGTAAAAGTGCAAGTCAATGTGTATTTGCACGGACTATAAATATTATTTACATTGGTAATGGAAACTTGTGGGTTTGAATTTGAGTGAGTCTCCCACTTAAACCGCTGGAACCCCTTAGCTGTTGCCCAGAACAGTAAGACAAGCTAGTCTCTTGAGTGAAAACATGCATAGAGTGACACATATAGAGAAGCAGTTTGGCAAAATATGACCAGAATGAATTGCTTTGGTAATGTAAAGGGACGTGAACCGAGCTAGCTTGAGGTTGGGGGAGGAATGGAAGCTGGGAGTGAGGTGGAGGGGGGACATTATTCTGAGCTAAACAAGAGGAGAGAGAGGAGGTTTGGGTTTTGAAAAGGGAGGGTGGGGGGTAAGGGGTAGCAGGCAATGTGAGGTGAAGAGGAAATACCACTGGTTTTTGAATGAATTCGAAAATTCCCCAAGTGCACTGTTTGCTTTAAGAACAGCATTGGTACTTAAAGAGATAGTTCACCCAAGAAACAAGCATCTCAGATGTTGCTTTCCGCAACTATGTACCAGCAAAACCATGAACATGTGTGTGTGCGTTTGCGTGTGTGCATATTCAGGTTGGTATCCTGCAGTATGGTGAGGTAGCAGTCCATGAGTGGTCTCTGAAAGACTACCAGACCACACAGGAGGTGGTGGAGGCCGCCAAGAACATCAGCAGACAAGAGGGACGAGAGACGCGCACTGCATATGCCATCCACATGGCGTGGTAGGCCTGTCAATCACTGTTACTTCACTTTTACTGGCTGATGCACTTTGTACTAAAACATAATATTGGCTGGCCAACTGGAAACTGTCTGACTGTTTGGATTTCAGTATGTTTTCTGTAAATGTATGACTGTATAATTTGACAATCAGGTCTATTTTCTTCTAGCCTGTTCTACTTTCTAATGATATGCTCCAGTATGATCCCATCAGGCTGCTTTTGATTTATGGTTTACCAAGCTATGAGACAAGGATTAGATGAAATAGTGTAACATTCGTACCTCAAGCTGCTCCAATAAATATATACAGCTCATATAAATGACTATGCACCATGTAAAAGGAGTTACTCATAGTGAAGAACACAGTTTTTTTGAGGCATCTGTTTCCAATAAAAAATGTACTGGGCTGTATAGAGGATACACTACAACAGACAACAGACAGAAACAGTTGGCGACTAGCTGAGAAACGTAGTGGATCATTTCATAGATATTTCTCTCAGCCAAGAATAAGCTAAAAGGAAAATGAATATTGGACTTGAATGAAACTTGGATGTTGCTGTGTGTCAGCTGGAAGAGTAAATAAACAACAGGTTCCCATAACAACTTCATGAGAAGATAATTGTCATTGTCAGCGTTGTGTTTACAGCTTGTTGTGCTGCCTTTCAGTGGCCACAAAAATGCAGATTAAAATTAAAGAATCAAAATTAGAATTATTTTTATGTTCATAAAGTTTTGTAACACTTATGCCCCGACCCTACCCGCGACGTCTGTGTCACGTTGCGGCCGCAACGCTGTTTTGGTCCATCGTCCACCCCACCAGAAGATTTAGAAGTGGAGCATTTTACCTGTCAGATTTTGTTAACTTGCTTCAGTTTTAGTCATTTTTTCTCTGTTTCATGTGCCTCTACTGTGAGTTAAAAAAGCTCCATAGTTAAATTGTTTCCCTTTTGCCTTTTTTTAGCTGTTTGCAACATCCATCAAAATTACATTAAAATACAGTTGCGTATGCTTCGCAGAGCTTCTGAAATGTGCTGTGGCTCCTCTGGGGCTGTTGTCTTGGACGGCTGCGCTCTGCCAGCGTAGCTGAAATGTGATGCAGTCGTGTTTGGTGGACTTTAGCAGTTAGGCCTTCTAAGGCATGTTTATGTTGGTTAATGTAAACTTTTAATTAAGAATTATGTAATTGATTAATAACAGCAGTCATAATCGTCCATAAGGACTTCATATTCATGATAAGAGTCAAGTCATGGTCATGATGTGTCAAGTTTGTTATGCACACCACTTTAAATACCCTTTATAACAGCCATTCAAACATGCTCATATTTATGCTTTATAACCCATTTATTAAACAGCTGTAAACATCATTTGTAAGCAGTCCTCACAGTCAGGCTGTCACGCCCCTCTGTGTCACCTTCCTGACTTTTCTTGGTTAAAGTATGTTGGTGGTATTTAAGATCGTAACCCAAGTCTAAAGAAACAGCTCTATAGGTTGAGTGACAGCGGCTAAATGAAAACCTCTGCGTCTTAAAATATCTCTTTCTTTTCAAAATAAAATTCCTGCTTTATTAAAGTCATACCAACATGGAGCACCACACCCAGACCTGATGTGTGGCCATGGCTGCCATTTTGGGATGTGTATCTTGGAGAGGTGTTCTACTTTTGTGCCGGCTCACACACACACACACACACACACACACACACACACACACACACACACACACACACACACAGGTAATTGGAGAGTTCCTGTTTTCTCGTATATTTAAAGGTAAAAGTTGGAGAAGTTTAGGGGGAACATTTAAAAGGTAGTTGAAAAGCAGTGACTGGAAAATGGAGCCAGTTAAATGGTGTAACTGTTGCATTAAAACACCACTGACGGGAAATCCAGACACTACTGTACCTCTCTCTCTGTCAGATGGTGATCAGTAGACTAATCAGCACTGAAGAAACTTGTTTACTTGTTACTCAGAGAGTTACTCAGAGGCCATTTTTAGATAACCAAAGTGAATGTTTTCTGACGCATGCGTGTGTCAGGGTCAGGAAATCAAGGTGTGGTTACAGTTTTTGAAATAATTAGAGAACTTCTGTTTTGACTTGCACAAACATACGTACTCCTACTCACACACACGCACATACAGATGGACAGATAGCAGCGCTGGCACTAGGCAGGAAAGTGACGGGGTAGAAAAACAGTGAGATTAGCTGAGCTGGACCAGTCGGCTGCTGGCTCAGCACGGCTGCAGGTGTGGCACAGTCTGACCCAGCCTGGTCAGCCAAGTAGTGCTCCTGCAGCTGTAAAAGCACACTTACACTACACACATGCACGGATGAACACATACACTCAAATCCTCATATACATTTTGTACTGCTACAAGGGCTGACACTCACTGCATTCATTCCTCGGTCCCCCCAACCTCAACTTTAACCCTCTTCCCTGCATATTTGACCCTTTAACCTTTACCCTAACCTTATCTCTATTAGAAACTTAACCCTAAACCAAAGCACTTAGCTAACATAGCTCCTAAATATATCTGCCTGGAGGCTTTTGATGATTTTATTTTTGTGTGGACAATCAGTAGACACTCACACAGAGTGTTAAGGCTTGAGACCAAGCAGCAAACCTCAGTGGCTGTGAAGTGAAGTGCCAAAACCTGTAATCCCTCAAACAGCTATAACTTGAGACTGGCTACAGTCACCATAAGTCCCCATATTAAAATGTCCAACTTTACAGCACAAATAAACATGTTTACAGCCTGGTACAAAAAATAGTTTTGGTCTTTGTAGCTAATTTACCCGTTTATGACAAATCTACTGAGTCTGTATGAATTTCTATTTAACTAACCTGCTCAAATTTATATTAAGGCTTAAAGTTATTGCATAATTAACAGCGTCTTATATGAGCAACCAGGCGTCATTCAGCCCCCCTCAGGTCCACCGACAATTTTTGCTGATTTTTTTGATTAGCTGGGAGGCTGCAAAGGTATGACTGCCAACATGGCAGCGGCCAGGGGCCAGCACACTCTGAGATCTAAAAGACCTAAAATGAGTCTTTTATATCTACTTTATATCTTCTTCTTCCACATAGTCCACCACGTTAAACTGCCATGTTTCTACAGTAACCAAAATAAAACTAAATACATAAATGTTACAGTATAAAAGTCTAGTAATGTTTGGGGAAAACAAAGAAACTTGTGACAAATGTGAAAATTAGTGCGACACAGTGAGAAAATTGGATCAACAAGATCACATGGAAGCAAAACAAGCTAGGCTAGCTATCATTATCAGAGATATAAAAGATCTCAAACAGTTTGAACAGAGTTTGAGAGACCGTATAGCGTTTCACTTCAGGCTAAAATAATCATCCAACTCTGGGAAAGAAAAAGAAATGAGATATGACTTTTACGTACAGGTTTTACATGGCCACACAGCTTGAGTATTTGTCTATTAACACATCATGTGTCGTAATCCATGCAAAAACCTTCCTGAAGTCAGTCTTAAAGTCACCATGGAGAGACTAACATCTCACAGCCAAGAGATCGTCAGGCACAAACCCTCTGTAATACTGTGTAATGAGTTGTTTTTGTACAGATTAAACAAACGAGTTTCCAAGGTGCCAGTAGGCAGATTTTGTTTCTGTTGGCCAAAGCCATGCTAGCTGTTCCTCTCTGTTTCCAGCCTTTATAGTAAACTAAGCTAATGGATGCTGGTTGTAGCTTCATATTCTCAAAGTGAGTTCCCCAAAATGTTAAAATAATCCTTTGAAATGCCTTGAGCTAAAACCACAATTTTAAAAGTAAAACTTTTGAGCAAGACACTGACCCCAAATTGCTCTCAAGGGTACCTGCACACAGTGCGATGTCGGCATGTAAATGACAGTAATGGAGTGCACAGAGGACACTTTGAACGCAGCGTAGATGACAGACTGATGCATGAACATCAAACAGCCCTCTACAATTGGATTAGCCGCTGATTTTTTACATCGCTCCACCCGTCTGAGAGACGCTCTCACTCACCCCCACCACACACACAAAAGTACACTCACAGACCGCTGCGCTGTGTCATTACCACACTGCTGTGACTCCATAAAATGGGTTGTAAATACAACCAGGCCTCCCAATTAGCTCCACTCACTTTCTCTCCTCTTTCATCTCCCCTTCCCTCTTTCACGTGTCCTTGTGTCTTTCATCATAATTCTTCTGCACGTTCCTCTTTTCGTTTTTTATTCTTTCCTCCTCTCCTTACCTGTCTGTCTTGTCTTACTTATCTCTGTCTTGTCTTGTTATTTGTCTCTCTTCTCTACCACATTTCTTTTCGCTCTTATATCTCTTTCTTCTCTCTTTCCTCACTGTTTTATTTCACTGTATACACCACACAATCTTAATACCACATCAAAGCAGGATTTGCACTCGTTGGTTGTAATATATGGCTTCATTTTACTGTCTTTTACGAGTATTTTAATTTTCATTCCCAATCCCTTTCTCTCCCTTCAAGTAACTTTCCTTAGTTATTCTTATTCCTTTTTACGAGCTATTTCTTCAGACTTTTTTTTTTTTTGCTACCTTTTCTCATCTTCATGCGTCTTTCTTCTTTGTGTCTTATTTTTCTTCTGCTCCTCTGTTCTGTTTTCTCCTCTCCTCTCCTTCTCTGCTCCCTATGTAATTTGCAGACTGCATAGGGGAAACGGTTGTTTTTAACTTTGAGTTTCTTGCGGCTGACCACAATGTTATATTTAGGCAAGGGCTGGAGTTAGGCCTGAAAATGACTGAGTTCACTAGCAGTGACTACTCTCCCCGGTTCACTGTGTGTATGTGCTGTGTATAAGTGTGTCGTGTGTGTGCATTGGTCTGAGGCTTACCAGCCCTATTCAACGCTTGAAACAGGTCCCATTGAGAACAGGTTTCCTGCAGACAAACAGGGTGCGGTGCTCGGGTCTGTTCGTGTGTTTGTCATTTAGGTTTCCTCTCTGTATCATGGCACAAGCGGATGGGAATGCACAGATGCGGTGGTGGATTGCAATGACACATACACACTTCGCGCAATGAACAATTTGAGTCAATTGGCAGCTAATGCATGTGTGTCAAGTATGACTAATATAGATGTGGCAAGGTCCAGTTGTGATTTGGACCATTTATATCTGGCTTGATGGGAAGGAGCTTGAATCCAGTGTCTCAGAGGCTATTCATTTACTCAGAGAAGCTCTATAAATTGTATATTATCTTATGGGAGGTGTTTATTTAAGATTTTAGGCAACCAAGCCACTGATACTCCCTGGTATCTTCCCTCTCCCTCAGATTCTTTCACTCCTTGTACGTCTATTTTCATTCTCTTTCTTTCTTTTGCTCTCTGGCGTGATTGAAGATCATTTAGCTGGATGTTTTTCACAAAACCAGCTCAGTCCATCCTTTCTTTCTCTTTAGCACGGAGGCGTTCAGTGCTGAGCGTGGAGCCAGGGAGGGCGCCACCAAGGTGATGATCGTAGTGACAGACGGAGAGTCACATGACGGAGAGGAGCTGCCAGACGCCCTGATGGAGTGCGAGAACAGAAACATCACCAGATACGCTATCGCTGTGAGTGCAAACCTTAAGGAATCGTAATTAAGGGGTTTTATTTGAGTCTCTTAATGCTCGAAATGAGTGCAGAACACACAAACAACCAACCAACATTATCAGCAGGGTGTGTAGAGCATCCCTAACATTCCTCAAACATTGTATGAAAATGGTATGGAGGCCATGTACACCCTCAAGCAACCACACAATACCACTCCCCCAAAAATAACATCTCCAAATTACCAAATGAACCCCTTGGGTCTACTAAAATAGCCAAGTGGGAACAAAAACTCTTCCTTTTCCAGCCCCACCCGACCCCCTCTACACACAGACACACACCCTGAGTGGTGGCACGGTTTCAGTGTCAGCGGGGCAGACAGACTCTAGTGGCAGAGCTGGTTGCAGACCCCTCCCTTCACCCACAAGAGAAGCTGGGGAACCTCCAGACTCCGCTAGAACCACAGAAGAAGAGAACACGAGCCAGCATGGAGGAGAAGTGGCAGAGTTCCACTATAGAAATATGCGTAGACGGTGGAGATTACATATACCCAGTAATCTATGGATGGAGACATTCACTTGGTCGCACTCTGTTTGGGTAGCCCTGAGGCATGAATTATAATAAAGTTTGGTTGGTTTGTGCTAAAATTGGTTTGGAAGATTTACTGTAAAAAAATAATAATAATATGGTTTAAAATGCCTCTGAGACGACAGGTCCTGCTCTTTGATCAAACTTGGATCTCATTAAAAAGTCTCGTACTGTCTTACTTAAGGAAGACATCTTGGGAAATTAAGGGCACTCTGTCCTTAAAGCATTAAGAGATGACAGCCCTGATGAAGGCGTCATGCTGAAACATATTGGTCTTGGATTTGAGATAACACAACAGAGGAGAGAGAAACTGTGTTACACCAATACACCATCTTTTGTAGTTTATTGTAAACCAAAGAACTTCATTGAAAAACTAAAATTTCTACCTCATGGAGATGTGAGAGTCAAGAGAAAAGTCAGAGAATCGCCAGTGCAGTGTCTGCACAATACATACAGAATGTGGCAATACAACCAGTAGTTTTTGAGATATTTCTGTCTGGACCAAAGCGACGGACAGACAGACAGACAGACAGACGGACAGACGGACAGACAGACAGACAGACAGACAGATGGACAGACAGACAGACAGTCTGGCATCCATAGAAAATTCAGCAGCAGCATCTCACTGACCCTTTAAACAGCTGACAGAAAGGCGTGCTGTGCTTTGGTCTAAATCCTGACCATCCTAGTGTGAAAACAGGGTGTGGATAAAGATTTGCAAGACATAAATTGTGTCAGGACGTGTTGTTATGGCTAAATCACTGCGTGCTGCTTAAAAACTCTCTGTGGCAGATGCAGAACATAATGCTAGCTCAACAAAAGTTCAAATTTGAGAGGAGGAAACAGCCAGGGACAAGAGAGAGTCGAGAGAGTCAAGGCACGGGTAGAGCAGATATTGCATAC
Source organism: Protonibea diacanthus (assembly GCA_028641955.1). Lineage (NCBI taxonomy): Eukaryota > Metazoa > Chordata > Actinopteri > Sciaenidae > Protonibea > Protonibea diacanthus. The sequence goes on along the minus strand of CM053983.1, from coordinate 16,157,865 downwards.
GCAGCCATCAGTGCAAACAGAAACGCAAAACTGGACGGAGAGAACAAGAGAGAATGAGGTGGCTTTGTGGTCAAGTGTTTGACTAAAACGTCAAAAGTGATGACAGGTACTACTTGTTTTGATATTGCTGTCAGTGCTGCTGCCTGTGTGTGTGTGTGTGTGTGCAAATGGCTCACAGGGGAAGGCAGAGCTTTCAAAACAAGAGCATGGTCACTACAGACTGTGTTTAATACATCAGTGCAGGTCAGGAGCTGGAAGGAGGATAAGCTTCTGCAGACCTGTGTATTTATGTTTGTCCACTTATATTCATATATTTAAATGTCATTGTGTTTCCAAATCCTTTAATCCTTTAAAACTGGAATGTACTTTTTACTTTGTGTTATATCCTCCTCTTTCTCCGTTCATGTCTGTAAAAACCAGCGGCAGAGTTGGCAGCCTGGAATTTCTCTATAAGATCTTAATGTACATATTTATACGTAGGTTCTCTTCACGTTACACACTGCACCACTCTCCATCCCCTATACCCTTTGAAAACAGAGGATTTCCTTAGTTTACTTGGCAGCTGGAGTCACAGGGGGAGATTCTTGGGTTTGGTTTCTCTTATGGAATTTTCTCATTTGTACTTCAGGCGTTAAGCCATAGGCCACTGCTGCTACAGTATATCTTCCTCATCAGTCATCTCTTCACCTCACGGCTAGGCCTGTGCTCCTCATTTACAAATCTCTGGTGGCTACCATTTCCTCCGTTCTTATGTTTTCCACTCAATTTGTTGCCTTTAGCTATTGCTTAATTGCTAGTAAATTACACCGGCTGTGAAGTGTGTTTATTTTCTTTTTAATTCACAGCTCAATCCTACAGTTCCAGGAGGCGGTGGCAGAAGTGTTCAGATCTTTAACTTAAGTAAAAGTACTAATACCACACTGTGAAAGTCCTGCATTCAAAACCTTATTTGAGAAAGTTGTTTCGGATGTGTATGTTGCACTTTACTGCAGTGGTTGTACTAATTTGAACTCCTTTATGTACTTTACTTACAGCAATTATCTTTTCTGCATTATATTTTAAAGACCTCAAACAACGACCTGTGACAACGTATCTTCCAGCTAATCCAATGAGCGTTCAAATAGTTTAAATTGTTCATTAAGCTCAAGAAGTAGGAGTATTTTCTCAACTCTATAAGGGAACTGTTACATTTTCGGTTTTGTGTTTTGACTTAAAATGCAGAGACAGAGGCTGGTACAGTCTTATGATGATTATTATGAGAATTAACACAAAAAGCAGGTGATGGTGGCTGAAGGTTGGCGTCACAGGTGACGTAAGGCAAGCAGATCAGGGGATTCACTGGAGAACATCAGTTGAACAAAACAAAGCACACTGGAAAATTGCACACAAAGAAAAACTTGAATGAGTCTTGATGTCAAAAACAATAGATAGAGACTTTACAAACTATACGAGTATGGCAGGAGTGGTGTCTCGACCAGGCGTGGTTTTTACTGGATAGGAAGGATATGAACATTTGCATTATTAAAACTAACCAGCAACTAAAGCTGTCAGACAAATGTAGTGGTGGAAAGGCAAAAATAATTACTCAATAATTATCTCAAATTTGTACTTTCGTATTGTTCCAGGTTACTTGTGAGCTACTTTAGAGTATGGAGGAGTGGAGTTGGCCCTCTCTTCTCTTTCCTCAGATTTCTATGATGAAGACACCGTAGTGTTGAAATGTCTGTTTTCAGATTTAAAGCCTGCAAATCACTCAGAGGTCTCAGGTCCATGTTTTATCCTTGGAGGTTTGCTCTCCTCAGACTGAGCACCTGATTCAAACTTGCAAACTGCTGGAAGATGCACAGAGAGCCTTGTTTCATCTCTCTTCACTGTACCTCAGAAACATGGAGAAGTAATTCTTCCGATTCATGCCAAAAAGTCTGTTTATGCTCTCTGTTTCTCAGCCCCTTTCTCTGCGTCAGTGTTTTATTGAGCTTGTGTTATCTGCTTATTCATTCATCGTACTCTCTGTTTTTAAAGTAGTTTTCCCATCTCTCTCTTTCTCTCACGCTGGGCTCCAGGTTCTTGGTCATTACATCCGCCGGCAGCAGGACCCGGAGACGTTCATTACTGAGATCAAGTATATCGCCAGTGACCCTGACGACAAATACTTTTTCAATGTGACCGATGAAGCTGCGCTCAATGACATCGTGGATGCCCTGGGAGATCGCATCTTCACGTTGGAAGGTTTGTGGAGGAAGGAAAGAAAGGTTTAAGATGTACAACACCCATACTATATTAAACATTTTATTTAGCTGCTTGCTGACAAAATAATTCACAGTATTTACAGCAACGCTGTCGGATTAATCAGCTCATTTTGTCTGAGAAAGAAGTGGAAAGATGAAACACAAGAATACGAGACGAAACTGGAGAAACAATATTTTAGAGGGAGGAAGAAAGTGAAGGAGGATTAGGTCAGTGTGAGAAAATAAACAGCGGCCCTGCAGAGGAAGCAAGAAGAGGAAAAGAAGGTAGAGGGAGTGTACAGCTATCACAATAGTTGTGGGAACGTGAGAGGAAGGTTGATGAAAAGCGATGCCATCCTTCAACTGTTTAGGGAAATCAGAGAGGAAGGGACAGGGGGAAAGGAAAGGGTGAGGCAAGTCTGCCACCTGTGGAGGTTGCTAATGATGAAGATCAGATCCTGAGAGGGAGAGGAAGGAAGGGAGGAGATGTGTAAAGAAAAATGATGACTCAGAAGACTCACTTTCTGTCTTTGTCCGCTTGTAGGCACGCTGGGCTACAACGAGAGCTCGTTCCACATGGAGATGTCTCAGATCGGCTTCTCCACGCACACACTGGATGTAAGTCCAGTCCAGCTGTTCTTCTTTGTGCGATGCGCATGTGTTTGACCTGTGTGTCTCATCGGTGTCCTTCTCCACTCTGCAGGACGGCATCCTGTTTGGGATGGTGGGTGCCTATGACTGGGATGGTGGAGTGTTGAAGGAAGGGACCAACGGACGAATCATGCCGCCCAGAGAGGCTTTTGAAAGCGAGTTTCCACTGGAGCTCAAAAATCATGCTGCTTATTTAGGTACCCACATGTCACACCACTGAACACGACACTAAAAGAATCATACTTGTGGTTTTTACTTATTAGTACATGATTATTACACAGATTATTGCGTTATTGTGTGGTTTTTTTTCCTTGGACTGATTTGAAAAGTCTGTCAACCAGGGTGGTGCATTCATGTGTTGGTGGCAAAGGCAAAGACAAGAGAAGCTTAGAGCCATTAACCTACAAATGGGCTTTATTTGTTTAAGCCCAAATTAACCCCCACCTACAAGTTTTGATTTTAGGATTGGGGATTATATATATATATATATAAAAATTAATTTTCTTTTCTAAATAAATCATTTCACCTGTAAAATATCTGAAAATATTGTAATTAAATTAAATTAAATCCCAAACTGGAATCTTCAAATTGCTTGCTTTGTCTGACCCTAAAGATATTCAGTTTAATATCACATTCAAAATAAATGTCAGACAGTGAACCTCTGGCCCTTTTGGGGCCTCTGACACTGGAGTGTCTGGAGCCCTGAGGCAGTTTACCTGCTTCGCCTAGTTCATAATCCGTCTTTAGCTGACTGCTAACAAACTGAAACCTCCCAAATTCACATGATCGTTTCCAAATATCCTTGTTTGTTTATTGTTTATCTTTCAGGTTTAATATTCTTGAAACATAACTTGTGAATGAACTCCTATTCTCTAAAATCCCACGTCAAAGCTTTCCACCAGCATATAAAAAACACTCCACTCCAGAGAAGGCTGAAGTCAGACCACACTTAAAACTACAAGAGCATGCAATGTGATGCAAATACATTCTTGATTTGTATTAATGGATTAAAACACTCAACACCAGTATGACTCTGGCCACAGTGTTGGATGATGTGTGTGTGTGTGTCTGCAGGTTACACAGTGTCGTCTGTGGTAGTTGGTGACTGGAGGAGGCTGTATGTAGCTGGGGCTCCTCGATTCAAACACAAAGGCAAAGTCATCCTGTTTGAACTCAGCGATGATGGCGATGTCAATATTGTACAGGCTCTTAATGGAGAACAGGTAAAGCTCTCTCTCCTGTGTCACTTTTTGTTGTTTATTTATTTGTAGCAGAGAACAGACAAGCAGAGTTGACCAGATATTAAAGCGAGGGCTCCACCTACTGGAAATAAGCTGAAAGGACATGTTTGCGTCTGTAGATTGGATCATACTATGGCAGCGAGGTGTGTGGGCTGGACATCGACCAGGATGGCATCACTGATGTCCTTCTGGTCGCAGCGCCAATGTACCTGGGCTCAGGAAACAAGGAGGCTGGTAGAGTCTACATATACACCCTCAGTGGGGTAAGACAACAGTGGTAGTGATCACTCACATCATTTTCAACACTTATCAAACTGATATTTTCTCAGGAGACTGACAATAATATCTATTTTTCAGCCCCTGTGATGTATTCTGTTACCTCCAACTCTTCCATCTTCCTCCCCTCCTCTCTCTTTTCTCCCAGGAGGAGGTCTTTGTATCTAATGGCACTCTGAAGTCTGAGGAAAAGTCCCAGGATGCCAGGTTTGGTTATGCTCTGGCACCCGCTCCAGACCTCAACCACGACGGCTTCACTGACCTGCTGGTGGGAGCCCCCCTGGAGGATGAACACAAGGGTGCCATCTATGTGTACCATGGAGACGGTATTCACATCATCCACAATTATAAGCAGGTACTTGTCATTTGCTTACAGTTACATTGTCACTGGTGTGTTTGAGGATTCAATCAAACTGATTTCTGCTCTCGTTTCTGCCTCTCAGCGTATTTCAGGGTCATCGATTTCCCCCTCCCTGCAGTATTTTGGCCGCAGTGTGAGCGCTCGGTTGGACTTGGATGGGGATGAGCTAATAGACTTGGCAGTGGGAGCGCAGGGCAATGCTGTGCTGCTCAGGTGGGTAGAGACACAGTTGGGAAGGTAGGGAAGGGCATTGCTGGAACAAATTTTATTTTATAGCTGCAAGCACTGAGAGATAATAAAACTAGATATTAAATGCAACATCTGTAGCCAGCTAGTTATATTTAATGTCCTTTGTAGATTCATTTACATGGCTAAAGATGAAATCCTGCTTTTATCTTCCATTGTCTCTCATTGTCTCCACAGCTCTCGGAGCATAGTCCAGATCAATGTGAGTTTGTCCTTCCAGCCACACTCCATCAATGTCATTCAGAAGACATGCCAGAGGGGAGGCAGAGAATCAGCCTGTCTCAATGCCACCGCCTGCTTCACGACCGTCTCCCGCTCACCAGGACCACACAGCAACAGCTTCGGTATAACACGTTATTTTTTTCATTGACCCCAAATTCGCAGGCTTGCCTCTCCTAATCCTTGTCAAGGATTAACAATCACTATAAGTGTTGTGAATTGGTCAGGTGCACAAATGATTGGAATGGGACTTTTCCAAAATTCACCATCTGTTCCAACTGCCTGCTCCCTCCTCAGATCTGTGGGTGTCAGCCATGTTGGACGACAGGAAGTTGTCGGCGCGGGCTCTGTTTGACGACAGCTCCCACCGACAGACCCAGCTGGCAGTCCGAGTTCACACAGGACAAACTGTGTGCCACAAATTGCCCTTCCATGTCTATGTGAGTCTCTGCGCTCACGTCGACCACAAGTTTGACATTGAAACATCATTCATACTCGCGCGTATGCGGCAGAGAGACACTTTATTTGTTTCTGTCTTTCTCGTAGGACACAGCAGACTACATCCGTCCAATTAGCTTCTCGCTGCGATTTAAGATCAACAACACAGAGAGCGGCCCAGTGTTGGATGAAGGCTGGCCAACAACTGTCAAGAAATCTGTGAGTGGCACAACACTGACTGCTCTCATTAGTAACTTTCTTATTGCATTTCCTCCCTCTTTTTTCCATCAAACATGCCGTCCTCTCCATGTGTTCCTCTTCAGATCCAGTTCTTTAAAGACTGCGGTGAGGACGATGTGTGTACAACAGACCTGGTGCTGCAGGCTCACATGGACATATCCGGGACAAAGTACATATTTGAAACATTCCCTTATACTCTTCTCTTTCCACACGAGTTTGACGAGATCAGACACCTTCTCGGTTTAGTGAGTTCTCATTGTGTTTCCTCCGCAGACAGAAGCCTTATGTGATTCGCAGCCCTCGTAGGCGTCTGGCGGTGGAGGTGCAGCTTAAGAACAGACTGGAAAACGCCTACAACACCAGCCTGACGCTGCACTATTCACGCAACCTGCACTTTTCCAGCCTTAGCATCAGGGTAAACCACACATACACACCTAACATATGCAAGTCACACACACGTGTGCACAGATCTTATATATATACAAACTAATGCACAATTACCGTTTCTCGCCTTCTTTTCATGTAGGAGGATGCCCATTTTAAGATTGAGTGTACAGCACTTGGTGCCAACAGCCACTCGTGTAATGTCAGCTACCCAGTATTTCGCTCCCAGTCAAAAGTATGTCCACGCTGTGGAAATAGCTCCATCACTCTCTCGACTCAGCCTACTCATACTTCACTGCTCCAGGTGAAATGTGTCACTTCAGCTTTGTTTTTCTTTTTTTTCTCTTTTGGTGTTTGCAGGTTAACTTCATGTTGGAGTTTGAGTTCAGCTGCACGTCTCTGCAAAGCCGAGTTCTGATGAAGCTTAACGCTGCCAGGTAGCTGCTTACTAAAGCAACAAGTTGTGCACACGGCATGCACGCAGTTCACAAAGATAAAGGAGATTAAAAATGTGCTCTCTTCTACAGCGACAGCGTGGAGAGAGAAGATACGTTGGGGGACAACAGTGTTCAGCTGCAGAGTTTTGTTCAGTATGAGCCAGACTTGTTTGTTAGCAGGTATGCGTGTATGCAGCATACTGTGTGTATGATTCAGCCATCATATATTTTAGCTACTTCAAATACATTTTTGCATTTGTGTTTTTTCCGTACAGCGACTCTAATTTGAACCGATACGAGGTCCACCCTACTCGGACAGTGTCAGAGGCAACTGGACCAGAGTTCTACACACACCTCAGGGTAAATCTACAGCCTGCGTGCTCATTTTATTGGCTTCAAGATTTTGTAGCTCTCCCAGTAAAAAGCATATTTGAATCAAAACACTGTTTTTTCTTTGTGTTTGTAGCTGCAGAATCTCGGCTGTTACTCTGTGAGTAATCTGGAGCTCAGGCTGCATCTGCCCTCTGTGGCTGCGGGAGACAGAGTCTTCATGACCGTCACTGATGTCTTTTCATACAACGTGAGTTGCGCTGCCGCAAGAGTGTTTGTACCTCTCTATTAGATCATATCTGACATGTTTAAATTGTCCCATAGGCCACAGGGGTGAACTGCAGCGTGCTGAGTGATCTGGCCCAGCTGAAGGCCAGACAGAGGGACGTACGCTCCCTTCATCCTGAAGACATGATGCAGAATGACATACTGGTGAGGCCCCCGGTGGCACAGCAGCTACTGAACAGCGTGCGGCATCAGTGTTCACATTAACATGCTGTTTGTTTGTATGTTTTAGAACTGCAGCAGGTCATGGTGCACTGAGGTCGTCTGTGAAGTCCAGCAGCTTGGGGAAGGGAAGGCCGCCGTCATTCGCGTCAGCCGCAGAGTTCATGATGATTTTTTCCGAAAAGTGAGCGTGCAGATGTTCATTTCAGGCCATTTTATTCTGTCCTGCGACACAAATGTGATCCTCACCTCTGTGTCTCTGTTTGCAGGCCAAATATAAGTCAGTTAGGATAATGGGCGCGTATCGCCTCGTAGCTCAGCAGACTAACCTCATCACTCTGGGCACGGAAACAGTTTGGAGGGAGGTAAGAAGTCTGTAGTGTGATTTTGAGATCCTGAGCAGAATGAGCGGTGACATTTTCATTCTCTAAATCTCTCCCCTCATGTATTTTTCTGTAGACTGTGTTGGAGGTGCTAAAGGGCAGAGCTATTCCCATCTCGCTGTGGATTCTGATTGGTAGCATCATCGGAGGCTTGCTGCTACTGGCTCTTATCATTTTCATACTATGGAAGGTACTTTCGCGTAACATTTACCTTCAAGTTTCATCAGACAATTTTACAGATTGAGTATTAATAACTATCTCACTTCTCGTCAGCTGGGATTCTTCACACGCAAACAGAGAGGAGAGGATGAAAACCATGAGGACTGAGCCCAACCTTTGCTGCCATGACGACAGTCATCTGCAGCGATGATTACCAGGAGTCCATCTCATACCAGGCACACAGAGAGAGAGACAGTCCTGGGATTGGACTCGACACACAGATGCAACAGGGACCTCCAGGACCAAAGAGAGCATTTGAGGGTCCAAGAGAAATGCACTACCCACTATCTTCAGGGTCGGGAGCACTTATGTAAATAATCTCTTTCTAAGTTTAAAGAAAAACCAAAGTGTATTAAACCACAATTCTTCTATTTAATATACAGACTTCTTCATGGTTTCACATTTCAAACAATCACTTTGTCATATGTTTGTCTTACAGTTTTGTGTTTGTTCTTTAATGAAATTAAAACTGTTGAAAAGATGAATTCTTGTGCTCAGTTTATTGATTTGCCGGCGCTGGTGATAAAAACAAGCAAAATAATCTACTCGGATTTTATATCACTCCAAACTGAAACAATCCAGTCATACAAACTATAAAACAGTCATACTTGACAGCATTCATACGCAAAACAGCAAATGGACTATGTGTTAGTTGTTAGTTGGTTGCTTGTGCATCCGGTTCTCAGCCTGTGGTGGTGGATTTGACGTACGATTCTAGTAGGAAGATGGTTTCATCTACCTGGTTCTCTGCTGAATCTAACCTGGAGGGGGAAAGAACAATAGTGAGGATGCTAAACAAATAAACTTGCATAAAAAGGTCATTTTAGTTTTGTTTTGTGCGCCTACTTGTTGATATGAAGTCGTAAGGCCTCCAGCTGTTGCTTTTCAGGAGCAGTGATCATCTCCTCGACCTCTGTCAGCTGCTCAGGCTCGGCCCCGCTGGCCTGCAGAGATGCCAGAATGGCCTCGATTCGCTGGGATTTCTCCAGTAGACGCCTGCCGGTCAAGCAGAAAAAACAATCAGCCACTGGTCTGTGACAAGGCGTACAAGTCAGACAACTTTTAAAGTTGATCACGTGCGAGTCTGATCCTGGCTTCCAAGGACAAAAAGACAACATGGGGACAGTTTAACTCACTTGCTCTCTTTGGTCTCAAACAGGCGCCGCTCTATGAGGTTGGCTACTGTCTGCACAGAGAAAAATGTCCAGAGATGGAGACGAGACATTAGTAAAGGCAACCGAATACATGCCACTGGTACTCCTCTTCTAGTCAGAGCCCTGAAGGTTACTGTACGTGAATTGTTTTACCTTGTAGCAGTTCTGAAGCAGCATCCTAGCAGTTGGGAGTTGGTTGACGGTGTAAAGATAGAAGGTACGAGAGGGAGCGTAGTCTGGAGTCTTTGGGATTTCCTGAAGAAGAAATAATATTGTAGACGTTCAGAGAGAAGGTAGATTAGAGAGGAAGAACTAGGGCTGTTCCCTCAAATAACTCAAATAATCTAGGTGTGTCTGTTTTGACCTAGACAAACCTCAGTGAATTTGCCAAATGGTCACTTTTATTAAACTTCTTCTCCCTAATTGTCCACAGGATAAAAGATTAGGCTACGATGCTTTGTGGGTCTAGTCTTAAAAATATCTCAATCACTTAGTGCATCTTCCATAAGTGTGCCAAACAATTTTCAAAGTAGGTTTTTGGATCAGATTTTTTTTTTTTTTTTTGGATTACTCCTACTTTCCAGGCAGTCGCTCATGTTAATACACCAAGAAAATTGGCCTAAAGAGACTTGAAACTTGCTTTGTATATTTTAATCCATCACAGCGATCAGCATGTCCTCTAAGTTACAAATCATTTCTGGAAACAGTTATGAGGATGGGCGGACTGTTTGGGAAGCTCGATTGGATTGGAACTGAAAACAGTAGCTTGGTATGAAAAGAGGAATGGTGAGAGCATCTTCACATGTCAGGCTTGTACCTGTAGCTGGACCAGGTTCTCTGAAAGCAGCGTGTAGAGCATGTCTTTAGCCTCTTTGGCAGGAACCATGGCAAAATCCTCCACCTGCTTCTGCTCCAGGTGACGTTTCCTCAGCAAAAGACGGAAGATGCGCGCCGATCGGGATCCAAATCTGATGACAGGTTAAAATGACTAAATTATTTAGGATCATAACAGGACAATCGCATGTAAACACAATTTACAAATACACTCTCACTTACCTCTCCTGTACTACAGACTCGAGCGTGGCCCGAGCCAGATTGGCCAGCGCTCTGTGCAGATCTGAGAAGAGAGTTAAGAAAAGTGCCTATGCTTTGTGCTTCATGAATAAAATGGCACAAAACAGTGTGTCCTCTACATTAAAAAGGATACTGACGACATACATCCCTCCTCCACTTTCACCAGCCTTCCCCACAAACTCCATCTAAAAGAAACACATGATTAGATCTGAAGAGATCTTGCAAATAAAAATTTAGACTGGAAAATGTGTCATGTGCCTTGCAGCAGTCATACCGGGTCATCAACCAGTAGCGTGAGGTACTGGTCTAAGATGGGTCTGGGGATGTTGTAACTACTTGGGAGCGATCTGAAGATCTCATTGGCTGAGAGGGGCTTTGTGCAGGTGGCTGTGGGCGACGTCGTCACCTCACTCATCCTCAGCATCGTCCTCACTATCTCGCTGCTAGTCTAAGTTATTAAAATGATTCAGAGAGACAAATCGTTATAATCATAAACAATCGGAATATCAAAACAATTTTTCACTTTCTTGCAGAGAGCTGGATGCTCTCAACAGCTAGCCTGGCTCTGTCTATAGGCAACAAAATCCACCTACAAGCCTCTAAATCTCACTAATTAACATGATATGTCGTGTTTGTTTAATCCACAAGTTTAAAATGACAATTTTTGTATTCTTTGGCGAGGCACAGTAACTTATTGGCGTCTTGCCATCAGTGTCAGGTTGCCAGGCAAACAGTGGATCATCTTAATTTATGAGCTTTAACTGCGCTGGTGGGCACACACCCAGGCGAGCAGTCTCCTCATTTCCAGTCTCAGCTTCATACAGTTAAAGGAGTGCTATCAATCTTCTGTTTTATCGATCTAAAGAAAGAAACTAAGCACACTTCCCCCAAGTGACTATTGTGTAAACCTGACCTGGTCCAGTTTGTTGGCTACAGCACTGATGATAGCCTGGTCTCTGAAGTGAAGATGGAACCTCTCAAAATTTACCTGCCAGTAAATCCCCTCATCACCATGTGTCTGAGAGGAAGAGATGAGAAACAAACACAAAAGATGAGCAATACATTAAACGCAGGGTGGGTAGTAACACATTACAAGAAACACACAGATTTTAAAAAAAGTATTTTTTGGAAAGGAATGTTTTCAATTTTCTTTTTTAAAATACTTTAACTGTTTACTCTAATATATTTTATAATATAATATATCTACTTTTCACTTCTCTAAATTTGCAAATTAGTCTGCTCTGAATGTGGGTTGATTTTAGTGTTGGGGCGTGTGAGGAGCACCTCTACTGCCAGTTGCCAGCTGGCTGAGAGAAAAACAAGCGCCACCTGTTTTCTGACTATGATGCAATATCAGTGGAGCAAAACCAAGAACAAGAGGCAGCATCCAGCCACATCTAGCCACACTTTTTACAGGTTACAAAATGAAGTTTTTGCTGTGCCTCCTGAAAAACACTCAGATCTCCGCTTTCTTCAGTTAATCAATCAGTCTTGTAACCTCAGTGAACATAATGAGGTAAGTTGCACTTAGCTGACATTAGTTAAGCTATTTTTTTTAACCAGGTACTTTTTTTTGCTTTTACTCGAGTAGGTTTCTCCAGTGATTTTTGAATGGGAGTAATTGTACGTATACTTGGAAGTTGATTAGACAGGGAAACAGAGGTTTAAAAGTGCAGTACCTGTGTAAAAAGTGTAACTAACATCTTCAAAACACTCACCTCTGTATCCATTTTAGCCTTCTTTGCGTTCCTTTGGTCCTCTCCATCCTCACTGGGGAGCTGTCGTTTGCCTCGCCCTATGAGTGTCACATGAGGCACCTTGTAACAGTCGGGGAAGCTCTCTGCTGTGGGCTGGTCGGTGCTAACAGGAGCAGCACCAGCACCAGGGGTGGGGGTTGCTGGAGCAGCTGGAGTGGCGCTGTCATTTTTTCCTGCTCCCCCCATTGGAGGGCAGCGCTGAAGAAAATGGGTCTCCACCAAATTGGAGAAGGTAGAGGATACTTCACTGTATTCCATGCTGCGGCCCTCTAAAATGACAGGAAAGACAAGGAAAAAATTTCTGTTGTAGTTTATATTTTGGACCACACACAGAAGCCTTCGATACACCCAGACACTAACCCTCCATGTTCTGCGTGAGGCGGTCGGCGACTGTTTTAACCGTGCTGCTCATGGTCATGTCACCTCTCTGTAGTAACTCCTCTATGATTAGCTCTCCGGTGTCACCGTATAGGGTTTTGGCGGTGTAGATGTAGCGTGGGTATCGCAGGATCCTCAGAATCCGATCACAGCTGGTCCGATACTCTGTGGGGCTCCCAGGTCCTCTACGACCTGAGCTAAACACACAGGCCCCATGCTGCACGAGCACACACAGGGACTTCTTAACCTACATTGAGACAGAAAAAGAGATTATGACTCCCTTTACAACCACACACAACCACATTAATATTAATTAATAGTCAAAATAAGGCAGAAAATTTGTGCACATTTGTGCATATATTTGTATATTGTCCATAGCATTTACTGTTGCTGTTCAAAAAAAAATATGTATAAACTAATTATGTTTTTATTCTCCCTGACATTGTTCCACTTATGACACAACCTGCGGCAACATTACTCTCTAACATGGCTATACATGGGCATGTAATGAGGTTTCTGGGGCAGAAACCTAGCCGTCATGTAAAGGGAGGACAGGTTCTTCATTTAAACTGATGATGCAAAAAACTACAGCTGCTTTAAGTGTGTGTAAATCCACTGCATATTACAGCTACAATAGCTTTAACTGTCCACCAAAGACTGGACTGCTAAACTCTTGAAAATGCTAAGAAGCAGCATATATACTGCTAAATATATAATGTACAATAATATTTCCATGGTGTGCAGTAGAGACACTAACAGCCTAGAGACAATGAGTGTAAGAGTGTTACCAGGTCCAATGAGATGCCCGTCTCATGAATAATGGTTCTTAAATTCTGTGCTCCACTTCTGAGCAGGTGTGTTGCCACTTTTGCCACCACTTCTCCAAAGTGCTCCCGCAGCAGGAGACCACACAGACGCAACTCCTGGGCAGTCATCTGTACAGACACGCAGATGAAGAGAAGTCTCACGCTTTGACTCACTACAAGTTTCCTGACAACATACCTGCCTCAAGCACCTGCCTCAACACAAAAGTCTCAGTTAATACGCACTATATACTGATTGACCTTTCCAGAACTCATCACTAAATAAAAGAGTGAGAGCAGAGAGCTTGTCATGATTGCAAGGAATTACAGGGAAATAAAGGCCTTTTACACAAGGTGTGAAAAGTATCATGTTGGGGGAGAACTTCAGTTGCTATGGACAAACATGGGTTGCTATGTGTTCCTTTATGAAAAATATACAAAGAGAAATTATAAATGTACATCTTATTACTCGCTTTTCGAACAATCAGATACAGCAGTAACAATATTAACGGTGGCTCTGTTTTATTCCCAGTAGGCCATTACAGTGTGGCAGTGAGCCATGAACAGTAAAAGGACCCTGAAATTGAAGCAGCACAACTGAATACAGCCATCATTAATCCTTAAAATCCTAAAATTAATAGAAATTATAATAATATTATTGTTTACAGTGGCATCCCATCCCTCCAGCGGAGTTCAGAAATTTGGAGAATCTACTGTATGCCAGGTGCCTGCCTGAAGTGATCTTCGATCTGTGGCTTTCAAAAACAATCCAGAAACATGGAAGACAGAAAGGGCTCTCTGACTGACTTTCACACAGCAACAATGAGGCTGCTAATGATTATTTTCATTTTATTGATTAATCTAACAACAATTATTGACCCAAAAGTTGACATCTTCATATATTTTGTTTTGTCCCAAAACCAAAAGATTACAGTAATATAAAACAGAAAAGCAGGAAATTCTCTCATCTTGCATGCTTGAACTAAACACTGTTTTGGCACATTTGTTTGAACAGTTGCAGGTGTATTTCCTGTCTGTTAATAAAATATCCATCACAGCATTAATAAGATAAAACAGATTCAAAGGTCCAGTGTGTAAGACAAAAGGCCATGTCTAGATCAGTGTTTGGTTTGTCTGTTCTGGGCTACTGTAGAAAAATGGTGGTTCAACTTAGCGGATCCGCTCTCCCTCTAGCTAAAAAGGGCTCATTTTAAAGACAATGACACAACAACAACAACACTTCTTATACTCAGATGATTACACACTAATGGAAACACACCAATGAATATTATATAATATTCCTGCTAATAGATACTCCTAAATCTTACACACTGGACCTTTAAATGAACTGAAGTAAAAGTCAAAATATCTTGGATTCTGCTGCTTTGATTTGGACCATCATTTTGTCATTTTGTATTTTGTTTATGGCTCTCAAAGCTTCATGAAAGTATAATAATAAACCAGTGGAGTGTTTCTTTAAAGCACCAACCATGGTTAATAGACTTCTCTGGGAAAAGAAACTAGATGTACAGGAGGTAATTTCTAATATAAGAAGAAACATTCCTGAGTTCAATTTCACAAATACATTACTTGTAGTACTTTTAGCAATATTAATAAAGGGCTACACTGGTGCACAGTGACCAATATAAGCAGTTTATCTTTAATATCTAGTAACTACTTTAAAGGTGTAAAGCATGTAAGATTTTGTGACATATAGCGGTGAACCTGCAGATTGCAACCTACTGAACACCCCTCACCTCATACCTTATCCGAGGCTAGTGGGAGAACCTAAAGTGGGTATGAAACTTGTGAAAAACGTGACAGGCCCTATCTAGAGCTTGTGTTTGGTTTTGTCCATTCTGGGCTACTGTAGAAACATGGCAGACTCCGTAGAAGAGGACCCGCTCCCTCTGTAGATATAAAAGGCTCTTTCCAAAGTAACAAAAACATTTAAATTCCTATTTTCAGGTGATTATACACTAATGGAAACACACCTATGACTAGTATATTCCACAGTTAGCCAATAAATTCCCCTAAATTTTACACACTGTACCTTTAAAAGACACATAAGCTTATTTTTACTGACGCAATGTTACAAATGAACCTTGTGCTGACCAGACAACTCAAACACTTTGAATGCTAACTGCTCCTTCAGGATTTTTAACAAACCTTCCCGTGGGTGAAGTTTCTGGTAGTCCTTGTTCTCAAGCATCCATCCCCGCAAACAGACAGAGGACTAAACACATGCGGCTCGCTCGTTTCTCTCACTGACAACACACCAACAACACTTCCGCTCCTCGGCCTCCCTCGCTCGGATTCGCCCCGGCGGTGTCGCGGTGCATGTCGGGCTGGAGGCGGACAGCTGTCTTCAGTCTGTGGAGGACCGACGTCAGTGTTTGTGCTGGTCTGGGGGGAAGATGGCGGAGGCTGCGGCTGTTCCACCGCATCGGTTTTTCTGTCACTGTTGTAAGGGAGAAGTAAACCCCAAACTCCCGGTAAGGCTGGATGTTTTATCTGTCTTTGTCCGTCACACTCTCTTGTATAATTTGCACGATTGACAAGTCGACCTTTGTCCAAAAACACCGTTTGTTTCGCCTGCTCGCTACAGCTCAACACCAGCTAGCCTGTTAGCAGTTAGCGGCGTTTGTTGTTGTTAACTCTCTGAATAAACTCGTGACACTCGCTTATGTCTTCGTCCACAAAAACACACACATTAAAAAGCAAGCATCGACAGGTTTTTGTTACACTTGTGTGTTTGAGACAGTTTTGTCAAAGCGCTGTGTTGGACGCCTTGCTGTGACAGCTTGGGGGGATATTTGTGTTTTGCTCTAAACAACACAAACAGCTGAGATGAGGAGGTCTATCTTCATTTATAGACAGTGTTAGCATTAGTTATTTCATATTAGGCTGTGTTTTCAGTTTTCAGTTTCTCATAAACACATTCTTGAATAGGCGAGTTGGGGAATTTTCAGGGACACAAACATCTATCAGTTTTTAGTTTCAGTTTTAAAGTCCAACCTGAAAGTAATGTAGTGTTATAAAGCCTGACATGACCCACAACTTACCAAACTTACTTAACTCAGGTTGTGTGTTAAACATATATATTTAATTTAGTGCATAATAATTTATTAGGTACACCTAGCTATTAATAATTCAGCAGCCATGTTGTAAATTAAGTGTTCATGAAGGTAAATTTGGAAGCTGCTGTTCATTTATATTGCCTTAAACCAACTTCACATTAAACTATTAGTTGATTAATTGATTAGGAAATTCATTTCCAGCAATGTGCCTGCAGAAATGCCCAATTTCTTTCTAGTTCCAGCATATCAAAAGTGAAGAGTTGCTGGTTTTTATAATCTTTTATGATATTAAGTTTAATATCTTTGGGTTTTAGTCTGTTGGTTGAACAAAAGGAACGATTTTAAGACATCATACTGTGTTTTAGGAAGCTGTGACGGGCTTTTGACCCAATAAAATGACAATAAAATTCAAATAATACGTTGTTTCTGCACAATACTGTGAGGCTTTGTATTTAAGCTAGCGTAACTTATATTAATGAGGTCTTTTATGATAACAAATGTAATATCTTTGGGTGTTAGTCTGTTAGTTGGACAGAAGGAACTATTTTAAGATTATCCTGTATTCTAGTGACACTTTATCAAACGATAAAATGATTATCCTAAAATAGCCTTTCTACTGGGAGGGTTCATATATTTTCTAGGTATTATATTTAATCTAGCTTTATTTAATATAAATGAGCTGGAGTGTATAATATATTGCCTGTTGGTTTGCAGTCATTGTGTCACTAAGTCGGTCCACCACATCATCTTGTCAGCTGAATCTGTATTTTTATGGTATGGTTAAAGGTAATTCTAGCCTGCCCTGTCACTGACTCTAAACTGGCCTGCTTGTCTCAGACACACTCAGTCCTGTGGCATGTCTTCACTGAGCCAGCTGACTGCAACACCCAGAGTTATCACCCAACACTACTATAGTGGATCCCAGGGATCGTCTCTCACACAACTCACTTGATCAGTTTTTGCTTACTGCAGGGTTTTCTAACCAGTTATGACCATGACGCTGGTTTTAGATCCTTAAATTTTTGTAAACCACACTAAAACTAACCTAAACAACTAAAATTGTGAGTTTAAGCATATTTTTTTTGTAAACTGTTCTCAAAAACATAAAACAAGCTGCAGATATATTAGAATGTAAGTATAAAATAGATTATAAATAAATCTATTTTTGACCTACTTTTCATTAATGTGTTACAAAATAGAAGCATATCAGTCTAATCTTGCAAAGCCACATCTGCATATTAAATGACCCTGTGGGGTTGAGAAACTGTTACTGTACAATGAGTGACAACAGATGATCTGGCTGTACAAACTGGCTGTAGAGGCTTCCTCATTCTGTTGCATTGGTTTCTAAAGCGCTGCACACTTTAGGTGTGGTTGGCAGACCAGCTCTACCTCCTGGGTTACATTCATAAAACACAGGCCGTCAGATGAATCTGGCTGATTTTCATTGTTGTTAACAGAGTGCTTGGCGTGACGTCTTTGAAATGTTTTTATGATTCGCTTCGCTTTGCTTGGCCAACATGTCTCCACAAAATGATTTTACTCAAGTGGAGCTGAAACAATTCGTCTATCAATGTATTGTCGATTGACAGAAAATGATTCTCTGTCTCGTTTTGATCATCAGTTATTAATTTCAGTCACTTTAAAAGCATGTAGTGTAATTTGCTGCTTTGTTCTGCTTGTTATCTTTCAGTTGTGGTTTGTTGGTCAGACAAAACAAGACATTTGAATATGTCACCACCCTGACTTCTCGGAAAATTCTAATGAATGTTTTTCCTGAGCTGAGAGAGTCCTCCGTGACTTGATCTTTGTGTTGACTCTTTCCAGGAGTATATCTGTCCAAGATGTGATTCAGGGTTCATCGAGGAAGTAACAGAAGACTCCAGGTAAGATACATTTTATTCTCAGAATCTATCACATCTTCACACAACTTCAGATTTTAGAGTTAGTCTGGAACAAAAGCAGGTGCATGGTGCTGTCAGGTGTTTTCTCACGCATGAGTCCACATGTTGCACTATGAAAGATCTTAGGCTCACTGTGCAGTCTTGTCCCAGGCTAACACTGAACCTGAACTTGTATAGGGTTCAGTAGATGTTGCTAATAATGTGTCTTTTGTCCCCTTGTGCGCATTTTCCCTCAGTCTCCTAGAGGGTGGCGCTAATGGGATAGATGACACAGCCACACACTTTGCAGAGGTACGAGCTGCTCTGAGGGATTTTGGGGATAATGGGGTGGGGAAAGGGGCAAAGAGGATTGACTGCAATCATTTTATGTGTTTTTGATTAAATGTGTCTTCTTTTTCCCCCTGCCTTCTTCTCCACTCACCTTTTTGTCGTCCCCTCTCCTTCATTTTGCTATTGCCTGCTGACTCCCTCTCTTTTCCCATAATGCTGCCTTCTTTCCTTAATCCCACTGTCCGTCTTAAAATCCATCTTTATCCAAACACGTTACTATCTCCCGCCCTGTCCAATCCCAACATCCCTGTAGCTATGGCACCTGTTGTTACTGGAGCGGCCATTTACAGACGGCGACACACCTGACTCAGAACCTCGGCTCCCCGGAGGGCGCTTGGGGGGTCTCAGCGATCTGGGGGGGTTGGGAGGGGGACCAATCGGGGGTTCAGTCCCAGCAGGTCTAGGGGGACCTATGGGCGGTCTACTAGGAGCCGGGGAACACTGGGGACCAGGACGCCCCCCTCGCCTGCACAGCCAGAGGAGATACCGGACTAGAGTCAGCGCTAGGCCAGATCGCTCGCCTGCTGTAGAGGGGTGAGTAACAGAGCAGTTCAGCTTCCTCGCCATCCTCTTGGCTCTCTTCTCTACTTAATTTACTCCCACATATAATAATGACAGTGTTATTTATGCTCTTGCAATGATATCTGGTGATGACATTAACTATGTATATTTTCTCTGTGTGTGTGTCAGGATTGTACAACAGTTTCTTACCGGCCTCTTTGCCAACTCTGGAGTCCCTGGCTCACCTCCCCTCTCATGGTAAGATGACATTACAGTACCGCCACAGTGTTAGCACTAGCCGCACAGTGTCAGAGCCATTTCTTATCAACTTGTGGTGTCTGTGTGTCTGTCAGGACGGGGATGCTGCACTCTAACCCAGGGGATTACGCCTGGGGACAGGGAGGGTTAGACGCCGTGATAACACAGGTAAACCAAACTTAACAGAATTTCACGTCGACTTTATGCAACCATTTTAATTTTTCATTAGTTTACAAAGATATATGTGTTTGTGTGTAGTTACTAGGTCAGTTGGAGAACACAGGACCTCCACCAGCAGAAAAAGAGAAGATCTCCTCTCTCCCAACTGTCAATATCTCTCAGGAACAAGCAGGTCAGTAACTCATTGTTTTCACATTCGATCTCACTTGATTGTTTTTCATCTCGTGTCCGTGGTGTACTAATTGCAATATTGCACAGAGGTGTGGTTGAAGTGGTCAGTCTGATCCTCTGCTTGTAATAACTCCATTTAGGCCGTTAGCTAAACACAAATCCTGGGTAAGACCAGCTCTTTGTGAATCTGTTGCTAAGTTTTGTAACACTTTATTTGGATAATCCACCTGCTGATAGTTTATAGATCATATTTGTCACAGGTTTTGTCATGGACCAAGATGTTTTTTTGTACCCAAATATAACTAAACCTTGACCACTGAGGTGTAATATCAGAAAATGGTTTTATTTGTGAAACAGTTGAATTTGTTGGATCTTCCCTCTCAAAGTAAAAATGTGCTAATAACATCAGATACATCATGAAAAGGCACTTGTGTTTATATGCTGTTGCTGCCTGCCAAGAGAAGCTTCTGAAACTGTGTCTGTTTGGGACAAAATGTTCATTAACCTTGAGAGTATCAGCAATTTCTTCCATAAATTACTTTAAGGTGATGTATTTTGGTCTTTCACATCCCCTGTTTTTCCTCCAATTCATCTTGTCGATCTGCTCTTCTTGACTTCCTCTTCTGTGTACGCTGTCCTATTTTATTACTCAGCTGTAACTGTGCATTTAGTTATGCAGCCCAGCTTTTGCAGGCTTTTTTTTTTTCAAAATCATTTGTTTCATTGTTTTAATTAATTAGAAAAAACACACTTGGTATCGTTAAAATGTTTTACTACCCTGCTGAGGAACTTTATGATGCAAATATAGTTTTGGTACTAATGATATGATGTCACCTCAACAAATGTAGCGTGTCATTACCGAGTGACTGATAATTAAAACTAGAAACCACAGGGGTTTTGATAGTGAGTGGTAAAAATCACATTTCCATCCTCTCTCCTGTAGACTGCTGTATGGAATGTCCGGTGTGCAAAGAGGACTTTGCAGTGGGAGAGCCAGTCAGACAGCTACCCTGTAACCACTTCTTTCATTCAGACTGTATAGTACCATGGCTGGAAATGGTGAGTTGCAATAAAGACGGTAGAACTTAAGAATTAACTCATGAAATGGATCCTTTAATGACATAATACTGTAGATGAGATATTCGCGGCACTCATTGGGGTATTAGGACCAAAAGGAAACTTGAACCTGCTTTGGATACCGGGTAATCCACATTGAAACATCAGATCAAATTTAAACGCTAATGCTGGTGATCTTTTTTGAGCATTTTTGTCATTGCCAACAAACCGAGACCAACAAAAGACCAAAACAAACAATAAATCAGCCCAACATCCTCGTGTCTCTGTCGTTAATAACACCTCATGATTATATAACTTCATTTACAGCAACAATATATCAGATTAGGCCAAAGTTACAGTTCAAGATTATTTAAAACATTAAAAAAAGAACATTATCACCAGAAGTCTTTGTTGGTTTTGGTCTTTTCTTGATATTTATTACTGTCTGTTTCATGATAGACAGACAGAAAATATATAGAATATCACCAGCCTTATTGAAGGAATGTCTAATGTTGGATAGAGTAAATCTGCACAAGTTAAAATTTTGCTGATGTATATGTGCCTGACCAGACAGAAAGACGTGACTCAAAGAACAGCCTGAGCATCGTATAAAATGTGACTCCACTTGTTAAAACTGCCCGAAGCTGATGTTATCTATATTCTCTTCTGTGGCCGCACAGCATGACACATGTCCAGTGTGTAGGAAGAGTTTGAACGGAGAAGACAGCAGCAGCCAGCCCCCATCAGAGTCCCCCTCTCTCTCCATGGACCCCCGCACACAGGAGAGATGGTCCTTCTGAGACACCCACCTGTATCATCCCTCAGTTCTCCTCGCCTACATCCAACAACACACCGAGAAGACAAAAAAAAAAAAAAACGCTTCTCACTTTCCTCTTTTCATCTCTGTTGCAGTCATAATCATCTCAGTCTGACTTTTTTTTATTTTATATTTTAATGCCTTTCTCCTCAACCATGTATACAGATATCCATACAAACGTCTTAACAGTCACTTGAGGTCTTCTAGATCTCCTTTTTTTTTTGCCTAATAACAAACCAGCCTAGATTGATGATGATCAAGCCCATGTCTTCTCTACTTCCACCCCTCAAACGAACTCCTTTTCCATCATTCTTAAAAATGCACTGCTGAGATACACTATTGTGGGGAAATGCCAGACTAGATCATACACCATGCCCTCTTTACTCATCGGAAAAATTAACTAAATCCTGCAACTGAGCCCTGTGCAGCATTGGGGAATACTAAAGTGGTTACTTTCACTCTTGGCATTCATAGGGACTGGACCTGACAATATGAACACCACCTATACCCCTGCAATAAATGTTACGTTTATGAAGGGTATAATGTTTAATTTTTGTTGAGATTGTGTCAGGAAGATTGATTGAACTCTTCGCTGTTTAATGGCTACAAATGGAAGTTGTGGCATCGAATGAAAGCAAGGGACTCCTCACACCTTTCAGGACTCTTCTGCATCTGAAAAAAAAATTATTGACAGTAAGGGAATGAAATAAAAAAAAATTACAGCGCTCGGCCCGTTATGTAATGCTTTAGAATTAAAAATACTCCTCCTGGTGTATATATTATAAACAGATGGCATCCCTCTGTCATTTTATTCCTTTGTTTATGACTGTCTTGTTTCACATTTTTATCACTTTTTTTTTTGATGTAAATAATTTTAGTCCAACAACTTATGGTTTGCAAAGGAAAAAAAAACATTGAGAATGGAGACACAAATGTGAAATACCTGGTTATTAAACTGTATATTATATATATGAAAAAATGTCTATGATGTATTAATAAATTGACAAAAAAGGTAATTTGTCATCGTTCACAAGCTGATGAACACAGGTGTCATTTTATAGCCTCTACAACCAAGGATACTTTAAATATTACACTTTACATGCAATATTTTAAAACAAGTGCTTTATTTAAAATCAAAAGATTAAATAGTAACAGCAGAATTTACACGTTATGTACATTATTTATGATTTCTCCAAGGTGTGACGTTGTGAGGACACTTAAAGCATCTTTAGTTGTAAATCGAGGCACCAGTTACGATTCAGCACAGATCAGCCCTGATAGCAATGTGTATTTTAAAAAAAAATGGAAACGAAATCAGTCGAGTTATTCCTGTTTGCTGAAGTTAATTTAAGTGACCACTGACATCACTAAAGCACGGCTTGAAAATAACCTTGCACCAGTTAACGGAAGGATGTGCATGTGATACAAAGTGCTCAGAGTAATAACTGCTTTGGTGATGAAGGATCAAACATGAAACTCTTCCTTTTTGTGGCATGTTGAAATGTGCACAGAAATATTTGTAATGTGGTTCAGGTGAAAAAAAATGTACATGGACTTTTATAAATGATCAGTGTGTGTTCCAAGCGAGTGTGAGCAATGAATGAGCTGGAGCAGTGGAGGAGATGTAGCCCACGGTGGGATCCCACACTTCAAACTGGATCACTGATGATGACCTACGAAACACAAACACAGTTGACTAGAATTAATTTAATTTGGACACACAAACAGTAGATTACATATTAAACCAGTGTTTCCCAAACTTTTTACACTGTGTACCACCTCAGAATATATTCGTCTCTCCAAGCACCACCGGTACAATAGATGTTAAATAAAATACAGTAGGTTTGCAGGTTTATTACTACTATAAAGAATTTTTATTATTGACTGTTGTTGAATCCTGAACAGAACCAGTTCAAGAACCTGAGCTACTTGGGCGGAAAAGGGGTACTGCAGATCTGCACTTCTCTTTCTTATAGTTCCCGTTTCGAGAAAACTGCAGTGTTTTTGAAACTCCACTTTCTATGTCCTACTGTGTACATGATATGAAACAACACATGAAGTATTTTCATATTCAAAGTACTGTAGTATGTGATGATATGCTTCTAAATTAATTTATTCCATTAAAAAGAAAAAATACAGAGATTCCTTTTGCATACCACTCAAGGGAGCTTGTGGTACTTGTACCACAGTTTGAGAAACAGAGTATTAGGTAACAGTGAAGGTATCAAAACAATTAAATAACACGTGCAAATAAAAGAAAAAAAGATAAGATGGACTATTGATCCCAACACTGGGGAAATTCACTTGTAACAGCAGCTGACATACACAAAGCGAGTAAGACAGAAAAAAATAGTTAATTAATTTCCTGAATTAGAAAAAAAGAAAAAGTTATATACTATATAACATCTTCAACAAAGTGATCAGACCGGATCTGTATGTCCAGACATCACCTATCGATCTGCACGGGTTGCTGCGGTAACGACGTAGAGGGGAGGGTGGGGGCACGTACGCTGATGACGCGTGTTTCCAACGCGGAAGCAGCTTCGTCTGTGCATTTACCGAGAGTCTTTGCTATTGCCAGCCTATATCTCTGGTTTTGACGTCCTTTGTCGTGTTTCGAGTGACAGAAAAGACACTCTGAAATCTGTTTTGACCGGCCAGAGCGACGCATTTGTAGAGATCCGACTGGACATCGGATTTTAAACCACTTCTGTGGCTCAAATCTGTGTGGTCAACACTTCTTAAAATCAATTTGGACATGCCTAAAAACGGATTTAGGCTTGCAGTCTAAATAAGGTATTGTCAGAAATTAGTTCAAGTATCTTCTTAATGCGTTTGAGGCCATCAGGTGTGTTGTTGAGAAGCAGTGTTGCCATATACTACAGTACAAATAGTTCTATTTGACTACTGTACTGTACTTGTCCACATTATGGCAAGAACTGCTCAGCTAAGCAAAGAGAAGCGACAGTCCATCATTACTTTAAGACTTGAAGGTCAGTCGATCCGGCAGATTTCAAAAGCTTTGAATGTGTCTTCAAGTGCTGTCGCGAAAACCATCAAGCGCTGCGATGAAACTGGCTCCTTTGAGGACCGCCCCAGGAAAGGCAGACCGAGAGTCACCTCTGACGCAGAGGATAAGTTCATCACAGGTACCAGACTCAGAGACAGCAAATTAACTGCACCTAATATCACAGCCTACATAAATGCCTCACAGGGTTCAAGCAGCAGACACATCTCAACGTCAACTGTTCAGAGGAGACTGCGTGAATCAGGCCTTCATGGTCGAACTGCTGCAAAGAAAGAAAGTGCTACTGAGGGAGACCAACAAGAAGAAGAGAATTGTTTAGACCAAGAAACACAAGGAATGGACAGTAAACCAGTTTTTGTTCCAACCGATGTGTCTTTGTGAGACCTAGAGAAGGTGAGGATGGTCATCTGCATGTGTGGTTCCCACTGTGAAGCACGGAGGAGATGTGATGGCGTAGTTGTGCTTTGCTGGCGACACTTCATGTGATTTAGTCACACATGATCAGCATGGCTACCATAGCCTTCTGCAGTGACATGCCATCCTATCTGTTTTGGACAATCACTCCAAACACACCTCCAGGCTATGTAAGGGCTGACCACGAAAGATAGTGTTGGAGTGCTGCATGAGATGATCTCCACAGTCACCCACCTGTTGCCATGGCCTCTCCCCAGTAAGATGGAGTAGGTAACGGCGCCAACCAGGCTACAGAGGAAGTATCAAGTGTGTAACATCACAGAGACGTGGCTGAATGAACTCACTTTGGACTCGCTGGTAACTCTGGACGGCTTTCAATTTGTGAGAGTGGACAGCTGAAGACAGACAGTGAAGCAGGGAGAGAGAGGGGGAACGACACACAGCAAAGGAAACGTCTGTGGACCAAAGGCTGGAGTCAGAACTAGGTCACTGCAGGAAGGACTTAACCTTTTTGTGTGTGGGGCATGCACTGTACCAGTTGAGCCTCCAGGGCGATCCTATTTATTTAGTATTTTTCTAATCCACCTTGTATATTGTTAAGCTGCTGTAACAAGTGAATTGTAACAATGATTTTGGATGAATTTGACTACAGAGTGAAGGAAGAGCAGCCACCAAGCACGCAGCACATGTTACATGCTTTCTACTCAATTTGTTTTGAACAGTTGGATAATGTTAAATTGAGTAACATGTTTGGTTCAGATGCTGAAATCAACATGCATGCTAGTTTGTCTAACATGCAAAACAAAGCCATAGACACGGAGACTAAACATATTAGTATATAATACACTGTCTGCAATAACATCAAGATCATCACTGAAAAGGTCCTGGATGATGATTCATGTCTTCACTGTTAATCTACAATGTATGAAGTTAAAAATAAAGAAAAGCCATTTAATGAGAAGGTGTGTTCAAACCTCTGATGCTGATACTGTACCTGTTGAGTAAGATGAGAACCACTGAGCCATCAGGTCTGATGAAGGCAGAGTATTCCAGGTCTGTTTCACGACTGGCGGACACACCCACTCTCTGAGACCCCTCCCACAGGAACTTACTGTGTTTAAAAAAAAAAGCTTTGATCTGATAGGTGAAATATGCATTCAGTGTAAACAAATATCGTGTGAGGCTGCACCAATCCCGCCTTGAACAGTCTGTGTGAAAAGGGCTCCAGTTTGCTACCTGAAGTGG
The DNA here is from genome assembly GCA_028641955.1 of Protonibea diacanthus. Classification (NCBI taxonomy): domain Eukaryota; kingdom Metazoa; phylum Chordata; class Actinopteri; family Sciaenidae; genus Protonibea; species Protonibea diacanthus. The sequence goes on along the minus strand of CM053983.1, from coordinate 16,131,615 downwards.
GCCATGCTGTAGAAGGTTGGCTGCTTGTAGAAGACATCACGGTGTGCATCCACTATTACAGGGCTGTCCACAAAGTTTTTAACCCAGTTTGGTCCACCAGTCTGGTCCAACGCCAGGTTCCAGTCAGTCCAACCCACCACATAATGATTTAAGTCCTGGCATGAAGAGATACACCCACAGTTTAGTATCTAGTCGGCGCTTTGTAACTTTGTAGTAAGAGGTGTTCAAATGAAATCCATTTGACTGGTGCCTTGTTTAAATGTCACAAGGACAGCACATCTACATAAACAAATCCCTCCTGATTCTCAAGATGTCTAGACTCTGAATGCACCCATGCAAAATGGATAGAATGGAGGGAGTCCAATTTCCTTTGAGAGAGAGTGAAGACAGAAGAAACAAAACACCCGTTCCAGCTTGCCATGACAGCCTGCAGGCAGTTTTCTGAAGAGTGTGTGCAGCAGACTGCAACTTGTAAACCTGCACTGCAGCATCGGGGGAGGTGATTCACCTTTGAGGAACAGCTCACAGCCTGTCAAATCTCACATCTGTTGCAGGGGATCTGAATGAACAAGCATAACCCATGTGCATGAGCTAAGATTATCTTACCTGTATAATATCATGTGCGTAGTGTTCTGCCCTGTCCCAGCTACCGAGTTTTACCCCTCTGTCTATTGGGACAAAGCCAGAGCAGGCCTCTGTACCAAACAGGTAATACTCTGGGTAGAGATGATGGGTGGTTCCCAGGCTTATCTCAGGTGGGACAATTCTGTCCAAGTACCAGTGAACTGCCACGCCATGAATGTACCTTCCTGCATGAATATCACTGAGGACCTGAAGGGACAAGATGGGAAAAAAGAAAAAGATTCCACATAAAATGCATTCAAAAAGGGTATCTGCAGCTTTTGTTAAGATATTATAACGTCTTAAATTTAATTTATAGTAGTCTTAAATGTTTTCTCTGGTGTGTTGTAGACAGTAATGTTAGTCCAAAAACCATCAGACCTGAGCCAAACAGCCACTACTGCTAGCTACAGTAGCTGGGAAGCTCATCATCACATAACGGGCAAGTGTTGATTTTTAGCAAAACCTTGAAATGAATTCATCATTTTTTTACAGCTTAATCCATCAACACATATTATGCTGCTTGCCCGGATCCAGGTCACATTAATATAATTGATTATATCATAAGGAATTATTGTTATGCTTCTGGGAAGTACTGCAAAAATGTAATATAATGATAAATAATTCTAAGCCACATTGTCCCTATTGGTTTCCTATCATACTTTCATACTTTGGTCATTATGACTGTGAAATATTGTATCGCTGGTATTAAATTGCATTCTGTGGTAATAAAAGGGTCTTAAAATGTCTAAATTTAACACTGAACCTTGCAGAAACCTGTTTTTTTATTTATTTATTTATTTTAGACACAGCCTTGTTTAATCTTGTCCTTGACTGTGTGGCATTGTTTGTCTCTCAGTGAAAAAAAAAACCCTTTCTCAGCTACTACACAAGACACCTTTCTTCAGGCTGATTCCCGTCTGATACATTATTATACTTTTTCCTCCAGAGAACCATTTGGAGTCCAAAAAGTCAGACAGAAAATGTAAGAAGTCCTTTATTCCTGAGTGAATTGTATCTTACTACACATATTTTAGCTGGCCCTCCCAGCATCTAAACATGTATATCTTCTCTACTGTGTTGAGTTTAACTTGGATTTTATTATACATCATATGTACCATGTTAAAATCCTTTACTGTCCTTTAATCTATTTTCTATTTTACAGCCTGCAGCATTATGCAGCAGCAGGTGTAACAAAGTTTACCATGACCTTTCCCACTATCGCTCCATCCTTGGACTCACCACTTTAGCCCAGTGGGGCAGCAGCAGGCGGTTGTCATCCAGTATGAGTATGTGTGTGTGTGGGTGTGATGAAGCGTGCAGGGCAGGGCCCAGGTCCAGAGCCACCCAGTCCCTCTGCTCCTCAGGAGTGAAGCCCAGAGCCTGGAAACTGCAGGGACACAAAGATGCTTCTCAGTCTGTTGTAACATTTCAGAGTCCTGACGAAGGTTAATTCTTTGTAATAGAATGCAAGATGAGACCTGTAGTTTGTCATCCGTCCTGCAGAGGGCTCATTCCCTGTGGTCAGTGCCCAGAAGGTCAAGTTATATTTAGCATATTCCTCAAGGAACCTGAGAGGGCAGAAAAAAGTGAGTGCCAGAATAAACTTCCATTGTATCAGATATTACCAACGATGTGACATTACATTTAGGTAAAGCCACACATGTCACCTGATATAATACTGAGCCCAGGTCTTGTGCACCTTGCCCCCAGGTTTGCCCTTCAGGGAGCCCTTTCCAATAAGTGCATCGTTAGTTTTCATCCAAGCGGGGGCGCTCCAAGCACTGGCCAACAGAGACAGGGGGCGAGGAGACAAGGCCTGAGCACGCTGCAGGAGAGGGATCTAGGAAGAAGAGGAGGAGGAGAGCTTAAGAGCTTAGAGGGATGGAGTGATGGGCATGTGTATGTGTGAAAGTGGGAGAAGAGAGAGAGAGACCTTCATTTTGATGTCCTCAGGGGCCAGATTGAAATGATCCAGATCATAGTCTTCAGGTGTGTCAGCGTATGTGTACAGACGGGTGGAGAAGTCACAGCTGGCCATCGGCACACGCACCACACTGTAGCCAATACCTGCCAGAGACACGGCGTCAAAAACAACAGAGAAACGTTAACCACAAATATTTCATTTCAATGCTATTAAGTTATTTGTACACATTTCTGTAAATTCTGGTCAACTTGTAACCAAATTAGGTTCACACTAATCCCCCTATTTACCATTTAATATCCATCCATCCGTTGACAGTGACTGACAGTGCTAACCACTGCACTACCATGCCGCCCCATCTAGAATATATAATTTATAAATATTATAATGTAGGTTTCATTAATAACTATATCTCCCCCTGTGGGAGCCCATAAGTGGACGCTGGTGTATAAAACAGATAATGAATGAAAATCTAGTAAAATGGAGTTGTGATAACATGAACTTCTGAGATTCTTCTTACTTTATATAATATTTACATTTAAGGAATATACCTTATTTATTATTATTTATATTATTCTTATTATATTGGTTATGCTCCAAAACACAAAAACACAAATTTCTTGCACGTGAAAACCTACCTGGCAGTGAACCTGTTTATGATATAGCCCAGCTTTAATAACAGCACGCATGAGTGATGCTGGACAACGTAGGTGATGATGCTGCAGATTATTCTGTAAATGTGGGAAAACAAACTAACCTGCACACCTCTCGTAAAACGCGTGCAGCGTATTCTTCATTATGTTGAAGCACAACAACTGTTGTTATGTGAACAACACTGCTTGCTCTGTGTTTTTACATTAAAAATAGACAAACAAGAACAATAAATGTGTCTTGTTTGTGAATGTTCCTGGAATTTATGGTCACCTTATGCTGTTCTGATTTATTACCCCACCACTGTTTTTTTTTTTCTTAGTGTACCTTCAGGGGAAAAGTACTGTCGTAGCAGCTGGTCCTGTGCACCGGCAGAAAGAGACAGGATGTTAATCGCTGCTGCGTCTGTCATAGCTCCACCGAATCCCCTGATCTTCTGGTACTTCTGGTAGGGAACGATGGTCAGCCTGAGGGCTGATAGAGACACATAATGAAAGAAGATGCTCTGTGCCTACTCCAACACCACTGACATCCCAGTAAAAGGCCACATCACTCACCTGCCCCAGTGCTGTTCACCTGGACTTGACCCTGACCTGCTTCAAGTCTGCTACCGGCCATATTGGTCAGGTATGAGGAATACCGGCCCAAAGGAGGCAAAGTGACTGAGCCAACACTGTCACAGTAGGTTGAATTACACTCACACACCACCGAGCCATGGCCAAAGTTTCTGGCAACACATGCAGCGCTTCCTGGAAGGAGAAGAAAGAGAAACATCTCATTCACATATTACTGAAGAACAGAAGTTTACTTCACATACAGGCAACAAAAGAGGAGCTGCACATTCAGATAATGGCAACTGAAAACAGGTGTATGACAGTGGCGTAATGTAACGGAGTACTGAGATTTACTTACAGCACGTACAAAGTCGAGGTACTTGACAGAGAGAGGGCAGACTACAAACATACTGTATGATGATCCTATAGAAGATGATTCATAGCTGTAGATTAAACTACCCAACAGTATATAAAGTAGCTCAAATTAGCTCAGCTTTAAGATCTCATACCAGGGAAGATACAGAAATATGAGTGTGATGCGTTAAAGACAGTGTGGTTCAGCAGAGGTAAATCATTACCACACACTCTGGGACTGTGCCAAACTGAATTTATATTGGAGCGGCATTCAGAAAGCCTCAAGCACAGTATTTAAGACTCAGATACCGTTGAACTTAGAGACTCATTATCTAGGACATGTTTTGTTTTAGAAACAGAGGAAGGATACAAAGCTGCTGCAGGCCCTTTTAGCAGCAAAAAAAAAAAAATCAATCACTAGAAACTGGCTACGTCCAGCACCACCTACGCTGGAAGACCGGTTGACTGGAACAATTAAGTAATGGAAATATTTAAACTGGAAAAGCTGACTTATTGTTTGAGGATCCAAAAAGACAAATTCTACCATTTTTTTTTATAAACAAATCAAATTTATAACCATAACATGGGCAGACTTTGTATGACTCCACTGACGTTCCATGCTCCCTTCCGCTTTCTGATGTGAATAATAAAAATGTAAGCACCTTCAGTGGCTTTTATTGTGCAGTTATTTTTTAATATGATGTGAGATGGACATACATGAGGAAGCTGAAGCTGAAAACTGCTGGCAGATTTAAGCAGAAGCACATATAGATATATTCACATAAGGATATACACCGACCAGCCACTTCTTCAGGTACACTTTCAATGATACTCTGCCATAAACGTTTACAAAGCTTATAATGTTTCAGTTTTTGTTGACACTGACAGAGAGGTATTACTTTGACAATTATGTTTACTATCAAGGTCGTAGTTTGCAGTGGTGTTAAACTGGACTGCACTAGATCATGTTTCTAATATGATGTATGTAATCTCATGTACATAAATAATGCGGCCAGGATTGTTGTATTGGACCATATTGGATTGTACAAATGGAGTATTTTCACAGTGTGGCATTAGTACTGTTACTTGTAATGGAGTATTTTCACAGTGTGGTATTAGTACTTTTACTTAATGGAGTATTTTCACAGTGTGGTATTAGTACTTTTACTTGTAGCTGAGTATTTTCAGTGTGGTATTAGTACTTTTACTTGCATCTGAGTATTTTCACAGTGTGGTATTAGTACTTTTACTTGTAGCTGAGTATTTTCAGTGTGGTATTAGTAGTTTTACTTGCAGCTGAGTATTTTCACAATGTGGTATTAGTACTTTGGTGTATTACCTGCAGAAAGATTCACTTCCGCTGTGAGGAAACCGAGAGCCAAAAGTAAACATGATGACAACGCCATTTTATCTAGAAACATACAACATTGGAAGAAGTCTTCAGGGGTGGCAGTTCAATCTCGATAAAACGGACTTAAATCAGTGTGAAATGGTAAAAATACAAGTTAGCAAGGAGCCAACTTCTTTCATTTAGCCCTCACACACACACATTTCATTCAGAGCACATTAGAGCAGATTATCTCACCTCAGAGGATCCTGATACAAACTCTGACATGTCCTGCGGGTCACTTCAAACATCTACACTCGACCATCACCTTGACTTCGCCCAGTCTTCCATACCAGCCACTTTGTTTTGGCCAACAAATATGACTTTTGGCCGGTCATGTGACTTTGTCAACTGTCACGTGAACAGCATTGCAGTAACGTGACTCACTGCCAGGTGTCGCTGCACAATAAATGAGGATACAAGAAGGGATCAAAGTGTTTGAGTCAAGAAGAGTTTTATAATGTTCTTACACAAACAGACCTTTTTCACAGCAGTCATTTTGACGTGAAATGGTGGGGTCAGCACAGGTGTTTACTATCATACTAATTAAGGTTCAGTTACATTTATCGCAGCAGAGACTTTACATTGAGCCAACATGCAGCACAGCAGCAGCCTGACTCTGTCTGACCTGAATGGAAGTGAACCTTAAATAGTATCATTGGTAACACCTGCGCTTACCTACTGTTTCATGTCAAAATGGCTGCTGTGAAAAAGGTCTCCTGAACAGTGTAAGGGAGAACAAACGTCTGTGTGACATGGTACCTCTCAAACAAGGATGTCCCATTTCTGCATCTCTTTCCCAACCAGTTTCTCAATAGCACATGAAGAAATGTTCATAACTAAGTGGCTGCAGGCCAGGAGGATGGTAGCTTTATCTTGGAGATGGCATCTAGTTTTGTATTGGAGACTGACTTTTGTAACCAGTGGAAAGGCTGGAGAATTTGAAAAGTTTCTTAGGCGTCAAAATGCACAGTCATCTTTAAATTGCTGTTTGTTGATGTATGTCGTCTATGTCTATGTTTTGTGGCAACAGTGACTACATACTATACTTTAATTTAATAATATTTATTGCTATGGGCAGCACTGTCGCCTCACAGCATTAAGGTTCCTGGTTCTAACCTCAGCTGACTTGCACTCATAGGTTAATTGGTGACTCTAAATTGTCTGTAGGTGTGAATGTGAGTGTGAATGGTTGTTTGTCTCTATGTGCTCTGTGATGAACTGCCGACTTGTCCAGGGTGTACCCTGCCTCTTGCCCAATATCAGCTGGGATAGGCTCCAGCCCCCGTGACCCTAGTGAGGATAAGCGGTTACAGATAATGTATGTATTTGTTGCCTATGTGAAATATATGAACATTTAAATAAAAAATATTGTTTAAAACAAACAAACTAAGCAGCTCTTAACAGTATTCAAATAATATGTCAAATTCCCATGGTGATTTATGTAATTAAATCTTTTGTCCAAGGTACTCTGAACTACTGCAACGACTTGAATTATGTTTAATTAAAGTTCTATGCAGTGGATTCAAACAGATGTACAATAATTATTTAACGTGTTCATACAAAAAAAAAGTTTTCTTTAATTTAATTCAACATTTTATTATCAAAGTAACACACATGCATCATAATTTACAGAGGGACACTATTATAGACATGGACATTTGTATGTTTCTGTATTTATAGGACACAGATTTTTGTGTGCGACATTTATGTGTGTATGTCTTAATGTAAGTTCATAGGGAGCCACAAATTCTCTCGAACATGGATGGATTTCTGTTGCTCAAAAAGATGAGTTCTTTCTTCCCTTCCTCTGTGTGACCTGATGAGCAGGAGAAAAAAAAAAGGATTTGAAGTTATTAAAACGTCTTTTTTTTGTTGTTGTTACAAAGCAAAGCATCCACAGTATCATCACTTACTCTGTGGATGCTGCAGCCAGTGACGGTCCATATAGTAGAGGTAACAACTCTCAAACTCTTTCTCGCTGTAGTTGGGCACTGACACCGGGATGAACGGGTCCATGTTGTCAAAGCCCTTCTGATGAGGGACACGCAAACAGGAAGTCAACATACTGAGCATCAAATGTCAGACCAGAAAATATCACACATTTAGATGCTGTAAATGATCACTTCCAAACACATTAGATATTAGGATTTCTAAAAATAAAATCCAGAGAGAAAGCATGCATATTTTTAAAAAGACAAGCTGAAGTCAAGTCCACATGGTCAGTGGTCAACAACAAGTCTCAATGATTGTATTATAACATCAACATTTTTCAACTTGGTGAGACAAGAATGTTATACGACCCAACATTAAGTTTTGCAGTTCAATCATTTCCCAGAATAGATGTAAGAGGCGGCTGACAATAATAGATTTATTGGTCCATTAGGAAATTGATCTTCCGACACGCGGACATCAGCTGAATACGACCACAATAAATAATACTAGAACACACAGCAGCAGCACAATTGCACAGCATGAAGCTGCAAACAGGTACAAGCATGAAACAAAATGGTAGACAGGATGTGGAAATACTGTCTGATTTGTTGCCTACAGACACCAAAAAGTTGAGATGCTCATCACAAAGCAACAACAAAGGATAACCATTATGTCTTTTGTGTATCACTTAACTGAATTACGACACGTCTGCCCATGAGGCCTGAGACGAGTGATAAAATCTCAAGGTCATGTTTGCAATTTCCTGACTAATAACCAAAGTTTGAGAAGAGAAGGAAAGACGAGTCTGCTGTCAGAGCTGGAAGACAAGTGCTAAAGATTATAAAGTACAAAAAAAGACCTCTGACCTCTCCCAGCAGCTCATGAGGCAAGTAGGCAGCTTTTGAAGTGTAGAGAGACCCCGTCTGAGACACAGTAGTGATGATGGCGCCTCCAGTCTGAAAGAAAAAGAGCGAATGTTAATAAAAAAAATAATAAAAAAATTAAAAACCCTGAAATCTAACAGTCATCGCCTTCAGTGTGCTCTGCTCACCCAGTCGTTCTTTATCAGTTTCCTCAGGTTATAAACCAAAGTGAGCTCCTCTGGATCCACCTGATAGACAGTGAGAAAGACAAACACATGAGCCTTCCTCTCTGTTGAAGCTGAAAGAGAAGCATGAAGACGAGTATGAAGCATGACAGGACTGTGAATGGGTTTCCTCACAGCGCTCTTGTTCTCCTTCTTGATGGTGGATCTTCCCCACAGGGCGTTGACACCATCCACAGCCACGGCCAGGCGGAAGTTTGACTCTGGCTGCCCACTTTGTAGCCTCAGCTCCTTCATCACCGCCCCCACCACATCACTGCTGCTCTTCATGCGGGTGATACCCTACAGCAAAAAGAAAAGCCATCAGAAGCCCGACCACGTCTTACACAATCAAAAGCAAATATAGGGCAACTCCACCGGTTTCGCAGTCTGTTTACAGGTCTTGAAGAGTACTACTGCATATGTAAAGCCTTTTGTCTCTCCAGTGGGAGCAAAGTCTGATAAATGCCTCCAGTTAGGGCTGACGACTACAAGTTTGAAAATGAAAGCTCAGCAGACCACCGTAGGCCGCTCCACATCTCTGCTACATGAGACGCTACTAGCACAACACACCCGAATCTCCTGAACTGTCTGCAGTGGAGAGGCATTGTGGGTAACGCAGACGCAAGGTTCTTACGAGGAAGAATGGGTGGAATAAAACAGAGAAAGAAACTAAAGAGAACTTCAGTTCTGCTGCATTGATTTTAATACTGTGTTGTTTTATCTAAAGAGAATAACGACACAAAACTTTGCAGGACTAAAGTAATTGAGTTATGGTAGAGTGTTAGAGAAAACAAGAATTTCATGCACCTTTTTTTTTAGTTTCAAGCCTGCAGTTTATTACAGATGTGTCAGCAGGACATTTGAAACGTATTTGATTTCTCATGACTAATAATGTCATGTCAGAAGTTTGGCTATTAATATCAGATCTAATTACAGCCTACAACGAGCTCGCACTAACACCAGCAGTGACCAAGAAATGAGTTTGTCTGAGAAAATAGAGCAGCACTAATGTCTCAACGTGTTCCTTATTATAGAGCAAATGATTCGGTGAAATATCACAGAGTGAGATGGCTGATTGGAGGAGGTGAAAAATTCACAGGCTGAACATAAATCTAATGCTCTTTTTCCGCTTTTGTCGGTGTGTGTGGGGTATAAAAATATTGTGCTGATCCATCACTACGCTCCGTTCATTGGCTATTGATCACCACTAAGCACAGGCGAGGTGAAAGATGAAACTTTAATGACCTCTGTTGGGAAATCGGTGGGACAAGAGCAAAGAATAGGTAACAGAAAATTCAACAAACTGATGAAAACGGCTCGGAGGGCAATATAAACCACACCTCCGATGAACACAAATAAATCCTCAGAGCCAGAAAAATCAAGGCTCCCATTCATTTGTCCTATGAACGGACTCACCTGATCCACCAGCTCTCCTAGAGCACTTCCCTCCTCAGTGAATTCTCTCTTAGTCCACACATAGCGCTGCTTTGTCTTTATCTGGAAGAGACACAGCACAGTTTCACTGATGTGCTGGGCCCCGATTTTAATTCATGCATCAGGCTTTATTTATCAAAAAGCTAATGTAACACACTCCTATAGTAACCTAACTTCCTAGATCATCTGTAAAAGAAATGTTGTCATTCAAATACAGCATATTATTTTATACTATTTGTGCTACGCAATGACACTTCATTTTACAGCGATACATGTGGGTAAATGGTGGGAGGAGTCATCAAGCTGTTTAATGGCTTTATGCATATCAGCATGTGGCTGCTGTGAAGACACAGTCAAGGCTCATTTAACCTCTATAAATGCCTAAATGCTTGTTAATAATGTGACAGATTTTGTAATACTCCACCAGCCTTAATTTGACTATGTATACTCGTAGGCATCCGCTTAATATTCCAACACCGCAGCCCACCGCTGTTCATAAAGGCACACTGCGTAGAAAAAATCATTACCTTTGAAAGGAAGTGTTCATTGGTGACTCTGAAGTTGCGTAACCATTCGGTGGCTTGTAATGGCTGGTCAAAGCGAGAGGTGTTATAAGAAGAGGGCAGCAGCTCCCTACAGTTCTTCACCCAGATGTGAGCTGTATTATATAAAAAAAAAAAAAAAGGACAGAGGAGGGTCACTGTTGACACTTGCTGTTCTTCTGCAGTGGTAGCCAGTAGTCAGCCACTTGGTTTGTGTCACTGTGTCTCACCATCAGGAATATGAAGCACCAGCCATCCTTGTGTATAGCAAAAGTGGACTGTGTGACAGAGAGACATCGTCTTCCCACTGCCCTTCAACCCATCTAAACAACTAGATAAGGACGGCAACAGGTTTATTCAGAAGCAGCAAGAGAAGAAGACAAGTCTGTTAATCTCTGTGTGTGTGTGTGTGCGTGAGCGTTTCAAAAGGATACAGAATAGATATCGCACAGCAGGTTTGCTGGTGTCTGTTTTCTTCAAGAAAGAGATGACCTCTAGAGCTGGTGACCTCACCATCATACAGGCTTCATTGAAGGTCTTCACCTGAAACCATACGTGACAATTTGTCTTCATGGCAAAAAAAAAACAGAAAATCAAGACACAAAACAACATCTATGAGAGTGAAAGTTTAACATCATACCTGTTGTTGATAGCGCCAAGGGAAGCCGTGAGGAAACACAGTGCGGGCGTGTGCAGAGGGCAGCGTGTAATACTGTCCCAGATGTTTCTCTGACTGACATGCCTGGAAAGAAACAGACAGTGAGCTCACCAATTATTAATGCACAGACAAGTGCTGCAACAAACACAAACATGTCCTGTGTGTCCCCACCACCACCTGCCTGTTAGCATGATGACGACATTTGCACTCTTACAGTCAGATTTGCTTACCGGATCATTCTCCTGTGTTCTGAAAACTGATAAGGTCTCAGATTCTGACTCTACAGCCACAGCCTCCTGCTGCTGCCCACATCCACTGGTATGAAGGGACCGCACGTGTGCTGCCTGCAAAGGTTTAATAGAATTAATAATTTCATTCAAGTATCAAATACAACCAAAGGTATCTAGCATACAAGACAGTATTTACAATACATACAGAGTCAACAGAAAAATCATCTGTGCGAAACACATTATATCATTTATAAACTACTACTAACAACTTGTAATCCACATTAATCTGTCGTGTTGATCAGACTTGGACATCCGGTGAGCATTTTCAGGATTAGCTTTAGTCAAAAATTATAATAAGAGGAATAAAATATAAAATGTATTTCAATATATGTCCTTGTTTTTCACTGTACGTCTACTACTACTTTCCTGAACACTGTTCTTGGAACCCGAGAGCAACTTAAAACCGGAGTCAAAACCCTTGTATGTGTACACATACTGGGTTACTAAGGTTGATTCTAATGTTTTAAATGTTGGTTTACTTAACATTTGAGAGTGGACAGGTGAAGAGAAAAGCAGGCAGAGAGACGGGGCACGACACACAGCAAAGGACAACAGGCTGGATTTGAAACCCGGTAGCTCCAGGAAGGACTCTGCCTTTATAGGCACCTCTTTCTCATCCACCTCGTATATCGTTAGTTGCTGTGATACGTGAATTTCCCCGGTGTGGGATCAATAAAGTCTTGTCTTAATCTTATCTTGTCTTTTAAGATTTCATATGATCATATGAATAAATATACTTTGAAAATACCGCTGTAAATGGAAGAGTACGGTTGGTCCAGATGTTAAAACATTGGATGGAATTGATGTCAGAAATTACATTTTGGTCTAGAATTGCTGGATATACTCACTGTTGATGTTTATGTTTATATTTGTTTTCAAGTTTGAATTTATGTATATATTTTGCGGCATGATGGTGCAGTGGTTAGCGCTGTCACCTCACAGCTAGAAGGTTCTTGGTTCGAACCTCCTTTCTGCGTGGGTTCTCTCCGGCTCCCTCCCACAGTCCAAAGACATGCAGTTAACATGTTAAGTGGGGTCTCTAACTTGCCCGTCTATGTGCACTTTGATGAACTGGTGGCATGTCCAGGGTGTACCCTGCCTCTCACCCTGTCAGCTGGGATAGGCTGCAGCCCTACTGTGACCCTGATGAGGATAAGCAGTTACAGATAATGGATGGATATCTTAGCTTATCAAGTAACCTATGTATGAATGAACCTATTATACTAACTTATGAATGAATAAAGACTTAAATGAGAAAAAAGAAAACATCTCTGTAAGCTATCTTACCCATAGATGGTTAGTTCACCAGCCTCAATAAAAAAATACTTAGTGTCTACTGCCAGGTCACAGGTGCATTCACATGCTGTACATATAAATGCACATCCCAATAAAACCAATATAAAGCTGTGTTTTACACCAAAACCATCCCTAAACATGTACTGTGCCTCCTTGCTTTGAAAACAGAGGAGCTGACCTCGGTCAATAACATGTGAGAGGGGTTAATCTTCATATACAGCATCTGCAGCTTCTCATATATCATATAAACCCACAGTTAATAGTGATCTTACCGTTTGCCGTAGTCTGAAGGACAGTCTGTGGAGCGCCATGACCTGAAACATGGAGGTCGAAATGAGTTATACTTCACTGATGTGGTAAGTAATGTAATAAACACACACCGGTGTCCCTTAACCTTGTCTTAACAGTTAGCTGGCGGCTAGCGTCGGTACCCAGGAGCTAACGTTAATCAACATTAGCACTGCGGAGCTAGTTTAGCACAGCAAAAAAACTTGTTTACCTGCGATTCACTTCATTAAATATACAGCGCCGAGGATTTGGGTTAAGGTAACCCGCTGACAAATGTCTCCGTAGTAGTTTTTGGAGAGGGTAAACTGTGCGCACCTCCACACGAAGTCAATGTGCCAGATCTGTCATGGACACCGCCATCATGCAGCACACAGCCGGAAGTGACGCAGCGCCACCGCGATCCTGTTCAGCCAATGAGGTGGCAGCAGAAGCCAGGCAGGCGACAACAACAACAGAGGAAAATGGAGTTTATCAGACTTTGACACATTTCATCTGTAATAATAATTAATGCAGTGAGATTTATAACAGCTGTGGACACACAGTGGAGGAGCTCCATGCATTAATAACTGCTTAAATGAGGATCTTGTTCTCTTAAAGCATTAAAATGAAGATTTTACCCATAATTACAGTACTTTTAACTTCATAATCTAATATAATCTAAGATAATCAAGAGATCTGTAATGGCTCAAGGGGTGTTAAGAAGAAAGGTACAAGCCCTACCCTGGCCCTAACTCTCTTTTACAAAGTAAAAGTAGGTATCCATGATGAAAAACAGCCTGCAAAATTATACATATGCCCCCAAACATAATTCTTATCCCTAACTCTAGTCCTAACACGTATGATTTATATCTGAAAAGTTGATTGATTAACAAGTGATTAACTGCAAATTATTTTAGGAAAAAGCACTACTAATGTGTAAGAGTAAGGTGATCCAACATTATTACCTAAAGTGACCCTAACAAATTTAGTATATATTATGTTTGAAGAAAGCGTCTGCACCCTCAGCAGGTGTTGGAAATCAAAACTTTCATCATGTCAAAAACTTTTTTTGGTGTATCTTAGTGTGCAGAGCCTTTCTTTCTTAAGATTTGATTTTTTATTTTTATTTTTTTGGTATTGTGACCTCTTAAAAAAATATGCTTTGCTCCCACACTGCAGACTCCTAAATAAAATGTGTTTACTTAAAATACCTCAAACTCATTCACATATTAAAAAAACTGGATCCACTACCAGTGCTGCTATGCTGGAGTATGACTGCTGAGTTGTTTTCTGGGTCTCTGGGTCACTGCACTTAATGGGAACTTTGTTGTTGTTGACAGGGAAAGTGCATAAAGCACAACTGGTGCTGAGATGAGGGTTCGGATTGAACCAGAGGGCCCAAAATACTTTTTATACTCTGTGGCCCCCAAAACAGTAAATCTGGTCATGAGTCGAGGCAAGGCTGGATAACCAAGAAAATGTGCAACAGGCTTGGCCCAGGTTCAGTATTTGTTGTTTTGTATTTGGTGATATTGTAAACTACTGCATGCACTGGAAACCCTGGGCAAGTTTTGCAAATTGTTTACTGTACAGGTGAGATTCATGCATTGTCTGTGATGTGCACTCAGTTGGTATTTAGAGGTTACAGTGAACACAATGCACAGAAATCAGGAGAAACAGGGGGTCAATAGGGGGCCTCATTCATCCTTTTGTACAGACCTACATGACCTCATCATGGCCAAAAATAATGGCACCCCTGCATCTCTGTCACATAATGCATACTTCTCACAAAGAACTGTTGCAGTCATATTCTCATGTTTATTTCTTTTGATTGCTTTGGAACAAAACAAAACAGAGAAAACAATGCCTTATCTAAGATATTCCACATAAAAATGTCCAAAAATGGACACTCTGAACTTAATATTTGGTAGCACACCCTCTGCTTCCTGTAACCATCAATGAGTGAATGAATTTTGGACCTCTCTTCTTTTGCCAGCTGCTCCAGGTCTTTCAGATTTCATGGGTTCCTTCTTCCAAACGCTGTTTTGAGATCTCTCCACAGGTGATTTAGATCTAGACTCACTAGACTTTCACTAGACCGTTTCTGGGGTCATTGTCCTGCTGTAAGACCCATGACCTCTGACAGATACACAGCTTGTGTATTGTGTGCCAATATTGTTGTACTGTATATACAAATAACAATAATGATGTGTTATTATTATTGTTATTATAACTAAATAACACGATAACAACAATAACAACAAAACAATTATAATGTAATTTATATATTGCATTTTTATTACTCTGTTATTATTAGTTTATTTTTATGTTTATACTAATGGATATGTTTAAAATATACATGTCTGGTACGTGTCCGTTTAGTTGTCTGATTGCACGAGTGTGTAACAGCTTGTAGTTTTGGATCAATATTTTCTGATACGTGATAAACAGCTCTCACATATTAACTTTTTGATAAGTGCTCAGCCCCTGGCTTGTCCTTCTTTCCTCCCCCACTGGTGTAAGCTGAATCCCACATTGCATTACGCGATGCAACTTTTGAGCTGCTCCCCAAATCCAAAGCAGCAGCCTACTTTAGCCAAGTCGTCGCCATTTTATTAAGCGTCTAAATAGCCCTCCCCAATCGCCTATTATGAACCGCAACGAGATCCTGTGCTGTATTCACCGTTTTATCTCCTCCTCTGGCCACATGAAAATGGCCACGCAATTGCATTCCCGCACATCCACCACCAACCCCTCCGCGCTGTCATCCTGTAACCCCGCGCACACGCTGCCTGCCTGCCGCCGCTCGCCTCGCTGCAGCCCCTCCGCTCGCTCGCCCGTCGTACTACTGACACGTTAACGGCTTGTATGCAAACGAGGGGCACAATCCGAGCCATTATTACTGGCGGGAGAGATGTAACTTTCCCCGAGAGAAGTGGGCAGAAAAAAAAATAAAGATCCAGCGTAACCAGTCCGCCACCTAGCTGCGGAGACGCGCCGACGGAGCTCTGTCGACTGTATGATTATGAAAACACCCGCGCCAATGTTGTTGCACAGTAGGCTCTGCGCTCCGATGAGACTGAAACTCGGTTTTAGGAGGTGTTTTAACCTCCGCTGGCCTTAGTTATGTAATCAAAGCAACATCTAATGCACCAAAGGCTGTGGATTGCTGTTGGTGCGAAGGGGAGAGCAGGACAGCAACACCTTAACCTCCTGCCTAAACGCAGTTGGCTCCGGGACGCGCTCTTGGGTAAGTAGCCTACGTAGCCTTATTACAGATTTTCATGGCAGTCTGTCTGTATTAATGCGTGCAGGCCTGTCATCATCAGGCGAGCTCACAGCACTGTAGGTTAGTGAGAATCTTTTCTTTTTGTGTGTGTGTGTGTGTGTGTGTGCATCCGCTTTGCGCTAATTTTATCCCCTTGTTGCTGAGTGTGTTTCTCCGTGCATGGGTGATATTTCTTATTTCAATGTTGCTGACACCAGCAAGAAGGGCTGGCAGAGGACAGATAGAAGAGGAAAAAAGGTGGCTCGGGACTAATCCACATCACAAACAAGCACTAGCAAGCACATTTTTTGATGCTACGTAGCACCCCCCCCCCCTCCACACACACACACACACACACACACGCACACACACACGCACACGCACACACACACCACCTCTCCACCACCACCTCTCCACCACCACCACCTCTCCACTTCCATGTTTGAGTTTCAATTTGCAGCTGTGGATGTTTTAGGACGCTTAAATTAGGGGTTATGTTTTTAATATGGAGGCAGGGAGTGACGACAACAACAACACGTGCATGTGTGTATGATTTGTAAGTGCGACAGCATCAGGCTGGGAGTGATTTTCAGAGGTGCGCAAAGTCATTATGGAGAAGGAAGCCCCTGTTGACGTCCTCAGTAAACCAGTAATAGGTTGCTCCAGTGCGGTAATACCCCCGCTGCCCATACTGTATCTACAGTAGCAACATCAGTCAGCCTACGCAGCTGCGACCTGGGTACACAATGTACGACCAATACACTTCTTATACACTAACTAGGCGAAAGTGTGCGTGCGTGCGTGAGGAGGAGGAGGAAGGAGGAAGGAGACTCACGTGAGAAACTTCCCTTGTATATGAGGAGTTAAGTCTGCGCTGACTGACTGTGTGAGGTGGTTCAATATTTTTTTTTTTTTTTTTTGAGATGCCATTACAGCAGCAGCAGCAGCAGCCCTAATTTCCAGCTGGTGTGAGCCCCGTTGCTCGTGCTGTTGTCAGGCAGATGATAATGGTGTTGTAGTTATTGATGATAACACCGTCATGGGATGGTGATGATGGCTGGAAATATGGTGGGCCATTATCATGATTTAATCGTCCGCCTCAGCGCTGCCGAGGAACCACACTGACTAACAGTGTCAAGTCCACCCATCATTCTGTCACTGGAAATAGCTTCTGGTCTAATGTTAGAATAATTTTGAGTTATGTTTGAGAGGTATAGCTCTGGAGAGTATAAAAAGCTATTAGTATGCACTTTGACTGATGCTGAATGGGTCTGCCCTTTTAAGTTTGAAAACCTGCCACTCTTATCCTCTTCTTGTAATCACTTTGCACGACTCATTCGAGTGCGCCCTCGTCGTTTTTGCTCTTCTCCGCGCGGGTCAGGCGTCTGGGAGCGGAGGTCATCATAAAAAGTGGCTGCAGCTCTTCGAGCGGACCACTGTCCATCGCTACGCTTGTTTTATTTTATTGTGAGGAGGTTTGGCCTTGGAGATGCTTTCCAAAACTGTTACATAACAGCAGTTACTGGAACAGATGTTGATTTGAGCTCAGTATGATTCAAGGAAAGAGTTTTGGGTGTGGAGGGACCAAGAGGCAGGAGAGATAGCCCGCTGAGCTCTTAAATGAAAACATTATCTGAGATGCTCTTGTAAGTTTTAAGGAGAAGGAGAGGAGGAGGGGGGCAGTTCAGTGTGTTGAGAGACAGAGCTATTTCATAAGAGGCTCTCGGGAGAGAGCTGCAAGAATGCTTGGCAGGGTGTGTTTTATTAGAAAATGGATGAGTGTCTCCCTTAATGAGAGAGTATAATGAAGGAAGCATGACAGAAGATGCTGCTTCCCTTCGATACGTCAAAAAAATCGGACTGGACGGCGCGAGCGAGAGTGAAAGTTTTTTCTCGCGAGGGGAATGTTATTTTAGGGTGTGTTACTTGCTGTAATGTCACATTAAAAGTCAATTTACAATGGGGTCAATGAAAAGCTTACTTGACTTAGAGGAAGCAATGGGAGGAGGAGGAATTTGCACTCCTTTCCAAAAATAAGTTTTACCCTTTCCTACGGATTTGTGTTACCACTACTGAAAGGGGAGGAGGGGAATGGTCGGACCGTGAATGGAGGGATTTAGGTTGGAGAGGAGGAAAAGAATGAAGTGGAGGAGGAAATATGGTTCTGATTAACATGGATACAGTGTATGAGTTGACCATTTTTACTGTGTGGTCTACAGAGAGCGAAAGAGAGGGAGAGGGAGAGAGGGAGAGAGAGAGAGAGTGGATGGGACTAATAGAGAATGCATGCAAAAGCTTTCTGCCAAACATGAAAAGGGGAGTTTCGGAGAGAAAAGAAAGTACAGCAGAGGGAAGGGTGGGAGGAGAAGTGCTTGTGGGAGTAGCTGAGAACAGAAGGCGCAAAGACAGTGGGGAGAGGAGGGGAGGAGACTGGATCAAGTGTTCGAATTAGTCAGGAGCTGATTGATTGATATATTGATTTGGGGAGAGGAGGCCCAGTACGGATGAGAACATAAGTAAAAGCGTAGCAGTGTTTGCTGCCTTTCCGTGCTGCTGTTATTTACAGATTGATTGAGAAAACTAGCTAAAGCTGTTTTTGAAGAATGTGAGTAGGTCTTTTTTTCCAGTTAGTGTCGACATTCTGGGAATCGGCGGCGTTGATTGGCCCCCTGGGTTTTCTGTATGATGAGATCATCTCTGTGGACACAGACTTTAGCACCTCTCTACAGCTGCTTGCAGGAAGGGGACTTTCCCCTCAATTCCTGTGCTGCTGCTGCTACTCAACATCTGAGCTCACTGAAATGACTAATCACTGGCCTCTCTATCTTTCTGTCTGTGTCTGTCTGTCTTTTCTTTCCCCCTCTCTCTGCCTCAAACTTGTTCCATCTCAGTTCAAACCAAAAGGACGAGAGAGAGACCTTCCTTCGCTGGATGAAGGAGCCCAGCTGTACTTGGACTATTACAGGATATTGTTTGGGAAATCTTTTGACCTTACACCTGCTTTCTGCTCTTTGCCTTTGACCTTACTAATCCCACCGGGATCATTTAAAAGCGTTATACTGGGAACCCCACAGCGTTTTACTTCTCCCCCCTGACTTCTCTGATGGACCAGAGAGTGAAGGGGGGAACCCCTCCAACCACAAACTCCACTCTGGAACCCACCTCTGCACCTGAAGACTCTGAACAGGACCAGGTGGCAGAGAAAAAGTGGAGAGGTGAGGGGGAGAATGGAGATGTAGGGGAAAAGGAGGAAGAGAAAAAGGGAGCAGGGAGAAAGAGAGAAGGAGACAAGGGGGCAGTGCTGGAGTTGCTCATCGAGGGGCGCTGTGGAAGCGCGGGGCAGCAACAGCTACAGATCTCTGGCAGAGAGACGAGCTGCCCTGAGGGGAATGTACGACTTCGGATTGGACTACAGGCCAAACGCACCAAGAAACCGCCCAAGATCTTGGAGAGCTATGTCTGCAAGCCCACCATCAGGACCTATCAGAGGCAAGGCAGGGGGGCACCGCTAAGGGGGGACGGAGAAGGAGGAGTGGGCCAGCAGGGCAAAACCAGCTCTGCTCCAGACGAAGCAACCAGAGATCAACGCTCAGGCTTGGATGCTGTCCAGACCACATCCAAACAGACTGCATCTGCTGCTTCACCACCACTTGCATCATCATCATCATCATCATCATTATCATTGCCATCATCATCATCTTCGTCATCACAGCCGCTGTCGTTATTATCAACATTTACTGCTGCTTCCACCCCGGCCTCAGTCCCTGCCATAACCAGCCAAGGGACC
The DNA here is from genome assembly GCA_028641955.1 of Protonibea diacanthus. NCBI lineage: Eukaryota > Metazoa > Chordata > Actinopteri > Sciaenidae > Protonibea > Protonibea diacanthus. Next base: position 16,111,560 of record CM053983.1, on the reverse strand, counting down.
AAGTCTGCCAAACAGGTAAGTTAAAGACAATTTGCCTCATACACATCATCGTCCCTCTTGCCAGCTGCCAATATTAAACCTGCTATTAGTTTTAGTTAGCTTAAAATGGAAAAACAACCCAAGGGTTACAGCAGCTGATGGAACTCATGCATTATTAATGGCACATACTGTATGTGCTGTAGTTCTGTTTTGGTTTTTGCAGTAAACTACCAGATGGTAGAGTATGGTGCAAAATCGCCTAGCTTTGTACTCGGTTGTAATAAGGTCAAATGAGCTATTGTCTCAATACTGAAACCTAAGCGGCCCATTTAAATAAACAGACCTATAAATAGGACAACAGCACGGCAACCACTTGGAGCTATTACAGACATTGGTCCATCAGTCCCTATGACAATCACCCAAGGGGAAGCTTATTGCTTTAGCTGCGCAAACGCCACTCAAGCTGCAGCATACCGAAATTACAGGACAAGTACGAAATGTCAAGCCTTCTCATCTGTATTAGTGGCAATTTATAGCGACCAATAGCGCAGCTTTCTCTGTCTCTTTCTGTCTCTGCCTGGCTCTCTATATCTGTCCCTCTCTTCTATTTTTACATCTCCTCTTTTCTCTACCTGCTCTCATTTATCTTTCACTCCCCCTCTTTGCCTGTCCCACTCCCTTCCTCTGTGTTTTCTCTGCCTTTGTATTTCTCCTTTCTGTGTCAACCCCATTCCTGTTTCCATCACCTCACTCTCTCCTTCTTCTCGGTGTGCCCTCTTTTCTCTGCCTGATTGAGTCATTTCGTCCTCACTCTCTTTTTTAATGGGCGGCAAAAACAAAAGTGTTTCGGTTATTGTCTCTTTCCTATTGTCCTTCACCGTTGTCATCAGCAAACTAATGGATGTCACAGCTGTTGTTGACTATGACAGAGATTTCGTGTTTGCGTTCCCCAGGTTCCTATCAAACTGGCCGATAAGACAGAGGTGAATTCAAATGGCTCATCTGAGAGAGTGAAGAAAGAGAAGCTCCCTACTGTCAATGGCCAGCCTGTCCTTGCAGGACACAAACCTTGTTCGCCTACAACAGACCAGACAGCTTCAACTACTCCTTCCAGCACATGCATCCAAGCCCTGTCTGTATCGGAAACAAGGAATGAAGGAAAGACCTCCAAGAAACATAATGGTTTGGTACAGACAAAACAGAAGGGACTATCGAATGGCAAAGGCTCTACCGACATACTCAGCACTTCCACCTCGTCGAAAATCAAAGCTGGAAAACACAGCAGTTCCTCCTCTGTTTCTTCCGCAGACCCCTCGCCAAGACCTCCAGTCTCCACCAGCACCCATAAAGAACTTAGCCAGTCCAATAAGAGTAGGCCAGAGTCTCCTTCCTCTCCCTCAGTCACCCCTAAACCACAGTCCTCCCCCACTGTGGATCTTTCCTCTGCCCAGTCCCAAGATCAGGATTCTTCTCCGCAGGCCTCACTAGAGAAAAAGAAAGAGAAAGAGAGGAAAGCAAAGAAAGAGAAACGAAAAGACAAAAAATCAAAGCGAGATAGATTGGAGGCTGAAAGAGCAAAGAGTGAGGGCAGAAAGGAGGAAGGGAAGAAGAAGAAAAAGGAGAAAGGGAAGGATGGAAAATCAAGGCATGGTAAAGAAAAGGATGAAAGACATAAGACTGATGATACGTGGAGGGATGAACTGAAGGTTGAAAGAGGAAAGGGTGAGAAAAAGAGGGATAAAGTTAGCCCAGACAGACAAAGAACAGAGGATAATAATGCAAAATGTGGTGACACAGTTGATAGTGGTAAACTAGATAAAACCAGTAAAGTTGTGAATCCAGGCAGACCAGAGGAGATCGACAAGACAGATGACAGTTGCAAGCCAGTTAAACTAGCTGAGCCAGCAACAGGTGACGGCAGTAAATCAAAAGAACAAGACGTCTCAAGACATTCAACTGTGCCTCCAAGCCACCCCTCTTCTTCTGCTCCTCCCTCTGTGCCCACTCCTTCTGCCCGTGCCCCTGTTTCCCCCCCTTCTTCCCCTCAAGAGCAGGACAGCCGACCGCTCAAGAAACGTAAAGCCAGACGGCCCAGCTGGACCAAACTGGTTCACCGAGCTCAGAGGGCGGAAAATCAGGAAGCCCCTTCAGATTCCCAACATAATTCCTTACTAGGTTTTCCCCAGAACCCCAAAACGTCCCTTCCTGCCAAGGCCACTATTCAGCAGACTGACGAGTCACACCCAGCTTCCTCTACTTCCTTAACCAGCAGTTCCTCCCCGTTTTCTTCAGCAACCAAACCTCCATCCCCAAAGCAGAGTCACCCCACATCAGACCCGAGCCCCCCTGCTTCCAGATGCCCCATAACCCCTGCCCGAAAAAGGGGCCGCCCCAAATCCCACAGCTCCAGCTTAGACGAACCTCCCCCAAGACTTTCACCAAATGCTATCCCAAATGAGGTGCCTCTTCTGGGCTGTGACGGAATTCAGAAAGCCCCTGTGCTGGAGCCAAGTCCAATACTGCAGTGTGCTGCTCAGTCTAAATCCAGCCCCAAGAAGCGTGGCCGTCCTCCCAAAAGACCCCTCCCTGAGGACCAGAGTGGAGATGCACTGAATCGCACTGATACAGACAGGAGTAAAGATTTTCATCCTCCTGAAAAGGGGAACAGGCAGCTAAAGATCAGGAGGCTGATTAATGAGATGAAGAAAAGAAAGAAGAGGAGACTTCAAAAGGTAATGCTGTCTGGGTATGTTGGAAAGGAGGGAAAGGGAAGCGAGGCAGCAGATGGTGAGACCTCTTTGAGAATGTGTAAATCGTTAGAGGCTACAACGGTACATACGCTCTCAGCCCTGTCCTCCTCCTTTGGGAGTAAGCTGGGCCCTCAGATCAATGTGAGCAAAAGAGGGACCATCTACATGGGCAAGAGGCGAGGACGCAAGCCTAAAACCCAAACAGCCCCAACAGTCCAAACCAACTCCCAGAGCTCCACTCAGTCATCTCTGTTTAGCAACCCCTCTGAAACATCTCTCTTCTCTAACCAACCCCAGCCTCCCCCCTCTCACCCATTTCCCTCCCCATCTCTTACCCACTCCAGCGGGGCCCAGAGCCCTTATAGCGAAGGCAGCCTCACAGAACCAACATCCTCCCTCATTTTTCCTCACCCCTTCTCCCTCCCTTCGCCGTCATCCTCCTGTACCTCCCCCCGTCCTCCCTCCTCCTCATCTCTCTCTCCCTTTGTGAAGAAGAGTTGTCCATGTCAGGGAAGGCATCACTTCCCCTTTCACCAGTCTTCATGTAAGCTCTCCTGTCCCACCCCTCCACTGCATCACACACCCGGCTCCCCTGGCCACCTGAAAGAGGCTACCCCCTCCCCGAGGAGCGAATCACACAGCGAAGAGACACTGCCCAGCGATAGCGGGATTGGAACGGATAACAACAGTGTTTCTGAGAGAGGGGAGATTAGGGGAGCTCGAGGCATGCTCAGATTAGGTCAGGGGTCAGGAGTGATACTGGGGGGTCAAAGACACCCCTCCTCTCTTGCGGACCGTCCCTCTCCTGTCTCTTCACCCCTCTCTCACATGCCCAGACACACAAACCCTATCACCAACTCATCAACTGCGGAGCGCCACAGAGAAAGAGACCGACACAGGCACAGGCGGAGGGATTTCGACTGTTCCTCCTCCTGTACTTGCTTGTGCCCGTGCCCCTGCCCAGGACACAACAAGTGCACTCATTCAGAATATTACTCATGCCTTGGGCACAATGCACTGAAGAGACAGAAAAATAAACATAAGAAGAAGCACCAGCAGCTGCATATGCAGGATCCAGAGTTTCTGGCTGAACTAGAAGATCTGATCGGTCAGTTCAGCGAGGTCCATATCGGACGGCGAGGTTGGGCTCGGACAGGCCTGGGACAGGGCTTTGATGGGAGTGGGAATGCTGCTGGAGGAAGGCGCCATCACTCCTCCTCCCATTCTCTTCGCTCTAACATCTTCAGAATCAATCTGAACGGCTTCTACTCACCTCACCCCTCACCTTACTCTGCTAATACCTCCTTCTCCCCTCAGCCTTTCTACCCGTGCCAGCCTGTGCATTGCAACAGAAAGCCAGACCGCAGGCAATGTGGTTGTCCGTCAAAGTTCCAAGAGACCATTGAAAATATGGGCTTTTACAGCAGCTATCCTCCAGCCACAACACTTTACCACCACCTCCCCAGCTCCTACCCGCTCCCCTCTCCACACCAGTACGGCCCCCATCAGTCGCATCATGCCCATTTCCTCCTCAACCCTGCCAGATTCCACAGGCGGAGAAGCAGGTTGCTTAGGGAGGGAGCTTTAGGAGGAGAAGTTGAAGGAGATGTAGGAGGGGGCAGTGGAGGAGGCCCACACCTCAGCTCAGGGTTCACATCCAGCCTCTCCTGTGGCTGTGGGAGAAACGAACACAAACACAAGCATAAACACCGTCACAGGCACTGCGAGCGAGATATGGACGACGAGGAGGAGTTACACGAGGATGAGGAGGAAGATGGCATGGAGAGAGAGGGGTTAGCCAGTTCAAAACCAAGGTCTGGGTTTATTTTGGGCCAAGGAGAAGGAGGAAGGAAAGGGGCAAGAGGAATGGGGAGTATGCTGACAAAAGAATCGCCTTGGTTATGTGAGAACGGAAATGATTCCTTCTCCTCCGCTGCTGCTGTCACATCATCGTCGGCTTCAGCAGAGAGGTACAAACACACATCTCTCACCTCACTGGGGCTGGGTTCTTCTCACTTGTCTTCGTTTGGAGGAAGCTGGGGCGCCCTGGGTCAGAGCTGGACGAAATTCGGGGGCCTGGGAGGGACAGGATTTGGGAACTCGAACCCCAGCTGGAGAGGCTTCAGTGGGGAGCAACGTACAGGCCGGCTGATTGCATCAGACGGGGAGGACGATGACAGTGAGGACATTCAGGAGCCACACCTTTACAGGGCGTCCCCGTCCCCATCACACACCAACCTGTTCACATCTGCGGCCATGGCAACAGGGGGGAGGGGTCTGAGGAGCGGATTGGCCGGTAAGAATCCAGGAGGTGGGGACAGGTCATGGAGGAGAGACGAGCCAGCGTGGACAGAGAGGAGAGAGACAGGTGAGGATGCATGAATGATATGATCAATAAACGCGTGATTTCATGGAGAACTGATGTGTGTTGGATGCCTCAGTATGAGGTCGTGTGTTAGCATTAGCGCTAAAGTTGTAAATTTCTCTGGCTGGGAAATGCTACAAAAATCTCCATTGTTAACATTGTTTCTCAAGTTGTATGAATGCGCAGTCATAATCTGTTATGACTACAATGTCAGAAAATATGAATACTGGCAGTGATTTAGATAATATGATAGATAATATCACATCAAATCTGCTTATCACTGAGATACATCAGTAGCATCCAAAATTATGACAGCTAGCTGAGTGATTTTATGCCAAGAGTGTTTCTACATTTGAACAGCATGACAGATTTTTATATTTGCACAGTGTGGAGATGAGACAGTGGCACCAATAGCGTGCCCAATATAGTGACAGCATTGCTTTTTCTCAGGTGTTGTTGAGCCACACATCAAAGCCTGGAGGGTGTTTGAGAGGAAATCAGACTCCGTTCTTTTTATAGCCAATTTCAGACTCCCTCCACTGTGCAGGGGACCAACGGCCCACCCCCATGCCACACTCACACAAATGCAACCGCTCAGCAACAGCTTTGAGTTGGAATTCTTTTTAATATAGTGCATATAGTTTAGTTTGGTGTATAGCGGGACAGCAGCATCTTGACAGAAATCATCCAGCAAATCTTTGAAATCTTCCCGGTCTGCAGCGAACCGCACGCTGTTGCAGGCCGGGGCTACCCAGTGAACACAGTCATTAGTTAACCACCAGATTGGCTATTTAAAGCTTGGCCTATCCCTCACTGCTGGCCAACGGGGCCTATTTGACTTGGAAAAATCCAATAAGGAAAGAGTGGTCAGTCTTGTCGGGGACTGTGGAAAATGGAACAAAAAGATAGATGACCTCAGGGGTGATTGATGAAGGACTAGCACAGGGGTCAGAATGGGTGCAAAGAGAGCTTGTGAGGGGAAAATGTTGTTTTTGAAAGATGTGGAATACATTTGACATCAGTTTATCATCTAACCAAACACACATGTGTTTTGAAGTACAGCACGCTAGCACGGCACATTCACGCACGCTTTTTTCTCTCTTCTTTCTCCGTCTAGTCAGCCTTTTGAGATTGTGTTCCACATTAAGGGTGCAACGCAAGAGTGCATACGTGTGCATGCTTGTATTAAAAAGCGTGCGTTCTCCACAGTGTCTCTGTCCATTCCAGTGTGTTGGTTTTTGCTGCGTGAGTGTGTGTACATAAATCACTTCTTAATGCATTTCCCAGAAGTGATCTGGTCAGAGGAAATGTTGTGACTCACCTAATCTGTGGCCCCGCATGACTCAGCCTAGACTGGCCTCACCTCACACCTCCTGCTGGCTCAATCACTGATCCACATCTGTCTCATTTCCTCTCTGCCACTTACACCCACCCTTCCCTCCTGCCTCCTTCTGCCTCAACCCCCGTCCTCCCCCCTCCCTCTCTCAATGACTGCAGGTTTACAAGGTGACTCGAGAAGCCGGGGGCAGCAGAAAAGTGTGCCAACGCCAGACAGTGTGGCAGGGAAAAACAAAAGAAGGCCAGGTCGGCCCAGAAAGCACCCACTGCCCTCCGCTGTACCTTCCCCCACGCACTCATCTGCAGCTCCCTCCATGTCATCACCTGACCTCTTGCCAGGACACAGCCATAACAGAGATGGGAGAGAAGTGGGAGGGAGGAAAGACGAAAGAGGGCCAGAGAGAGATCGAGGGGCCGATACAGTGCAGCAGGTGACGGAGTTGGAGCTGCAGGCTAGGAGGAAGAGAGGACGGAAGAGAAAACATGGTGACTCTCCTTGTCATCAGAGGTAAACGCTCACAACTGTATCATAAAGTACCTGAGCTGGTTGACTTGAAAATTCAATACAACCACTCACTACTGCTATATTAACCCATCGTTTTCAGCACTGTGTGCTAAACCAGTGCCTTTTCTCTCTTTCTCTTTTTCCTCTCTATCGTTCTATCTCTCTCTTCATGCTTTCCTTTTAGTGTCGCCGAGGATAAACCCGAGTGTGACGCCCCTCCTGAATGTTTTAGCCAATCAGATGTCGACCAGGCTCCATCCCAACCAGTAGTCATCCAAAGAGAGGAGAGAGCAGATGGTCCTCCCAGGAAGAAGTTTCTGAGGGCAGGTCTTTACTCTGATGATTACAAAACGACAGAGTGAGTTGAATTCATAAACAAACTATTATGAAATTGTTTCTGTTATCATTTTTTCTTTTATTTATGTATTTAATGTGTCTCTTTCCTAGTCCACCCTCCCAAGCCCAGCAGTTGTGCAGAGAGAGTATGGAATACACTCCAGAGGAGCATGAATACAGCCTTTTACCTGCTCCCATACATGTTGGTGAGTAAGAAGTAAGAAAGTACAAACGCTGCTGTAGTTTGTTGCAGCTGTAATAGTTAATCCAAACTGCCTTTGTGTCCTCCAGGGAAGTACCTTAGGCTGAAGCGGATTCATTTCCAATTACCTTATGATGTTATGTGGCTGTGGCAGCACAATCAGGTACAGTAGAGCCCCGTAACACAGAGCCAGGGAGGGCAAAAGTTCAAGCTGAAGCATCTTTAGAGATGAAAGAGGGAGAGCGCCACGAATTAACGTGTAATTCTCATGTTGTGTTGCTGCAGCTTCAAAGGCAGCCTGCTGTCCCCCTGAAGAGGAAGCGGCGTTACTGTGAGTTGCCAGAACTGGACGTGTTATCATCAGGTGTAGCTGATGGATCAGATCAATACTCTTATACACTGTCTGACTCCGTTTTTCTCTCTCTCTGTCTCTCTGTTTCACTCAGGCCGGCTGAAGGAAAGGACTCTGTCCTCTCACCAGACAGCGGTGAGTTCACGCCACTGAAGATTGATTCATTCCAGTGAAGAATTCAGCTTTGAAAATGGCTAAAACTTGCACGTGCACCTCCTTGTAATTCTTCCTTTGCAGGAGGAGAGCTCCAGTGATATTACCAGCCTGTTTCCACACCTCGATATGGAGCCTTTGACCAGCAGTGAGAGGTATGGAAAGAACACAGTGGTTCACATTTCAAGATAAACTACTTGATGCACTATTGCTGAAGTGATGTCAGCGTACATGGCTTATGTTTCTCCCTGTGTGCCCGGACCAGGAGCTTTGTGGTGAAACACCATGTTTTCCTTGTGAGGAACTGGGAGCTCGTGAGAGACAGACAGATCCGAATGAGGATAGAGCGGGAGAGGAAGAGAGAGGCAGAGGCAGAGGAGGAGGACTCACGACGTCTGTCCTTTGATAGAGCCAATGGGGACGACAGCCACATCAAGTCAGGTCCATGAAGCAAGTGTGTGTGTTAGTTTTTGTTTCTGTAGGTGTTTGTGTATGCATACGTGTCTGTGGTTGACTCTGTACATTTTCATTTTTACTGTACATCTTTATATATTTCCTCTGGTGTCCTGTGTCGTGTCTTTTACTTTATGAGTGCATGTATGTCTGTCTGTGTGCGTGCGCGTGTGTGTGTTCTGCTTACAGCCTGTTGTCCTCATATTTGGCTTGTCTCTCCATATCATACTCAGCAGCACAAACTAAGTGGTTTTCCAACCACAGAATTTCAGCCTGCAGAAATGTTTCTCCATTTCTGTCATCCACTCTTGGTGTCCAAGAACCCAGCAGGCATCAACTTTCCCCATTAGCAGTGAAACCACACAGTTTCCATCAAAGACTCCCTGACTGATGGCAGATAGGAATCAAGGGAAAATAAGGACACTCACATAATTACAGATATATCTAAAAGAAATGATGTGCTGTTTTAATTCCCTCTTGCGACGCCTTTACTAACATAAAGAATATTTTTTGACCTCTGACCCTCAGATCAGCCAGTGGGGGTGGAGGTGACGGTTATCAGCAGTGACCCCCACCATCAGAGTCAGGACACCTCCAGCTTGCTCACTGCCAGCCCCTGTGTGAGTGAACAAATCAGCCCACTTAAAAAAAAAAAAAACAAGAAAGAAAAGTTGAGAGTGCAAATTTCCACAAGGATAGAAATCTGCTTTTGCAATTAGTTGTGCATACTTGTTCACCACAGCCCACCAAAACCCAGAATAGACAAGAGGAGGAGGGAGAGGAAGAAAAAAGAGGGGAGGAAGAGGTCTGCAGCAGAGACCAGAGGAGGAAACGGCTGAATGATTTACTTTTGACCCTGCAGCATTCATAAGCTAACAGAGAGAGGTGAGTGGAGCATCAGATACAGAAATGGGAGGAACTCAGGGAAATATATGCATGGTTTTGTTGATAGTATCTTGCCTTTGTGTAGGTGGGACCTCTCTGAGAAAGGGACCAGGCCCACCACTGGACAGATGGATAGAAACTGATGTCATAACACTGCTATTAACAGTAGTAGTGCCACAGAGAACAAGCGAGAAAAGGGAGAAGAAAGCTGGAGAATTATAGCGGCTGAAAATGCAAGAAAGACATCTCACACGCTGACAGATGAGTGTGTTGAACCTAGCACTCTGAAGGGCATCACACCAAGGATGAAACCATGGCAACACATCTTTTGTCCAAGTGGCGAGGGATGCGAGAAACGGAGATAGACTGTCCCGGATGAAAGAAAAGAAACCGACCAGCTGAAATGAATTTGCACTAGTGCTGGATGAACAAGCACACTAAAGACTGTATGTATGCTGAGTGGACACACTATAAAAGACACACACACACACACACACACATACACTTTGATTGCTCTTACTTCTGCACCTTAAGCAAAGTGGGAAAGACAGACGTTTGGAGACTGAAAGTGGACATATACGGTACTCAGCATTTCGGCACTGAAGTTTCCAAGAGACGAGGAGTTCACAAACTGCCCGAGGGAACGCGAATGTAGCCTGGGCCCTAACTAGGTCAAAATTGAACCCTCATTTAATCGTTAAGCTTTCAAAGTCACATTGCACCTTTGGGAAATGACACGAGGGGAAGTGAACCAGTTAAAAGCTGTTGAGACAGTGTTAGGGTTTTTCTTCACTTTACCAAGACAGTGTCTGCTATGTACCAGTGAATAGGCAGGGGAGGGGGTGGGCTTAGTGATAGGAATTTTGGCATCGCTGCAAGAGAATTTCTAATGAGGTTTTAAGAAAGAAGTTATTTTTGAAAAAAAAAAAAAAAAAAGGACAGCTTGAGTACTGTCTGCTAAAGAAATGGACAAAATATATTCATGATAGGAATGTTTATTGTTGACTATTTTCAGTATTGCTTCCTGGGGAAGGGAGGGAGAGGGGCAAAATGTGTTTTGTTTACTTCAGACTGCCTTTGAGAATGTTTCGCTCTTTGCTCCAGAGCATTGACAATCAGAATGTCCTCGGGGGGGGGGGGGGGGTGAGAGAGAGGAAAAGGGGGATGAAAACTAGAATTGATTTGCCCCAAATGCTCTGTAGAAGTGCCATGTTGTCTTGTGTACGTACCTAAGCGAACTCATGCAGTCTTTAAAAGCAATATCTCCTCTGATAAGGACTATATAAGAACTTCCTTTGTTATGTTTTTTGTTTCTTTTTCTTTTTTTTTTTAAGTTGTGAATATTTGAGGACTGGAGGTCATTTTTGTTTTTTCTGTACAGTTGCATAGTAGATTGTTCTCATCTTAGGAGCATTGGGCTAATCCACTTAGTGGAAGTAACCATAAGCGTTTAGTTTCATGTGAATGTACATAGAGAGAGACCCGTTTTCCTTCTATCAGCAGTAGCGTGTAAAAGTAGTATTATACATGACAATACTATTGGGATTATACATAAAACTTAATAATCAAATCTTTCATTTTACTAACATGTTTTTAACAGATTATACAGCTGACCAATATATCAGTCATTTCTCCTTAAAATTGACTATGATTGTATATGATTTTTTTTTTTTTTTGTAGAATTACATAATTTGTCTCTTTTTTAGCTGAGCGTACGTTGGGTTTTTTTGTTTTGTTTTTTATTGGTCAGACAATCAGTGACAGTGAATTAGTTTTTTCCAGTGTTAAATTTCTGCTCTCTTTCAGTAGTGTGGCTTCTAATAACGAGCCAAGAAAGTGCAATTTCTTTGACTGTTTACATACTGTATGTATATTTTTCCTCTTTCCTTTTTTAACTAAGAGCACTACATTATTGCCAGTGGATGATTAACTTTATAGCAAAGGTACACATGAAGAGTTATTTATCTAGTTTGCATGACATGTAACCTTTGCCTGTTGCCTCTGATAATGTGCATCTGAAATACAAAACATCAAAAACAAACAGTTATAACTCAACGCCATAGAATGTCAGCTCAGACTTTTTGCCTCTATAACCATAATAATAAAAGCATTTTATGTCTACTAGTACTAAACCCTGCAGACTCTTGTTGTGTTAGTGTGTGTGTGTGTGTGTGTGTGTGTGTGTGTTTTGGGAGGTTACTGCAGTGATTTTAATCAGTTTGAGCTAACAGTGCTATCTAGTGGTGTTAGATTGTATATCTCACACCGTGTTGTCCTCCATAATGACCCACAATGGAGGACGCTATCAAAGGAACAGGGTTACAAGATGGGGGAGGGCTGCAGCTCACTCCGGAGATTTATTCTCCTCTTTCTGCCCTTCACAACATCCGAGGGCATCCGGGGAGCTTTTGATCCGAAAAGAATAAATGAGAGAAGTATTGCCCATGAACTTGAAAGGGTTAGGTATTAAACGTGTTTTACAGAAGCCTCAATTTTGAGTCTTCATTTCCTTTGCAGTCTGACGCATGGGTAGCTTCCTGTCACGTTTCACGTGTCATTTATGTTGATTTTTCTGAGTGAGCTGTCCTCAACATTTCAACATTTGGGCTCAGGTTAATACGACTTTTTAAACGTGCAAAAATGTGACTCAAAGAGCTGCACAGGTTTGGTTTATACTGATCATTTTATTTGGTGTATTTACAAACAAGCACATGCAGGAGGTGGACAGTGACTGACACTATAGGGGCACTGAACTATATGCAATAGTAGGACGGGGGGGGGGATGTCTACAGGCTACATGACACCAGAGAGAGAAAGAGAGGAGAGAGGAGGAAGAAGAGGAGGAGAGGGAGGTACAGAACTCATTGTTACACTCACACACACACATGTAAGTGAAAGTGCAGGATGTGCAGATGCACATATGTGCTCACACTCATCTCACATGTGCTCTCTCTCACACACACACACACACACACATACATACATAATGAACCCAGATAGATAGAGAGACACTAGATGGGTCAGATAGAGCTATTCCTTTCATAAACCTTAAGATCAATAAATAGTACATCCAATAAATTAACAGCTGTCAAACAAATGCATTTGGACTATAACCTCACATTTGACAACAAAAGATACAAAAACATTAAAAAAAAACAAAAAACAAAATCTATCAACACATTTTAATGTGTCAACTGATATTTTATCTTCATCTAGACATTATTTCTTGTAAACACCTACATGTTATCCATTTGATGGCATTTTATCGTGATCATAAGTTACTGCTACTGGACAGTTGCCATAGTGACAGTAATGTCATGCTACATGGCATTGACACAATAACACGAGAGGAAACTTTCGAGAACTGAGCCTTCCCTGATTGATCAATATGAAGCGATGAAACTTTCCTGCTGAATTTAATGGAGGTACTTTAGTGTCAGTCTTTTTCTTCTTTTATATATATATATATATTTTTTTAACTTTTTAAGCTATCGTTTTAGGCTTTAGGTGCCGACTTGCATGAGAACATCAAATCAAAATGACTTCGAAACAAAGAAAAAAAAAAAGGCTTTTCGTTGTACATTTAACCATATGCATAGTCATCAATACAGAATCTAGAGAGTAACTAATAAATATATGACACAAATGAGCAACATTAGAACCCACATATCACTTCCACCACAACCACTAATCATTAATATCAATGATTATGATAAGCAAACGAGGCAGGGAGGGTTAAGAGAAATACAAAAGCTGAGGTACGAGGTGAAGACCAGCCACCAAACCTACAGACTTTACAGTAGCATTTATGAATGATGACATACGTCTGGGATTTTCTCACTGCGTCAAATTTAAAGTCAGATAGTGTCGAACAAGAGCTGCGCGTTGTTTTGTGAGGTGTTTATGCCAAACACACGTTGAGATATTAGCTACAGACCGCTGTTGTCTGATATTATCGTCTTCTATAACTGTGTGGGATAGATAACTGTTTTCTGGCATTCGTTCAAAGCATTCATGGCACATTACAACGCATACAGTGTTTCAGGTATGAGGCTAGATCTAATCATTTTATGGATATGATGTCAAGACATTGGCATTACATAAAGCACACAGGAGGGAAGATACTGGATTTCATACTTAAACAAACACGTACTTTTTTTTCTCCCCTATGTATGACGACTATTCAATGTGTGTGAAGTTGCAGATGTAAAGGTAAAGAATGAAACCATCGATTTTGAATCACCCACCTCCTCAATATGGCCACAGTATTAAGTTTGTGTTTTACTATCTGCTTTCTGTTGTTCATCTATCTATCTTGGTAATATCAATCTCAATTTATATACCTATATATATATATATATATATATTTATTTATTTTTATGTATATTTATACAGTCAAATATAGTAGCAGAAACATGTCAAACACACATGAACGAGGCGATAAAGGTGAGAGGTCGATAGGGGTGAAAGATCAATAGAACACAGATCTACACAGCTACAATTCACTACATTACTACGCAGTATGCAACAGGAGCTACGGCCCAGTACTCTAACATGCTCTCTCCACTCGACAACCTGCGAGTCACGGCTCTCTAAAGCTGGCGGCTAGAGGCGTAAACGTGGCTACTACCAGGCTGTTGACTCTCGCCTCCTCACAACAAGCAGCCGCTGATCTGAAAGCACTTAAATCTGCGAGCGGTTGATTGCACAGAATTTCCCCTGTGATCATTTTCAGACCAGCGGCTGGCATCGAAGGCAAAAAAATTGAGAAAAAGACGTTAAAAGGGATACTTCACTCCAAGATCAAAGGTCTTCCAGAGTGAAATGATCTAAATTTGACTTGAGTCATTATTTCACACCATCTGCTGCATTCCTGCTGCTAAAATCCATTAGTTTAATGCTACCAAACTGGATGGATTGTAATGGGGAAAAAAAGCTCCCATATGTTCATAAAGGGAGAGGGCTGCAGACTGCTCCTGATGCACGTAAAGCACAACAGATGGTGTTATGAGCTCAAATCAAACTCTAGCAGAGCAGGCGTGAAATATCCCTTTCAGAGTAGTGAAGCCTCACCATAACCTCTCAATACTCACCTAAAATATATATTTATATTTATTTATTTATTTTTTTTTTTATTATTGATTGAGTGCAACAGTTGTGGTGCAGAAGTCACATGATGAGGGAGGTGTAGCCGATAGGTACCAGCCCCTCTTTGTCTCCCTGACGACAGCGAATCCAGTCTTGATCGACTCCTCCTAACACCACGAGTTCCTCCCCTTTGCAGAAGCTGAGCTCCGAACCTACTCCGGTGTGACTGCACAGCGTTCGTACTGACCTGTGGACAGACAGCAGAGATCTCCTCAGCCAAAACGATCTACCTGACACCTCACATACACCAACCACAAATGGTGATGTCATCCACAACATGTCATGTAGCTGAATCTTGGATGAGTCACAATGCAGGATCGCTCAAAAGTCAGACTGGTGAGTCATCAATTATGGTTGTTCAAAGACAAAAATGATAACAGGAGCCCTTCTTATGTCCTCTACACCAACTGGTGCTCATTTTTAAAAAGGAAAAAAAACACCTCACCACCAGTCGCAGTGCACCAATGTGCTTTAGTGTATTTTTATAATGTATGAGCTCATATTTATGAAGTGTTTTTATTTTAACCAGCCCTTTTCTTGTCTTTCAGGGACACTGCTTTCCCATCAGGTCACTGTTTTTTAAATGCTGGAACATAAAGATCCAAAATGTGACTCTAAACTTCATCTGTTAGTGAAAAGTGAGTTGTATCAACATATTAGTTAACATAATAGTTCTTATGTGTGTATGTCACTTCGTTCTTCTTATATTTTAAGTCCTATGGTTTATTATTTTACATTTAAAATGTCTTGTTGAAGCTTGTTAGGTAAGGAGATGGATGGGTGTCAGAGGGCAGAAGTATTGTGTACAAGTGTGTAGTGAAAAAAAAAACATAATTCAATAAAAGTTACAGTGCTAATCCTAAATTTTGACCTTAGATTATAGCGCTGCCACATCAAAATTGGGTTAGTGTTGTCTGAGATGTCAGGTTTAATTCAATAAAGGTTTTAATATAATAATTGACTCTTTAAAACAATGTTTGTTATATAAAGCTTGTAAAAAGTGTCAAAATATACAGTCTTTCCATTTTAATGAGTAGTCTGAGATCTCTCCACCTAATTTCACTTCATCATAGCTGACAAAAAAAAAAAAGAAAAAAAAATCCAGCCTCCATAACCGTCAACATCATTTAATATCTGTTGTACCTGAGTGGTCTGGGTTTGTCCTTCATCTCCAGTGCATCAACCTCTTTCTCCGCCTCTGGTTCACTTTCTCCCTGGTGCTCCGGGGCTCTTCTTATTATCGGGCTGGAGCTGCTGCTCACCATTCGGGTCAGTGCGGTGACACCAGGAGCCAGCCACTGGGAGGGACGCCTGCAGCGACAAGACAGAAAGAGGATGACAGGAACGGGAAAAACAAAGACAAAGAGTCAGTGTGGCACAGATGGGCAGAGAGGAGTCACTGAAAGTTATTATTCATGCAGAAAACTATTTCAAGTACAACAATGATTTTAGAGTTTCTTAAAGTAATTAAACTTTTTTGAGATACAGACTTAATAATCATATATGTTAAATTTATTGGCTAACCTGGTTGGTGGACCTGGTGGGCTGTTGGGGCTTTTAGAGGCTCCAAAGAGCCGTCCCAGACCCCAGGGAACCTGAGCACCACTGCTGACAGGAGCAAAGTCACTCCCTGTCTGGACCTGGAGATCTGACAGATCTGTCTTCATCTCCTCCTTCTTCATGCTCAGCTCAGTCAGGTTCTGGCTCAGTCTGCCTCCCCAGCGTATCACTGCCCCCCATCCCTGCTGGATCACCTGTGATAAAAAGAAAGAAAAAAAAAGTCAGCCCTGCAGGATCACACAAGCGTGTTTGACGACAAATACTCAACAGCCACACACAAAGGTGAATACCTGTCCTGCCTGCTGAGCAAGGCTGTCCTCCTCAATATTAGGAGGAGGTAAATCTCCAATTTCCTTCTCCTGCACCCACAGCAATTGAGGACTTGTCTGTCCGAGAGTGACAGGTGCCTTTATGGGTGCAGCACTGCAATCTGTTGACTCCCCTGATCCTCCATTCTTTGGATTAACCAATGGTGGCGATTTCTCTTTGGCGGCCTGATGTTCTGGGCTTCCAAAGTCTACTTCTGATAGGCTTTCAATATATCTGGAGCCTGTGATTTTGGATTGGGATCCCTCTGTTGAGAGCTGGACTCCAGCATCCTGACAAGGTGGACTGGGGATCTCTGGACTGTGACTGTTTGGCTCTAAATGGTGGTGCTGGAAGAGCAGGTCGAGGTTGAAGGTCAGCAGGCTGAGAGGCTGCAACACGAGGAGCAGCTCCTCAAACAGAGGCTGGCAGGCGGTTAGCGACAGGCGCATAAAGGAGGTGGGGCGGTAATATGTCTCCAACACATCTGAGAAGAAGAAGAAAGATAATGGTTACGTACAAGCGCTACCGCAAGACTGAAATGAGATGGAAGTGATGGAAACTTACCACTGCACGACTGAAGGTGAGACAGCCAGAAATCAAGAAACTTAATACTAGAAGGAAGAAACAGAGAGAAGAGGAAAAGTGAGGACACAAAGAGGACAGGATGTGCAGGGAAATCAAAATATAGTACATTATATGATTTAACTACTAATTTGAGCACTGTTCATGCTACCAGTGGAGACCAGAGACGATTAAACATCCAGTACTTACTTCAGTAGGCCGAGGAGGAATGCGTTGAACCTGTGTTTGCTCTGTCTCAGCTGGGGCAACTCTCCAACTCGAACTTGAAGGTTGAACAAGGCCTGTGTTTTCGGCCCTTGAAAAATGTGTTGCGAGGAAGAGGAGAAAATATATTTGAAGAGAGGAGAGAGAGAGAGAGAGAGAGAGAGAGAACGTGATCAACAGAGAAACTCACAGAGGTGAGCGAGAAATTGCGGTGAAACTTGGCAGTCAACGGGCAATCGATATCTGCATCCTGTTGTTTGCTTTATTCAGCATTTTACATTAAAATCAACAAGTACTGACTGATGTGTGGGAAAATGAGAGACAAAGTCTAGAGTTTATCATTATCATCCAGGGGAAAAAAACATAGAAATAATAGCCTGATGACATCCAAATCTATAAATGTTAATTTTCCTGCAATCTTTGGTGTCCTACCTGGCCTAGTGGAGGCCTGGACCAGACCCCAGGCAGAGTTTGGCCTTCTGCCTGCAATCAGGTCACTCTGATGCGGTTTCAAGCCATCGGTCAGCAAAGAGTGCAGGGCAGGGCAGAGGCACTGCAGCACCAGACGGCCCAGAGATGGATTTATAGTGCTGTCTCCTGATAAGGCCTGAGAGGAGAGGAGAAGAGACGAGAGGACAATGGGATAGAGTAGGAAGAAGATGTGTTGGGATAAGGAGATGGGGGAACAGATGAGAAAGGATGACTCAGGAGAGACGGAGGAAAGGAAAACGGGATACATATAAATGGGGGTTTGAGAGAAACAGGAGGCGATGAGGGTCAGTATGATGTGATGAGAGATGAATTGGAAGGACGGAGGAGGGGGGGGCTTGGAGTTAGTTCACAAAGAAATTCGTAATGCTACGAGATTGGGTTATCTAAAGATAATCTAGTACCTTGTTAACTGAGAGAGACTGAGGAGAGACGGAACAAAATATGTAGAGTCAGACCAAGAAGGAAGGGAGGGAAAGCATTTTCACAGATACATTTAATACAACATGACATTTAGCTTCTTGACACAAATATTCATTATAAAGAGTGACACGAGAAAAAAACACTCCTCGATAGTGAAACAAACAAACAAAAATAAAATCCCCCAACAACACAACTTCTGTTATCATCCCACCAGTGATGCAAATTCAGGATTGACTGACCTTCTGAACTATAGTCCGAGAAGAACTGAACTGGGCCAAGATGGCTTCCACTGCCACACTGACCGCACTGACCAGAGCTGGAGGGAAGAACAACGGTCTACAGTTAAACTGCAAAAGCTATAGACATCAGGGGCAAAGATAGACAGTCAGACTGACCAAGTGGACACACATATGCAAGACGGATGCACACCTTTTTTTTCCTGCAAGCACAGAGAGGACAGGCCCAGACCTCTCATTGGATACTTCACATTTTCGCCCATCCAGGACGTCTCTGTCCTCTGTACAGAGCCAGCAAATGAGACACTGCGGACGGCTGACGGCGACAGCAAAAAAAAAAAAAAAAAAGAGCAATTACTTACAGTACGAGAAAAAAATGAACAAAAGCACAATGAATCAACCATAGACAGATATACCATAACTAAAATATTTGCGTTTATTAGCGGGAGCAATTAAGCGATGAGAAGCACTGGGGAAGCAGATGGTACGACTGACAACAAACAGTGTGTGAGGACATCCTGTAAATAGTTGTTCGCTGTGGTGAGCTTTCAACATCTGGATCTGTGAAGACGACTTTCTGTATGCATCAGGGATAAACAGAATCCCATGCATTAATCTCGACTCAAACGCACAATTACAGTCACACAAACACTCATACACACTTAATATAAGCATAAGCATACATGAAAATAACTGCAGAGTTAAGGGGGGGGGGGACAATTGGATAAGCTACCACATCAGTCAGGTCAGGTATAAATTACACACGTTAAAAGGGCAGTGTTGTGTACAGTGTGATGTACATATCAATTGATTTATATAAACTAGTTATATAAATACAGACATTCTTGTAATGAACAGGATGCAGTGGAGCTTAATTACTTTGAGAATTGCCCTAAATGTACACACACACAGAAAGATACAAAAAGGTTAACTGAAACAAAAACTCTTTGCATTACAACATCGTCAACAAGCTACTTGGGTTGTGGTTGGCATGAAATGCACGTGTCCATTTCAACACACCGTGCAAAAACAAAAAAGGAAAAACAAAAACAACAGGTAGACAGACCAGACAAGACCGGCACAGAGATAGACAGATAGAGGAAGACAAAGAGAAAGAGAGTGATGAGAGTGGCTCTGGACACCCTCTGACAGGAACAGCTGTTACCCTTCTGAAGGCCCTTTACAGATTTGAAAGGACAGTGTCGATAAGACGTATCAGATGACCTGCAGGGAGCTGTCTTCTGATACATAAAACAGCTACAGTTACCCAGTTCTTTCAAATCTGCAGATCCCCCCCGGGATGAAAGAGTGACAAAAGTTTGAGGGCCACCGTATCCAGAGGGGAGAACAAAGACAGAAAAAGACACACAGAGAGAGAGAGAGAGAGACATGCATGCAAGCAAGATGTCAGACACAAAGAGAGAGAGTGTGTGTGTAAGACAGGGAGAGAGAAGAGAGAGAGAAATCTTACTCGCCACGCGTGACTGCGGAGGAGCCTGGTAGAGTTTTGGGGGGAGGGGGGGCGCCATTGACGGTATAGAAGGGTAGAGGTTTGGATAGTAGAGGGGTGCAGCGAGGGCAGGCAAGGTGTGAGAGCGGGGGAAAAGCGGGGAGCTGAGGCAGGAGCCTGCTGCACCTGGAGGGGGTGCTCCGGAGCGCAGGGGAGGGGAGAGGGCTCCGATAGGGGAGAGGCGAGGAGGTGCGCCCCGGTGTAGAGGGCAGTTTTTAGGGTGATACAGGTAATATGTGGGGAGGGGAGGAAGCTCTTTGGATGTCCTGCTGTGATCTGTATGCGAACGTGTATCCGTACCACCGATACTGTTTGAATGCGTCATCATGACGTCAATGTTCTTATATGGGGTAGTGCAACCTGGAGCCTCTGTGGCGCCACTAACAGGTGTGTCTGATTTAGTGTGTGTGCCATTTTGCTTCTCTGAGTCACTGCAGTAGAGGGAGTCAAAATTACACATAGAGTCAGTCGCAAAGTCCCTGTGTGTGTTAAAGATATTCCCATAATCGCAAGGGGAGTCTACGCCAAAGTCTGCCAGGGATTCGTAGTTAAACCCAGCGCTTGAATCAGTGCTGGAATCATCACTGTGGATACAAGCTGAGCTGGCAGCAGGGGCGCACTGTGTGTTGTGATGTTCATCTGTGGACTCCCTGCCTACATGGCTGTGAGGTCTGGGATCTGCAAAGGGTTCAGAGTTACAGTAGCCTGGGCGAAAGGGAGGGAAGGCAGTGTGGAGGAAGTAGGGTTGGGAGGAGGACTGAGCGAGGGATAGTGGGGGGGAGGAAACTGCTTATAGGAAAAGGTAAAAAAAAAAAAAAAAAAAGGCCCAATATTGTAAGGTGCGGGTTGAGGAGAGGGGAAGCGCACAAGCCAAGTGATATGAGGGAGCAAAGCGGAGCGATGGACAAACAATGGAAACAACAGAATGGCATGGAGAGGTGAGGAAAACAAGGAAAAATGTGGCAACGAAATGGGAAGGAGAGAGAGATGCAGAAAATGTTAGTGTCTGTCGAGAGAAAAATGCACATTCATGAGTGTATTCCAGCAGAAATCGTCATCATGTAACATCATGCAGTAATGCAGTATTTAAACAGTTGACTGACAGTTACACATTGATAGTGCATGAGAGTCAATGGAGTTGATTCATGAGGAGCAATAACCGTTTCAATCTTTCATTTCGGTGGATTTAAACACAACAGGAAATGACACCATGGCCATAAAAGAGTAACTGTTGAGGAGTCTCACAGCTGCATGGTGGAAATACTCCAAATCCGTCAATCAGCCACTCATTCACCGGTGACACTGTAATTAAAATGCCACCATCAATCGCAAAGATTCATCGTATTGGGATCCAAGTTTTCTTCACGGCATCTGGTTTCACTTTCATTTCATACTTGTGCAGAGAGCAATGAATATATAGTATAAGACAGTGGCACAGTGAGCGCCAATCTTTATGCTATAACTATTTTGTACTTTACTGCAGTGCGTGCCATCATCATCACCTCTGGATCACCTTCTCTCTCTCTCTCTCTCTTCCTCTTCTCTGCCTTTGTTTTCTACCTCTCTCTAGCCCGTTCCCCCACCGCCACCCCTCCCCTTCTCCAGCAGTACAGCATACAGTGTAATGCTGAGTCAGTCAACAGATAGCTGAGTCCTGTCCGTTCCTGCTGTCTTGGTGAAGAGTCAGAAACGGCGGCAACACAATCTACACTACACTCCGTTTACCGGTGACTATAAGCTGCTGGCTACAAAATTAGCTGTAAAACAACCGTACCTTGGTTAGACTTGAGCTGTCTTTGAACTGTAACACACACTTGAACACATGATACTTCCTATTTTTCTGACACTAACCCCCAGTGATTGGTTCATGTAAGAGTCCAAGATCCACCCCTTGGACTCTTAAAGGTGTACAAACCCATTTCTGGTTTGTTCCCTCCAGCATGTACTGCACCTCATTAGTAATTCATTTGACTTTTATAATCGGATTGCAAAGGTATAGCCATGAAATAACGCCAAAGTAATCCCATTCATCATTTAGAGGATGAGTTTTTTGCTCATGAAATTAGCAGCCAATTGTCGTTGAGCGATTTAAATGAAACATACACCCTCCTATATCTAGACACCGACAATCTAATAATGTCTCTGTGGCCGACTGCAGCACAGTATGAGATAAGTAACTTGATCTTAGCTAACTGTGCCACTCTAGGGAGAGAGGGTGGGTGGGTGGGTGGAGGAGCAGAAAGACAAGATAGACAGAGAGAGTAAAGCGTGTAAACATCCTACGCTGATGGGATTTAAAACCAGTAAAGAGGCAGGAGCAGGAGAGGATTTTAGCATAAGAAAAGAGGAGGAGGAAGAGATTTAAAGAGACTTAGTGATAGATAGAAAGAAGGGAGATGGAGGTAGTGAGCTCACTCCATTACCCCCCCTCCCATTGGTCTGAAGAGTGGATGAATAATTGAATAAGGCAGTGATGACATCACACTTTGATAACCAGTGCAGGGAATACTGGCTGGAAAGTTTCCAACCTCCTCTTTCTCCTCATATTACCTTCACTCCCTTCATTGTCCTTATCCTTCCATCTCTCACCGTTGCTCACATTCCCTCTCCAGCTTCCCCTGTCTTCTCCTGAATCACCCCCCCTCATCATCACTTATCCATCATATCGCGCATTGTCCCTTTCTGTGACTCATGCTCGTCCTCTATCTATTTGTTCTTTTTTCCATAAATGAATCTTGCTTTTTCTGTTTCTTTCCATTTTGCCGTCCAAGGAGATTATTTGTGCATCGCTGTGAAAGTGAACAAGCTGACTGTTAGTCTGTCTTTTCACCATCTGTTTCTTTCCGTCGTCTGCCCATCCCAGATTTGTTCTGTTGTCCAGATTACACTGAGTTAATTTAATGTGTTTATCTCCCCCTCCAACACACATACACACACACACACACACACCCCACAGATCAAACTCAGCTGCCTCCTTTATTATCACTAGCATCATCATGGAAACAAATACTCACCTGAAGTTCTTGATTCAAAAGTCCTTTCTCCATCGGCTCGTCCTCTCACCTCCATCTCCCCCTCTTCTTTTTCTTCATCCTTTTCCTCCTCTTTCCCCTCCTTTTCCTCACTCTTAATGTCTTCACACTCCCACTCTCTGCCCATGGTCCACAGGCTGCTGTCACTGACTGAGCAGCCGATCTTCTGTGATGGGCACAGCTCCAGTTGACCACCCTCCTTGTCAGCTCTCTGGAGCATTTCCTTCAGCGCAGCCATTGAGGTGAGGGCTGGTGGCGGCTGCATGAAGAAGGCCTGAGCCTGAGAGGTATACTCCCATTGGTTGCCATCGCCGCCTGCTTTCTCTCTTCTCCACCTCAGGTTGTACAGTATATCTGGATCTGGAGTAATTACTGTTGGGTCGGGATCTGGTTCAGTGATCACCTTTGTTATTGGGGCGCCGTTCTTGTTGCGGAAGCGCAGCTCTTTAAAAGTTGTCACCTTCGGAGCTGACCCTGGAGATGAACCTGACGAACTGAGCTTCTTTTGAGTTTCCATATGAGATTTCCTCATTTCCAGAGGTGGAGGCTGTGGTGGGGCTTCACCATCAGGTGTGAACGCTATGAGCCAATCAAATCGTTCAGGTTGTGCAGAGTTGGCAGGGAGAGTGCTGACTTTGATGGGTGGCAAAGATGGGGGGACTGGCGGTAAAGGACGAGGTGGAGGAGGAGGGGGAGGTGAATCTGGTAACTCAGCAGGATACCGGAAAGACTCAAAGCTCATATTCTTTGCTTTGGTTTCATGTGTATTGCTAAAACCGGTGTTGTAGTAAGAGTCGGAAGTCACACCGCTGTTCCTCTTCCTTCTCCTTGCCATCTCTGTGAACGAGGTGGTTCTTTGTGTGTCTTTGCTCTCCTCTTTCTTTTTGCCGTCTTCATTTAGATCTACTCTTCGATCTCCATCCAACTTGCCTCTGCTGCTGCATCCATCTCTGTCAATCAACTCGCTGTCGTGTTCCTTCTCCTTCTCCCTCTCTTTGAACAAGATAACGTCTCCATTTCCCTCATCCTCTAACCCGCCAACACAAACACCGAGCTCCGGGCTGAGTTTGAGGAGCTCTGCTTGGGTCAATCCAGCAAGCATCAGCAGCTTCCGAATCTCTACATCCAGTGCATGGAAGGAGGGGGGAGGAGGCAGGGCAGGTGGAGGTGGTATGGCGGGGGGAGATGAGGAGGAGACTGAGATCATGGGTGGAGGAGGTAGAGGTGGGGGACGTGTGGTAGGAGGAGGAAGGGAAAGGGGTGTCTTTTCCTGTTCGGCTTGAAGAGCAGCGAGCCGCTGTGCTTCCTTCCTGGCAAGGTGGCGCCTCCTAGGTGGAGGGATGGGAGGAGTTGGGGTGGGGATAGATGGAGGTGGAGAAGAAGTGGTATAGAGGGTGAGGTAAGGGACTGGTTTAGAGGCGGGGAGAGGAGGAATAGACGGTGGAGATGGAGGCAGGGGTTTCTCACACCTAAAAGTGGTGAATGTGGGGGATGTGGAGTTCGGGGAGAAAGTGGACAACGTAGGAGAGGTGGAGACTGCCATGGAGGTGGTCTCCCTGCTGATATTGATGTAGGTGTGGAGGTCAGAGCTCACACTGGCATGACGTGCTGGAGGTTTGGGGGGTCTAGGTGGTGGCTCGACAGGAGAAGGGGTGAGAGAATCAGGAACGAGAGGCTCATCGCAGTCCGATGGAGCAGAGAGGTCAACCCCTGCATCGGAAAACTCCTGAGAGTCTCCCATCGTTCCTCTGCGACTTTTATACAACTTCCAGGGAATGTCGATGTTGCCCATTTCATCCATAACATCAGAGAGATCCTGCTCTTCCAGATCTCCAAGATCAAATCCTTTCTCGTGGAGTCTGGCGATGTAGGCCAGTTTTACCTCCCTGTTCACCTTCTCCAAGCGATCCAGGTGATCTAGCCGATCCCTCAGAACATCCCAGTGTTGTTCACCCTCCAGATCCCAACGAGCCACTTGGATCACCTGGCTGAAGCGCTCCATTTTCCCAAACTCTCCTACTGATTCTAAAAAGTCAAGTAAGCCCAGTTTGGTGACCTCAGAGTCACCTTTGCTTCCTAAGTAGTCAGGAGAAGGAGAGCCCAGGGCAGAGGGGTAGCCTTCATCTGGGGAGCAAGGGGGAATTGGGGAATGTGGTGTCATGGTGAAGGGATTGCGGCTAATAGGAAGGGATGGGGGTGAACGCAGAGGAGGCTGGCATTCGGGGGCTTGCGGAAGAGAGTAGTCTTTGGGGGACAGAGCGGCGGATAGATTATCTTGGTCTTGGGAAGAGCAGATGGAGGTGGATTGATCTGCACAGTCAGACTCCAAATCAGAGCAGGAGCTGATGGAAGTGGAAGATGAGGAGGTAGAGGAGGAGAGCGAGAACTCCAGGAGGGAGGGGGGACAGTCGCAGCACGAGGGGACCAGGGTGTCGTCGTCGTCATCGTCGTCATCATTGTCAGCCTCCTCTTCATCGTCATCATCAATATCAATATCCCCGCTGCTCTCTTCCTCGTCATCTTCTTCTTCCTCTACCTTTACATTTTTCTTGTTGTCCAGATTGGAGGTTTCATCAGCATTCTTGCCTTCATTTTCCAAACCGGCAGCAGGGCAGGCAGGGGGCTCCAGCTGGGCCTGTGCCTGCAAAGGAGGCTGAGGTTGCTCCTTGGCCCCCTTCCCATCTTGCTTCTGGGGAAACGGGGCCGGAGGAGGTGGTAGCTGCAGTTGCTGTCTGAGAGAGATGGTGTTGTTGTTATTGTGGTTATGGTTAAACATACTATTGTTGTCCTGTGGAGAGCGCCCATCGCAGCACAGACACGGGAGGCTGGGCTCGTTGCAATTTGGGTCAAGAGGGAGAACAGAGGGAAGTGGAGGAGGAGCGGCTGCTGGTGCAATTTTGGTTGCTGCAGATGCACGAGCACTCTTGGGTTTGGGCTTAGCCGGTTTGGAGATGGTAGAAACCTGTTTTTGTGAGTTAAACCTTGACTGGCTTACTGGTGCCCGAGGTTGGACCACCCTGGTCCTAGCAGGTGTAGTGGGGCCTTTAGTAACCCGGCGTGGGGAGGACGTGGTGATCGTGTTCATGTTTTTATCCTCCCTGTGAAAACCTGGGCCATGAGACTTTGGTGTAGCTAAGGTATTGGTCCGTCTGCTGACATCAAAGCGCCGTGGCTTTGGAGGCTGAGAGGAGCAGCTAGAGGACTGCATTGTGGGAAAGGGACTTTTTAGGATACAGTGATATTTCTGTTGCTATAGAAACAAGTGTTGTAAAGGCTGGACAGATCCAAACTATGATGCGCTGTGACGGTCACATCTTGGCTTGACTCCCAAGATCCTGAAACATCAAAAGAGACACAGAGTGAATAACAACTACGAGCAAAATATCTCTTCAAAGACTGTTTTCTTGCTCAACACATGTTTTCATATTAGGCTAAGTCTTTGAAGTTAAACCCGTCATCTGGACTATTCATTAATGCTCAATTGCTTTTGGGCTTTTATAATTATCACAGCCAAAGTCTTGGGAGGACACAGCAGTGATATGAACGCACACACAGACTCTCACACAGTCGATTCAAACTAAAACAACTATTTAAATATTAAATTGCGGGAAAATGAATGAGAATTTATGGTGATAATCAATTAATGAGTGAATAATGAGTGAAAAAAGGCCAAATATTGTCTGGTTCCAGTTTCTCAAATGTGAATAGTTGCTTGTTTTTACTTGCTTTATGAAACTAGATTAAATATGTTTGGGTTTTGATTTTTTGGGGGGCAAAGCAACATATTTTTAACCTTTATAGACAAAATGCTTCAAAGATTAAACAAGAAAATAATCAATTGATCAATTTATAATGACAAAATGACTCTTTGGAGCCCTTAAATAATATTTTGATGAGCCATGCAGTAGCTGAATCACTGTAGCGCAGCAGGAAGTGGCTTCTATACACCATGTCTGTAATGGCATTCATCATTCATATCATTCAATCACCTTCGGTTAAACAGATATTTAAAAGTGTAATGTCCATCCATTTGCATCCGTCTGTTGTACTGTTATCTTTTTTTTTCAGATGTTATCTATCCAAATTCAAACACCCACACACGTATCACACGGAATGGTCCCCATGATAATAATCGTCACCTAATTTAAAGCTTAATAGCTGTCAACCCGTCATCTGCATCAGTCATGTTCAGCTTCACTGAGCAGTGATATTCATGAGTTTACAGTAGTCGAGCTGTCTCCATCTGTGCCTCTCCATCCTTACAAGCTGACAAGATGTAGATCATGAGAAAAAGAAAAACACACTGTACCTTAAAGCAACGACTGAACATTAAAGCAGATTTAACTGGAGCATGAAATAATCGGGCAGCAGCAGTGAACAACACCGAGTCTGCCTTTTTTTAAAGAAAAAAAAAAAAAGCCCATTTACCGATGGCTATTGCTCATATTCCTCCACAGTGCCCTTCACATCACTGAGGAATATAAATCACTCAACTGGGCCTTTCTTCGGAATGATTATTTCTTTCTTTGAATTAAAAATAATAATAATAAAAAAAACCCCAAAACTGCATATCATCATATGTAATTTAACCCACCCTGTGCATCGTATTTAGGCTACCCCTGCATGTATTGATCCCACAGAGCTGGTGGAGACAGAGAAGATGGGAGGAGGAGGAGGAGGAGGGAGGAGGGAGGAGGGGGTACCTCCAACCGCATCGCCCTGATATACAGGCCCATCCGCCCTGATTATAACTCAAATATTACCATTACGATTTAGATTCCTACTGAAACAGATAACAATAATATATTTTACCAAAAAAAAAACTACCCACGATAGATCACTGTTAATATCAGGATTGCATGTCTCTTGATCTACGCAGGCACCGTGTGGAAATAGGAGGATTTTCTTACCCGACAATACAACGTAGGATTCATTTGAAAACACAAAAGATAAAGAGAAACACAGCATATGATGGCTGGACTCACGATCAGATGCAGGTAAAGATGGATGAAGGTCTCCATCCCGTCGGGTTCTCTCACATCCCAGTCCGTGAGAATGTGAATCTCTCTCTCCGACGTTAACTGCCTCAGCATCTGTCTTCTCGCGAGCATCCAACAAACCCTCCTCCCCCTCCCCTCCTCCTCCTCCTCCTCCACCACCACCATCATCATCACCACCACCGACCCAACCAAACCACACCCCTTGCTTGCCCTAACACCAGACAATTTATCTTGAGTCATTTTCAGCTTCACCTCCTTCAAATAATTAGCTCTGAGTCACGTTTCCTTTATTTTTTCTTAAATCATCCTATTTAAAGTTATCCTCAAGGAAGTTAACTAATATGCAAAGCTCATTATTACTCATTATTATTATGGTTTAATATGTCAGTAATATTCTTGATAAATCTAAATTGTTTAAGCTACAAGATGGGAGAAAACAGTGAATAAAATGCACATCATAATAGGTCAAATGTCTTCAAATTGCTTGTTTAATCTGGCCAAACCTCAAAAATGTTCAGTTTATTATCAGAAATGACAAAGGCATCAAATTTTGTCATATTTGTTTGGGAAATGAGTGAAGATTCATCATAGTTTGCTTTGTTTCTGATCTTCGCACACATCAAACATCAAAACAAAGAAACAGAGAAGAAAAATACTGTTCATATATTATTTATTAAAAGCAACAACATTCAGGCCAGTACAGACTTTGTAGCTACAATATAAAAATATATGGAATTAGACAGCTGATCAGATTTGATCCTTTGTTGGTAAAGATCTACCATTATATGTCACTGTCCCTTTAATAATGAATTAATAAAACTATTCCAACAAAATAAAAAAAACGTTTCAACTGTCTGATTTGGTCTGTATCGTCATCCAGCCATGCATTCTTCAGAGCAAACAGATGACAGCCTCATCATTTTGTGTCATTCTTACATCCATGAGATTCTTCAGTGGAGACGCTGCATGTTATGCGCTGGGTTCAATAAATAGA
Organism: Protonibea diacanthus; assembly: GCA_028641955.1. NCBI lineage: Eukaryota > Metazoa > Chordata > Actinopteri > Sciaenidae > Protonibea > Protonibea diacanthus. The sequence goes on along the minus strand of CM053983.1, from coordinate 16,082,755 downwards.
TAACATGGAACAAAAGAGGCAGGCTGTTTGATGACGTTCACAACCAAATATCTACAACTCATTGCAAAGTTCATAAACTGCTTGAACGACTTCTAAACATCATCACAGCCCTCTGAGTGTCATGCTGCTCAGTCAGAGCCTTGTCCCTGGCAAACCCTCTTTGAAAAGGGGAGAGGTAATGAATCTGTGCGTCATAAAAGTCAAAAAGGGAACGAGGCAGATGCAAGGGACGCCGCTTCCGACCACTGTTCCCTCTTACTTGTTCCTCTTGTAGATTTTCCCAGCAAAGTTGAGAAAGACTGCGTGAGGAAGGTTTTGAGCGTGGCTAGCGATGAGTTTCTGTAGCCGCTGGTAGCTCTCATCTTCATATCTGTGGTACAGTGTTGGCATTTGCAGGGCTTTGTACAGCGCTTTGACCTTTTCCACGCTGGCATCATCGTGGCGCCCGTAACATGCCTGAGGAGAGGAGGAGATGAAGGTGAAATTGAGTTTTACAATGTAATGAGTGACTCTAATAGTACTTTTAAAAAAGGTGGGATTGGAGGCCACCACATACGTGGAGGATCATAACCATAAAAACAGACACCCTGAAATAATAAAAAATGAAATAATAAAAAAGTGACACTTATTCATTTATTTCTGCATTCTGTTAAAAAGACCAAAAAAAACCTATTCCAAAGCCCATTGAAAAGGTCACTTACTTCAAATAATACAATCTGTCCGTGAGTCATTGCTCAAATTCCAATGTACAACACTGATATAACTGTTGCATGCATTGTATGTATACTGTTGCAAGCTGACTAGTTTCATCTGACTGTGTGCGAGCCACAAGATCTCTGCACAAGGTTTGCAGCCAAATCATATCAAATAATATTTAATGTCTTCAAAAAGATATGCCTGTTATCTTTTGTCCCACCTCCAGCTCTGCTCTCTGTTCGGGAGTCATGATTTGCAGGGCTGTCACCACCAGCCAGCTGCACTTGTTATCCTGGATGTCTGTACCAATCTTCCCTGTCACAGCAGGGTCTCCATAACAGTCCAAGTAGTCATCCTGCAAATGTAACACACCAACTCTGTATAGTCTGCAGCGTATTATTCAATATGTGAAGACGGGGTGACGTGTAAAGTTAATTACCTGGATCTGAAAGAACTCCCCCATCTCGAGCAGGATGTGTTTGGCATTGTTGTGTTCCTCTTCACTTGTAATTCCTGCCTATAAATGTAAGGCAAAATAGTTATGAGAAAGATTACGACATTAGTCGTTGTTACTTTCCCTGTCTAGATCAGCTGTCAGCAGGTCTTATAAACTTCTCAATGTAAACTTTAATTTCCTACCACCACTCAATGCCTAAGTTCCTTCTGTCATGTGTGTACAATTTAAATACACTTACAATGTACATTGCAGCAGCCACTGGGAGGTAGAAAGAGTAAAAGGCGGTCTTGTATTTTACAATGGCTTTATACCTGAAAAACAAGGAGAGAAATTATTCCCATTAAAACCAATTTGGTTTGTTAAACAGCAGCCTTCTCTGCAAATCTGCTCCACCTTCACTACCTCTCCATGGTGAATCTGTTGAGGTCAATCTGACCAGGGGGAGCTGTCATGAGGTCCAGGGCTTGACCCAGCTCCGTCTGGAAAGATGTCTGAAACAAACGAGAGATGCTTTTAGAATCCTGTGTGTGTGTGTGTGTGTGTGTGTGTGTGTCTGTGTCTGTGTAATCAATCAGGATGTACGGTACCTCAGTAAATAGCTCCAGAAGGTGGACGTAGTACGGCTGATCCCTGCAATGTCTGCGAAGTAGTCTGTAGATCGACCCTTCTAAGAGAAATGAATCATTGATGGCGTCCAGACCTATTCCATCCTTGAAAACAAACAGACAGGATTCAAGTTAAAAACGTAGCCACATTAAAAAAACGAAAGAAAAGCTCTTTTAGAGTCTCATATTCTGGAATGTATGAAGTCTCACCTTCTTATACCAGCAGGGCTGTCCTCTCCTTGTCACAGACGCATCCATGATATCATCTGCCACGAGGAAAAATGCCTGGAGCTGCAAGCAACAGAGACACAGTTGTAACACTTACTGACTTAGAGAACGTAACACCCCTGCAAAGTGTCATTACAACAGTCAGTCTAGATCTCGGCAAGAGAGATGAAGTTTTAGCAACACACTGGGCAGCACAGAACAGCCACCTTCCTACCCCCACCCCCCCGACTGCACGATTATAATGGTCAACAGAATTCATAATAATGAAATTATTGAAAAAAGTCAAATTCATTTTTAATTTTAATTTCAGGGGTTCTCTCTTTTTGGTAAATAAAGGAAATTAGGAGTCTGGGGACGTGGATAGAGAGTCTGCAACCATAACTATATACTAACTATATACTGAGCGTGAGCCATAAAGTGAGAGTACAAAGAAATGGATATTATTCTGTTTATAAGAGGTGCTGGATTGTTTAGACAATATTATCACCTATAATGTTTAAATGTCAAATATCAGTTAAGATAAGGTTAGATATGAGGATTATAGGTTTGATATATAACAAACCACTGGGTATCAACTTTGCTTTTGTTGCAGAACTCTTATACTTCAATAATATTTATAACAATATAACAATATCTGATCATGAATTATTACACAAAAGCCCAAATACAGTATCACAAGCTAAATTTGAAGGCTGATCATTCAGTATTTTCCTTCTTGTCAACAAATCCCATGAGAGGATAAAAGCCAACAATGCATCTGTCTGTTTTTCAGAGCTTCCTGACGTTCCCACCATGTGTATGGCACTTGGTCCCAAGCCCATTTGTCCAAATTTTTAAAAAGGTGGTCACAAATACATACTTATTGTTAAAAAAGGAGAAAGTCTTTTTTATAAACAGCTAAGTACTGTAAAAATGTGCATCCAATGGGCACCAATCAAGGATTTGGTGCACTTGCACTGGTGAGTATTTACTGCATCAGAATGGTGTATGGGGGTCTGACTCAAAATAAACTACAGTTCCCACGCCCATTGCATGAACTTGAAGGAACTTGTCACAGTGCAAGTTTTGTTGACAAAAAGAAAAATATGAAATGTTGCCACACTTGCTGCTTTATCAAGTCCAAGCAGGTCCTTACCAATTCAATGCACCAGCCAACCAACAGAGCCCGCTGCACTATGTCCTGTGTGAGCTGACTGGGTGGGAGAAGCTCCCTCAGTGAGCCAATCACAGACAGGCCTCGGTTCCTCTTACCTCCAGGCGAATTGTACACCAAAACCTGCCAGAAAAAGAGATGCAGATACATAAAATGACAGTTCGGGACTTGTCAGAAGTAACTGAGCATGAGCCAGGACAACACACATACCTCTCTCAGCCTGTTCAGAGCATCAGCCAGCGCAGGATCGGTGAAGTCCCTCTCTGCAAGCTCCGTCACCAGCTCCTCAAACTGGTCTTCAAACAGCTGAGGGTCTGACAGCAGCGCCTTTTTGCTGTGTGTCCCGTTGCAGATGCTGTCTCCCTGGAAAGACGAGGTGCACAGCAGAAGAGACGTGTTTTTAAACTTAAACGGAGAGACATACAGCCACATGGCACGGATTGTTTTAGGGGCGTTAAAGCCCCAGCTCAGCAGACGTCTCATCCTCAAACAGCCGTACATACGTCCCGACCAAGCTGCCGTCAAACTTATCGTCCTGTAGCGGTAACTACTTATCACATATCGCTGGTAACTCCTTCCGGTTATGGAAATTTGACAAGCTATTTAGCTCCATGGTCTCATGGCCCACTAGTCTAAGCAACAACAAGAGCAAGGATTAGCTAAAGAGACTTACTATTATTAGGTAGCTTGTCATGAAAAGAAGCGTTAGCTGACGCTAGCTTACATTATTCCCCTGTGTTCAGTCTGTTAACAATTCTAGCTACAGCACACCAACTCTAAATATTTTTACTCACACACACGTCTTTACATACCATAATTACACTGTCCACTTATCCCAAACTGTTGAGCTTAATACAAAGAAATGGTTAATCTTCTGTTTATTCGTCTTGCTGTCTAACTGAAGTCTGTGAACGTCTCCTGAATCCAGGATGTGCCGCTTGTAGTTCAGTGTCAACTTACCGTCCGTTTTATTATATAGCAGCAGAACTATATTTCCCACCGTCCTTTGCGAGTGGCGCGTGTGGGCGTGGACTTTCGAAGGCTCCATTTGACATTGAACGTTCTGATTGGCCGGTGGCATCGAACCAGGATGGGCTTTCACACGGGTTGACCAATAGGATTTGAGAAGAGGTGGGGTTTAAGTGGAGCGGGGTGATTAGTGAAGCGAGGGCTGATCCTCAACTATTACAATGATGGCCTGACAGATAGTAAGAAAAGAGACAACTGGACAAAACAGTGACATAAAAATAGATAAATAAATAATCTTACAGTATAGTCTTGGATTTTGCCCTTTATAATATGTACAAAACATCAACATAGATATTTTTATTTGATGTCTATTATTTATTTCATATTTTGAAATACATAACTTGCATTGAACGTTTTGCCATTGACACTGCATGTAAAATCTGGAATAGGTGTCATATTTAGATACATTTACTATTCGGGGTTTCAAGGCTCTATCCTGTTAAGCCTGCCATACAGATATACATTTCTTCAAATAAATAATGTTTTTTTAATGCAAGACAGGAGGTAGAAATACAGCTCAGTGCCTTAATAAGGGAGTGTGTATGCGTGTAAATTTTTAAAATTAGTTACATACATATGAGTGTATCCAAAATGTGCCTTTACTGATAGGGAGTCAATATCGTCACTTAGTGAGCACACCAAAAAAGACTTTCCACAGAAAAAAACTCCAATCTGACACAAATATCGATACCCATCAAAATCCAGTATCCAGAGCTGCCAGAGCCATTATATGTTCACTGTCACTGGACTATCAGCAGCCTAAGCCTTTTTCTTTTCATATAACCACCCAGCCACAAGAGAACCTGTGCCAAAGCATTAGTGTGAAGCCCCCAACTCGTAACAAATTTGTCTGTACATCTATTGCAAGAGACTCTTCGTGTCATCAGTCACAGTGCAATCTTTATTTTACATGATCGGGCTGCTTTAGTCAGTGTCACAGATATTCCTGTGCACTTCTGAGATATTTTCAAAATCAAATTAGGGTGCAGAGGCTTGTTCGAAGCCATCTGGCATTAAACTTTGGGAGCACTGCACATCTTTGACTCTGACCTCCACTTTCATCTATCTATTATTACAAACACATTTCAAATGGTTCTATCATAGGTCTTAGGTGCAAGAGGGGAAAAAAAGTAAGAAGCATTGTCAAAACATGCAGATAAAGACATTCTGAGGACGTGTTACTTGTTTTACACAGACGGGTCAGGACTGAATGCACAAGGTTCCTGCTGTATTTGGGAGACTGTAGCAAAAACATGCACATATGCAAATCAAACCACCATGTCCAGGAGCCACCCACAGATAATACATTTCAAAGGCTGAGCATGTGTCTGTGGCGTGCATTAATGTAAATGGTAAAAATGCTGGCTGCCTTATATTTTTGAAGGCCAATGTGGAGGTTGAAAAGCGTGGAGAACGTGGGAATCTGAATTGCAAAAGAGAAAAAGAAAAAAAAATAGCAACTCAGAGCATTTGTCCTCATGTGTAACCTCATCTGTTTATTTTACACTGTACTCAGCTAACTATATGTTTATTTAGATGCATTTGTTTTTATCAATGGAAGACAAAATAAGGTTTTTCACGATCACTTCACCTGAGCGATCCTGTGGATGAATAGCAATGTACAAAAGGGCCAGAAGCATATTGCAACCTATAATTATGTAACTGACTGAATGTACATGTGAGTAAGTGGTTGTCGTAGCATGAATGCTAGTTGAGGTGTGTCTCCAGTCTTGAGGAACGTATGTTTCCAGGTGAGTACTGAGAGAGGGAGAGGAGCATAGAGAAGATGCTTCTGGTTGGTTATCTTGGCCAGTTGTGGGTTTAATCTGTTGGAAGAGGGACCACGCTGCCCAGAAATAAGCATCTAGTGACCGTTTCAGTGATGTTGAACAGTGAAATAGTGTGAACTCTAGGCTGATGTTCAGAGTGATGAAGAGCACCACTGAATAAGGCCATTTGCAGTTGGCTTCAGGAAACGGAGGTGACACGGAGGGAAAGGAGGGAAGACTTCCACAATTTCAGTACTAGACACCTCCACTAAACTGCATTAGACTCTCCTTGTCATCATCCTGCCTTATTTCCTCCCATCCCTGTCTTCCTTGCAACCTTGCATGCCTCCTATTATCCTCCTCCATCCCTCCTTCACCCTCCTCTCCTCCTCACAGTGCAGACTCTGAGTAGAGAGCTCCTGATGACCCATGTGGTGGATGAGGCGTCAGTAATCGACGTAGTGATGCAGAGGAGGAGCTTAAATCTCCACAGCTCTGCAGGTGGATCCCCTCTGGCACCCGACTGCCTTGGTGCCTGTTGTGTCGACTGTCACTATGGGAGTGGTGATGTCCACGGCGATGAGGTTGATGGGAGTGATAGTTGGGGTGTCCTCGGCTGGTGTTCCAAGGGGTCAGCAACACCTGAGGATGATTTTACGAAGCAGAAATTTAGACAGAGAGCTGATGGCTTTACTTGCAGAGGAACTGGGCTAATCTGATGTAGTGAACTGGTGAAATAAATGAGCTTAATCAGAAGTTGTCATACTTGTTCGAGGGGCAGATGGTTGGTGGCAGCGCCTTCAGCTGCACTCCTCCTCTTAGGCCCCTGCACTGTGCTCCCAGCATACTCAGAGGAGGGTGATAGGTTGCGTTTGGAGCGCTGTAGGAAGCGAGCCACCAGACCTCGAGTCACCTGAAGGGGAAGATGAAATAAGATCAAAGTCAACAAATACTTCACCTTTTGCTAAGACTTACATGGCAGGTGTTTTCAGACTAACCTTAAGGTCTCCTAGGGAACGGTGGCAGTCTTTAGGTAAACGCAGCGGTGAGGTGGGCGGAGGTTTGGAAGGGAGCTGCACTCCTGTGGCTGTTGATTTCATGCTGCCTTTCCTTGGCAGAGCTGCAGCAGGAGGCAAGGAGGCGCGGGGCAGCAGGCATGCTTCAGAGGAGGGACCTGTGAGAGAAAAAAGAAGGATTTTGACTCTCATTTATCAAGTTATAATACAGACACGACCCCAATTTAGTCTAGCAGAGAGGGGAGTGACATAAAAATAGATTATGAATGTAGGAAGAATATGAGCTTGCACATTTTCACATTCTTTTATTGCCAGGTACAGAAGTTTAAAATGCAGCATCATACAAGGGAGATATAGACCTGAAGTCGTGTGTGTAAAGAGGCAGCAGAAAATGGCCAAGAAGTGCCTACATATGCCTTAATCTGTATTTATCAATGCCATCTCAAGATAAGATTGAGGTGGCATTGATAAATACAACCTGTATAGCCTTGTGTAGATATATACCATATATCTGCACAGAGAAAACATAGTTACATAATATGCCAGCCAGACTGTCATCATGATGTGCAAGAAAGAATAAGAGCAAATAATTTTGTGTTTAAATTTAAATCTTAGAGATGCAGGTTCATATTGGGCTATTCTTACAGTCAAGCCGAGTACCCGCTGCAGATCTCTAGCTATGTTCCTTCACATTACCAACATTCATAAATCAGGATAATAACGTATAAACGAGGAACTGGTGCGGCACATTATTGTTTCCACCGCAGAATCTAATTTATCAGTCTCTAATCAAATTACTGCTAATTTAGACATTGTGGAAGAGTTTCCATAAATCACATGCATATGGGGACAGATTGGCCCATCTCCACCAGTGTTTAAATCTAAATTTGCTTCCAAGAGGGTCTGATAAATGACGGCCACGAGGTGCAAACATGTTGAATTGTATTTTTGCCTTAGACGGGACTATCAGATGTGAAAAGAGACAGAAAGGAAGAGACTCTTACCTGTGTCTATAGATGCTTTGCTGCCTACAGAGCCAAAGTCAACTAGAGAAGAAGACATACAAGAACAGGTTATGTGTTGTATTACAAGAAATGTGCTGATTTTCGTGTCTGACTTACCTGTATCAGTCGAGGAGCCGAGCCCTGGCTCACTATGTGACCTCACAAGGCGCAGTAGCCCTTCACTATCCCTTCTTACACCTTCTCCATCCTTCTCACCCTTCCCAGCTCTTCGTCGAAGGTACAACGGTTGGCCCGCGATGAGTTGCCCGTTAACCTGCCCGCCACACTGCTCACCCGCAGCTGAAGTGGGAGGAACAGAGGAGGTTGGGGCAGCTCCTTGGCGTAAAGGAGTGGAAGGGTGAATTCGTAACTCTGGGATGGAGGATCGCTGTTGAGAGGTAGAACCACCTATTGCTTCCAGCTGGGAACAGCTACTAGCTAGCATGGCCTGACGACGCAATACTGGAGACCTGGACCAGGAAAGAAGACAAAATAATATTTCTGTGTATGCTTGTTACAGGCTAAAATTTTGGGATTTTAATCCGTGCATTAAAATTTTACAAACTGTACCTGTATGTGTTGGTCGCTGTGCTGGGTGAAGAGCAGGAGTTGGACCTCTCTCCTCTGAGGAAGCGCCTGGCTCTTGGCCCTCCTGCCAGAGGACTCTCTGGTGTCTGAGACGGAGGACCACGATAGCTGATGTACTCCCCACTGTCTCCTCCTTCTCCCCCCTCAACACTCTTACTCTTGTTGCCCCTGTCCCCTTGGATCCTCAGACCAACCTCCATCAGACAGGAGTCCTCAGAGGGGGAGGAATCATCTGGAATGTCCACGATTTCTGACATTAACAGAGATCCACTGTCCATGGACACTAACAAAAAAAATATAATAAAATATTTATTCATTTTTATTTATTTCACATACCTCCTTAAAATACAGCAAGTAAGAACTGACTTTAATTAACGAAATAATGATACAGCGCCCAAATTTCCCGTCTCCAAATCCCTAAATTTCCTGTCAACACATTTTTAACATTTAGTTGTTAATTTGGTAGAACTATTGGGAGTTCACATTACATTTCATGTGCTCAGTGAGGTCTGGAATAAAGAATTACTTCTGTTACCAATAAATATATCAGTTATTTTTGAAAAATGTGTCAATTGATATGTGGCAATTTCTCATAGACCGAGAAGATGTCAAAGAAAATTGACATTTGAGAGCCAGAACCAACATTTTTTAAAATAATTTTCAGTCTATTGATGAATCTTTAGACGCTGCATTCTCACAAATCATTCATGTCGCCATTATACTTAATCATAACGTCACTTTTTGTTCTTAAATGAATCTCTAACATGTGTCACCTTCTCCACTGAAGGCTGTGGAAGTCCCTCTCTCTCCAGACAGCTCAGTGCCATGGGGGTCATACACTGTCGCCTTGAGAGTCAAAACAAACAAGGATCAGCGTTGGCAGGGAGAACATCACACATAACACACACACACACACACACACACACACACAGATAGACAGATACATGCATACTCACCTGGCTTGCAGCTCTTTGTCCCATCACAGCTTCATAAGGAGGTGGGCAGTCAGTGGGGTAGAGAGGAACAGGACTCTCCATGGAGCCATTGTAGGTGATGCTACACGTTACCACAGAAATATCACACAAATCATTGCCTATCAGGCTATATATACAGTGTCATATACAATAATGCTTACTAAGTGTCTGTGTGGTACCTCTGAGCATCTGTTTCAGAGCTGCAGGTGTACTCGGGAGGATAGTAGGGGGGTGGAGGGATGGGTGGGACAAACTCCTCAAAGTCCATTATGTTGGTTAGGAAGGCGTCTTGAGGAGTGGTGCATTCTGGGTTGACTGAACGAGAGCGATGTGGGGCCAGCTAGGCAGGGAGAATGAGAAACGCATACAACAGATAGATATAATAGGTTAGAACATTTACACAGAGTCTGTTTTCAAACGTAAATCCCAATCCCTGAATGCAGCAGTGTAGTTTACTGCTGGGTATGTGTCATTTGTGGGGGGAAAAAAAAAAAAAAAAAAAAAAAAAGCCAGGCTGGTGCAAAATGTGCTGTGTCTGCACTCACCAGGTGCACAAGGTCCAGAGAGAATATGTGGATACTGCAGGTCACAGTGGACAGAGTACAGATGATAGTGGAGAGAATGCTGAGACCACATGCGCTGAACAAAAGGTCCTGCAGAGAAATACGCATTCAGAAAATCTAAATATGACAATTCAGGTTCAATTACAGTGGTTCGGTTATGTCATATTTTAAAGGATCGTTTTTTCAAGCCTGTCTTAGCACAGTGCTAATGCTAACTTTGGAACACATCCACCTGGTTTGTCTATCTCGAAACAAGGACTTGAGGACATTACTGATCTTTTAATGGCCAGTATGAAAAAGAAGAAAGGATGTGAGGACATGGATACTGTTTTAAGACAGACTTTCATAATTGTAAAACTTTCCTTTAATGGCTAACTTGGACGATAAAAAAGATCATTCAGGTTTCCAGTATAGAGACCCATTCTACCCACCTTCAGCTGATGTCTGACTGAGCTACAGTTAGCATTCAGGTAGAGGACCAGGGTCTCCTCCTCTGTGATGGAGCAGGGGCGTGTGGGTGGACAACACACACACAGACCATTCTCCAGCTAAAAACAAAAAGAGGATTAGTGTGAACTGAGCGCACTGAACCGCACACTACAAAACACATCCACAGTTATTCCTGGCACGTTCCACGTGCATCTGGCTAGAAGGGCATTTCAGCATGAGGCAGAAGACAACACTTGCATATTGTTGTATACCTTGCAGTCGAGCATAGACTTGACCATCTGTGCGTTTTGACAGGAGAGCATGGAGCCGGCCAGACTGAGGATCACACACACTGCGGACAGCAGCATGAACAGTGACACCTGTGGAGGAGCACAGAGTCTTGTTTTGATTTAGAGCACGGTGTCAAAACTTGAGCCGCGTGCAGTCGTTTTATTTTCCAAACAAAGACTGTGGCAGGTGATTTCACCGAGAGAACAAACTAATATTTCAGTTTTCACCTCCGAGTCATGGCCAAATAAACCACCCCCAGATTTGAAGTTGAGTCTGAGTTAGTTTTATTATTGCATGATTATACACAATGTATGTACAATATATAATAGTACTGTTTTATGTAAAGCACAGGGCCTCTAAACAAAGCGACTAAAGATCAGGACCCTTCTTTAGGCTCTTTAAGTGCTCAGAAAACATCTAACAGGAAACATCTATAATTCTATGACAACTGAGCAAACTCCATCTGCTGATGAAGATCATGTCATATGATCAAGATCCAAAGAGCTACTAAAAGGACACTGTGGTGAGATTGTTTTCTCATCCGTTCACTTGAGTTTCCACCATTATTTAGTGGAACATATTTCTTGACTAATCAAATAGCCATAACCTGACTGACCCACAGTGAACCTGGAGTTTTGGGGTCTCCTCTGGGTCTGGGGTCCCAGTGTCCTCTTTACCCTGTTGGTAATCCAGCATTTCTACATAGCAGATGGTTTTCCACCTACAGCTAAGAGACATGAATGCTCCTTTTATTAGATGGAGTCATACATACCACCAGCGTCAGAGGTCTCCTCCATGAGATTATTCCAACTACCCCTGATGCCACCACCTGCAAACAGACACCACAAACATTAGAAATAATCCATCAGGATCTCTGTTGTTATGTAAACGCTGTATGTTGTCCGTCAGATTTACACTTACAAAGAAGCCAGCCCAGAATGGACAGGACTGCCTCACACGAGCTGAGGAGGTGAAGGCCATGCTGGTGAAAGAGAAGGCCAGGACCATGGCTCCTAGACCCAGGTGGCATAGCCCTAGGTACAGGAGTAGCCGCGCTCCACCAGGCCCCCGACCCGACATGCCTCTGCGGCTGTCTGACCAGCCTCGAGACCCCGAGGCCGAAGCCACGCTGCTAGAGTCTGATGGCGAAGGCATGTTGAGCTCGCGTGTGGTTGTGGAGGAGGCTGGAAGAGGTTTCACGCTTACTCTGGGTTCATAAAACAAAGTTCAGCTGTGTGGGTAGAAGTGCAGGAGCGCAGAAGAGGGAGAGACATAAATGTTGGCTTCAGAGCTCCACTCTGTCACAATTATGCACCAAACTCTCCACTGGCAGGTGCCATAGGTTCTGCGCAATGCCCCATGGTGCGCACTATAGTCCGGTGAGTGAGTCCAAGAACTTTGTCAGCAGAAAGTTGAGAATTGAGCAGCCACTACACACTCACAGCCACCGTACTCACCTCATTTGACGTTTCAGCCATGATACCAAGATAGCTTCAGTCAATACAGTGTCTCTTTCATCCCATGCAGTTCACAGGCCACTACAGCCTATAGAGTACAGTCTATACCAGCGTCCTGCTCGGTCACTCTCTGGTTAAAACGCAATCACACACACAAACGGGGTGACTTTTTTTTGTTGCAATCTACACATCGTTATACTCATTTGCTTTTTGCTGCTCCCTCCTCTCCATCTCCTCCCTTCCACCTCTCCCTCCTCTTGTCAGTGGCATTGCGGTAACTGGAGACCGAGCAGGCCGCAAATATTAAAGCATCCCAAAGAAAGCAGCTGATCTCTCGTTGTTTCTGCTCCCCTCCCCTCCACACCTCTCTCCAAGCTGGGATGACAGCAGCCGGTCAGTCCGTGTGTCCATTCATGAGGAGCAACATCCGAAACATGTGCGCTCCCCTCCCGCGACCTTATGTTAGTTCCTCATCCCGTCACGGAACAAGGAAAAAAAAAGACGGTGTGGAGATCACATCGGTTCGTTCGGGAAGCAAGACTAATTACCTCGACATGAACAGGAAATAAATATCCTCCATCGATTTTCAAACTGCACCAAAAATAGCAGCCGGGGCTGGAATGAATCTTTCCTCACAGGTTTCGATCTTTGACAACTCCACCTCGGGGGTTTTGCGGTGGTCCACGCACCTAGAGCCCCCCTCCTCCTCCTCCTCCTTCCCTCCACCACCACCACCACCACCTCCGCCGCCTCTTTCCTCCCTGCAGTCACGCGGGCATCCCGTTCACAGCCCGTGTGTTTGTGTGCGTGCGTGCGTGTGTGTGTGTGTGTGTATGTATCCCGGACGTTCACCTCACTGCCTCCCTCCAGGCGTCACATGATCCTAACAACATAGTTTACAGCCTACCTATGTCCCGGGATTACATGTTTAAATCCATCCGAGTTTATTCGTAATTCTTCTTTCAGTTTGCCCCGCCCTCTGCTGCCCTCACGTCCTTTCCTCTGTTCCTCGGTACAGCTCTGGCACTGCGAGAAGAAATGTATCGTGTTTGCAAACCTAAACCTGGCCTGCGTGATGACAAGGCACGCAGCATTACGTGCAGGCAACTTGAAGATGCGGCAGAGCGCGCGCACACCGTCGTGGTGCTGATGCTGGGAAGGAGGGGCGGTTGCCTAGCGACAGGCTCCGGCTCCTGCTGCTGCAGCAATGATGGGGGGGCAAAGAAACTCACCGCGCTACTGGGAGGATAGTAGTTAACAAAAAGAAGAAAAAGAAGAAGGCAGCAGGGGGTCCTGGTAGTGAAAGTGTCCCATAGGTGCCTGGTCTAATTTAGGCCTTTGTATTAACCCGAGCTGTGTCTATCGCAGATGTCCTGTCAGTGTCCTTGAGACACAAAGCCACCTTCTGCTATTTAACTGTAAGCTGCCTGACTACTTGAATCAATCTTTATTTCGGTCTTTAAGTGAGGATCGTTAGGCTATCAAAACCATAAACTTTAATGTACCTGAGCGGTTAAACAGGCACAAAATAACCAATAAATGTTTAAAACAGATCATAGCGATGACCGAAAAGCTGAAGCCATTGCTTATTACATCTCACAATACACATTTACAGCTTCCTGATCCATATTTTTCATATACTGTATGTTTACAACATATCTACCTAATATTGTTTCTCCTTTTATGAATTAAGCATCTATGATGTACATTTTGTAAAGAATTTGTGTTTTTGGGCTGTATAAATAAAATTCCAACTCCATAGAACATTAAAAAAAATCATGAACCAGCTACATAGTCCAAAGAATCCAAGCTACATATTCTCATTATGTTACTGTGCCAACATACAGACTCACACACAAACACACTCATGATGTTTTATTCAGCAAGCGGCAGGTCTGTAAACTACATACAAAGTCTTGTGGCAGGTCTAAAAAGACACAGAGTGTGAAAGAAATGCATAAAAAGTAGATAAAAGTATGTCTGTCAGGATCAAATGAGCACCTGTAACCAGAGTCATTTTGAATGATCTGCAAGGGAGACATGTCATGTCAGATGTAGCTAATGTGTGATAGTGTTTAGTAAGAGATTTATCAGGCACTTCAGATAAAAGCAAAGACCCACTAAATCAATTCAAAGTGAGGCCCGTGTGAGCACTGCTGCCTCCCTCACATCCTGTCCATGCACTTGCATTATCCATCATTCTTTCATCCCTCCACTCATCTTCTCATATTGCACTTATCTCTGTCCCTATGTTCCACATCCTCAATGCATTCATCTGTTAAAACAACACTTGTTTATCAACACTGTTTGTCTGAGGTTCAGCTCAACACAACCGACGTCCATAGCTTGTTAAATCCATTAACGTGAAGAGGACGTTTTCAACAATAACCAGAAAACATCCCTGCAATAGACTGTAATAATGTAGATTCTGTTGAACGCATTAAAATACTGTACACTATCGAAACATTTAATCAAGTATGGATGTGTCTCCTGTCCTATTTCATACGTCCCTGCAACAATGGGATGTCAACATGCGTGTGCTGTTGATGTAATATTATAAAAATCCTTGAAAAAACACTGAACTAACCAAAAGTGAATGTGGTAACCGCTGATGATTTATGACTTTTTAATTAATGTGTTTGCCAATTATATCCAGTATTTAAACTGTGAAACAGAATCTACAAGATTTAACAGAAAATGCTACAACCAGGAGCCAATGTGTGTGTGTGTGTGTGTGTGTGTGTGTGTGTGTGTGTACTATACTATACTGTATGTGAATCAAAACACTTCCCATCAAATTCATCTTCTGCTTCTGATCTTCTAAATGCTACCACTGTTTGTGCTCACACATAAGACATTGTTCCACTGAACTGGAGTGTTTTTTTTTATATGTAGCTAACCAGTCCAAACAAATATCGCAAAACAGTCCTTTTAAGACATGAAGCAGTGACAGTTGTAGAGATGATAAATGTGGTGATAAGCCAAAGAATTACAGGGCAGAAATACAGATCTTAACTAAACATGGTGGTACAAACACTTGTCAAGGGAATACAGGTAGTTTAAAAACATACAGTAAATTGAAGCACGTGTATGTATTTGACACTTGAGCCCACCAGATGGAGACAGAAAACCTGCTGCACTGTATTTCTCCCCAGTAATACTGATGTGTTCATAAATCTGTATGGTGCTTTCTTATGTCTGCTGGCCCGTGTGTCCTATCTAGAGAAGAACACATTTGGAGGCTTTTTTCTCTGTGCTGCTTGTGATTTTCACCTCTCGACCTGTGGGGCCCTGTCGAACAAGGAAACACAGACAAAGAAAGGAAATTATAGGCGTATTTATGAAGTCCTATATACAGGGAAGACTAAATGTTTGAGCTTAGTTTAGCGAAACCGTTCTGACTTACTGTTTTTTTGCTGGATTTCTGTAGTATGTCGCGTGCCAAAGACAGAAAAGACTAAAGTACAGTGAAAAAATAAAAAGAGAGAGAGAGAGAGAGAGAGAGAAAAAAAAGTTAAGACATTGATAGCATATTAATAATAATAAAAACACACTCATGGGATAAAGATAAATGGTTCCATTGACAATGTTTAGTCAGAGGTTATGGTCTGGCTCACCTCCTCCACGTTAATGCTGGACTTTGCACTGGTCTCAAAGAACCTGATGCCGTGATCTTTTGCCAGCTGTCAACAATGCACACAGACACGATTACAGGAGATCAGGATACGGATAAAAACGACTTCCTGCTTCTTATCTAAACTGCAAAGTGAGTGTCTAATCAAAATCATGCACGACATGGTCAGTCCTTCCTCAAACAACCACACCCTTTCTCACCTGTCTGTTTCTATTCATTCACACTGGATTGCATGATGGTGCAATAAATCTCACGTCCACTCACTGCTCTCCAAATGACACTGCTTTACTGTTACTGCATGATAACACAACAAATAGGGTATGTATAATTAATATTTCTGTGAGGGTCATCTCACCTTTTCTCCTGTCTCCTTGGAAACTTTCCGCTTTGCTTCAATGTCGCACTTATTACCTAGTAACATTCGACTGACTCCAGCTGATGCATTCTGGGAAAGAAGGAATGCAGTTAATTGATTGGACAAAGCTGAGTTCTTGTCTACAAGAATGTTTGCTTAATGAAAAGAGCGTTTAAGAGCTGATCAAAGCGAAGAAATGCAGACATCTTTACATCTAGTCTGAACCTAACAACCAGAACAAACTGCGCATGCGAGACAGTTACACACACACACACACGCTCCTGCAGTTACTCTGTAGGAAAACTGTCCCTATATTTAAGACCAACATGACATCCTGACTGAAATAACTGGATAAATGATTCATTAAATAAAAACTGTTGTGTCTGTATTGCAATTATAGGTTGTTGAGGAGTACCCAGACTCTTGCCTGATGTCAGCTGGATAGGCTCCAACCCAATGCAACCCTGACCAGGACAAGCGGTTGCAGAAAATGGATGGATGGATTTCATTTAACAAAGATCTAGAGAAGACCCAGAAATGCATTCACATTCCCCCAAAAGTTTCATATAAAATGCTCTCAGATAAAGAATGAGTGTAGTAGTGTCTATGTTTTGCACCCCATTAAGTTATGTACAATCAAAAGCTGTTTTATGAGACTGAAACAAAGAATCACACACACTGTTGGTCAAAACTAACGACATTTCAGTTCTTAAACTTTGATCGGAAAAATGTTCTTTTATCTGACAAAATTAAATCCTCTGTGGTCCACCCAATCACCCACGATTGGATTAGGTTTCCTGGTACAATAGTGGTAATATTACTGTAATCAAAACAGTTCAAGCTCAGGTCATTTCCTTTGTCTCTTTCTCTGCATGTTTCATGTCACCACTCAACTATTGGCTACTGATTAAAGCCAAAAACACCTTAAAACTCTTGAGACTCTTCAGATTGCACCTGACAGACATTGTGGGGGACTTCTGCTGCCACTGAAATACAACAGAGCTGAAGAAAAAAATACTTTACACTCAGCAACATAACTTGGACATGGACATAGCTTTGATGTGAAGTTCCAGTGAAAACTAGGGCAGAAATGTGCTTTTCGGTGTGATTTAGTTGAACTGAGCCTTTACAAACACCAGCTGTGAAATGCCCCAGCTTTACTGTTGCAGTGAGTAAAGGCCCTCATGACTAACATGCATCCAAATGACTAAACACTATTTTTAATTATTTCCTGGTTGACTTCGCCATGGCCGAGTGGAAACACGTCTCACCTCTTTGATGCTCTTCATCCAGTTCTGAATGTTTTCGAAGGACTTCTCGTCCGTGATGTCGTACACCAGGATGATGCCCTGGCACGGAGCGAAGAGAGGGACAAAGAGAGAGGATTTAAGGAGTCAGTGAAAGGTACAAAGCGAGCACAAAAGGGGGTGGGGTGGGGGGTGGGGGGCAGTGATGTCAGCCTGATTATCCAGTCTGCTTGTTCTACAGGCATCCTGTGCTCACCATGGCTCCTCTGTAGTAGGCTGTCGTAATGGTCTTGAACCTCTCCTGCCCTGCTGTGTCCCTGCACAGAGCACACATACAGAGAGTAAGAAAACGTGCACTGATGCATGCATATCAAGCCAGAAATTTAAAACACAACTGCAGGCAAAAGCAAACTGAAGTCAGAGATGTAGAAGATTGCAGCATGGTGCATTTTATGGCTGGATTTATGCTGCTCTAACGTAACCCTTATGTGACATGAAGTGACTCTCTGTGGTGACCATGTGTGATGGCTACTTGGACAATGAACCCTGTCATAAAGTCTTGATTTGAAGAACAAGAGGGAGGTTCCTCCTTCCTCTCAGGAAAATGAGCCAGATAAAGCATAACTAAACGCATTACTCAGCATTATCTGCTCAAATAGAAACACAAAACAACGGATTTCCACACAAGCAACCAACCGTTCCCTCTTACCAGACTTGTAGTTTCACTTTCTTTCCATCCACTTCAATGGTTTTTACTTTAAAGTCAATGCCTGAGAGACAACGAGAGGGCAGAGGAGAGGAGAAGGGGAGAAACAGAGAAGAGATAATGAGTTAAATAGTTCAGATATGAACTAAAACACACACACACACCCACCCACATTGCAGAATATATAGGTCACCCTCACACGGGTGGAGACTGATTCCCACTGTGTTTTTGACCCTTCTGTGACATAAAGGAAAGACGCACAGCCATGTAGGACACGCTGCCTTTGAGTTTTGTTTTTGTTCCTGCTGGATGGACAAGCTGACAGGCAGACAGACAGACAGGCAGACAGACAGACAGACAGACAACAAGGAGGGGGAGAGAAAAGAAAAAAATGAATTCAAGAGAGCCAACCACTCTTCTGGGAGCGTAGAGATGGTAAAAGAGATAGGAATGAGGGTGGGTGGACTTTCTGAGAGCCAAGTGAGAGGAATGAGATCTGAAGGAGAGATGGGGGAGAGGGTCAGGGAAGAGACACGTTAAGCCAGGAGGAAGGAGAAGAAGAAGAAGAAGAAAAAAAAAAGATAAGGCACAGAATGAAAGAAAAAAATGAGAGAGAGAGAGAGAGCAAGGACTAGTTCAGGCATGAAAACAGTCTGAGAAACCAGTTGGTACAGTGTTGTGCATCAAATAGAACAAACAATTGCTCTTTACTCATGTCCCAAAGTTTCACAGAGGCCACTCATAAGCTGGTGCAGACATGTCGTATAGGTTAGAGAAGGAAAAAAAAAAACGTTTCGTACCGATGGTGGAAATGTATGTGGAGTTGAAATTGTCCTCAGCGAAACGAATGATCAGACATGTCTTGCCCACTCCGCTGTCCCCGATGAGTAACAACTTGAAAAGGAAATCATACTTTTTCGCCATGGTCGGAGCTGCCGTGCCCGAAAAGTTAAAGCAAAACTAAAAAAGGGGAAAAAGTTGACTTCCCTAGGAGAACTTTTCATCGACTTCAGCCTTCAAATCTCGGCTGTGATTGCAATGAAAATAAAGCGGTATAACACAAAAAGTTGCTCTATGTAACGAGTGGATCCTCTTTTCCTTTTTTTCCTCTCTCTCTCTCTCTCTCCTCTCAGACTTGTCACCGGTAAATTCCGATCCCCCTCAGTGCCTCTGTGCTGTTTGGACTGCGCTGGATAAAGAAACACACTCCTCCATCCAAAGTTGACTAAAAAAAAAAAAAAAAAAAAAAAAAACTGTCTCCACCGCAGATCACTCCTCGTCACATCTAGACAATATTCATTTTCCTTTTCCTTTAAGCAGCAGCAGAGTCAATATCACTCCGTTTACAAACGTGCCCGGGTGGCTACGTGTTTTTTCTGCCTCCTAAAAAAAAAAAAAACAGTCCAGCCGACGACCCAGATCCCAGATCCGCTGAAAGGCTACGTAGTGGGGGAGTGCTTCATGGGAGTAACAGCTCAGACCTGTAGACACCCGGAGTGACCACAAGATAGCGCCGTTTGATTAGAAAACGACACACCTGAGAGGACTGGCTGCAGAAAATATGGCGGATATCAAAACTTTAAGTTGAGCTGATCTTTCTTATCACCTCTGGTTCAAGTTTACTCTTTATCTGAAACAGTAAAAGAAACCTTTGTGATGTAAAGCCTGTATAGCCTGCGCCTTACTGCCAACTATAGCTTGTTTAAAGGTCCAGTGTGAAGGGCAGCAGTGAAGTTGCTGATTGCAACCGAATGAATACCCATGCCTCACCCTCTTCTTCAAAGCATGTAGGAAAAAATTCTGGCTGCCAAATTCACATAAACAAAGCAAAAGGCCATATATAGATCAGTGTTTGGTTTGTCTGCTCTGGACTAATGTAGAAAAATGGCAGTTCAACATGCCAGACTCCATCTTTGTTAGAGGACCCGCTCTCACTGTAGATCTACAGAGCTCATTTTGACTTTAAAGCAATATTGTGTAATTTTTCTCTCAGGAAATAACAGGTTTAAAATCATGTTGATTCAACACCGTCTCTGTTATTCCCACTCTTTCTGCACTATGTAAGTGTGATGTCACCTGTAGGTTTCCAAAGCCTGATCCAGCGGAGTTTTCGAGTGAAGCAGATCAGACCTGCAGCTGTGTTATTTATTTATTCTCTCAAAGAAAAGAAGTGTAGGACAACTCTTCCTTTAATGTCCTTTCTCAAAACAAACAAACAAACAAACAAAACAGAAAACGAACACAACACAATCAAAGTGGTCATGCTGTTAATTATGCACAATTTAAGCCTTAATGTAATTTGAAAGCTGAGCTTTAAAAAGTTGTCATGAGCGGGGAAATAAACAGACAAAAACAAACAAACAAACAAAAACAAACATTTGTGAACCAGGCTGTAAACATGTATATCTCTGCTGTGAAGACATTTTAATATGTGCACTTATGGAGACTGATTCACTTCTGCAGCCAGCCTCAAGTGGCCACTCGAGGCATTGCAGTTTTTTCTTTTTTTTTTTTTTTTTTTTTTTGCACTTCTGCATTGGCTTCATTTCCCAAGACCGGAGGTTTCTGCTTGAGATGGTATAGATTTTATTTATTTAATAGGACATTTAATTAAAAAAGAAAACTCAAAGATATTTTGTGCGTTGATTGTTTATTGTTGAAATACGTCTGTCTGAACAAATAACTACTAACAATAATAATAAAAAAATCAAAAGCGGACACTTGGTGTTTTATAATCGTTATTATTTATTATTTCTAAAAAATAAAAAATAAAAAAACAAAATAAAAACTCAAGTCTCTTCCGCCCGGAGTCTCGGTCCGTCAGTCAGAAGTTTCCGGTGCTTTCCCAGTGAGATCTTCCGGTGAGCGTCCAGACACGCAGACATGCCTGTGAGTAACACTACGGTTTTTATATTCGCCATCAGTCGTTAAAAAGTGTGTCGATCGGGGTAAATGAACACGGTATTAAACAGTGTTGTGTCTCTGTTGTGCTCAGTGTTTTAATGTCGCTGTAATTTAAACGCAAAGACGTTAAAACAGACGCAATATGGCGAACACGTGTACAACAAAGCAGCCCACGCTGCTGCCTTCCTGCTCGCCAGTCACATGTTGATTTTACGGGGTAAAAACTCAACTTTTAAAACTATTTTGAGTTTCGTTTACTCTAAAAAAAAAATGTTATCCGATTCTTCTCAGCGCTTTTACTTTCTTTTTTATTATTTACCTCGTTTTAAAGCTGTAAACACAGATCGACCTTTGCCTCCTGTAATCATGTAAAGTTGGCAGCTGTGACCAGAGCTGACACTTATCCTGTTGATTACAGTGTTTTGAAGACTCTGTGGATGATTCAAACAGATTGTAGATTGTAAATCAGCTAAATTGTTGTCTGGGATTTTTCCTTTTAGCTCGCAAGGGATCTGTTGCACCCGAGCCCCGAGGAGGAAAAGAGGAGACACAAGAAAAAACGACTCGTACAGTGTCCTAATTCATATTTTATGGATGTCAAATGCCCAGGTGAGTTTGTTTACATGGCAACCTGGCCAAGCCTTCAATGATGGAAAGTAGTGGTACCTGTTGAGACTTTAGACACAGTCATATAAAAGTATTTCCATAAAGTACTTTTGGTTTTGATATTTAAGAAACAGAAACTTAAACGATATCAGTCTGAATGCTTCACTTTTACGCAGATAACTAACTTATTGTGATTTTAATCTCTTGAATTATGTTATTGATTTAAGCACTCACCTACGTTAGACTTGCATTAAGACTATTTGCCTTTATGTGTTGCCCTTTCATAGTTTCCTTCATGATCGGGGTGTCAAATAAGGCATACAGTGACACTTGTGACTGTTTTTTTAATAAATGAGTTTTCAAGTGACTCCTTTATACAAACAGCTGCAAGGACATGTCAGCAATGAAGAAAACATTTGATTATAAAATGTTAATTGTTTATGCAAGTGTCGTGGCTGTACCGTCCAATGATCTGTGTGTGTGTTGTCTGCAGGCTGCTACAAGATCACTACAGTGTTCAGCCACGCGCAGACTGTAGTGCTGTGTGTCGGCTGTTCCACAGTCCTCTGCCAGCCGACGGGAGGGAAAGCTCGCCTTACAGAAGGTACAGGAAAACCACCATAGTGAAGAACTGTCCCACCTCCACACATCCACATAAAAACCTTTCAGAGACCTAAACCCAGCCTGTACCCGCGCTTCTAAGACCCAACCTGCCTCGACCAGACTGCTCCAACTGTTTTGATAATCGATTCATTATTTTGAGTCTTTTCTATAAGATAAAATATCCAAATGATCCGATTTCAGATTCTTAAATGTGAACATTTCCCGGTTTCTTTCGTCATCTCTCACCGCATACTGTGAACATCTTTGGGTTGTGGCCAAAACGAGACATTTAATGTCATATTGAGAAACAGTGTTCAACATTTCTCATCATTTTCTACGAACTGCTATATTAAAGGAGTTTTAAACACTTCTTGAAGCCGTAGCAAGACGCCATGCAAGACATAATTGGCAAAGCTTAGATTTACCAGACAAAGTGGGTAATTTCTCAGGGGCACCAAGTGCTGCCCGCAGGCTCACTGTGTGTTAAATGGTTTTTGCTTTTTTAATTGTTTGCAATTACTAATAAAATGACATCAGGAAATAATTAAACCAGAACCCTGCGTGCTCACAAAAGCTTTAGGCAACACAATATCTCCAAACCATTATTTTGTTCATCCGGTAGCAGAACTTAGTTGTACACTACACCTTGAACTGACAGCTCTGAATCTGCCTTTGTGTTGCCCTTTCATTGTGTTCTTCATGAACAGGGTGTCTACTAAGGCAAACAGTGACTCTTGCGGTTGTGACAGAAATTCATCATCATTGATCTGTTTCTACACAGTCAGCTGCAAGCACAAATGCGTTCTCCTTCAGACATCTATTCAGACTTGTTCTGTATGTGCAACAGGAAATAGTTTTGGAGTGGTTAATCTGTTATTTCTGATGGGTACATGGAGTGAATGACGCTAAACTGTACATAGTTGTATGTTAGTGAATTGCTTGAGTTTAAGGTCAAGGTTTGTTTTTACCGACACTCTCACCGTCCCACCCACTCTATCCAGGGCTCTGCTGCTGCCGTGGTAACCAAGAGCTTCTCAATGCGCTCAGCTTCGAGTTACTATGGCTGCAGCTGCAACCATTGGCACTAAAACCACACTTGTTTGGAGGTGATTCAGTCTTTTGAAAAGACAGGAACAAGTTTTAGTGCCCTCTTTCCTGTTACATCTGTGAGTCAGTTTATTCAGCATCCGTGCCGTGTTGATTTTTACAGTCGACGATAATTTATGAACTCAGTTGCCAGTTCATTTGGTGCACCTAGCTTAAAATTGTCTGATACAGCAGCCCTACAACAAATACTACCTTTTGTTAAGGTTATGACATTCAGTTCAAGTTAAAGAATTGAGTGTTAAAGTTCATCCTCAACCTCGGAAATAGTTTTACGTAAACAAAAAGCAACTCAGGGCCCGCTTGAGCTTTCTCTGATGCGCTCAGTTGCATCTCAGAGTCTTCAGTACTATTTAGAGTGGAATAATTAGTTGGGCAACAAAGAAGTTAATCAACAACAATCACTTAATTATTTGAGTCCTTTTGTTTCATGAAAAAATATCTGCGGCGCTCTAGCTTCTCAAATGTCAACGAAAGTAAAGTGATTGTCCGTGGCTTTTGGAGTGATGGCTGCACAAAACAAAAGATTTGAAGATGTCACCTTGGGAGTTTGAAAATATTCAGTTTTCTAACATTTTCCAAACAATCGATTTGATCAAAAACACACTCGACAGAATCCTTGGTAATGAAAGTAATTGTTAGTTGCACCCCAATTGTATTGTTATGCTGTGAGGTATTTCTAATATTGTATTGTAATATTAGAGTACAGTTAACAGCACCACAAAGCAGTCAACACAAACAAAACTTAACTCTTCTTCTCCATCTTTCCCCAGGATGCTCATTCAGGAGGAAACAGCACTAGTTTTACCAGATGTGGTCGGACACAGTCGAGCGGGAGAATGAGCAGCGCTTGATGGACATCGAGTAACACTGCCATGGAGCTGGAGGCAGCAGTGAAGAGATGGAGAGCGGGAATACAAATCATGTAATATAAGAAGTCTATCTACAGAATGTGCACAGAAATGCATGGCCACATCCATTAATTCTTCTCTCTTAATAAAACCTAGGTTGTTTTTTGGTTAAAAAAAAAAAAAATAATCTTGCATGTTTGTCATCCAGTTTGTTCTTTTTTATCTCTTGAAGGTTCTTGGATGTCATTTGTCTGGTAAAAGACACTTGTCAGCTCAGGAACCCTTTTTAAATATGTGCTGGTAAAGATCAGGGCTGGGATCCTCCCAGGTGTACAGATGCGTGTCGAGTCAACTGCATTTGTTTTTTGTATTACGCCCTCAATGATTAAGCACAGATATAAGCAGGAAGGCGAGGGTATATGATGAGCCTTGCAGGTATATATCCAACATTTACTCATGCAGTTTTCCTTTTGAAAACACTAGACCACTTGTAGGAAAGGAGACACACAGCGGCTTTAACTGAAAAGTGAGTTAACCTTGAGTTTCACTATGTAAAAGCTGCACTCTGTATAACTAGAATGTCAACTGAGGTGTGTTAGAGCGCATATATATATATATATACACACAGTGAAGTCAATGAGGTCGACAGTGATGTCATTGGTGCCTGCTTCAAAGCCGGCGGTGTTTATTCAGGGCCTGCTCTCTCTCTCTCTCTCTCTGAACGAGGGTTGATTCAGGGAAAGTCTTCGCTGGCTCGGCTTCTGTTTCCTGATGCTTGTAAAAACACCAACGCGTGACACTAAATGACATAATTAACAACCAGGTTGTGATGTAAATGTGCTTGCAAGCTTCCAGTGAAAATAATATATGAGGTGTTTAAAGAAATGAAATTGAAATCACACAGGCTTTGGAAGATGTTTTGTGGACATGTAAGGACATTTGCACAGTGTCTGTGTGACAGCGTTGAGTTGCACACCGAATAAAGAAACTAAATCAGGGGAAGGAGTTAATGATAACTTTCTTGTTGCTATGGTGACATTTCTCTCATGTCTTGCTTGTATATTGGACACAGCATACAAATAAAATCACAGTAAATGGGGAATATGATCCGGATGCGGCTCCTGGTTACTTAATGACTAATACAGATAAATGTGTCATGTATTCTACATTCATTCATTCATACTGCATTCTCCCACGGCCATTTCATCTCAGTTTACCCGTTTATATTTTCAATTCAACAGTGTTAGTGGATTAATGGTTACATATTTATGTGGACGCTGCTCATCAGCAACGTTATTAACAATCCTTCAACGGTCAAAAATATTTTCCCTTGCTTGTTTACAGAGTGATGTTAATTTAAAGTGGGATTGTTGTGACAGTGGATCGTGCGTACAGGAGTGCGGAGTTGGAGCGCCATCAGACGTGGCGCAAACACTCACTACTGCTGACTACATTATCGAGGAAGCTCGTCGTCTCAGAACAGCAAATGAAGATTTTTATCCAGAACTTGAATTAATTCATCATTTTTAATTGGTTAATCAATCCATCTACTTATTGCGGCTTATCCGGGTCCACGTTACTCTAATTTAATTGATTATATCATTAGGAGCTATTCTCATATACTGCTGGGATGTACTGAAAAATCACCTTACCTGGTATGACTGTGGCAAATTACATTCTATATGGTCTGAACACTATCCAGTGAAGTGATGACAGGCTATTGAAGAGCTCTCTATGTATGTATAAGGGTCAGATTCATTCAATAGGGAGTGTGCATAAAGGACTAAGATCTAAGATTTAAACCACACAGTGGTGAGTACTTTTACTCTAATACTATTCTTAAATACAGTTTTGAGGTACTTTCCTTGAGTATTTCTATTATACTTACTACTACTATACTACTCATTACAGTTCAATGGCAAATATTGTACTTTTTACTCATTTAATAACCTTAGTAACTAGTTTCTTCACAGATTCAGATTAATTATAGAAAATATAATCAACAAATATATTATAGATTAAGATAAGATAAACAGTCATTAAAATCTATAAACACAATGTCACCATACTGGCTCCATACTGTCACCTGTCCAATAAAAAATCATTAAAACAACTGTTCACCAAGAATTCTTATTCTTCAAAGTATTAAGGTACTATAGGTGATAAAAACTAACTTCAGTGTAAAGACTTTCACAATGAGATGTTTGCAGGTAATGGCAGCAGACAGACACTCAAAAGTCTCATTGAAGATATGTAAAAGTTTGTGTAGCGAACTGTGTGTATGACCTTATCTGTTTATACTTGTGTGCGATACACCTTGAGGGATGAGAGCATGTCTTTGGTACCCATCGCAGTAAGCTCAACCTCAGGCTGAGCGGCCGGTTGGGGAGAGGGCCGACACGAAGTGGTGGAACGCCGGCAGGTAGGGCAGAGTCTGTGGGACACCTGAGAGCAGCTTGTGACAGGAGGGAGGACCGACCCCGCAAAGAGGTTCAAAGAGAGACACGAGAGGGTCAGTGGAGAGCAGCTGGGAAACAGACTCCTGCTGAGAGTGGACAGACACTCGACATCTGTACACACCTGCAGGGGATGTTAGTTAGTAGTTTTGTGGTCACAGCGTGGTGATACTTTGAGCACTCACTGTAAAATGTTAAGTTGTAGGTAGGGGGTGCTAAAGTGTAATGTCTCAGGGTAGCTGTTAGAAACATTAAGAGCAAAGGGAAGACAAACGATGCATATGGGTGCAAAGCATGTGGATGTAAATAAATTTCATCTGAGTTTTTGCACAAAGACCGGTGGTGACTGGTCCCCTAGGCATTTCAGGTTGGTGTTGAATGGAGGAGAGTAATGCCAACTGGTCAAGGAGTCTATCTGTTCATTTATGCATTCATCCATACATTTACCCCCAACCCCTGTCTGACAGAGACCGTTCAGGGATTACTATAGACCACGGCCATGCCCACAGACAGAACAACTAATTAGATCTTGGCTTTAATTAGTGTTTCTAGATTTATTGAAAAAAAAACAGGATCCTCACATTCAACATGTCTGTCTTCAGGCCTAGAAGAACAATAGAAGGTAGAACTACACTCTATTACTGAGGTAACTGTGGTGTGTATAAAAAGTGTATAGACTATAGTATACACTGTTTATGAGTTCTTGTTCCCCATGTTGAATGTCATTTAAGGGTTGACATTGCTGAGAGCTACTTACTAACTCTAATTGTTGTATGTTCTTTCATTTCATTCTCCATTTGGCAACTCCTGGATATTATTTTGCGACCAAGTTGCTGGCATTGTTAAAACTCTTGGTCCTGCAGACAAAGCCTGGACACCAAAAGAAAAAAAAGGCTCTCACAATCTGTGCCAGAGGGAGGATTGATAACAAAGACAAAAAAAAAAACTGCCAGATGAGTTTTTATAGTATTGATCTGAAGCATTTACACAAGCATTTGCAAAATGAAAGGTTTGAACATACAGAAAGCAAAAGAAACAGAAACTGTGTAGAGAGTAGTGTTCAGGAGAGGACGAGGAAGTGAGTGTGTTGTGAGTGAGGAACAAGGTTGACACAGTAGAGGCAAAAGTAAGACAGGCTGACCTGGCCCTCCCACGCTTTACTGGGATGAAAACCTGAATAGAAGCACCAAGCACACTGGAGAGACGTGGAGTTCAACACACACACACACACACACACACACACACACACACACACACAGCATTTTGTTTGTTTGAGTTTCTCCTTTGCCAAGGACAAAGCCATTACACATCATTAACATCCAGTCCACAATTAAATGACCTGAACACTGATGAGCAGAGTCTGGCTGACCCCACACGTCTCCATGGTAACGACCTCCAGCATAGGGGAGCGAGTGTCTGGGCCTCTTGTCAGAACCCCCTGGGACTCCACTTTGACGAGCCGTGTCCTGTCACACACTGACACAGAGCTCGGTGCACAGGGCAGATGGCATTTCCGGTACAGAAGACAACGACACACAGTGGTCATGACATGATTTCTGGGTAAAATGAATTTTTCATTGCTAGAATTTAACTCCACCACCAGCACAGGTAGAAAGTGAATGTCAAGGACGCTTCAGCAGATGCTCTCTCTCTAGAGTCTGTCCCACATGCCTTACACAAAGACATATAGACACCCACACACAGACAAACATGCACGCACATTTAATCTATTGGTATTTAAATTGAAGACTCAAAAGAACTGAAATCTGTGAACAAAAATCATTAATGCAAAAGTGCAGGTGGTAATTGGATTTTAAAAACTCCACTTGCACACGCACACACACGCACACAAACACACACACACACACACACACATAGTTTAATCACTTCCTGTAGTGGTAAGTGGTAATGGATTTGATGACTCTGGTTGATCTGTAGCATAATCAGCAGGCCATTTGCATCATCTCACCATTTTCCGCACACCCAATTATCCTGAACTGTCGTTGCTGTATGACAGGATCCTGTTTACCCTAAACTGTGGTAAACAGTGTCTTACTGCAACAGGAAACTTTCTGCTGCATGGAAACAACAAATATCAGTGAAAGGAGACACCGAAGGAAAGACAAACAGCAAAAGAAAGATATTGTTCTTGGACAGATTTTGCATCTCCGATGTTGAGATAAAAGGAGATAAATATGATGAAATGTGAGTGTAAGCGTGGGTCCCTTGTGGGTTACATCAGGGAGGTTGTGAAGGTTTAGGGTGGGTCTGCTTTGCCGCACATCCTTCACCATCCCATAAAGGCAGTTGGGGCAGTGGCCTGTGAGCTCTACAGTCAGAAAGTTGATAAATTAATAAACATATACTTAGACATCTGTGCCATACACATGCACACATACTACATGCACGTAAACACTTTAAACACAAGCTCGCATGCACTCACATAGAAACAGACAGGCACACGCACACTACACACACACACACACACACACACACACCTCTGCAGGAGTGAGGGTCACTGTGATGGATGCTATCCCTGAATGGCCGTGAGTATTAAAAGCCCGGCGACCTGGTAAAAACAATCAGTCATGTCAGTTTGTCACAGCTTGAAATTAATCATTCCTGTGTCTGTGATAATTTCCTGCATTAATTATTCTCACCGTGTAGCTTAAATAGTCTGAGCGCTGTGAGTGTGTCTGCCTGCACCATGTGTGAGAGAACACTGAGGGAGGGTTTGAAAGGTTTGAGGAGTCACCGAAAGGCAAGCGAGGGTGTCAAACTGCACCCCCCTCTGGTCAAGCCCTGTTAACTGCAGCCTCCACACCCTTACTACTGAGGAGAAGGCAGAGGAGACAGCTTTAGGATGGAGGGTGGATTTCTTTGGTGGTAAAAATACAAAAGTACTAAAATATTTGTTCAGATTATTTAGCAAAGCCGTGAGTTGATTGAGAGAGTGACATGAGTTGGAGGGAGAGGAACAGGTGGCAGAGAAAAGATGCAAACACAGGCTGTTTCAACCTAATGAGAATGTTTGAGCGCACTGCTTTGTGTTGGCTAATTGCAGCCTAGCTCCTAATGTAGGAGACAAATAACGTGTTAGGACTGCTGTCAATAGTTTACATGGCAGAGGGGCTCAGAAAGTGTAAATACACAATCACTAGCCAAATGCCACTCAGTTGTTTTTGGTTAGCCAAGTTGTCACCGAGTCTGTTTGCACAAGTGGATTATTTTCCCTGTCAGAAAAGTTCTGCAGCCAGAAGAAAAATCATTTCATGAGTGTACTCATACATATTTCAACTGGTGGGTTACACAAGATAAATTCTGCATTTGAACAATAATTTATAAAGGATGTACAAAGAGAATAACAACTGAACACCAGTGCTACAGTATGTTATGTGAGTATGGATGTGTTTATTTTAAAACAGCTGTGCATTATCCTGATTATTACACAGCTACTTACTAGAGATCAATATTTTGTGTCAAATTATTGATTTTATTATTATTATTATTTTATTGTGCCTACTGTGTTCCTCCAGAGTCTGTGATTAGTGAGTGTGTCCGTCCCAACTGTCTGTTAATCATATAGCAGCTCTCTTAAGTAACAGACAGTGCAATGCCATAATTGACCGTGTTCCACTCAGTCATTCATTCATCCATTCATTGATTGCCTTTACACATTCATTCGTACTCAGAATCACAGTGATCTAGGATCTATGCATGCACTCAGTTTGTGGAAGCCGGGGAATACACAAACACTCACAATAGGCAATTGACAGTCTCCCGTCCACCTGACCTACATTCCTCTGGAAAGTAAGAGAGCACCACAGCAGCACACACCTCAAGGAACATAACAACTCCCAAAATTCACTGGGTGCCAAACAGGCACGTTATCAATTGGTACATTGTGAAATAGTAGACATCATACAATGACTAAAATATACTGTTTGCATGTGTGTATCCATCATTAAAAACAACTTAAAGTGTGTCAGATTGTTGCACAGGGAATCACTACAAAATTTTAACCCGAGACCCCCCCCCCCAACAATCACTGCTATGGTTGATGGCACTGAAATGTAAAAATGAAATTTAAAAAATCAGTTTGACTTGAATGTCCAATTTGTAATATACTCTAGCTGATTCCTGCTGGAATCAAACCAATCAACAGCTTTCTCAGAGCTCATTAAAAATAAACCGTCAGTGTGAAGTAGACACTGATTGCTAATCAACAGTTTGGCAAAAAAGCATGCATGTGAGTGCTTGAGAGCATGTGTGTATGTGTGTTTTTGTGTCTCCCCTTGCCCGGCATCCTTTCTAGTCCGTGTAAGGAAACTCCCGTCTGATACAGACACAAGGCGGTTGCTATGGAAACCAACATCATTTTTCTGGCAAGTAACTGAGGGGGGAGGAGGGGTGGAGAAAGAGAGAGAGGAGAGAGGAGAGAGTGGGTAAGAGTACAGAGTTCAAATGAATATTAAATTCTAATGTAATCCTGTGTGTGTGTGTGTGTGTGTGTGTGTGTGTGTGTGTGTGTGTGTATGTGTGTGTGTGTGTGTGTGAAGTCTCAGCATCTGTTTATGAGTGCATAAGTGTGATAAGCAGAGGGTATAGCGCTAGTAGCAGGGAAGCAAGCTAAAAAAAAAAAGCTGAGGAAATAAAACTGAATGAAAAAACTCGCTGTGCTTGTGGAGAACTGGGACTGAGGGTTTGGACAGGATGGAGGAGGAGGAGGAGGAGGAGAGAGGAAAGACAAAGAAACAGGGGAGCCCCAGTCCACTTTCAGCCTCTTCTCCTCCTTTGATGGATGATAGTTTGGGGCCTGAAGTTTTAATACTGACAAACACGAGCCACTGCACAGGCACACATGCACAAAGTTAATATAATAACGCACCCAGAGTGTTGATGTCAAGAGACAACTACAGAGCTGGGCTATGATGCCAAAAATATCTCATTTGATTTGAACCAAATACCAGAGTCCCACCTGGATGCCGAGAGCCAGACGAGTAATACTGGTGGCATGCTGCTGCGTGCTAGCCGTTCCTATGCTCTAATTGGCTGACTACCCCCATCTTCAGCCTGTCCACATCCTCCTCCAAGGGGCCAGAGGCCACGACTGGAGACCTGCCTCATATACAATGAGGCGTGACACTCTGACAGAGGGCATTGCCTCTGAAACAGAAACCCAGAAAGAAGAAAGAAAATGCCAGACATTCAGAGAGAAAACTGTGAGCCAAACATGTAAGTGGCACTGGGCCATGGATGTGGGTAAAGTACACGGAGGAGTTACAGGTAAGAGTTATGTCAGTGGAAGTGGCAACAGTTGAAGTCCTGTCAGGGGAAGAAGCAAAGCAAGCCTCCCATGTGGCATCATTAAAAACCTTTTCGTCTCTCCCTTCATCCCCGATTCAACTGAACAGTCTGAAAAATAGGTCAATTAACAACCTCTGCTCCCTTACTCCTTCTCTTTCTCTCGCGCACACATACAGACATGTTCGCTTGCATGCAGCCTGAGGAGAGTGTGGGTGGCCGTCATTGTCATGGAGCTAATATTGTACCAGTCCGCTTCTATGGAGATAGTGACAACGGTGTGTCCTGGACCCAGTGAACCCGCCTGAACCATGATCAACAGAGAGACACTAGAGAGTATGCAGCTGATATCAACAAACAGAAAGCAAAATCTTTCGTGCATTATTGTAGAGCAGCCAGCTCTCTGGGGACCACGTGAGTAGCACTTCACCAACTGTATCAGCTCTTTCTTAGAATGATTATCCCCTTTTGTTAAGCTGCCTGGCTGCAAATATATGTACAGTCCACTTTACTGTATATGTTTCTGTTTGGATGCTGGCCAACCTTTTTAGGTCTTGGCATTAAAACTACATAAAACATTTATGGGGAAAAAAAATGAGAGTGAGGGTGTGTTAGATTTTAATGCCCTGAAAGCTGACTGGACACTAAAGTGTGAATGGATCAGGTAGACGTTTAAAAACCAGTAATCTGATCTGTTATATCAACAAACTCACACATTAATATCTTTTTTTTCCAGTTATCACTAATGGAACATCCACATTACTTCCATGATTGTATACAGTATGTGTTAGATAAGTAATCCAATCAAGTCTCTAATGGACTTCGCATGAGAAAAGTTAATTGAACAGAAAGGGCAGAAAGCACATTCCCTTAACAACCTGAGCCATTTATTGTGCGCATCCAGTCCATTAAATGAAAACGTCTACGTAGGTGTATATGAAAGGACGAGTTGGCAGTAAGTGAGGGAGGGTGATGTGCTTCCACAACTCTTTGACTTACTTGGGCCAAGCCAGGCAGAGCTGAAGACCAGCCACCCACCTGCATGCGCCTGCACTCACACTGCATCATTAATGCAAGATGCTGAAGTGCTGAGGTACAGAAAAGTGCTGTACTAAAGATCTGAGAGAGTCTGGGAAGGCACTGACTCAGCCCAAAACAACAACAATATGTTATGGTAGTGTTATCAGCGTGAATTCTACTCATTTCTATCCTTCTTCACCATAAAAAGTCACCCAGTGTCTGGTATTAATTTAGAATTTAAATAGAGTTTCCATATAAATTAGATCATCAACTTACACTGCAATGATAAATGTGGACATTACTACAACTTGGACTATAATTGAAACACCC
Source organism: Protonibea diacanthus (assembly GCA_028641955.1). NCBI lineage: Eukaryota > Metazoa > Chordata > Actinopteri > Sciaenidae > Protonibea > Protonibea diacanthus. The sequence goes on along the minus strand of CM053983.1, from coordinate 16,049,376 downwards.
AGAGGCCAAATGTTGGTGTGTAGATTTATCAAGTAGCAGTATTTGGCCAACTGGGTGCTTTAAAAAAAAACAGAGAGCCCTCAGAGGTGGTGCTGACTGGAAGAGATAATGGGTAAGGGAAGGTTGGTTAACTGGGCAACGTACTGTTCTCCCTACCAGCAGACTGCATGGCCTGGACACAAAAAACGATATATAAGCAAAAATTAAGGTGTCCCCGTGGGCAGAAATTGCTCTAAAACAAAGGTAGTATGACAGATGAGCATGGGAAAGTCATTGGTACATGTACTCTGTGACTAAATGGGGGACAGGTGTGGAGGGTTAGCAGGTTCACGTTAATGACAAAGGGTGGGGAGGATGCCAGAGGACATCTAGCTGAGAGAAGAGGACAGACAGGGTCACAGAAAATACAGGGACACAGGAATACAGGAGAAAGGTGGACAGGGCAGGTGTCCCCACGACACAAGAGGTGGCTGAATATTACAGTATGTGTGTATAATCCTGTGGCGGTGTATAGACGGATTTGTGCATCCACTTTGTGAATCACAGTCTCTTCCCCACTATTATTTCTCCTTTCATCATCACCACGGCAACATCACTGTCACTGATCAGCGCTACCTGCACAGCACACACTCAAGCAAATCCAGCTCAATACAGCCTCTAATCCATCTCATCGTACATACATAAATACACACTTGTGCATGCACACATACACACACCTGTATGTGTCGCAGGTCTGTCCCTCTGGTTGCCAGGGAAACACCAGGACATAAAGCATCAGAATGAGGGGATAAAGATCTCCACTTCCTGGTAAACTATGACTGGTGGAGTCATCAGAAAGGTTTTACTGAATGAAAAGGATGGGACAATAGTGTGTGTGTGCGTTCGCTCCGTTGTTAAGTGCGTAACATTCCCGTTTTGTTGATAGAAGCTTCCAGGAAACTGTCAAGACAAAGAGAAGTTAGAGATAGCTAAAAGATCCCGTCACGATAGGAACAGTCTCCCGCTGACAGAACCTGGTGACATTTGGGCTGCTTGTGACGATGATGACATTATAGTTGACAGGCGTACCACATGATCATGGACCAGCACAGGCATGTGATAATGGTGGCTGACCTACGGCATCCACCTGTCTGCCTCCTCTTCCACAGACGAGGCTGCATGCGTACACACGTGCACAAAAACACATGAGCTGTCCTCTCTAATACAGGAGCGTGGGGTTAGGTCTCTGCTTTTAAGTGTAATGAGGCAGCTGGACTCTACCATACAGACAGAGCAGCAGGGCACATGGAGTTCAGCAGACTCACGCACAGAGACAAAGATATATGTGGGAAATACACTACTGTGTTGTTGTATGCTTTGTGTGAGTGCATGCATGTATTTATTATGGTCAAACTGTCCTGAGGGGCACAAATATTTAGTAAAAACTCTCTAATTTTAGAGATAAAGGCAGAGGATCAGAATTTCAATTATTCTAAATCACCTTAATACATTTGGGATGAATGGTTAAATCTTCGCTAAGAAGAATGTGTGAATTAATAATTCCTTGATGAATATCTCTATAGTACGACACGAGAATCTCTATAGATAAAAAAAGATGAGCGTTCAATGACACCTGAGCGTTATGATTGATACTAGGATGTGAATCAGTCAGTGTAGCACATATAGTCTAGACAGCTGTCAGTGTGGTTGATTCACTCTGAGAACATCATTATCGTTGTCTGTGTGTTGTTGCTCTACGGGTAACTGAAAACTACATCTGGGCAGGCACGGGGAAAGATACAAAAAGCCAAATAAGGAAAAAAACATGAATGATTTTCACAGTAAATGATATCTGATCATTTACACTTATTTATTTACTTAGAACAAAGCTACCCATCATGTCAATGTTCAGTATTATTTATTGTAATAAATCGCTTAAAACCTGGAGAATTTGGGCTTTCTTCATTCTTATATACAGTTATTCAAATGTGATCTTTCTGGTGTTACATTTTGGTATTTCTTGCTTTTGTTTTATGTAAACTGTCCTTCAGTAATACAATAATCTTGCAGTCATATTCTTGTCATTCTTTCTTTCTAAGTTTGTATGGCATATGAGTAAAATCATATCCCAATTTCCATTTTCTCCAGGTTCTCCCTGGCTATCCTCAGCTCAAACTGCAATCCTGTCAGACTAAATGGGTTTCCTAAAAAAATGGAGAGACTGGGAGACAGGCAGAGATGAGAAAGACAGAAGCAGAGGAGACTGTTAAAAGAATAGTCTATGGACATTACCTTGGCTTTAAAATTACAGAGCACAATAATGACAATGCACATAGCCTGAGAGAAACGAACACCCAGGGGGGGCAGAAGAGACCGCCAGTAAATAACACAGATAACAAGCTCATCACATCTGGGTATGAGCTGTGCCCTGGGTAGAGCAGTGCCGCAGGCTGCCTGGCTTTCATACCTCTGTTTCTCTGTTTTTTTTTCTCCCGCAGGCTAAACACACAACAGGCTAGGTTTATATGAACCCAGATTTATGAAAAAATGAAAATCAATTTCCTCTGTTAAAGAGAGATTATGTGAATGCTGTGACTGCCTTCATGCTCAAGTAAATTTACTTACATGTGATAAGCCCAGAGAAGATTAGTGTGTAGTCACATTCAGGACAAGCATTGGTGTTTAATTTTAAATTGCTTTGACTCAAATATCAGTAAAAAGACCTAAATATAGGATCTCAATATATTCAATGTGACTTATTTCACACCATGGCCAGTGAGCGATTATAGAAATGTAATTTTAGTTTGACAGTCCACACACAATTATAAACAACAAACACTTTGTGTGTGGTTCTTTTGCAGATTTCTCCGAGCGGCGATGTCTTCACTACACAGATGATGAATGTAGGCTCCCCACTGTTACTCACGGCATTTGAAAACTTTGTACTACGGTTAGGCAAGTAAAAAAAAAATGCTCAAATGAGCAAACAGAAATTCAAAGAGAAAAAACAGCAACTTTGCTGTATTTGCATGGCTGCCCATTGTGAGCATTAATCACTTCTCTTAGCCCACACGTTGCTAGGCCTGCCACGCTAAGATTATAAACCTAACAAAGGATTACAGCCAATTATAACGAGACATCTGACCAACATGCAAATCCTGAAACAAATAATTCTGTGTGGTTAAAATGCATCTCTCACTTCCAACCAATAAGTCACCTGAGAGGCTGTAACAACAGTCATTTCAAACAGGTAAGCGTGGACCTAAATGCAGCCAGCGCAGTCAATGCAAGCACAAAACATCCTTTTACCCACTGTGTTTCTGTGTTTTCCCCATAAGCACATAAGTTTGTTCTTGCTGGCTTTTAGTCTACCAATTTCAGCAGCAGACTGCCACATGCATTTTGATTAGTATGCTTGATTTGAGCTTTAATTCTCCGCACCAGCACAGAGCCATCAGAGTATAACTTCTTGAGTGCAATTTATATTCACTGTTATTGCATTGACTCGCATGTCAGCTTAATCACGTGCCATGGCATTCCCCCCCCCAACTATAACTTCATTTCCATTAAAACACACATCATTTTTGCTTGACCTGAATTCAAATGCAGCGAAAACAAATTGAGTATACCACTTCTATCCCTGCTTAGACAGCCGGATTTCTAATTAGCTGGTTTAAAATGCAGAGCCCAGATTTGACCAGATTAAAACCAGACACAGGCTTTCTCCTCACCCATGCTCATACTCAGTGAGCAATCTGAGGAGGGATGTCGTCCACCTTTGGTAGCAAAATGACCAAAATGCAGCCCCGTTGATAAACTGCTTCTTCATTCCCGAGTAGCAGAGAAACTGGAGGAGCAGAGGGGTTGTTTAGTTGAATATGTTAGTTGAACATGATCTGCCTGACTTGTTGATCCTTTATTTTACGGAGGTTTGAGCAAGTTAGACTGCTTCAAGACCTCTGACTGTATCAATGAATTCAAGGCGCTGTCCATGGTGCTGAAGTAGCAGACCTATTTGTAATTGTTTTTCTCTCAGTCCTGTCCATCGGTCAGTTTCATCTTGGTTGTATAATATTCTCTAAACTGTATACAACTTAACCCTAAAAGATATAGAGTATATAGGTGATAGAGACACATTTCTACAAATATAGTTTTACTATATTTGTAACCCCTCTCTGTTAAAAATGCTCACACTGCAGGATGTTGTTGGTGGTTGGTGCCAGCAGAGAGGACACTGACGGAGCAGAAAAGAGCTGCTAGCTGCATGCAGAGGACAGAAACAGAGGGAGGCTTGGACATAGACAGAGGCTTTTATGATCTCCTGAAGTTACACACATAGATTAGCACAAGCACAGAGACAGACACACACCAAATTGCCTAGACTGTCCTCTGTTAAAAGCAACTTTATACACATTCAAATCAAGTCATTAATTCTGTTCACATTATTAACAAGCGCTGATGGACTTAGCACCCCTGCATATATAACGCCACGGCGTTACTCACCATTCATCATGGCACTTCTTTACTCCGGCCATTCAGCCATGTTGACTAACCTTAGCTCAAATATGTTAAAGTTATTTAAATAAACTTGAGTTTAATACATAATAAGTATCAAGAGTTAACTAATGTATCACCTAGCTAGGTTAAAGCTCTGAAACACTGAACTGATAAAACAATAGTTGGCTCATTAAAATCTTATTTAAAAAACAAAACGGCCAACTCACTTGAAAATTAGTTACCTAGTCGCTGTTTACGGTCCATTCATAAATATCGTGAGAGGACGAGCGAGTGGAAAATCAGTGGCATAACCTGGGAACTACTGAAACCATGGCAACCCAACAACGAAAACATCGACCAGCTGTTACATCAGTTATTTTCATTGTTTCCTCACATGTCCAACTTATTGTACTCCAAGTGAATTGGCAACAGTGACAGAAAGATATAATCTTTTTTTTGACAGACAGAGAGGCCCACAACTGACTGACGAAATAAGTAAGATAGCCGCTGGTAGCCGCTCAGAAATGAGTTTGTCGTGTGTCGTGTTGTCCAACTGCTAATTATTCGATGTACATACGCACAAAATGAACAACAAAATGTGCTTCATGGGTAAAACTGATTACACTAAATGAAGGATATCTGTACCACGTAGATTACTTTGTAAGGGAGAGTTTTATTTTTCTAAAGCAAGAAAAAAAAAAAAAAAAAACAGAAATAAAATATATAAAAAAATAAATGAAATTAAAAACAGCAACACAAAAAACATGGAAGCTATTATGTTATAGATATATACTTTATTAATTCTCTCTGATAAAATAAAATTACAAAATAATTTCAACCTCAAACGGCACTTTCCTTGTTCATAATTATTTAACGTATTGTTAATACATATATCATAATTGTCATGACGAATGAGAAGAATACTATAGTTTAGTAATATTAGATATCAGCTATAACTGCGTTTAATCATAATGGTAGAAAAGACTAAGCAATACAAAGCTAGATTTCGTTAACAGCATACTATACAATATCCCAAGCGTATGTAATTCAGTATTCCGGCCACAGCGTGTCGCTATAAGACAGTTTTCGATATTGTTTCCATTGCAAGGGTAGGCTTGTCTCTTTTCCCATCACCATTATAATTCATCTCAGATATATCTTAGTCTATCTTTCTGTTTTATTTATTTCATAAAAGGCTGCTCCTTCATGGCCATTTATCCTTTATAAGGTTTATTTGTGTCCCCTTGTGTTCATCCGTAGTCCACCTCGATCTGTTTTTAAAGCAGTGAAGAGCAGTCCATGTACAGCACTGTAACAAGTCCATGCCCAGATTTTCACAGTTATTCCCTCAGAAATATTGTCAAGAAATCTGCAACGCCTCCTGCTATCTTTTGTCCCCAGTGACAGCAGCGTTCCCTGCCTCTTATTGAAGTCCATTTAAGAGAGAGCACTTTGGTTGTCGAGGTGTGTGTATATCTGTGTGTATGTGCGTGTGGGTGTCTGTTCCTGTGTCTGGATGGCAGTTTAAGTGATCGAGCAAGCAAAGAGTGTTTGAGTGTATTTCTTTACATGGAATACATTTATGATAACAGTGCATTGTTTTGGGACTGCAAGCTTGAAAAAGAATAAGTAAAGTGTATTTCCCCTCGTAAAGGGATACAGACACAACCGTACACTGTGAAAAAATATTAATCACACTAACTTATAATCACACGGCTAAATAATTGGATTTTTTAAAAGTCAATTAAATTACTAATGTAAATATCGATATTTTTGTAATTGCAAGTTTAATTTTTTCTTCTTCAGAGAACGAAAGCAAAACAATAGACACTACGGCATCCCTCAATCTAAGTCCATTGACTTCAGCCACCTCTCAGTAAAAGAATCAGCAGATCATTTATTATTGATGGAAAACGTTATTTTAACTGTCTGCAGAAGACCTCTGGGTAGACAGACTCCAGTAAATTTAATAACGTAGAATAAGACCACTCACCAGATGTGGAGCTTTAGGTTTGTGCAAGGCTCTGTCTTGTGGAGTCAGTGTTTCAGAAACAGTTGTAACGTCATCTTCAAAATCAATCAACCAGATTGAAATGCCAGTTTAATAAATCTTTGTGTTGTAATCTATTTTTTTTTTTCCAACAACCATCCCAGTATTAATGCACTTCATACAACTAAATCGTCAATTTTCGGAGGTTTTCATGAGAAACGTTCACAGAAAATAAACAAAAACTCTTTCGAAGTCTCATTTCAGTACAGCAAGCCTAAAAACACACTTCAACATCGGTTCAACTCAATCTGTAATTCAATAAATGCAGTCATGAAGTCTTGTTGCAGTTGGGTTGGGTTATTTTTATCATCCTCTACTGTCTTCTTCATCACAAACAGACGTTATGGTGTCCCTCTGTGTCATGCCAACTTATTTCAACTCGATGTGTAGTTTGTGTTGTCCAGTTACGATTCTCCCGACTGTGTAGTTCAAATGTCACAACTAAACTGCTCCATTAGCCCACAATCACAAAACATAAGTCGTTTGGATGAACATTTTTTACAGTGCGTCCATTGCTTGGCAGTGCTCTGTGGAGATTGACAGTGCATTGAGTGCTTGGCAGTATAGGCTTTAGTATTATCTTCTGGGCTACTGCATTAATTTCTTTGTGTCAGTGTAAATAGGGCCTGCATTGTGAACTTATGTTTGTGCTGCATTAACTTGTATTGCGTGGATAGTGTTTCGATGTGTGTGTGTGTGTGTGTGTGTGTGTGTGTGTGTGTGGTGCATGCCACTAGTTTTTTTTTTTTTTTTTTTTTTTTTTATCGTGGTCGTATTGATCGAACCTTCTGTTAAAGGGATACTCGTTAACACACAATTAGCATTCAGTTAGAAAATACATCATAAGGATAAAAAGTCATGGTCATTAATTCCTGATGAAGGGAGAGAGCGATTGGGAGCGGGGTCGAGGAAAAGAAGGGAGAAAGAGGGAGGGATAGAGAGAGAATAAAGGGCATTTTTCAGTAATTGGAGTGGATTCCATTTAGGAGCTCTGAGTTCATATAATTATTCCTAGTTATTTCCCCTCCTCTCTCCTTCCCCCTCTATGTATTCTCTACCACCATTTCTCACCCTCTTGACATCCTTCCTGCCCTCACACCTTTTAGAGTCTCCATTTTATCTCCATTTTTCTTCTCCTTCCCTCGTCAAGCAAAGCGCCCCAAAGTCTCTAACATGTCTCATCATTCACGCTGGCTCTCCATCTTAATCTTATTATTTCTCCGCATAGTCCCCAGTCTTCATCCCTCCCTCATGGAGCGCTAGTTTTAGAGGATCGCCTCACATCCCTCCTCCCCCCTCGTTCCTCTCCTTTAGTCCGAAGTGAGAGGACTACCACAGCACGGCATAGCACCCCCACCACCACCGCCACCCCCACCCACTCTCTCCCTGTTTTCTCTCCATGTTTGTCCTCTCCTGGTCCTCAGAACTGTCTTCAGCAGCTTGAAGTGCAGGTGTTGAGGTTAGGACTCGCCTCCAGGCTCCCCTCTGGACTCAGTGGTGGGGGCGACAGAGGGGACTCCAAGGCCAAAGTAGGGACCTGGGATAGGAGCGGCCCTGGAGATGTGACCTGGACTGGGGAAACTGAAGCTGGCGCGGTGCTTAACGAAACAGCTGGGGACAGTGGGACCACAGCACCTCCACCACCCCCACCACTTCCTCTACCATCCCTTGCGTCCCTCTCTCGGAGCAGGTGGATCAGGGCAGCGTGCTGGGCACTGAGGGTGGCCGAGAGGTGGGCAGGCAAGGTGTTGAAACCGGCGGTGAGTTGCTCCACCCGCTGCTCCAGGGACAGCATCTGGCGCTCCAAGTCCTCGCTGCGGTCGTTGAGCTCCGACATGAGCTCATACATGACACTCTGCATCTACGAACGGAGAGGAGAGCAGCAGATGACTCAGTGCACACAGAGTACTTTGAAGAAGGGAGACAGATTGTGAATACATATACAGGAGTATTATGCAGGTCCCTTTATTAGAAAAAAAAATCTTTTGGATTGAATAAGAAGAGACTGTAAAAGTAAAAGAGAGTAAGGCAAACGTGGAAAGAGGGCAAGCATCAGGCTGGGGAGAAGTGAGTAAGAGACGAAAGGCAAAAAAAGGTCCAAGAGGGAGTATAAGCTGGAATGAAGAGGAGGCTGGAGGAAAGTCTCTATGTGGGCGTTATAACACTGTGAAGAAAGAGAGGAGAGAGAGACTGAAAGGAAGGCCTTGTCTCTAGCACATCCTGGCCTCTGTAACCATGGTAAACGCACAAGTGGCCAATTCAGATGGAGTCATTGAAATGGCATAATTGCAAAATATTTGGTGCCAAAGGCATTGCTTCTTGTAGAGACACAAACACACACACACACACACACACACACCCTCGCTCGATCTTTTTCCTCCTTCTTATTCAAGCCTCACCCTCTGTCTCTCTCTCTTTCACAATCACACGCACACTCACACGCAGACACACACATACGTGTGCGCTCACATTCTCACTCAGACACCCACACAGTAACAGAAAAACATGAGCACTCCCCTCCCTCCTCTCATTTCCTCCTCGCTCTCTCTCTCTCTCTCTCTCTCTCTCTCTCTCACTCAGTCATCCCTGTTTTAACACTTGTTCCCGTTGCTAGGAGACACAAAGCAACAGAAACGGGCAGGTCAGCATTGAAACGGAGGAATGTTGTGGTATATTTTAGGGGGCAAAGGCATGTTGGGTATGAGTTACCAACCTATGGGATGGTTATGCGGTGAAGTGCATGTGTGTGTGTGTGTGTGTCTCACCTTTGAGAGGTCCACTAGTGTGTTGGCCTGATCACTGAGTTTCCTCTGCTCCATTTTCACACTGCGTAATCTACAAACAGATACACACACATTAAATACACACACATACAAAGTTGAAACACAGTAAATACACAGTGGTCGGTCCACGAGAGCTAATCCCTCCGCGTCCGGACAACAGCACTGTGAAGCGGTCACCTTGCCTAATTCAGATTAATTTCTACCTACAGAGAGTTGCTGGATGTGAATGTCCAAACATAGCAATCACACAGTGAAACACTGTAACTTTGAGATAAAGGTGAAGGTTTACAGACATTTCGTGCTGAAATAAGAGAGATCTTAAGCTCTAGAGTAAATGAACAGGGTTGTTTTAATATTGAGAAACCTTCAGGAGAATAAGGCCCGCGGGGAAATAAACTAAGGAGAATGGAAATAGATCAAACAAAAGAAATCACCTTTCTTTGGTCAAACTAAAAACAGGACCTCTCAACACAATATGAGCATTAGTGAACTAAAGGTCTAATCTTTGTTTTCATAAAACAAACCCTGTGGCTTCCACCTTTGTAATGAAGTGCAGGCTGATTTTATAAGGCTGAGCCTCCTCCTCCAGGTTACATACAAACACACTCATATCCCCATGAAATTACCCTGTTACTGTGCTCACAGAGTCAGCCTCTCATCCACAGTCCACATGCTGCAGGATTAGTCTTTATGTTACAATTAAAACAGTCTCTCTGGGCGGCGTTTAGCTCAGTTGGTAGAGCAGCAGCCCCGCGTGCGAAGGCTCAGTCCTTGCTGCGGAAGCCCAGGGTTCAAATCTGACCTGTGGCTTGTTCCCTGTCTCTGTCTCTCCCCCCGTTCATGTCACTCTTCAGCTGTCTTTATCAGAAATGAAGCTTGAAAAGGCCAAAAAATAATCTTTTGACAGTCTTTCGACTCTGGCTTTTGAAGGCACTTAGTTAATGTTCTCAAGTCTAGGCTGAACTGTTGAAGATCAAAGCAGGGAGGAACAAAAAGGGGCCACTTAATTCTGATGCTACACAGAGGATACACACACATCTTTTAGTAAAACAACCTTTAACAAGACAGCCACGCTATTAAAATATAACTCAATTCTATGGAATGGATGGTATTTAAGTCCAGCTGTACGTATTTGTATCAACAACAGTAAGTTTAAGTACACATAATATAATATGATGCTCAGTGTCTCTAATAGTGCTCAGTGCACTGATTATCCAGTCCCACAACTGTATTTGCCTGGAGTGAACCTGCCCTTCAGTAGATGATGATTCATTTTCTCTCTCTCTTTCTGTATGTGTGTGTGTGTGTGTGTGCAGGGATTTATGCACTTTATCTGATTATCAGCGTTGATTCAACCTGTGGGTGGATAGAAAGTACAGCTGATTTCAAAGGCTTTATCAACTCAACTACACTGTTATGTGCTTGTGTGTTTTTTAATGTGTTTGTGTGTGTGTGTGTGTGTGTGTGTGTGTGTGTGTGTGTGTGTGTGTGTGTGTGTTTAAGGTGTGTTCTCACTGATGTATAGCCTGGAGGAACTTCCGCTGGTGTTTGCGGACTCTCGAATGGTCGATCTTCTTCATCAACTTGGTGTGCTTGTAGATGAGCCAGGTTTCCCTTAGCACATTAGCTGCTGCATTCTTTATCTGCAACCAGACGATCAACACAAAAACACACACACACTGTTAGCAACAGGTAGCCCTTGGCAACTGAAGCAGTCAACAGGTTTACCCAGCCCTCTTTCTCCTCCATTCTCCATTGTCTCCCTGCAAAAAAAAAACAAAAAAAACAAAACAACCTAAACCATCGTTCTCTTCTTAAAGGCTGCTCTCATTCTCTCTGTCTCACTCTACACACACCAGCTTGCTTGCCAATGGTTTTCATAAACAGCTCTCTCCTTAGGGAGATTTGGCAATGAGAACTAACAGGAGTCTCTCCCTCACGCACACACACACACACACACACACTCATAATTCTCTCTTCTTTCTGTCTGTCTATATGCCACATTATATCGTAGACTAACTCAAATGGACCGCATTATCTTGGCTGGTTAGACGTGATTCACTACAGTACCACCGCAGTTCATTAAAACCAGTGATCTTCTGCTTAATTATGACAGCAACTGAAAGAAACAATAGCGAGATGAATCACTGATCTTAAACTAGCCATTAAAGACAATCGTCATCCCTGCAGAAGAGACACATTAGAGAAAATAGCCGACGTAATGATGCCGACTTGATGGCGAGATGGTTATTTTTCTCCATTTCACTGGTCAGACATAGGCTGCTGTTGTCTTTGGTTTGTATCATCTGAATGCGAGATTGCTGTGATTTAATAAAACACTCAATTCAGAATGTCAGGGTGGGCTTCAGAGTGATTTCTGTGGGCAGGGATCAGGATAGTTTTACATTAATTTCTTTCCATATATGCCCCTGTCCGTTTCATGTACTGCATATCCATATTGGTTGCTATATAATTACAACGCAGGGGTCTGACACCCAGCAAAAAAAAAAAAAAAAAAAAAACGCGGGTGGATACCATAGAGAAGGGAGGAGGGAGGGAGAGAATCTGTAAGGACATAAATTGAATGAGAGACTTCAAAGAGATGCTGAGCACTGAACAAAGAACAATTATACCCCCGTCTGAGGAGCACAAAAGACCCCGGCAGCTTGGCTAATCAGCACCTATCCACCGCAGTCAAGGACTGCTCACTCACATACACGCCTACACATACACACATGCAGACAAACACACACTATTGGCTACAGATGAAGAGAGAAGGAAGCCCTGGGCCTTGCAGATGTTTTTTCAATGACACGGAGGAAGTCAAATCAAAAAGAGCTAGCATACTATAGATAATATATGAGACTCCTCCAGGAGATTGAGTCATTCAGATAACCAATCACTCCTAAGTGACAGTTAGCTTTACAAATTCATGGATTCCTAACTTTATACCGGGTGCTCACTGACAATTTATTCATATATATGCACACACGGTATATATATATAGCATGAAAATCTCATGTGAATAAACCCAAGAAGATAAAAAAGTAGATAAAAAGTACATTTATGTTTAATTGGGCCGACCGTGGCTCAGTGGTAGAGTGGGTCATCCAATAACCCCAAGGCTGGCAGTTTGCTCACCGCTCCAGTGGATCTGGCATCTGTCAATTTGAGTGTGTGACCCTGTGCGTGTGTGTGTGTGTTCCAAAAGGTGCCAGCCTGGATGGGTTAAATGCAGAGAAGTAATTTCACGTTCAATGTGATTATTAAAGTTTCTAAAATAAAATTTAAAAAAATCACATGCCATGGGATTTGGATGTGTACTTAGGGCTGGAGCACAAGGTAAACCCTGCTATCCCATGTTTCTCCCTCTGAGCCTCACCCCCCACTGTGTATAAATAGGATTACAGAACTCCCATCCATGTAGCAAGGCATGAAGACAGGCATTGACAGAGCTGCAAAGATCCAGAAGTAGCATCATCAAACTAAAGACATGTTACAAGACAAGTACAGCCAGAACTACAGCACTAATGTCAGTGTTGTAGCTTCATTAGATTTTGTTTTAATATGGATTATGTTTGAACAAAATGCAGCTTCTCAAGTTTTAATCATGGGCCAGGTTACTGAAAAGCACATTTAATACACCTCATATCTACAGGCCCATTGGTAAATTGATATGTCAAATCGTATTTATCAGCTGATTAATCACCACGGGCTGAGTGAAATATGATGAACGATGGCATCTTGTGTCTGCCTGGTCGGCTCACTGTATAAGTTTCCACACAAACTTTCTACATCTGTCCAGCAGTGCACAGGGAGCCTGTTGCACTGCTTCAGGCCACCTAATTAGACGCTGCTAAAGCTTCATCCTTCATTTACGTCCTGGGAACCTGCTCCACATGCAAATAACTGGGGCCGATGATACCACACTGTTTGTATCTTACAAGTTAATTTCCCCCAACACCTTCTATATTTTTCTATCTCTCTCCTCATGGGAGTTTATGTAGAAACTGAGGCCAAGATGGCAACTCCATAAACATAAATATTAATCCGCTAACAATGCTCCGCAAGAAACCAAACGACAGCAGCAGAAGCCATTCTTGGACCATATGGCCTGTACTTGGGCAACCATGATGGGGCCATATGGCTGGTTTGGGTCAAAGATCTGTTCTGGATGCTCCCCTGCACGGCACACCTTATGGCAGGTACAAGAGAAATCTGTTGAGACAAGGGGTTCCCACACTTCATCATGTTGGGTGGTTGATGACATACCGTGGAGTATAAGTCAATCAGTTAATAGAAATATTTTAGAAATGTCATTACCGAAAATAACTGCAACATGGATTCAAATATTTATATATTGGTATCAGACACTGAAAATTGGTGCATCGTTTGTTGCTTGTGCTGAAAAAAATCATGGATTGTTTTCCCTTTATTTTTCTAACAGAAGCCTGACCCTTCAAATCCAGGAGAGCATTAATGACCTACTAACGGCTTATGTATGTATTAGTAATTATGCGGCCTGGTGCTAGAGATCCAATAGTGTTTTCTAAGAGTGCAGAAACATAAACAAACAGGCCAATTACCTTGGCAACAACCTCCCATGTGCCACTGAGACACGAGGCCTTACCTGCTTTGACCTTCCCCTCAGAGGCATGGCGACAAATGGAGGAGACAAGCCTCACACACACACACACGCACGCAGGAAGACACACAGACCTTGTGACACATCCATGAATGCATACAGACGTGAGACAGAAGCTCATACAAATCAATGAGGGGTCACAGAACATTTCGTAAAATGAAAGTAATAACCGGCCTCCACTAGTTTTATGCGTTTTGTGTTTCCTGAACGAGGTCATTTGTTAGATGACACACACACACAGCACACCAGAGAGAACCTTTCAAGAATCCAGACACTCGGGTTAAATTGGTAAAAAGTGAAAAACATCAGAGAGATGTGTAAATGCATTCATGGAGTGTCAAATCAATTTTTGTCGCTGTCACAATACGTCCACGTTGATAATGATCCATTTGCCTTGCGCGTGAATTAAAAGGCTGTCAGAAAATGAGTTATTTTTACAGTGTGGAGTGAAAGCTAGCTTAGTAGAAATCTTTAGGGGTTAGATTGCTCCCATTTGGCTAGTGGTGTAAACATTGGAAGGCATTGCAGCACCTCCTCCTTGGCCAGAGCCCAGAGTGTACTCAGTATTCAGAGAGGGTGAAGCTCTGAATATGCCACAGGGACTTCTAAAAGTGCTCTGAATTAACCAATGGCCCAGAGTGGAGGCAGAATACACATTCGGCTTGCAAATTTATAGAATGACCTAACATTTTCAACTTTGCAACAAGAATTAAAAAGCTTGAAATGAAAGTAATGACCTCAGAAACATACCCAGTTAGCCATATTCACAAGGTCAATTGGCTTATTGCTTCAGTGAGTGGCATTTAATTGACATGGTAGTGCTATCAAAAGGAAGGAGACACCACTCCACTCCACTGACTTAGCGCCTACATTAAGTGTGTCCTACTTTTTCAGTGTCGAGAGTGCTCTGTGAACGTTCAGGGCGAAGTTCTGACCAGAAGGACTTTCAGCAGCGCTCTGAATTAACCAGTATGAAGCAACACACACTGCTGCAACCGGAGTGCCAGCTTTTCAGACACACGATTAACACTCGGCATCAAGACAATAAGTCCTGACATCAAACACGAGCACTCACAGCCTCGCACACATGGTCGACTGAGGGCTACGTTAACTGTTATTTAATTAACATCCGTAATAATCCTATCAAAGGGAGAGGAACACTTCACTTCACTGAACACTACATTAAAAAAATTAACATTGTGAACTTTGAATGATGTTTTTTTTTAAAGCACATCATCTTCCCTGATAAGGGTATTCGGGACACGGCACCCAATATACATCACACAAGATTTCAAGATTTCAAACTTCAGTCCTGTCGGCTGCGTCTAAAACTCAGATGTGAGGATGAAAGCAGCGAACACTCAAACGATAAAAAGTGAAAATATTTTGAAGTATGCTCAAGTATATGTCAGAAAGTGTCAAAAATACCACACACATTTGGACTAAAATGATCTGTGTATTACGCATATATCTAAAGAAAATTTTCTTGTGTGGTGTAGAAGTCTTGCTTGCAGTTTTAGGGCTCGAGCTCTCTAATATTTAGATACCGGTGAAAATTTACACTCAGATCTCTTTTAGATGTGATCAGCAGCTCTGTGGTTCACTCTGTTGGTTGATCCACAGAAATTTTCCCACACTCTGAAAGGCTGAAATTTGGCATGGAGTGCCAAAGTGTGTGTGTGTGTGTGTGTGTGTGTGTGTGTGTGTGTTTGGCTGAAAGGTGTTGTTGATATGGGAGTGGCCTATCACAAAAAAAGGCTTCCAAATGTGATCACAGACTTTCACAGGATGTTAGGGATAGGCTGGTCATGACTCATGATTAACTGTTAATGCCAACTGGCAAAAAAAGGGGGCTGTGACGGCGGGAGCGTCCCACAACAAAACGGTTTCAAACAACGTGATCAAACTATGAAAGACACCACTCAGCAGAGTTCCCTTTTTTTTTTTTTACATCTGTGTGAATGCATTAATGCATGGATGCAAGTGGATAAAGCTATTGTAGGCTCACGCATGTTGCACAACACTCATGTAAAGATAAAGGCAGTGACATCAAACGCAGATATTACCAGCAACACGCTTCAATAGCCAAGAGCGTCATTGATTGGCATATAATTGACATTCTTGTTAATCCTTCAAAGGGAAGGAGACACAGTTTCACTGATGTAGAGAGGCAGTGTATGTGCTTTTGTGTCTATACATGTGTGTGTGTGCACATATGATTATGGCAAGATGTAGAGGCTATCGTTGCATTATTCATTATAAAGCCTTCAGTGTTATTATGAAGTGTATTTTCTTGTTAGGATGATATGGCAGTGACTGGCCCCAGCCATGTAAATCAATGTGAATACAACAGCTTCAATCATTGGTCTCTCAGTAATAGAGGGCAGGAGACAATTACCACTGCATAAACCAAAGACCCTTTGAAGGAAATGTCACCAAGCAGCATGCTGTATGGTGTTGTATGGCACCTCCCTTACCTGATGACTGGCTTTGTTAAGATTGTGATTTACTGGACTGACGAGGACATTCACTTTAAAGTGTGACATTGCATGATATTCATTTAGGTGAGAGTGAAGTATTATCAGTTTTATCTATATTTATGATGGTATTACAGTGTTAGAGTAGAGTTACTAGTTAAGTAAAATATTACTTTCAATTTAAAAATCAAAGGATTCAGGAACAAAAGACGACAGTTGGCAGGGGGTACGTGGAGAGACTGTAGAGTAGTTCAACTAATTTGAAAAACTAATTATGATTTAGTTTTAAATATATTCTCACATGTGTTTAACAGCTAAATAAACACATAAATGAGTGCACATTAGTGAGAGGCTGAATCTTTAGTATATTTACAGACACATAAAACAGCCATGACAGAGGTTTTCAAAGAGTGAGGAGGGCCTCCCCAGGGTGGCTCCAACACAGTTTCAGGGGAGGGTCAGTGAATGGAAGAGAAAAAAAATATTACATTAGTTATCAAAAAGAGATCACGAAGAATAACCCGAACAAAGAGATAGCTCAGAGATAAAGTAGTTTTGATTATTTTTACAGAGTCAAAACCTAATGAATGTTTTTGGACAGACCCTTTTTACAATTTGTATTTACTGTAGACTGAAGTTATGTCAAACAGCAATATTAGGCTATCGTGGCTCAATTGTTGAGTATTTATGGGATCAAATAACAAAATCATGATCCCAAAGGTGTCCAGGAGTGGAAGGGATGATAATCTATGATATTAGACTTAGAGTCAGTTTTAGCCTACTGTAACACCATGAGCTGCTAGTACAAACTGAGCAGGGAAGATGAAATATCTAAAACTAATGGATAAATTAATTAACCATGAAGGATTCCCCCACTCCCAATTGGTACAAATATGAGTTGAGTAGCCTGAATGCAAACTACTGCTCTGTGAGGCTGTGCTTTAAGCTCAATGTTAACGCAAGCAGGCTAATATGCTCAGAACGTCTATGCTAACATGCTGCATTATAGGTATTATAATGTTTAACATGCTCGCCATCTTAGTTTGGCATGATTGCATATTAACATTTTGGTAATTAGCACAAAACACAGTGCAAAGTGCAGCTGAATATTTGTAGAATATTCAATAGTCATCCATTCAGCAGTTGTCAAGATATTTCATTAAAAGTCGTCTACTTGTTGGTGGTGCTAGAATAAAAGTCAGGAGAAGACATTGGGGTTCATCCTCTGGGGAGCACAAATATCTGTACTAAATGTACGGCAATCTGAAAAGAGGCCAAGCCTAATATGATATAATTCTGAGACCACAATGTCTTATATTAAATATTATGACAAAATCCACTTTTATATAATTAATACAGTTAAATAACAGTTTAAAATCCATTCAAATGGAGGTACATCAGACACAAATCTCTCTCTCACACACACATACACACACATGCACACATGGATTAAGGTGTTAAACGTCTTGTGAAAACAGACTCTGGCTGACCTGGCCAAACCCTGCAGGAAGATGAAGTGAGAGCCCGGCTCCAATCGAGTGACTATTAGGCTTGTCTGTCGATATTTTATCTACGCTGAAATTATTGATCACCCTACCCCGTTGAGTCTCTCAGATACCCTGCTGCCATAATGCACCCTACATATTTGATATGGGAGCTATTTTTAAAACTTGGGTCTTTCAACTGTATGAAAAATTGAAAAGGACCGGTGGAGAGAGGGAGTGAAGGATGGAGGGAAGGAGGCACTGAGGGGGCTAGGACGAAAGGTAGGGGAAGGGAAAAGGAGGGAGGAGAGGAGAGAGACGGTGATGGATAGAAAGAGAGAGAGGGAGGGAAGGGGATTTACTGTAAGAGAGACAAATGTCAGAGAGGAAGGGATGTGGTAGGGTGGAGGGGAGGCCATGTGGGAGGAAAAAGATTGGAGATGGCGAGGAAAAGAGAGACGGTAAGTGAGGGAGCAGAACAGAGAGGGTGAGAAAGCGATGACCTTTTATTGCCTTCACTCACTCAAATAACATAGCACTCTGTCACAACAATACAGGGTGATAGTGTGATGTCGTAGTTGGGGAAGGTGAAAGAGGGGCAGCAAAAAGGACAAGCTTCTTTCACCAGGCTCTCAGGCACCTTGTCTGCAACCCCAAAATAATCTGAAAATATAGCGCAGGATAACACATAAAACCTGGATTTTCTTTTATAAAATACAGTTCTGCAACAAACCACGGTGCACATAGAAAACGTGTGCTTTCTTTCAAGAATTACAGTTTTGCTTTATTTATGCGAGACACACTCATTCACACCACCGACACCACACAAGCCTACACACCCTCTTGGTGAGTTGCGTGTCCATCATGAAGTTGTGTACGTGTTTCTCGGCCTTGGTCAGCTCCAGCTTCCTGGCTACCACGGCAACCACCAGAGCCGTACAGCCTGCACCCTGAGATGGGAGAGGGAGGGAGGGAGGGAGGAGGAGGAGAAAACAGAGCACTGAGTCAGTCAGTAAAGAGGAGGAATTGGTAAATCGACGGCTTTTGGCCAGGGAATTAGCCCAGATGATTGAAGGGAGCGAGGACAAATATGAGGAAGGGAACCGCACGACAGAAGGAGAAATGAATGGGAGAGAGGAGAGGATTAAGAGGGATAGCTCTGCTCCAGATCCACATTTCCTCATGTTGAGTCAAGCCAAGTCTATTTTCACTTCCAATCCATCTGGTGTGAGATCCCTTCTATATCGCCTCTATATGTAGCTGAAAAATATGCCCCTTATAGATAAAAAAAAACACACACCAAAGATTGGCACTACCTAATTTCATTTAATTAGATGCTGTCAATCTGAATTACATGGTGTCAGTCTCCTCCTGTCACAAGAGGCTCGAGGCCTGCAGGAAGTGTAAAAGTCTAAAACACAGACCGGTTTGTCTGTATTCCAGCTCGGCCCACATGGGACATATGGCAAATTCATTTGGGAGAGAGTGACAGCAGTCTCTCAACCAGAAAGACATGCTTGAGAGGAGAAGAGGAGCAGGAACATAGGGAGGAAGACAGACTTAATTAACTTTTAGATTAGACACTGTTTTCAATGGGACTGTTGAGTGCTCACAGGTTCTTCTGAAGGGGCAGGCACTCAGAGAAAAAAAAAAGGGAGAAGGGAAGAAAAGATAAAGAGAGTGAAGAGCTATGAGTAAATATAAATGGAAAAGGAAGGAAACACGGAGGGAGTGCTTCGAGAGAGGGCTGAATGCAGGAGGCGAGGGTGTGTGCACAGCGTCGGAGGAGAGAAAAATGGAGAAGAAGGCAATGTTAATGAGGTCACATATCTCCTGATAAGCAATGAATTAAGATTAAGAGTGTTTAATGAAAATGTATGAGTGCTCTTCCTTCCTCCTCGCGAGTGTGTGCAACTCACAGCGGGAGAGAAAAGGGGGGAGAGAGGCAGAGAATAAAAAGAAATATATAGTGAGTTAGAGAGCGAGAGCGAGGGAGCATGCAACATTTTGAAGCGTGTAGGAAATAGCCAAGACTTCATCGTGCACACTCTTGAACGATAAGACAGGTTTGCCAAAAATAACTTTGGCTGGGTTCACTAAAATGTAACGCACAAACAGGCATTAGTGCCCACGTCTATACACTCATCCACTCTATTTGTGTTTAGTCCAAAACTATGAATAAAATATGATGAGAGCCGATGGAAAACCCTTCGAGCATTCATACATGTCTGAGCTTTAGGTAAAAGAGCCACTGACGAAACGCCACAGCAAAGTATGTATAAGTGCCGCGCGGTGTGCACATTCTCAACTGTGTGTATATTGTGTGTTCAAAATGGTCCTCCTCGGCCAGAAACAGTGGGGTGCTGATTGGTTTGTGAAGGCGGGCTAAATGTGTGTGTGTGTATGCATGTGCTGGGGCGTATGTGTGTGTGTGTGTGTGTGTGAGAGAGAGAGTTTGTTTGTGTATACGCCTGCATCCATTTGATTTCAGCAGGGTTCCCTGTGCAATCTCCACAGAGTGACACGGCTGATGATGGCTGTGCTGCTGTGATTTGCTTCATACGCCTGAGTGTTTCCCTCGCTTCCTCCACTACAGCCATCGACGTAGATGTCAGGAAAAAAAAGGGGGGAATCACCCATCTGTGCTTCTGCGTATAACATCCACACACTCCAGGTAAAAAAACAACAAAAAACGGCATCTTTAGCTTCATGCATAAGCAGAAGAGAATAGTTTCCCAAACGGGTCAGTGGGTGGAATAAAGGGAAGATGTTCAACACACACAAAAAAAGTGAAATTTAATTTGCTCAATTAGTGTGCGCAGCACAAACACTTAGAGACAGACAAAAACACAAAATAGGTTTTAAATGGCAGCTACTTTAGATCATTTTAACCTGACAACCTCTCGAGAACTAGAGTATATCAAGAGGCTGCAGAGGGAACAACACAAAAACACAAACACACCACTTCACTTTAGCCCCCACCCCTTCGTTTAGCATTCATAACCAGTGCGTAATAAATGGTTTATAACACAATATCATGTAGTTGTACACAAATATGTATGTTTTATATTTATAGTGTGTTATGAAACGTTTATTAAATATTTACTGCCTAAAAATGCTGACTAGGGAGGGAGGTTAAAATAAAGTGCATCCAACCAACATGCATGAATGAAGATAAAAACAATGCAAAAACACACATGCATGCATACACAAAGTGCATACACCTTTTGCTGTGTGTAAGAACATCAAATAGTTCACATGTTGTGGAGGTCTACCCTACTCACCCATCCACAAAGACACACACTGACACCTGGCACACCCCCAGGTAGCCTTGGGGCAGTGGTATATTCCAACACTGTTGGCCTTCATGTGTTGTCATAGCAACAACAGCGAGAATTTCTCCTATAGAAATTCGTTACAATAATTCTCAAACAATATATATATATATATATATAAATATAAAAATCACATCATGTTCTTTGTCCTCAACCTTTTACCCCTCACCCCTGCCACAAGCCTCAACTTTCTCATTCCACCTGCATCCTCACCGCCTCTGATGATCAAATGATAAAAAAAAAAAAACGAACCACGCCAAACACCCTGAAGGGCGTAGCGAGAGTGTGTTTGTGACAGGAGAAGAGTGTGTGTGTGGGAGTCATAATAAGAGTGTATGTCAAGCTCTGTGTCAGTGTTTGTGTGGAGGATGCAGTCTGTACCTGTGGGCTCGGGCCGTTTTGTATCCACCCCCTGTTTTTTTTTTTTTTGTATGTGTGTGTCTTTATGTGTTAGTGTGTGTGTGTTAACATTGTAGTAAGAGTTGTACTCTAAAACACACCATTTGGATGATTCACCCAGTAAATGGGGGTCTGTATGTGTGTGTGTGTGTGTGTGTGTGTGCATGAGTGTGTTTATTCACACGTTTAATGGACCACACAGCAAAGAAAGTAGGTGAGCTGGCAGACACAGTGAGGATGAAAGAGTACACATGCAGGTTTTGGGGAAGTAGCTAGTGAGAACTATAGACAGTAAAATTACCTATGTGACCCTAGTAGAGTCCAGACAGTGCCATGAACTTACAACTACAATGCTTTAACTTTTAAGTTAAAGACTAATAGAGTAATAATTTCCCAAACAGCCCTAGAAAGCACATTAGGTGAAGTAACTTGTGGAAAAGTTATATATTTTTTTACTTTCTAATTCGCTACCCCAGCAGTTGTTAAGTTGCATCTTTTGGGCACTTCTACACCAACTTCTACAGGCAGCCATGGTGGTTGCTGTAAGTGTGTAAATAGAAGATTGCAGCAGTGATAATGGTAATAAAATGCTATTTTAGCAGCTTATTATCTTATTTTCTTAACTAAACAAAGATTCAGAAGCTCTGCTGTTCCTTTTTAGCTCATGTTATCACATGTTACCGTGCAACTCGACTGATCCGAGGACTGTTTAGAGGTGCTTTTTTTTAAAATGTTAAGTGGTGCTCTTCTTTTGTATGAGCACATTGCCTTTACTTTTCATTCATTTTAATGAGCTCAGCTATGCCACTGCCCATTATTTCCTGAGTTAAACCTTACGCACAATTATTCTCTCAGGTTTTAAAAATGTGAAAAGGACATAAGTGGCCATTATCCATGGTATAATTTAGTTTAGTATCTTTCGTCTTTACATGTCTCATCAAGTCTTCCTCATCTTTTTGTAGGAATGCCATTTTGAGAAACACATTAGTAATATAGTGCTTAATGCATTGCACACTTCTGTGATTCAGAAAAGTATTATTACATAAATTGTTAAAAAAAAAAAAAAAAACTGCATTAACCCCAACTTAGCCAATCACCCACTGTGCAGTGACTTTCAGCATGCAGTCAACTCACCATGCTCTTCCCTTTGGCAACAGAAAACATGTCGCACATGTACGATGAGAAAAATATTCCCAGGTAGCATGTTATTATCATATTTTGAATCCATACTTATAAGCTAATTTTAATTTTAGATAACTCGTGACATTTAGCTGTGGAGCTATCAAGAAATTCAGATTTCTTTTTGCATTTGAAAAGACTTATTTCCTCCAGTCATTTAAAACAGTTTATGTTAGTGCAAAGGATGAGTAGTGTCTACAGTCTACATTGCAATTAAAAAAAATGACCAGTGAGACTGATTTCCAAAGACATGGTTATTCTTTTAAGCCAGAGATGAAGAAGAAAAGGGCCAGTGTGATAAAACAAAGACAGGAAACAAGACAAATAACAAAGCAAGAGTGACGGAGACAGAAATAGTTTGAGGAGGGAAGAACACCTGTGAAATGAAGCAAATAGAGGAGCAGTCGGCAGCTTAAACACTGATACCAACAGATGGACGGTAGATAGAAATAAACACATGGCCTCGGGGAAGGAGAGATGGACAGAGTGGAAAAGAGAGATAGAGGGATAAATAGAAAGAGAGAGACAGAACGAGGGAGAGGTAGATAGTGGTACAGAAGGAAAATGAAAGAGAGAGCGAGAGAAAGAGAGAGTGGGAGGACATGGCACACTGAAAGGTGGGACCTTCATTATGCAATGAGGACAGACAAGGGAATAACATGCACTCTCTCTCTCTCTTTCTCTCTCTCTCTCTCTCTCTCTCTCTCTCTCTCTCTCACACACACACACACACACACACACACAAACCACTAACGTACTCTTGTTTGCACGCCTACATACCCAAAACACACAGAGGCACAGATGCAGTCTAATTCAGGGAGGATTGCCCAAATTACACAAATGGCAGAATTTCTCTCGCAAATGACAGCATGCTCTCTAATCTGCTGACCTTTGAACCAGGCGAGGACAAGGCCAGGGGGAGGGAGAGCAAGAGAAGGGAGAGGGGAGAAAGTAAGGAAACGTACTGACCATGATTCCTGTGAGCAGACAGACTCCTTTGCCACAGTAGGTATGAGGAACCATGTCTCCATAACCGATGGACAAGAAAGTGATGGAGATAAGCCACATGGCTCCCAGGAAGTTACTGGTCACATCCTGGGCATCGTGATACCTAAAAATAAACGTTCAGGATAAAGTCAGTCAATAGTAAAAGGTATAAAAAAAACACAAAAGAACATAACTGGCCCACTGGTCTTGCCTGCTAATGTGGGCGTCAAACCTCAAACACGTGTCCCTTCAACATAACACGTAACTGCAGCTCATCATTCCTGCCCTATGCACAACACTGTTGCCATAGCAACCAAACCTGGTGCTGATCTGAAACAAAAGTTATTTTTTGCAAGAAAAGAGCAGCGTAAATGTTGCTGTGGTTGCCTTGGATGTTAGCGATAGATCTAGTTGCTTTGTTTATTTTCTAGCCTGAAAGGACATTGTTCTTTTTCAAATTTGAACTTTGTTTAGCAGTTTAATTGAATTGAGGAAATGGAAACTTGGATGTAGACTAAACAATTCCTTCCCAGCAGCTGGACAATGCATTTAATCAGACTAATTAACCAGCTGACATTTCCCCATATTTCCCTGATGTTTAAAAACGAAACGAGAAGGGATGGTCACTTTTCTCCTCCTCTGATTACATAACTCATAATCATATTAATGTAAGTGGACCATCTGATTCCCAGTTCGAGACAGTTCCTCTGTAACAGTGAGATGATGCCAGTGTAACAGAGTTAAAAATGCACTTTATTAATTAATATTTCCAATTTGTATTTGTAAGTTTTATTTCTCATTTTATGATTATTATGATTATTTATGAATTTTATCTCAGAGTTATTTTCATCTACTGTTATTTTATTACTTTTTCCTGTGGAAATTACCTTCCTGCACGCCTTTTTTGTACCTCCTGGGCTTCTGAGTCCCTCCCCTCTGCCCTCACAGTCCCGTTTTGTGTCGCCGAGGGTAAGTTGTCTGGGAAAATGCAGCACTAATCTTGTATTATTTTCTTTGGAAATGTAGTAATTTATGTTGAAATCTTAGATGTATATTGTTCTCTGTTGCATACTTTATGTTACCATCTGTTTTGCGTTGTTTTGACTACTAATATAAGTTTAATGGATGTTTTTAGTTTCACGTTAGCTTGCACTTCCTGGTGTTAACACTGAATGTTTGCATGTTTGGGAGCAGAGGTGCAGAGGAAGAAACAGAAGGCTTATAATATGT
This sequence comes from Protonibea diacanthus, assembly GCA_028641955.1. NCBI lineage: Eukaryota > Metazoa > Chordata > Actinopteri > Sciaenidae > Protonibea > Protonibea diacanthus. Next base: position 16,024,331 of record CM053983.1, on the reverse strand, counting down.
GTTAATGTCTTCTGCAGGAGAAAATAAACACAGGAAACCATCGACTTTGTGCATCGACTCATGCTCCTTCATGCCCCCAACCCCACACACCTGTTATACTAGTAGCTGTTTCATGTTTGAGTATCTGTCTGCTGGTTTAAAACAATGTTAAATAAATCACCATCACCAACACATTATCATCCAGCTGTTAAGTACTGAAGTACAATATGTATTCTGCCTGTGAAGCTAGGAAAAACATTCAGGACATAAAGCCCTGAAAAAGTGCTAGATGTTAATAGCATGGGAACTATTTGAATTTAAGCCCCATTTAGCATTCATGAGCAGTAAATAAACAAGTAATAACAAACAGTTTATAACACGTTATCATATAGTTCAGTATTCAGTATTTGTCCTAGGTATAAACAATTCATGAATGTTTAAAAATCTAATATGAAGCAACTGTAATTCTCACATATGCATAATTTATTATTGTATTTATTTGTATTTAATTAAATTAAAGTTAAATAAATACTTCCTCACTCTCACATTACAACTAAAGCAAATACCATTGATTGATGAAGGTCATGAGATGCAGCTGAAAGCCCTGTAGTAAGTGTGTAATATTTAGGAGACTCTATTTAGCTTAGCTTAGCATACAGACAAAAGGAAACAGGGAGAAACAGCTAGCCTGGCTCTGTCCAAATAGAGATAACTAATAAGCATTTGTGTGTTTGTGTATACACATTACATTTCAGTTAGTGAGCTTTAGAGATATTAGTGGGTAGATTTTGTCAAGTTATTCCTCTAAGAATTTCAGGTATAGTTGTTAACAGATTATTAAATATTATTATATATATCTGCCTAAATTTACATTATATTGTGCAAAAACAAAAATAGAGTGTCTGCTTATAAATGCTGAATGGGGTGGTTAAAATAAAGTGCTACTTCTTTCAGGACACTATCATATTGCCGATTTATGGACAAGCGAAGTAACAACTCCATCGCCTGGATCAAATTAAGCGTACAATTGGTGAGAAAGCCTCATAAACTGAAGTCTAAAGATGGATTATGTTGCACACATGTCCTAGATTATATTTCCTGCCAATTGAATTTAATTGCACAAGTTGAATTCCTCGTCCAATTGGAGTCCAGTGCTCCGTCTCGTACGCACTCAAACACACAAAAAACAAATTCAAATGAACCAGCTTCATTACTGACCTCTCGCACACTCGCACGGTCCAAGCGGCGATGATCCACAGGGAGATGCTGAAGACCAGCAGCACCGTCCCGGGGCAGATAGTCATGAGGGTTTTCATTACAAACCGTGTGTTAAAATGCACCTGCACACACACAAGCACACACACTCAGTATAGCAGAGCTGATTATTACACTGTAATGTGCATTTTTTTTTCAAAAGGTTTAGCATTGAACAGCTCTGAATCCTCATCCACCCTACATTGTTCCCCACACAGACTTGATGTTTTACTAATTAGTCCTCTGAGTAGTTTTTGATAGTGGCAGCACTTGGACAATCTCCGCTGTAATTGGAGTCGAGATCGGGGCTCGCCCTTTGACTTGGGTCAAGCTTTACAGTGTCTTTGAGTAATTGGCCCATTTCGGTGTAGTTTTTATCCGTGGCTCATTTGTTATCAACTTCTGGCAGATGGATGATCTGAGAGCAGTAGTTGAGCCCTGGAAATGTTAAGCAGCTGATAAATGAGTTGTCATGTTAGAGCTGCACTTCAATGGCAGCTTCACCTCCCTTGCTCATCACTGTAGCCTGAGGGTCAGGATAGTGCCATCGCAGATACACTCACAACCTGCTAAATTACTCATTTAAAAATCTACTCCATCTCTCTTGCTGTCCTCTTCCTCTCCTCGTCATAGTTTGCATATTTCCACCGCAGACCACATCTATACCTCCTGATTTTACAATAATGTTTATCATTTAAAGTCATTACGAACGCGGCACCAATCATTTATTGTATGGCATGTACATGTTCCTGCACACTCGTATATTGCCATCTCATTCGAATCCTTTCTTTTCATGCCCCATTTGAGCCGTATGCAATATCTTGTTCCTATTTCACGCTCCCATCTCATATTGTATTATGAAAGATCCTCCACAGCTTACATCTAAGTCTCTATGCACAGCGATAACAAAAGCAGAGGAAGGGGGATTGAACTGGTAGATGAAAAGGAGCAGGGTGACTAGAAGAACAGAGCGGAAGGAAGGACTTGAGATAGTCAGAGATATAGAGGCCAGGATTGAAAGGGACAGTGCGGACACAGATTTAATTCAGAAGAGAGAGCTCTTGACCTCAATACCTTTACAATTGCCTTGCCTCTTTCTGGTTAAAGCTTTGACCACCACATGCTTGAATGCATACTGCACATACTCACACCTGCAGGCACACAAAACCCTTCTGACCTTATTTAGGGCACCTATACTCCTGGAGGAGGCATCGGTGAAGAGTTTGCTGTGCAGGAGCATGACTCTGGCAATGAGGTAGAGGCGCAGGAACATGGGCACACTCAGCACCATATCCACGTCAGCCTCGGTCTGCGAAGGCACATACGAGAAGGCCAGCCGCGCCCGCCACTGAAACTTGAAGTCCCCGGGCACTGGATGCACCGCAGACACCAGCAACTCCAAAGCGATCAGCAGAACCCTCTCCATCGTCATGGCAATGCGCCAGTCGTCCGCTCCGTTGTCGATGACAAACAGCTGCAGGGACAGGAAGGACATGAAAAGAGTTAAAAGAGGGAAGGAGTTACACTTAAAGCGTCACTGTGCAAACTTTTCATCATGATCCTCGGCCGGCACGGTCCACTCATCTGTACATTTGACTGATCTGATAATTAAAGGACCCAGCTGCAATTTAGTCTCTTTTCCTGTGATGTAAAATATGATCCATCTAATCAGTAATCTATTCAATCTTCACACAGTGTTTTGGCTCATTTCATGCTGTATAACCTACAACTGAAATTAAAACCAAAGATGCTTAGTCATCTCAAGTGGCTACTCTTCAGCAAAGGAGGTTCACAATTAGCACAATCACAATAAATATATATATCATATATATATACCACTATAGACCACTAAGTCGGCATGTCTCAAGAGCATGGTACTTTAATTGCAGTTTTCCCACATTGTGTGTTGTTGTTTTGTGTTTGTAATTGCGGTGGTTGCTCTTGATATTGTCGCCAAAGCTGTTGTTATAAGGAAGTGGTAAGAACAGGTTTCATTACAGGGGCCCTCCTCCAGACGCTGCTGACAGGATCTGGGTGGTGGTGGTGGTGGTGGAGAGGGTGGGGCTGATGAGAGGAGAGGGTGGTGGAAAGAGATGGATGAAGCGCAGAGGAAATGAAGAGATAAAGATAGCAATAGGGAAGTATCGGGGAAAGGAGGACACGGCAAAAAAGAAACAAAAAAAAATAAAAAATCCTCCATCATTTTAAATCAACTCTGTCTTTTGTGTTCATAAAGTTCTTCAAATGAGGGAGTTGTCCAGTGGAGTCAAATGATTTCAACCTGTTTTTAGCGCAAAGAAATGAAACCAAACAAAATGCATCACAAAAATAAGGATTGTCCAATTTTCTTGGGGCATGATTTACATTGGACGTGGGCAAGAATGTTGCCACTGAGCAGTGCAACATTTTTTGGACTTATAATGCAGAATGTTGTGATACGAGATTCTTGGACCGAGTAGATTAAAGAGAGAGACATAAAACATAAAAGTGTGGCACAGCCTAAAACGAAAAGGCTGTGGCACGGTGAGAGAAATGAGGAATTCCCCTGCTGTAAATCAGAGTTTACTCTACTGCCCCGAGAAACAGCCAGTGCTAACAATCGCTCTTTACCACATGATTCATCTCAAGGGCTTTCAGCCCACACAAACATTTATTTAGGAAAAAAACAAAAGAAAAAAAAAAATACAATAACGGGTCAAACATCAAAACAAGTGGGCATGACAGCCAGCCGCTCTGTGTCATAGCCAACTGGTCAGTGATGAAGAGGACTGAAGCTCTGCCATTCCCTCGACCACCTATGGCTACAAACACACTGCGCGTTTCATCGTTATCTATATCTAGCTCAGCAGGATGTACGTGTTTTGCTTGTACTACCGCTGTAACATGTATGCACACATATAACGAACATGTGTACACACACATGTGTATCCCACGCGCATGCCTGAGTCATTGTGTAAGCTATCATTTGAACCGAGGGTCAAACGCTGGCTGTATTATTTAATGATTTCAGGAAGTGTGTGTGCGTGCGTGCGTGTGAGTGTACTGTACTTGTGTGTATTTGTGTATGCCTGAGTGAGTTTGAGAGAGAGTGCGCAGACCCAGCCTCGTCATGGTGACTGTTGCCAAGGCGACAACATCAAAGAGCAGCCAAGCTTAATTAGGATCCCCAGCGAGAGAGAGAGAGAGAGAGAGAGAGAGATAGGGAAGGAGAGAGAGATGAGACAAGAAGAAAGAAAAACGAGGTGCAAGAAAAAAGACAGAGAGGTGTGTGTCACAACGAGAGATGAGGTACAGAGAGGAAAGCACGGAGAGGTGTGTGTGACAACGAGAGATGAGGTACAGAGAGGAAAGCACAGACAGACAGGCTGTCTAACACTCGTGCTCTCTGCAGAGACTTGCAACGTCTCTCTGTGTGCGCTCACATTTTGGGAGATATTTAGTTGCACAGTCACATTACGGGGACTCACCTCCCATTAGGGAACATAAATCTGGTTCCCATGAGGTAAACCACTGAAATTCAGGGTTAAGACCTGTTTTGCAGCTAAAGTTAGGTCTAAGATTGAAGTTAGGGATGTAGTAGTGATGGTTAAGGCTCCAGGGAGTGAATGTAAGCCAGTGCAATGCCTTCCCAAGTGACAAAAATAAGTTTCTGTGTGTCGGGCACTAAACTCCATGTGCATGTCATTCTCTGTTTCTCTGTCTACTTCTTGTTTTTTCCTCCTTCCAGAATCCCTCGCTCCCCTTCCTTCTCTCTCTGAATGACATCTCTCCAAATCAAAACGGAGGTGATCCAGTTTCTTGCCACTGGAGGAAATGAGCGCCTCTCCCTTCCTCTTCCCTCCGCCCTCCCCTCTGTCCTGTCCTCCCTCGCGCTCCCGCTGTCGGTCTTTTCCTGGCTAAATCGCCACGAGGAAGGGATAAATAATTAAATTCCATTAGGAAAGTAATCTGTCAATGGGAGTGAGTGAGTGCCACTGCCCCTACATGACCAGGACAGAGGGAGGGAATAAGAGAGGAGGGGATGGGAGGAAGAAAAGTAGGCAGGGATTGTCTGTGTGTCTATGTGTGTGTGTGAGTGTGTGTGTGTGTATGAGGGAGTTCAAACACAAACTGTCAACTCTAACCGGAGAGAAACAGGGAGGAAGGTCAGAGAACAGCAAAGCTAAATAAACTCAGACATAAAGAACAAGCCCATCGGGAAAACTGACCAAGATCCTGCATCCTTTGTTATTTTCTTAATTTTAACAAAACATGGCATCGCAGGACAGAGGGCAAGGGACAAGGAAAGGCAAAAGCAAGCAGACAAGACAGAAGGAGGGCAAAGAGACAGAGAAAAAACAAAGGCCAGCGGGAGAGAAGGGAGATAAAAAAAAGAAAAATGTGTGAAAATGACAGCACAGAAGATAAGCTGAGATCTCTTCCCAGGTCAAGGTGTGAGGTCTGACAGGACACTCTCTACCTCAAGCATCGCCCACTGCTACATCTGGAGTTTGCCACCCCTCCGTCTTTCCTCTTTCCTCTTCAGCCATCCATCCATGCCTCAACCCCTTCCAGTCCTGGCGGGCATCGTACCTCGGTAATCGTGTTAAGTCGCTCATTGCAGATGTCTCTCATCACGGAACCAGACGCACTGCTGGCCAGAATCCTCCAAGCGAGCAAGTGAGACATGCAGGGACAATTTTGCACACATGCACGCTCCTGTCAGATGCAGCGCAGACTAAAAAAAGAGGTCGATGCAGGCAAATCAGCCTCATGTCGACATTACCCACAGGAGGGAAAAAGACTAAACTTCAGTCTGGGACAGAGACGGCCCTAATCAGTGAAGGAGACGGTGACAGTGCGTGCACACACACTTTTGCACACCTCTGGGAAATGTCTGGGTCCTACAGCATGGAAATCCCTGGAACAGGCAGAAAATAACTGGGGCGAGCCAAACACACGCGCACAGACTATACGTGAATATGCAGAGAGGATAACACGCTTTCCTTGACTGTACAGTAATTGCAGCTCTCTGGGAACACCCCTGTGGCTGTTTCTTCGTAGAGGATAGAGGGATGGAAGGAGAGAGGGTGTCATGGAAGTGAAAAGAAAGTGTTGGAAGTGTGTGAGAGATGAAGGAAGGTTCACGGTGTATGCATGAGTGTTGTTACTGCAACTAGAAAGTCTAAAAACAGCAACTTGGAGAGAGTAAAGAAAGGATTCCACCAGTGGTGTCTTGAGACCGGGAATCTCCTTCATTGATTCAAAGAGAATATGAAAAACAAGCCTGGGTTTCTAAAAATGGCCAGAGGCTAGCAAGTCATAAATGGCATCTGATAAATTAACATTTCTTGGAAATGAGTGTGTGAAATGCTTTTTTCATGTTTACAATCTAAGGAAGACGCTGTGGTTTACCTCGCTCGCATCTTCTCCTCCATTATATTTCCCAAGGCGGATGTACTTTATGCATAATCTGCAGCACATGACGTCACAAGATGACCGTCCAAGTATTAGAGGTCCCAGGACTTTAAAGAAAACAACCCTTTTTGGAAGACTCACTTTATTTTCCTAATACCATCTGCCAACTTATTGAGTGGCTGTGAGTGCCAAGCCGGTGTCTTCTTGATCAATGGACTGCTTCTAAAATCCTCCAAAAGTAACTGAATAACACAGTTCTCTAATGCTCAAAGTGCACTAATGGAGTAGGGAAATATCTGTTTCTTCCACACTCTCTCGGAGATTCTATTTGATTCATTTCAACAATTCGTTTTTTGCCTTTCAAGTCTGGATTTCTTGCAAGTTTATGAGCTAAAATGAATCAATTCGCTTTAGAGTACTCTGTTTTCTTGTTGCCGGGTATGTGCAAGTTTGTGTGTGTGTGTGTGTGTGTGAAGAAAAGAAAAGAAGGCCACTGGTGAGCTGGCAGATTAGTGAGTCATGCAACAGACCACAATCCGAAATACATGAACATGCATGCATGGACGTCCCTGGATGCTACATGAAACGCATGAAAATTTGCTTGATATTCAAAATTTTAAGCAAACATTTAGTCCGGTTTTGGCCGTATGAATAATTTATCTTCTTGACTCTGAAAGGACCATTTGAAAGCTGTGGTTCATATAACCGCTGTCTTTAGAGTATTTTTCTTGATTCATCATTGGCTACACTATTGATATTTCAATCCTCAGTCTCCATTATTCCTGACCAATCTCAGTCAGCGGGTACAATGTTAACTCAAACTAATGGTGTGTGGCTGCACAGATTGGACAGTCAATCACAGCACTCTCAAAATGTCTCCTGAGCTTGTGGTAGTAATAACAATCTCAGCTGAAATTCTAATTATATCTGTACAATCACAGCCTTTATCTATTAAGAATCTGTGTAAACAGATGCAAGGACTCAGTGAAGATATGACAGAGACGTTTATAAAAGTGACTGAGGAAAGAAGGACATGGTCAATGGCAGTGATGAGATCTTTTCTTGACTAAGTATTCTCACAAGAAAATTATCAAACTGATTCCTAAAGAGCAGGTACCGTAGCCGACACAGTCCAGTAGGAATGTGTTATAGTCACCATGGTAACAGTGTTCAAGTTAATCGAATCTCGACTGTAATAACAATGTTTTTTGTTCTCTGTGTTTATCATTCCACTTCTCCTATGTCATTGTCGGACGCAAGTTAGAAACCAGAGTTATCACGACTTTTCCCCCCACGCATTCTTCAAAACCTGATGCTTAAATTACCCACAATGCTTCTCCTTTGGTTGGAAATTCATGTATGTTATGCTAGTAGCGGCTAATGTATCCCTTAAGCAGAGATGAGGAGCGGACTATAACTCCATACCCTCAGATATATATATATATTTTTTTACATTTTCAAACTTGTAGTTCTCAGCCCTGACTCACACTGACTCTCATCATCACTTGAGGCAGTGTATCAGACATGCAGCTCCCTCTGCTTCCCTCAACTTTTTCACATATGCAGCAGTACTCCTCAAGACCTGTAAAGACCTGACATTGATGCGTGGAATCAGTGGAGTTCAGTCAAATCTGTGCAATTTATTATTTTCTAAAGAAATCTTAAAATAACTTGTAATGGAACATTTATATTACATGATTGAGTAATATTCAGTAATATTCTGAAAAGTTTAAAACTGTGTGCCTTATAGTCTTGTTTGGTTTTACTCAGTACCTTGGAAATCTTTCTCATGTTTATACAAGTTGTTTGTAGGCAATAGTTGTTTGATGTATAAACTTGTCTTTGGTTCACACGGTCAGGCAGAGCTTGTTAGTGAGTTTTGATAATGAAAAGTACATTCCATTGTAGCCACCTGTGACAGTTACATAAGAAAATCATAATAATGACGAATGTCATAAGAATCAGTGTGGGACTGCCCCACCCTGAACATATTCTGCAGACTGTCTTGTTTATTTGTAGAACTGTTCCTCTTGCAAGAATAAAATGACAAACCTTTAAGGACCAGTTGTTTGATTCAAGATCTGACTCAACAAACTGCTAACTTATCTTATCTTATCTTAAGATGCTTCACGCAACACTAGACGGCACACATCTGAAACTTGCAGAAGTCCATTTGTAGATGTAGGAACAAACATTTTTGTTAAGAGATGAAATTATTCCAGCCTGCTTCAGGATAAAATATCATAACTCTTTTTTACTGAGTCAGAGCCAGCAGGACCTGATGGCCACTTGCAGTCCAAACTAATGCTTTTTTTTTTTTTTCTAATTGAACAGCCAAGCTGGAAATACCAGCCATGTCACACTGAAAACCACCTGCACAAGCACTTGATAATTGCACATTTAGGCTTAAGACATTATCAGGACAAATACAAGGTTACTGCTCCCACAGTGGAAAAGGAAGAAACAGAAAACCTCAAACATTCCTGCAAAAATGTATGAGATTTATGAGTCGCTCATCGTTACAACCACAGAAAATCTGCAGTCCCCCCCTCACTTTGGTTTTCCAGCCGACAACTTTACTGTTTTGTTTCAGGCTCGCCTCATCTCAGGCAGCTGTTTAAAGCAAGAAAGCTTTAAACACTACACTGCAATCAAATAGCAGAAAAAGTTCGCCACTAACTGATGAGCATAGTTCAGCATGTCCTGTGCTGCAAAACTGATCAATAAAACTTTAAAACTCCCGTTAGAACCCACAGCTGCATTTTGTAAAAGTTTAAGAACTTGCCGAACTTAACAAAATTTGGTAAGACTCAGAAGCTATCCCAGAAAAATGTTGGAACATGACTGATGCCTGTGAAAATGAAAACAACATTTGGATATTTAAACAGCACATATCTGAATATAAAAGGATTTAGAGAATGTAGAAATGTGCTAATTTATGCTGCACTGATTTAATTTAAACACACAGTAAAGTAATGAAAATCAGCAGTGGCATTTTTTGTTTAAATCTGCATTCATTTTACATTTTGAACTTTCCAGTTTGTTGGATTAAAAATGAAAGAAACAAACCCCGGAGTGTCACCGTGGCTCTGCTGACTAAACACGAGGCAAAACTGCAATGTTTTCACTTCAAATCAAACATTTCTCATGTCAGCTGCTTGTAATTTCCACTCCAGTGCTGGAATACCTTTAAATCTCACACACTTTTGCTGCATGTTGATGTCAGTTACAGCAGGTTTCCAATTTATTTATACGGAAAATAATTATCTCTCTTCAATAACTACCTAATTACTGTCAATACCTAATGAGAAAAAAGAACTCCAATTATTTTCTTTGATGGCAGTGGATAAGAAAATCTGTGATGAGAGAGCGATGAATTGCACAATAATGTAGACTGTTTCTCTGTATTTCATGCTGAGCCGAAATGGTTTGGGCTGTCCGCTGAGAGATTAGAAGCGACAGTGAAGATGGAGAGAGATGAGGAGGACGAGGAGAGAAACATCCAAAGGAGGAAGGATAAGAGGAGCAATGCTGGAGACGACTACAGCAGGATGAAAAAGTGGACAAGATAAAGAGAGCATGAAGGTTTTTAGAGTGAGAGCAGGCAAGGAGAAGGGTAAATAGGTGAGAAGTTGAATGCTGAGAAACAAGGGAGGAGAGGAGTCAGGAAGAAAGGATGTGAAACTCAACAACAAAATTGAATTGAGGCCCAGTGGAGGTGAAGGGAGACAGATCTAATCTGATAAGCAAGAGGAGAAAGAAAGAAAAAAGAAAAAAAGGGAAAGCACACTGATGGTGGTAAACAAAAAGTACTGTGAGATAAAAGTCATGAAGAGGGGAAAGAGAAATGGAGATCAGTGTGTGTGAGAGGGAAAGGTGGTATAAATGCCAGCTAAACCCGATAACATCGTTCTGATCTCCAGCGACTCCTGCCTTCTCCAACCTTCTGCGCAAATGTATATATACGTGTGTGTGTGCGTGTAATATCCTGTTACATGATGGGCAAAATGCTCCGGCAGAGTGTGTCATAATCTGAGAATGAGATCTTTATTGAACAATGCCTTTCATTTCGCACAGCATTACTTCTCATGGTGTGTATCTGTGTGTAAATGTTTGAAGCATCCAACAATAAAAAAACAGAGACAAACTGACATTTCGTATGTGGCTCATGTATATAAGAAAACAGGCTTGGTTCCAGCAGGCAGGTCCTTAATAATGACATTAACATGCATTTAATAATCAGGTGTAGCCTACGTATATGAAATGTCTCTGCAATGAGCTGATATGTAACTACTGTACTGAATAGTTTGAAGCTTTGAAGCTTCATTCATAACGCTGACATTCAAATTCAAAATCAAAGCTGGGCAGTTTTTTGGGTTTTTTTTTGCATGTCTATTCATTCTATTAAGACCTGTAATTTCTGCACAGTTGCAGATAAAGATTAGACTACAATAATAATATTACATTCCAGTGGTGGCTGTGTAGGATTGCTTCCAGCTTGTGTAATCCAAACATTTCCAATTACTTCAGGACATTGTAAAGTCCAAAATTCAAAATGTAATTAAAAAAGATTGATGTATTCATTTGGTCTTGGTCTAAAGAACAGTCTGAAGACAACTTTTTGAACGTCTTGGTCGCGGTCGCAATCTCGCCTCGTCTCGGAACTACATTTTTACTCGAGGACTCGAGATTTTAGACCACCAGTGTTTCCCATTAATCACCTAATAAATGTCTAATGTTTGAACAAATGACGGTGAAAGCGACAGTTCAATAAGTTGCTGTACAGTCTGTTCTTATAGAGCAAACACTTGCGTGGCAGAGGAAACTAAAAAGAGGACAGGAGAGTTCAGGTAGAGGTTTAACCACAAGATCACGAGCCAAACTCAGTATTTTCTAAAGCAGCATTAAAAGTGTTGTTTCTTCCTTAGGTTACACATGGTCACGCATGGGCCTTGAGGTCATAGACAGTGACAGCACTAAATCATATCAGAGAATACTCTCTCTCTTTGGTATGCGAGGCTGTGCACTGTTTGGATTTCTGGAGGAGTGCAGGTGGCAGCCTATCTCAACGTTGCCTGGTGACCAGGGTCGAAAAAAATGAATGTGGGCCTCCTAGACATTATAGATAGCTAACCATTGACGTCCCATTAACATAAACAGACAAGAGTTGCTCCGGGCTAACATGGGTAAATACATCCCCTTTGACTATTTTTGGGCGTATGGTATTTGTGGTGTCATCTGTAGATTTTTAAAATCTGACCACCAGCAGGAGTTGGGCAGAATAGAGACCGACTCATATGCATACCTGATTGTATGTGAGAATGTCTCTCTGATTCTCCTTCATCAAGCATCAGTAAATACTACAGCTTAAGACATCAGAGGCTCCTGAACACTTTCTTCCCTCCTGATCTGGTGCCATTGATTTTCAGCAATTTCTCCACAACAAAACAAATGTGAACTAGTTCTGGTCCGGTTTAAACTGAGAGTTGCACATGTTGCCTGCTGAGAAATAAACTGTTGTCTGTTCAGGATACTTTATCATTCCTTAATTTTATCAATCAATACTTTGTTTAGAATAATTCTGCATAATAATTAGTAGACTTCAAATAGACTTCAAATAGACCTTGTGATCAGTGATCCGTTTTGGTCGATACAGCTGCCAGCAATCAGTGATCAGCTTAAGAAAATCTGATCAGATCATCTTTAATGTTAACCATCAAGTATTGATCCAAGCCATTGCATTTTATATTTAAAAATCTATGAAAAGACATCTGGGAGACTTTTTGCTGTGTCATGAATAGGATCTAAATTTAAAATGCACAACATTTCCTTTGAGGAAAGCAAATCCTGTGATATGCTGACTGAGAAGGCTGTAGCTACGTGTCTGCTACCTAAGCAGGTTAGACACTGACTGACTAAGGTCTTGACCCCTCAAATTCTTGGTTTTGTCTCGGTCTCAGTACACTCTTTTCATGGTCTTGACTTGGTCTCAGTTTAGATGGTCTAAAGATGGTCTTGACTGGTCACTGCCTACAACCTTAACTTCCTCTATAACTCAACCCTATCTTATCTGTGAACTCAACTACGTCTTTCTGGCTGCTGTGAGGTGTGAGGAGTGTGGTGGCTACGGCTAATCTAGAAATGGGCTAAGACGCAGAGCATTGGTGGGGCTGAATGACGCCTGGTTGCTGAAACAAACTGCCTGTGACGGTATCCAACAGTCACTCAAAGTGACCATGCACTTGATCATGCATAACTTTATACAATTTGAATGGGTGAGTTAAAAAAAATAAAAAAAATCACCTGCTGTACCATCATGAATGTTGAAATTAGCTATACCAAAACCATTTTTTGTACCAGGATGTAAACATGTTTATTTCTGCTGTGAAGTTGACATTTTAACATGGGGGCTTATGGAGATTGACTCGTTTTGTAGCCAGCCTCAAGTGGCCATTTGAGGAACTGCAGTTTTTGTTACAAGAGGTTGCTGCTTGGTTAATTAGTAAGCTTTAGCTGACTTTAGTTGTTGGACAGAGCTAGACTAACTATCAACTGCTGCCTCCAGTCTGCTGTGGAACAAATCATGCAACACCACCTCCACCTCTTCTCGCTTGTTGCTGTGGGAGTGTCAGTGCTTACAAGCTACAGTAACAAGCAAGTAGGAGGTAATGGATATGCAAAAGAGGGTTTCCAGAGCCTAAATGCACTATCCCACTGCTGCATCACTCTTTTGCTGTCATTATTTTTTCTCCCTGTGAGACCTCCAGGCAAATTTTGCCGTTATTCATGTGTGTTTCAACTTTCAGCCCCTTATGTTCACATCATCAGTCTGTCCTGCGTCGTCTAGATGACTTTTTCATGCCGTATTAAATATAATACTTATTTCATACAGAGAACAAATAAGCACATTTCCTCCCCCATTTTTTTAATTGTGTCTATAATCAATATTTTGTATATGAAAGGGATCACTTTTGGTGACAAACCCACAGAAAAATATTATGTGCAGAAAAACGACTGTGTGCTACCTGCTTGGCAACAAACAGCAGGCAGATAAAGTTGGTGACTGACTGGCTAGCTGACCACAGTGGAGCATTTACCTGCCGATAAACCTGATATTTTCCTCAGGAGGTGGCTAAGACTAAACCAGAACTAGGAAATGAATACTGGACTTAAATAGTAGACTTAAAAGTGTTTCCTAATCGTTTTCCCTTATCCACATAGAAGATATTATAATATGTCAGTGTTTGTTAGTGTTTGTCTCCACTGTCTGCAAGTAGCCAAACAATTAGTTACTGTGGGTTTAAGGAACATTTCCCTTTTATCCAACAACGATTTAAAAGATAGTTCCAGTTTTATCAACTCAAAGGTCACATGTTACCCCTCTGTTCATCAAGCTTCACTCGATACCTGTGGCAGTAGCAGCACTAATGCTTGCTTACAAAGTAGGCTCTGGTACTGCACCCACCTATTTGAATGCCCTTATACAGGCATATGTTACCTCACACCCACTCTGCCACCTGTGTACTCAAGGCAATTCTGACTGATCTGTTGTTCCCTGTTGGTGAAATGCGCTGCTAGTTCGTATCAGAGCAGGGTTGTCCCTCTCTAACTTTAAAGAAACTCCTGAAGACCCAGCTCTTTAGACAGGGTTTATGCAGGAATACTGAGGTTAAATTTAATACCATATAATACCTTTTTAATACCTTCTAAATATTTTTTAGAACCTCAACGTAACTTGCCTCTCGTCATATAGCAAAAACAGGATTGATAAATGGGATCACTCTTGCTCTTGTCTTTAACAAAATCATTCAGAACACCAGCAGTTATGTCCTTAAAGGTTCAAATTTTCCAGTCATACAGTATCTGACAATCCTAGCAGGCCATAAATAATATATTATAAAAATTAAGCTTTGGGCCGCATGAAATTTGACTGTGTGACTGGCTGTGACTGGCCCTCGAGCCATACTTTGGACATCCCTGATCTACATAATTTGAGTTACGCTACTTGATATCTGCTAAAGAAATGACACAATGCCTAAGATTTCAGCACCACTCCACACATAACCACGTTCTCTAATGAAAACATCAAGTATACTTGACCAACAGTGTTTTACCGGAGGATGATCTGAACAGCTGTTCTATTCACACTTGTCTTTCTTGTCTTTTCAATGTAATTTCAATGAAATCAAACTTTTTTGTGCAAAGCTTGTTTCAAGTTTTAAACCATGTACAGGACTTGTCAGTATTCAGTGTTTTTGTACCGTCATACTAACCACAAACTTGAGAATCATTACAAAGTTTCAGGGCGTTCCCATAACGATGGTAACTCGCAGTGCCAGAGGAGAGGGAGCGACACTGAATGTCGTTTTTTCACACGATAACATCTGGACAAAGTCCAGAGCAGAGTTGTTGTTTCACACATGAAGCAACAACAGGAGACTCTTTGTGTCAGACGTGTTCTCATATGTTGACTAAACCTCAGAGTACCTACTCTCCCAGCACTACGAGTTAAATGTAAATGTAAAATGTAATTGTATAACATTGGTTTTATTCATGTAATTTTGGTCCTCAACCCTATAGCTAACTGTAACATTGGACTCACAATTTTAATGAATTGTGGGAATGTGGCAACACTGCAAAAAAGGACAACTAACGTATAGTCAGTCGATTAGGTAAGTTGTTTTTTTTTTTAAACCTCCAGACTAGACACACAGAGAGGACACACTAGACACACAGAGAGGACACACAGAGAGACTATAAAATAATGAAACTTCCTGTAGTAACTTAAACCTCTGTGTTTCCTGTGCTATAAAGAATCGCCAGCATTTCAGGTGCTCCCCCTTTGGTTTTTCCTCTTAATAATAAACTGGCTAAATTGCTGGAACGTTCGAAACCTGTGTTCCTAGATTTCAGCAATTTTAGTAAGTGCAGTGTTATGTTAACCAATAGAAATGATGGCCAAAACTACAGAAATAATACTCAAGTTGTAAACCAGGATTATCCTTTAAATCTGTCAGTTGCTGTGGGGTAAAAAATATTTGTAAATTATCACCATCCTCATTGAAGTTATCATCAAAAGTGATTTGAGGTTAAATCCAGACGTCACCTCCCCCACTGAGCTGCTGTTCCCACCCTGTACTTTCACACTACCCTCCCCAAACTCCTAAGTTCATTTAATCAAAAGGAATGATTTCTCAAAGAGATTAACAGAAGACCATTTTATCTCTCTCTCGCTCTCATTCGGCCGTACAGTAGTGGTATTAGAGTGCCTGTCACGTGCAGCAGCCACAGTGTGCGTGGGAGTATCACTGAATGTGACATCAAACTTGTGTGCAGAAATGAGGGTTCTTTTATCAATGAATGCTTTGCCATATATGCAGACACATGCACGTGCGCCACATGTGCATACATTAAATAATCCCCCGTTTCACCATGAATCTAAATACACAGCGGCAGCCTATTACAGATGGAGAATACATACACAGTCCCTGTGTATGACAGTGAATAAGCAACAGCCATCCATGTATTGATCCACAGACGGAGGGCCTGAACCTCAGAGTAGAATGCATCAGAATCTCCATCACAGACCAGCTGGAACTTTAATTGACATTTTCGGCAACATCCAAGCTGTGATGTGATGAAAAAAAAAAAAAGTCACAGCATTAAACTAATATGTGGTTAGATGGATGAGTGTTGCTCCGTGGTTTAGCTGGTGGGAGTAATAGCTGGTGTGGGGGCACTCATTGGGTCTGATTTCCGCAAGGCTCCCATAAATAGTCAATGTGCATCGATTGCAAATGGCTTCAGAAGAAAACTACGGCTAAATGGCCGTGGTACCATTATATTAGTGAAATGACAAACAGCAAAACAGCCATCGTGAAGCATGAAAGCATTTTTGATTGATTGTTTCAGCCTTACAAGAGGCTGAGGTTATGTGTGCGCCCTGCATGTGTGCGCTTGTATGTGTTCGCGGGTCCTCTGCGCATCTATTGAATGACAGATTGTTATTGGCTGAGTGTGTATTTAACATTCGGTGGATATCTACTCAATGCATAGCCATGCAGACTGTTTTGTCGATCCCACTACGACTCTCATTAATGTCATTAATTGGCTGGGGCTGACACACACCTGGGTCCCTTGGTCTATCTCAGGAGCCTGAGGGACGGCAACATAATGTGTACACCGTTGACAGAGCTCAGATGTGCCTCTGTTTATATTTGAATAATAGTCACTATTTTGGGAAAATGTCTATGAGTCAGATGATAACATTGATACCACTCTCATCTGTCTACTAAATATGGGGCTAACCATCAGCTGGTTATCTTAGCTTTGCATAACGACCAGACACAAGGGGAAGCACATAGCCTGGCTCTGTCCAAATGTAACTGAAGTGTCTCGTTATTCAAATGTTCGGCACGAACGCGGAAGGGTGCAGAGCAGAACACCTGCAGAAGAAAAGCCCTGGGAAATGGCTCAGGTTTTGTGATTTTGGATAAAAACTTCATAATCACAATTTAAAGACCACTGAGAACACTTTAAAATAGCTAAAAAGGATGATTGGAGGGGGGTCTTTAACAAATGAGATGTAATGTGTTAATTAAAGGTGCTGGTGGCAGATTTTGTTGCGTTAGGACAGAGCCAGGCTAGCTGTTTCCACCTGGTTCCAGTCTTTAAGCTGAGCTAAGCTAATCACCTCTGATCCACCAGACCTGCTCCCAATTTTTCACAGGTATTTCGAGGCTCCTCCTGTTTTGTTGTTTCTACAGGGAATCATAATACACTGATCCATGTTTTGTATGTTTGTCCGAAATCACGTCAGGTATGCATTCCAGACACTACATATAGTACATACAATTTCAACCCATCTGTCACTGCAAACTGAAAAGCAGCAGGACGGGTAAATCTAAATACACCTGCTCTTTTTTATTTACTTTACTATCGAAAACAACTCCATCATATTTTGAAATCTAAATGTTGACAGGTCTTCTCTAACTCCTGGCATAAGCTAAGCCACTGAAGCTATCAACATGTCTAACACCTGTCTGGGAGGTAGTGTGTGTCAGTATCTGTCTGCTTGTGTATGTGTGTGCAGGTGTTTTACCTGAACTTCCCGTGCATGGTAGGCTATGATGAGGCCCAGCAGTATGACTGTGGACAGACTGATCAGACACTTCAGGGCCAGAGAATACATGGAGCTCTGCGGAGAGAAAATGGACACACATACCATTATAAACATGCAGCACAAACATAATACACGTTTCAGATCGACTTTGCTGTGAAGGTTACTTCAACATTTAGAGCTTAATGACAAAAAAGAGACTATGAAAAATCACTTACTTATAAAAGCTCATGATAGACCACAATCTGTCAAAAGTCTGGTTCAAATTAGAGCGAGTCCCAGATGTTATACAATGTCCTCTGTTACTCACCTAAAATGGCATGTGTACCACAGTGGCACTGCCTCAGCATAGACAATAAGAACTAACATTTACAAACTAGAGTTTCAAACGCTGAGCAGAAGTAGAAGTATGGTAGTATTCCACCCGTCAATATCACTCTGCAGGCGAGCTTTAAATCCTCTGCTTGTCTGGTTTCATAGGGCTTATAATCAATGCACTGGGGAACTTCGGATCAATACAACTCATAGCACTTCAGTGGCTTCTTTAACCCCCTCACCTCGCACACTCAAGGCACAGCACCGTTTACCGGAGTTAACACGCATGTGCGCTCGCAGTACACATATACACAGACACAAACACATTCGTTCATCAACTCATTTATACAAGGACATACCTGGAAGATCAAATATGTTGTTCTATAGTGAGTTTACACATTCATTTTAGAATATATTTTCATTGGCAACGACATATATTTTCACTGTATCAACAGTGCGCTTGGCCTCCAAATGTGCTGTAGGAATGAATGAACCAAGTCAGGCGTCAGTATCATATCTCAAAAAAAGTCACTTCAGGTTCTTTGGCATGAGGCCATGGGGTGTGTAAATATGTAAATAGCTCCTTAAAACTTCCTGGTATCACAACAGAAAAAAAAGGTGATACTCTGCTTCATCCTCTGTTTCTTGCTGTCACCTCATCCATTACTACCGTGCATCAGGAAACCGTGGTAACAATGGTTGTAGGATCCAAATCGTGTGTCTATATAGTTTGATTTGTTTAGATCACACACGTTTTCTGGATCACTTTAACTTCCAGTAATTGGCACAGGGGGTGTGGTTGCGGTGACACCTTATTTTTACCTGTACACCCAAAGAGGGTGAAATTGGCTCCAACATTTTCTCATTTCTCGTTTTGTATCATTGCGTATTATATCGTCTCATATAGTTTTGTCAAAGTCAGTTATGCTAATTTAAGTTTGCTGTTACTCTTCAGTTAATAAACATCATGAGACTTACTTGAGCTGACTGTAGATTTTTTCTTTGGACTTTAACATGTCACAGTAAGAGTCTACATAGTTAGGCCACAGATAGTGGACGCTACAGTTTAGTCAACAGAAAATATCCATTCACACAGCAGCAGGAACGGGATTCAGTGTGGGGTTGTTCACATGGGCCCCCTGGATCACTTTTGAATGAATCAGCATTGATGTATTTGGACTTTCTTTGAACATGGATCGGTGTGGAAATGTTCTTGTCGCCGGTAGCACATCACAGCCAATAGAAGCTGTGAGCTTGACTGTATCGATTCCTTCTGTGTATTTTGTTGGAAGTTTGACTGGTAGTAGCGGGTGTTTGTCTGGTGGTCTGTCCATCATCACAGGATGAATCCTGCTAACTTTGGTTATCAAAGTTGTGACAGATTGAGTGAACTACACATCTCAACATCTACCTGATGGATTGGTACCAAATTTTGTATGATTTTGGTGTTTCCTACAGCACCAGCAGCAGGTTTACATTTTTGTTATTAACTGAAATATCTCTACAACTATTGGATGGATTGCTATGAAATTTGCTACCAGTATAGATGGTCCCCAGAGTCCTAAAGGTTTTATCTCTAGTGCCATCATCAGGGCAACATTTCTGTATGATGACCGAATACCTTTCAAAAATAACATTTTCAACTTTAGCTGATAATGCTAAACATCAACATGTAAGCATTATAACTGGGAGTGACACACTGAGCCTGTCTGTCATGTTTTTCAGTACCATTTGTTCCAGGTTATCACGCTATCATTAAAGCATCATTCATTCAGATGAAGAAAAACAAACAAAGGAAAACACCCTTATGATAGACTGGATAACTGGATGGACTGATATGTGATAGGTGTTGTATGAGTAAACAGAAGTAGCTGTCGTAAAACTGGGGAAACAGATGTCAATATAAAGTATGTAAAGTAATTATGATAATAGTTTACTAATAGCTGTAATTACTCAATTTAATTAGTTGTCATACAAAGCACAGTCACCAGGAGCACAGTATTAGATGCCACTATGCTAGTTCAGGTGTCAAAGGATGAGGATAGTCAACTATAACCAAAACAAGGGTTCTCTTAATACTTTTTAACATCAACTTCCTGCTTACTGACACTCACTCATTCCTTCTGAAGAGGTAAAAAAAGGGCACTCCTCTGTATGACCTTGATGCCCCCCTGGAAATTGTATGCCCATTCACCATGTTGGCCTTGTTGCCCCGCTCTCTGCCTGTATTTTCTTTCCCCACCCTGCCTCTCTGCCTGTCAAGTCCATCCCAGCAAATGAATGTCACTTGACTGTAACATTAACATAAATCAACATGTGCGATGTGACCAGAAAATACCAGCATGAAAGAGCTGTACATACGTCCTGCAAAGCAGAGCTCGTCTTTTCGCGCTGTCATGCTAGCTAACTTTAGCCAGCCGCTACCCTGCCTATGTGTGAGGACGATGGGGCTAACATCAGCTAAAAGCTAATGGAGCTGAAGACTGGGTCACTTCAGTGCACTGGTTAACTGCATTTTGTTGTTGTTTTGCTGTTACTTTGTTAAATGACGTTAAAGTTGAATCTAATCTAACCTAATCTAAGATGCGAGGGTCATGAAAACACAACCACATGATGTTCATGAAGCCATTTTTTTTATTCTGTGTTAATTTGTGTTTGTCAATGCTGTATGTTGTGGTTGCTGTAATTAGTGAACATAAACAAAGACGTAAAGAGGTGTGCCATGATGTGGTTTTCTATTCACTATTGGTAATGTTAGTCAGTGTGAAACAGTTGGTCTATGTGGTAAATATCAATAATAACGTAAAAAAAAAAGATGATAAAATGATAAAAAGTGGTACATTGCTTATTAAAATGACTTAAGGACTTGCATTCAAGTGAATCAACATTGTGTTTTGTAACATATGGCCTTGATATGGCCCCGACATGTGAGACCAAAAATCCAAGGCCTGGTCACAAATATTAAAAAGTTGAAGTAATTTTCTCAGACAGTGGATCACTGTAGCAGTTCAAACAAAGAGCTATTTGTTGGAGGCTATTTTCAGCGGCACATTAATATCAATTTGGTGTTCTGGTGAGTCTTTACAGCAGGGCAGCATGATAAGGAACGCAGTGGAAGAGTGTGGCTCATTGATGGTTGTCAATAGTTTTTGGACAAGCACGTGGTACAGAGGGATAAGATGTGTCACATTTTGGCTTCACAGGCAATGCTTGTGACCGTTGATTTGGGCTGTCATGGGATTTGTAGATAATAAGATGAACTTAGATTTATGCTTTAAATTCTGAAGAAAAGAGGGAAGAGAACTACACAACCTTTCTTTTTTTTTAATATTATTTTTTTGGCCTTTTTGCTTTTTTTTATTGATAGAGACAGGAAATGTGGGGAGAGAGGTGGGGAACGACATGTGGGACAGGGCCGCACAGGTCGGGATTCGAACCTGTGGGGCGGGTGCTCTACCAACTGAGCTAAACGCCAGCCTGAAGACTACGCAACCTTTCAAATAAAACTACATTGTTTTCACTTTGTCAGCTATATATGTTAATAAACAAACATGAATAAGACTGATACTGGCTTGCTGACCTTTTATCAGATATTTGCCAGTGTCGTTTACCAGGTGATCCTGTGTCAATATTCAGTTTCAAAAGCCTTTTAAACTTCTGTTCTGAAACATTGTCAGGAAAGATTCTTTACACAGATGCAAAATGTCAGAATCAGCAGTCAAACAAAACATTTAGTTTGACTCATTTCGCAAGCTTTAGAGATAAAACTAACTGCATTTAGTGCGTTGGTCTCTAAAAGCCACACTCACTGAATTGATTCATTTGTCTACATCAACTCAAGGACTATGTTTTGAATTGCAGAGTGTAATATACAAAAAAAAAAAAAAAAAAAAAACACTCTCCACAAGGTCATATGACGAACTCGGTCTTCTTCCCGAAAAAAGAAGAATTGAGCCACCTTGAGACTGCAGCATCTCAGAACAGACATGTCAGTTGTTAAGCAGGATGCAGTTAAGCATTCATCGCCAATCACACACACTTAATCTGAGTGTGCACGCCGAGTTCAGACGTTATTAAGCAGAACCTACGTTGCATTTTTTTATTCATGAATATATATTGCAAGTCAGCCTTCTGGAAAATAGAGTGTGTTAGTGTGTTACTGTGTCTATTTTGGGTCTCTGTAGATACTCCATGGCCTTAATGGTATTAATTCAACATCACACACATACACACGTGCACACAAGTCTAGTTTGTTAATCCTCACTGACACCCTCCTCTGTTTAGTATCCTTTCTCACATAATCAAAATCTGAGAGACTTGAATGTGAAATTGGGTGTCCTTTCCACCATTTAACACACACACGCACACAGGAGGAGAGCATTAAGTGAGTGTTGTTCATTTGTTCCTCATATCATGTGGTTATGGGCCACTGCACAGCTCTTGGAGAATACCATCTAGTTTCGGCTCTCTGCTGATTTCCTCTATCGGCTTGCCCGAAGCTCTAGCTGTCTTTTGGTCTTTATTTTCTCACACTCTCTGTTTCTGTCTCGGTCTGTCTCTCCTCTGCTAACGTCTCATTTGTACTCACCGAAGCCGAACTAGGTGGAAAGGAAGCCAACATTCTTGTACTGATGAGGACTGTAAACTTAGATCACCTGGGGGAGCATTTGTGTTTGTTTCACTGGCATTTTGGACCACTGTGAAGAGGAGGTTTTCAGGCCTGGGACGCAGATGAATGCTGGTGTCATGCCAGAACCAGCACTGGGCAAACGGACAATGTAACCGGGCTCACTAGCCTCTATGGACATAATGACATGGGCAAAAAGGGCGAAGGGGACATTGAAGGAGGAAGCTAAAAAGAGAAAAGGAGACAGTGACTGAGCAGAAAGCCGCCGGAAAAGAAGTATATCTAAAAGTAAATCTGTGACTGGCTTTTTGTTGCATAGAGTTTTGTGATATAAACTGCTGAAAGACAACACACCGAGCTGGGCTTCTTACTGTTGGATTAGTAAGTAATATTAGCTGGCTGCTGTGTCTTGTGTTGTTGCATTTGTTTGGCTGTTAGCAAAGTTGTCCTGTCCATATTTCCAACAGTGGTATTCTGTAATCTGGAACTGCGCTAAATCCAAAAAAATACTAATTTCTATGCAGTGTTGCTTTAATCATCCAGCCTCTGTTGGCCGCTCAAGTTGTGTTCAGTTCTGCTCATCACAATGTCAAGTACGCTTTGATTATGCCTGTTTCTACCTCTTTTACTCTGCCTGTATACTGAATGACTCGGCTGTGATGAGAAGTACGTGCGTACATGCTCGCCTTCTGTTCATTTCCAATTTTAATATCATGGCTGCAGAGAATTCTTTCGATTCTATTTGGCTGGCAGGGGCCCATTAATTTCTAGTAACTGGACTGTTTTGTTCATAATTCAATAGAGACATGAACAGCTGTGAACGGCAGACGCACACAAGCTGCAGTCTGTGACGCTCGAAAACAGGAAGTGATTTCATGACAGCAAGAAGAAGTGCTCCTTTGTTTGACTGCACCACATCGAAGTCATTTGGTGCCTTTGTACTTCCTTAAAAATGGATTTGATGTTGATAACAACGGATCACTCTTACAAAAGTCTCTTTTGAACAAGCGTCCACTGTACCTGTCTAGGAAATACACAGTCGATGTGTCATGCTAGCTGATAAACAGCTGCAAAGTAACAACCACACGTATTTGACCTTAAATCAGTTTGTTATTTGCGTTTCTGGGCATCCAAAGGATAGGAGGAGACAAACCCTGTCATGTCAAAAGAATCTGATGTGTGCCATTGTACATTCTGTTTCAGCTACAGGCTTAATTCAGTATTAATGAGACATTTGTGGGTGTGACCTTGTACAGTACAGTCAGGAACCTGCTAGTGACTAACGTCCATCTGAGACTGATCATCAAAAAAAAAACATTTTAAAAAATACTAGTGAGATGAATAGTCGTTGGAAAATATGCAATAAATAGAAATAGATCATATTCCATTCTTGCAAGTAACCTGATAACCTGTAATTAGTTTACGCCCTATACAAAATGCATGTATGTGCACCCTTCTCATTTGCAGGACCTGCGCACATTAATCAAAACGACATAGTCGATAGACAAATAGTAAGAAAAATTGTAGGCTAGTAAGCACATTCAGTCAATTATAGAAAGAGCCAGACCAAGTAAAAAAAATGCACGTACATATGTAAACTCATGAAGCATAGGGCCTCCATATGAAATATAAATGCCCATGCATTAATTATGTATATTCATAAAAAAACAAGACAACAATTCCCAATTTAAGCCCCTAGGATGCTCAGTCTGAGAGTGTCCAAAAGGCCTTTGGAAAAGTTTCTTCTCCCTATCTGCTCCCCTCAACACTGGTCTATCAGCTGCAATATGTTATGATGGAGGCTTTTGCCGCCTCAGTTCCCTGTGTTTGCCTTCATTTTCTCTCCCCTTGTGTGTCTTGTTTGTCTCTCCCTGTTCGTTTGTGTTGCTGGGCGTGGTCTCTGATTCTCCCTCTCACCTGTCTAATCACCACCATCCCTGTTTCTCATCATCCAATCATCATTCAGTCTCCCTTGCAGTAACAACGTTATGGCCATCCTAGTGAATTTTTGGAAACCTGTCTGACGCTGCCATGTCCAGCCCTCTCTCGTCTTCGCTCCTGTTTTTTTGGTTTCTTGTCACCACCGACCTTGTAACTTTCTGGATCACCCTCACCGCAGAATTCACCCTGTCAACTCTGCGTTTGAGAGCTGAACTGAAACTGTCCATGCTAGTTTTAATAAACAGCTTTAACTGATCTTGGTCTTTGGCTTGTGTTTGCATTTTGCGTCCAATACCACTTAATTTAACACAATACCCATGAACCGTAGACTGCCAGCAGAATGAAAGTGCCTGATTACAGGAAACTTCTTATTTCTATTTGTGATGTTACTCCTCGACTCTTCTCAATTCTCTTTTTTGTTTTTTTATAAACTTTTTTTTTATAAACTTTTTTTTTTTATAAACTAATGTACCTCATATGGGGGAGTTGGAGGCTTTACTCTATTACTTACATTCAAGAGAACAACATGTTCTGTCTACACAGTTATTTATGAAACTGGCTGAAAAAGTCCTGACTAAAAACAATTTTAGATTTGGGAAAGACTTCTTTTCAACAAAGTACTTTCAGTCCTAACTATGCCAACTAGTTTATGGGAAAGTCGGAAGTGGATAACTTTTACAATAACTTGTTTTTTATTCACACAACTTGAAAAGAAGCTTGCCCTACAGTCAGATATTAAGAATAAAAGTAATTTGTAGCTTGAAATTATTCATCATTGGTATTATTATTTATTTTACTCTATCTTTTTTAATTGTTATCTGTGATCTTCTGTAAAGCCTGCTGGTTCTCATTATAATCATTGTTATTATTATCAGTGTTGTTGAGTCCTTGAATTTTAGGAAATGAATTATTGAAGAGATCTGCAAATGTCCTTGAGTTAAGAAGGTGTTGAAACCCTGATTATTACGTGACAACTCATGTAATAATATAGCAATAACTACTGAGTACTTACAGGCCAGAATGTCAGCATGTTGATGGCGTTGTTGCCGTCAAAGTAACTAGATGGTCTCTAGTTATGCAATTTTGCTTTCTTGTGCACCCCCAATATAAGTGTGTCTCTTTTCCTATTTATTTTTCTCCAGCTGTGTAATTGGTGTGTATTGATCAATGGTTCGGTGGACAGCATGCAGAGATAATGAGCTTTTGGAGCTTCTTTAGTTCAGTTCCACAGACACACAGACACACACACACCAAGCCACACATGCACACACACACACACACACACACACACACACACACACACACCAAGCCAGGTAGTATCTAGACAAGGGTTTTCCCCAAATGTCCCCACCTCACCCTTATTGACACAGATGTGAGAGCAAATACCCGTCGCTTAACAACACATTACTCTCGTAGTGATAAGTCGCTCACTACATGTGTTGTTAACGCATGTGTGTGTGAGTGTGTGTGTGTGTGTGTGTGTGTGTGTAAGAGTGTGTTGTAATGAGTTAGCCTTGGGGGTCTCTCCCTGTCAGAGCGATGCCTTCATGCAATCAGTCTCCAGGGAAACAGGCACTAGACAGAGGAGTGATGTCACCTTAGCAGGATAAACACACAGGCAGACACAGACACAAACACAAACTCAACTGCACACTGACACACACCATTACGGCCCTACACACTCAATTAAATCCAGACAAAGGGAGATGTGAATGTACACACACACACACACACTCACGCAGGCAGGTGCATCTATGAGTACTGATATGACAATGCTGAATAGATATGATAGAGGCATGAAGACACACACTTCATACATGCTTAAAAACACAGGAGACCACTCAGTGACGTGGATGTTTACGTTAGGTGCAAATGATGCAAGTCATAACACACATCCATGTGTGCCAACACACACACACACACACACACACACACACACACACATTCGAGAGAGGTAGCCTAGCCTTATTACATTGCAAGAAATGAGCATATTTGTACCTGTTAGTAGGAAGACCTATGGGATCTACTGCCCCTTTAGAAGCCTGTGATCTAGAAGATGAAGGGAGTGAGGAAGAAAAGAGAGAAGGTAGAGGCGGAGGATAAGGGTGCAGAAACACTGAGATGGCTGATAGCTCCTTTAGAGAATATGGTGGCAGTTGGTGAGCTTAATTCCCTGATGATCCTCGTGTACTGTCTGAAAAGCTGCACGCAGCCACCATAAGTGGCCTCAAAGAGAAAGGTCTGTAAAGGTCTCCCGGTAAATGTCTGCGAGAAATGTCATGGATAGGGGAGCGAGGGTTGGGGAGGGAGAGACGGAGGTAGCGGAGGGGGAATGTGGGAGATGTTGTAAGCCTGCTGAGATGGCAATGACCCCCTTGGGTAAACAGAGACGTATCGAAGAGTGGAACATAAACACTCCTGCCTAAGTGAGAAAAAGAACGGAGACTGGAAGCGAGCACTGCTGCTAATCTGTGAAATCATCTATGCTTGTGGTGAAAAATGGACAGTAAGTGGGTACATGCCTCTCACACGTACACACAAACAGCCATCTGGATGTCGAGGTGTCAAAGTATGTGACAGGTGATGCTGACAGCTGTGCGATCCCTCAAAATAGCCATGTTCCATTGCAGGCCTCAAACGTGGTGTGGAGCAGAGGCCCCGAGGAGCCACATGGGTCTTTGGGATAATGATCTATTGATCTGACAATGAGAGGCCACATGCTGAGGTCCCAGGTGTCCGAGGGCCTTGGTTATTCTCAGATAGAGACATATGTCAGACAGGGACCCACTTCCTTTTAACCTGATCCTAATAAAATCAATAATAGAAGCTCATAAAAATGTTTTTAAGAGGGACCGTCCTAACGCTGTGGTTAACATTTGAAGTGTCAAGGTCCCGGGTCAGAGGCAAACTGGTGACACTGATTATGAATTGAGTTAAAAATACAGTGCCACTATGTTCAAGATAGAGACTTTAAAACTAGTCTCAAGATAAATTATGACAGCAATTGCTTTTGTCTTGGATGCTTTCTGTGGGAAAAGCTCAAAATTCTGCCTGAGAGCAAATTAAATTATTTCACATTCATGAATTATTTCATCATCTAATATTCTCTCTGCATAATCTATCTTGGCTCAACAACTGTGATTGGAAATTTACAGCATAGGAATTCACTGCCACTGCCTAGAGCGCTGAATATCAACAGTGGAAGAAGTGTTCAGATGCTTTAATTAACTAAAAATGACCAACACCACAAAAATATGAAAACATTACTTAACATTAAGCACATAAGTATTATGAGAAAAATACACTTAGTATTACATTAAAAGAAATTACATAATTTGATTGTTAAGTTGGTAAGTTTTGTTATAACTGGTTGAGGTGGAGCTAATTAACTCTTCTGTTTGATATTTATTGTATCATAATATAGTATTTTTTAAGCTTATTGTGTTTTAATGTAAAAAAAAATGGGGGGTAGTGAGAGGGACAGTAAATCTGGCTCATGCAAAAGTGTAATCGCATTGTCATGGAGGTGAGATGACTGAGAAATAGCCAAAGAGGAGACGGTCGGAAGAACAAAAAAAACAAAACAACACACAATCTGTTCTATGATCAGGCGAGTACGAAGAGCCATGTTAACATCGGTGAGGCTTTTCAACGGTGATGAGGCGGTAGAGAGTCATGAAGACAGATGCGGAGGTTGCTCTGTTTCTACTTGACACATGGGTAACATTAGTTTTCCTACGTTTCACGGCTCCCTCTCGGAAACTGTCTCATTTTCTCTGCATACTCGCTTCAGAGCAGCAGCTACTAGATAATGTCACCTTCCTTGTTAACTTAGCTACACATCTACGCTCCTCTCTTTGACCACAGAAGTTTCAGAACAACTGACTCACTAGTTTTTGCTCAGTCGTGTTTTGGTTGCTGTGTTTGAGTGCGTGCTATGAGATCCGCTTCCACGTTGTATAAGCCTAGTTGTTGTTGGTGTTGTTGCCTTGGTGACAAAGCATATGAATCCATACTAATGGGAGGGGTGTATTTGTTTGGCCATTGCTCAAATATGAACAATGTTGTGATGATTTTGACTTTTTTCTATATATGGGTCCATGTCTACAGTCAGCATTTAGAGTCTTGACCAATGACCATGTATGTAGCATAGATAGAAGGACGATAGCTTTGGATAAATAATATTTTGGGTTTTCATTCAAGGATAGACGACAAGCTCTGTGATCTCTCTGTCCCGAGTCAGACAGATGCACACATGTCGGTGTCAGATGGCCATTAACCTGGATTATGTGGATTTGAATCTAAAATAGCAAAATGGTTTTGATGAAGCCAATATGACAAAAACAACGTGGAAACATGTAGGACTTGATATTGTTAGTTTACCAACTGGGATGGACAATAAAAGGAGAGTCGAGGATCGACAACGCCCACACGCTGCTAGAACCATTTATATATAACAAAACAAACATGCATATCCACGCAATCCACATACGTCCATTTAAAATATTAAACAGTTCGCTGATGATGGTGCAAACATAGATTTTCATTTCTGGTATTAATTGTGTCTCACTGCAGTGATTTAGAAAACAAACTGTTCTCAGATGTGGCCTTGATTGTGGACTTGAACTCAGCTCAATTAGACGTGTAACTCTCAGCTGTAACTACAGTATTTGCTGATATACATATACGCCGACTCACTATACCACAAAACTGTAAATCTTCAAGTAGCCCAGATTTTCATCAAAATGTGTAGCCACATTCCCACAGAGACACAAACACCCTGTTAGTGTTTCTGTTGGCGTTTTTCCCTTTATCATTGGTAATGCACACCAAACCCAACCAGTTCCATTCTTATTATTGTTATTAGGGCTGGGTGATTTATTGCATTTTACTTTCAATGACAGTTCTGGCTTCGAGTGATTATGATGATAACAGTAATTAACAGTCATTAGTTTACTGTTCCTGTTTTTCTTCACACCTCTTTCCCAGGACTTGAAACTAGGCTATGGCACATTTAGTTAAGCTCGCCCCAGGTGGCGTGCCTTGGTCACCAAATTAGTTGTAATGAGTAGGGTAGGGTTGTGTTGCAGTGTGCAGGGTGCGGTCATAAAATGGCATTTATTTCGCATATTTCACACTCCCTCTCAGGCACTGAGATCAAGCAATGTCAATCAAGCAATAATAAAGATAGGTGTGCTCAGCAAGGTCATACACACAGGACCACACCCACACAAAGATACATTAAACTTATGCTGGGAGAGCAGGTGTGGGGTCATTAATGCAGCAACAATATTAATAAATGTGAATGAAAAGTTAAATAACTTTATAATCAGATTTGGAGATGTGAGTGAGATTTGTGAATGTGTCCAAATCACAACTTTCTAACTTTATTCACTGATTTTGAGTAAACTGGGTTTTATATTTTGTTTTTTTTCTGATGTCCCCCGGCTGCTCTGCCTAAACTCTGTATGATTTCCTGATGGATAAACAGCTTTAGTTATTGCTGAGACATGCAGCTAGTTAGCTGGGCCGCTGAGCTTAGCGTGAACATGGCTGGACCTGGACCAAACAAACTTGTCTCTGCCTGATTCTGTATTCCCTGTTGTCAAACAGCCTCCACTGGTCTCGGAGGTTGGTTGTTGGCCCCGATCCGCATTCATTGTCAAGGCTTTTGTCATACATAAGTAGCCAT
Organism: Protonibea diacanthus; assembly: GCA_028641955.1. Taxonomy (NCBI): domain Eukaryota; kingdom Metazoa; phylum Chordata; class Actinopteri; family Sciaenidae; genus Protonibea; species Protonibea diacanthus. Next base: position 15,994,007 of record CM053983.1, on the reverse strand, counting down.
GGATAATGAGGCACGCAGATAAATCGCCACACACATTTCCAGATCTCTGCCGCAGTAGAAGCACACCAAAAGTCATGAGTGAAAAACACAAACCAAAATATGAGAGGCCTGCCTGAGTCGTAACTATTGACTTGTCAGTATCTCCAATTTTTAGAGCCATAAATATCTACGTATGCATTTACAGATTTGTCTGTACATTTACAGGTTTGCATACACATCTGCAAACGTGCATATGAATTATGTTTACACATACATGGATTAAGATACATTTTCACAACTCTGTAGTCACATTTGAAGATAGTTTTGCTACAGTAATGACCTTGTAAGCAGGCTGGCATGGTCGATATGCACTATGGCTGTCCCAAACCCTCATACAAATAAGTTAGAAGACAAAAGGCTAAGCATATGACAGCTGCACAGCAAGTATCGGTTCTCTGCAGTGATGACTGTACAGACGTCTATAAAGGGACATGCCTTTAATTCCTCTCGCACAAAACTCTTGCTTAAGCAAAGAGGGGAAATATTATCAAACTGGACTTGATTTAGTAAACTGATGATAAAGGCTGTAATGCAATGAATTAACTCAGTATAACACAGAACTGTAAAACTTCCAAGTAGCGCAGGATTTTACTTGATGAACTTAACCTGCCTGTATTTCAATTTCAATACAGGCTTTCAATTCCTTTCGTACAAAACTCTTGGTCAGCAAAGATGGGAAATACAATCAATTTATTCATTTAAACCACTATGTATAAAACTTAGCCTATCATGTAACATATAAATTATGAATCTTTCATCTAGGCCAACCTCATGCACAGAGAGAGAGAGAGAGAGAGAGAGAGAGTCATCCTTTGATGACTGAAGTTGACAGTGAGCAATGTATTGAGGAATGGAATGAGACCTGTTTATTTGCCCAAACGTATCGCCACACCCGGTGAGGAAAGGGACTTAATCCAAGTTTAGTTTCTAATTGAAGTTTTACGGTATATATAAGGTCACGTCCTTGGCTGCTCCTAACAAACAAAGTCACACAAATACACACCCATAGCCATACCGTCACACACACACACACATACAAACAAAGACTTACCAAACCAGCTTGTTTATCTCCATCCTTTTTCTTCATTTTCATGTTTTTGGGAGCACGATGGAGCAGCTGGTTTGGTTTACACACACACACATTAGCAGTATCAAATTTGGTTGACAGCTGTTGTCCTTAACATGGTTTATGAGTGTATCCATACATGTAGATTTTCAATAATGAAAAATGATCCGTACCTATCATTTACCCACAAGCTCTTACACAACCTCTCAAGGATGGCTGTCAATGCACAGCACAGCAGCTAGCACCTCTATATGCCAGCATCCATTTCCAATGCGTGAGTTTGTATGCACATGTGTGCTGGGATGGATAGTGCATGTGTGGGTGAGTGATTATCAATAATCAATAGAAGAAATCATTCAAGGCTTCACCTCCAAGACTGGTTTAAAGTACTGCATGAACCTCTCCAGTTCTCCCTCTGCCGTCCCCCCATCCATCTCCTTTTCCTTTCTCGCTTTCATCCTCATGATCTCTGTCCATTTTTCACAACAACCAGCGGGCTTCTCTCCACCTCAATTATCTAAGTGAGGGCTTGAACTGTCTGATGGAACTCCAGTATCTGTTGGAGTCAAACCAAATCTGCAGCCATAAAAACAGGGGAAAAAAAATATAGAACTTGGGACTGCATTTAAAAATCAATTTTGATCATGCTTTCCTGAAACATACTTAATGGCTTCAACCTCCTTTTTAATTGCGACTGTGAGGTGCAAAGACATTTTACAGACTATTGTTCATTAACTCTGACTTCCCGCTCTTAACGAGATTTCTTAATGAACATAGATCGGGCACTGGCAAACACAATGAAACACACAGACCTACTCGTGTTTACAGCTGTCCATCAATTCTTATTGATAGATGATTCTGCTTGCATCAGATGAGAAGGGTATTGGTTTTAGCTTAAGAACCTAAATCAGGCTTTTCATTATCGCCTTTTCCTTTTTCTCTCCTTCTACAGCCTTTCATTTCTCGCCCAGTCGCTTCTCTCTTCCGATCACACTCCCCCAGTTTGACGCCCACTGGAAGAGCCGAGGAGCAGAGGGAGAGAGAAAGTGAGGGGACAAATGAAAGAAAGAAAGAAAGAAAGAAAGAAAGAAAGAAAGAAAGAAAGAAAGAAAGAAAGAAAGAAAGAAAGAAAGAAAGAAAAAAAGAAAAAAAAGAAGAAAGAAAGGTAAAGAGACAGGCGTGGAGTTGAAATAAAAATGAGACAGACAAGAGAACATTAAAGGCATCTGCCATCTCCTTCAGGGAGGTGGATAGGTCGACAGAAAGGAAGAAAAGAGACGGGGAGGGACTGAGAGGAATTCAAGAATTCAAGCCATGAATTTTAAAAATAAAAAAGGGACATGGACTCTAAAACTCTGTTTTCATGAAGTAATGAGCAGGAGTGGCAAAGGCACAGCCAGCAAAAGAGAACAGACAGATTTTTCTAGCAATGGTAACAACAGAGAGAGAGACCAAGTATCAACTGGAGACTACAAACAGAAACAGAATGAAGGCGATAGAGACACACCCAGCTGGCCTATTCTAATAGGCTACCTGTAAATCTGTGCTCTCACACGATCCCATATCCTCCCTCACATGATCGGTGATCCATACATGACAAGCTGCATAAGTGGAAGTAATGTTTCCACCTTATTAGGTAAAGAAAACCAACCTTCTGTGACATGACAGAGCGAGAAGAAACGATGGAACAAGGACAAAAGTATCTTTGCATTGGGAAGGTGAGCGCAACATGCTCCAAGGCTTACGGACGCTGTGACACAACACACACATTCGCACACATACGTAAACACAACCAAAATAAACAGACAATAGCAGCCAGGGGCCGATTCAGCTTATTACACTCCCCATTACACAGACAAATGAGATCCTGGCCTCCTACTGATAATCTGCCCCCCATGTCCTCTGCATTGTTGTATTACATCACCCAGAAGCAACAACTGTCGAGCCTGGCTATTATAGTACACGCCCCTCCGACAACATGGGCATGGTGCTGGTCAAACCGAATGGGATGTACCAATCATGACTTGGTCATTAACTGGTACAAGCTGACTCTAATTATGTGGCCACTGACCCATCTAAATCAGCCAAAGGCAGAGGTGTCCAGACGACCTGGGAGTTGTGGATGTCTGCCATTAAATGTGCCCTTTCCCTTTAAATTTCTTTCTGACCTTGGTGACCTTTGTTAGTTGTCATTCACTTTCTTTTTTTCTCCCTTCACTTTTCTTATCACTTTTACTGGCTATTACCAAAATCAAGGCAAAAATGAGCACAAAAGTTAACCAAGGAGATTCCAGCTAAGCACCAGTGTGACATTTGTGGACTTTTTTGGGCAACTTTAATGTACTGAGCCTATGTTAAAGGGGCAATCTACCAATTTATTATTGTACTTTCATAAAGTTTGGAGCAGAGGCTGAGGTACCCCAATTTTAACACTTCCCATAATGCAACTTGATAGTATCTTATAATGCTTCCAGTAGGCAACAGTTTGTAACCAGCTTTCCCCCATAAATCCAAGCTTCAGCCAAGATAACCCTGATCATGTCACTGTGACATCATTAGAGTATTTTCTCACGCCTTACAAAGGTCCTCCAGGCCATAGAACAAATGCACTCATAATACCTGTAATGTTTATGTGTAAAATCAGTGAGATGCCCCTTTAAGTATCAGTGGTCTGTTCCCCTCACCTTGGTGTACACGCCCCATGACAGCTCCGTCTCAATCACCATGACGACGATGCCAAACATCCCGAAGATGAGAGCATAGTCACTCAGCCTCTTTCTCTTCTCAAAGAGCGCCCTGCGATGCCCCAGTTTATAGCCAATGTTTTGGTTCTTCCGTTTGGGGGCCTTGGAGGTGCTGCCCCTAGCCCCAGTGCCCACTGCCCCAACCCCACCTTGCCTGCTGCCCCTCCCCGGCTGCACCCGCCTGCTCTCCACCAGTGCGTGGTTCTGGTGGTAGATGGACATCTGGTTGGATGTGGAGTCAGTGATGTCATACCCTCCTCTGGGGTAAGGTGAGTCTTCTTTGGATGAAATCACAATCTCTGGAGGGCTCTGAATTAGGGGTTGATTGGTAGAGGACTGGGCTACCAAGGAGGTAGGAGGGGCTTCCCTCTGTCTGTCATGCCCCCCAGAAGCCGTTGCCCCGGCAACAGCTGAAACGCCACCCTCTTTGGTTTCACTGCTGCTGTCTGATTCAATGAGGTTTCTGCGGGAGGCGCTGAGGCGGCTCAGGGGCTTCATGACCCCGCCTGTGTACTTACAGGAGCTCATGGCGATCTCCGTGAAGGGGTTACTGTCCCTACGGTGGACCAGAGGGCTGGCCTGTCTGTGTTTGCAGCCTCTCTCTCTCTCCCTGTCCCTGTCACGCTCTCTGTCCCTCTCCCGATCCATGGAGGGCGAGTGGGATGAGTAAAAGAGGGCATTGTAGACCGGGGAGTTGTCCCCGCTCAGACTGTGCTGCGAGCCCAGGCAGGAGGAGAGCGGGGTGCTGGTGGGGTGCAGGGCGTTAGGGATGGGTGGAGGCAGAGGCTGGGCTCCAGAGGATGACAGGGGCAACTTGGGGAGCGATGTTGGAGGCAAGTTGGGCGTGGCAGGAGATGGGGACGGGGTGCTGCCATTTAGACGGTCGAGGCTTGATCCTCCCATGTGGTTGGAGTGGTTTGATCCTGGCTGGTTGCCAGCGGTGGAGGGATGGGATATACTGCCCAGGGGAAGGAGAAAGCGCTGGTCTTCATCCTCACTCCCTCCTAGTAGAGCCATGCTCAGAGAGGGGGGAGGCTCCATGGTCACAGCTGTGGCCACGCACCTGTCTACAGACAAGCACAAAACAAGAAGAAGAGAAGAACTGTAAAGAAAGGTAGAGCGCAAAACGACAGAGAACATTTATCATGACAGAGGGAGGGTGGCTGGAGGGAGGAAGGAGCTTTGTGCTGGATAACGGTTAGTTAAAAGAAATGAGGGAAACGACTGAACTTCAAAACCTGAAGATCTGTGACAAAGAGGGGCAGCAGAGTGAGGAAAAGTAGCCATAATTGGAGAATATGTTCTTCCTTGAGTCGCATTTGAGTCAGCTGCCCAGTCAGCCCCTCTCAGCGGTCTCTCTCTCTCTCTCTCTCTGTTTCCCAGTGTCCTCTCACCCTCTCACATCCCACAATGCTTCCAGCAATTTATGCCATAAAATGTCATCTGTGTTACATTGTTGTTATCCAGGAGGATGCTGTAGATCCCCCTGGAAATGAGATCAGTCAAACAGACTAGAGGATAATAATTGGCATCGATAGCACAAGAAGTGCTGTGACTGTGTGCACGCCTCAGTCAAACACAAGTTGTCTGCATTTGGTTGCATTTGACTGATCCAAAACAATAACCTACTTTCAGTATGATATAACCAGACACCTTCACAGCCCCCTCCTCCCCGTCTGTTTCTCTACCCACCTCCTACCTTTTCTCTCTCAGTCCTTGTCCCCCAGGTTAGTTGTGTTGAATCACTGGCTGGATGAAAATAGACCACCACACTTTTTCTTTTTCATGTTGCCACAGCCATCCTATCATCTTTTCGTTTCGCCTCCTTTCATATAGGTCCACTCCTCCCACCTCCCCCTTCCACAGGTCCTCGCTTGTCTCTCGAAATTGTGCGTCGCTTCCCACAGATGTTGCCTCCGTCTCCGCTCACTTGATATAATCAGTTTGCTTCTTTCTCAATCACCAGCGGTCTCTCGATGGTGCCCATTTCGATCCCGTTAGTGACAATCGACTCGAGATGAGGAGGAATAATCCATAATCACTGGATTAAATCGGTCAACCTGTGGCTGCACGTCAAAAGCAACATAAACGTGCGTAAAGAAAGAAAGAAAAAAAAAACGCAAAGCTGGGATGTCAAGTAACAGTCCTCGGATGAGCGGTGAAGCCTGAGATTTAATATGTGACTCCACCGACTTCCACTCAATCTACAGCTCCCTGTCTTCTCGGATCTGTCTCTCACTCTCTCCTCCAACTTCTCTCCCTCTTTCTCCGCCTCCAGTCCTGTCGTTCATTCCCATTGGACGGAATCAGAAAGGCGAAATAAGCGCTGAAAACAGGTGGCAGGATTTGTAAGATGTAGCCGCCAAACAAATGTCTAATCTAATGCACTCGGGTTATTATTATTATTATTATTATTATTATTATTATTATTATGTTCCCGTAGCCTCGGAAAACAGCGCTTGCAGATGCTGCCTCTTTATAACAAAGATTATATGCCTTATCTGGTTGCGTAAAGCACCTGTTACGCCCGTAAAAGGACGCAGGAACTGGCAACAACTCAGTGTCATAGACACAAGTATTAAGATGATAAATGGAACATTTATAAAAACAAAGCTGAATAAATGTTTAAACTTGCTATGATTTGCCCAAATAGCACTTAAAGGTGCATCTCTGTGCGCACTTACGGGAAGGACTTCAACACTTCTCTGTTTAATGAAGGAAACTCCGTTGGAGAATTGAGTTTAGATGTTACAATGCATTAGCCTCGAACTATAATACATTAATGTTTTCTGTATTTTATTATCTGTTTATCTGGGCTGTGAGTTGTTCCACAATCACCCTTGCAGGTATAAATAAAGTTGTATTCACCGGAATTGAATATTAGGTCAATAATTAATGCCTTACGGAAAATAAACAACAGAAAACCCAATGCATAATTTACAGGAGATTAATATAACCATCTTTTTTCCGGTGGGGATTGCCCGATTTCAGTCCTAGCACTCTAAACAATTTATAATTCCATCTCTACAGAGTCTATACAGCATAATCCTCCATAATTAGACTATTCTACCTGGTCTAATCGGTTTAATAGTTCTCTGTGTGCGTTATGTGCACCCTTAATCGGATGAGCGCAGACGCGGAATTATGTGGGAGCGGATTAAACGGTTTCCTCACAACAGGTCAACCTATCCTGCGGTTATGCAACACGACAGACATCAATAAAGCAAGAAAAAAAAAATCACATCGTGTGCAGGGTGATTTCTAGTATTTATACAACACCATGCCATATGCCAACGTCTCACTCAGACGGTTAATTTGGAAGGAAGGCAGACAGTGGTCCATTAAGGATGTCATCATACCATATGTTTCTACTGTCAATATCATATTTAGATGTATTTTTGTCGTATGTTATTCTCTAAATGGTGCACAAGTGGCTCGTCTGAAATTGACAGACGGATTATTTCATCCGTTTCTTCCTCCTCGTGATGGGGGGGAAATAAACAGAGTAACGTGTTGTTTCTGCCCGGGGCTGATTCGTGATGGGTCACTGATGGAGAGTAGCTGGTTTAATAAGCGGTAAATTCCTCAAAGAAAGGGCTGAGAGGAGGTCAAAGGTCACGTCTGCACCACCAAATCATTTACTGGGGATAATGGGACAGATATATCAAGACAGAATGAACAGAAACTTTGGGAGTGTGTATGAGTACTTTGTTGGTCTTGATTTTATGTTTATTAGGATTAAGATGGTTTAGCATCAGAGTTTTTATTAAGGAAAGGCAAGGTTAGGCTTGTAGTTTTGATGATTAATGTTAGGATAAATTAATGATTTGAAGCTGTTGGTTCATTCATTAGTTATTTGACAACAATTTTAATAACCAATTAATCAAAAACTGTGAGAATATGCTGTATTTCCTTTTATATCATTGTAAAATTAACATCTTTAAACTTTTTAATTGTTTGTCGGACAAAGACATTTAAAAATGTCACATGAGGCTGATGTTTTTTACAGTTTCTTTACAGATCAAACAATTCATTTCTTAAGGTTGAAACCGGTGGCTCAGCCCTGTGTACGATAGGCTGAGTCATTTCTGCAGCAACCCGGGTTGGACCCCAGCCTGTGGTCCTTTGCTGTGTGTCGCGCCCTCTCTCTCTCTTCCTGTCGACTGTCCTTTTTTTTTTATTATTAAATAAAGGCAAAAAAAACACACCCAAACATAATTCAAACAAACACGTGTGTGGGTGCTTGTGGAAGGTTAGTCCAGGTGGTTTTGATTTCACCTGCACAGTTGGTATATTCCTCCTCATTTGTGTCTTCTTATCTTCTCATATAAAAACTGAATTATGCAAAAAAAAAAAAAAAGAGCTAAACTTTAATGTTCTGGCAGCAGTGTCTTCACAGCTGTTCTGTTCAATAAAACACAGGAGAGAGAGACAAAGTCAGAGCAAGAGATTTCACAAACACAATACAATACAGTGAAGCAGAGAAAATGGGAAAGGGGGCCGCCATAGGGCCCATGGGGACATTAGGACTGACAGAAAATAGGAATGGTGGCAGGCCACACTGTATATCTTTCACAAGTCTTAATATTGTCGACAGAGGTTAGAGGGCAGCCGAGAAAGATGGAGAGTTTGGAGCAATGAAAGCAGAGGGCAGTGACACAGAGGAGGAATGATGGACCCATTGAATGAAAAGGTTAGTCCATAGTCCTGCCCTGCAGCATACGTCAGATGCATGGTGTAAGAAATATGTGAACAAGAAAGTGAATAATAGAATACAAAGCGGAATAATAAAGTGGGATGGCAGTTGCCATGCCAACCCTGTAGTATACAGATGGGCTCTCACTCCACCTGATCTATCTCTCTTTATCTTCTCCCTCCAAGTTTAAAGCCACATAAAAGCTCGACTACAGGAAATGATACTGTATAAATCACACAAAACTTCTAAGTCACACAACAGGTGGGCGGGTGAGGAAATAGAGGAAGAGAGTAATGTGTAACGGGTGGAGAAAAAAAGCGAAGACGAAGAGGAAATATGACAATTTGGACATGAGAGAGGAAGGGTTAGGCGAAAGGAGAGAGGGATTGATTAGGTTTTTTTTAAAAGCGGCACACACCACACACACTCACATACACACACTTGCTCACAAACATTTTCACAAAAACAGCAATCATTGCATTTACACAACAGTTCTTCCATTTTCCATTCAACATTTCCTTCAAAGCTGTCTACATTTGCAAAGCTATTACATATTTTTCAAACACTGAATTATACAATATTTAGCCATTCAGGAAAACATGGGTTATTTTTTCTGTCTGTCTCCTCTTGGCTGTTAAGTCCACTTCAGTAACAGGAGGGATGGAAGAAGCATTCAAGTCCTAATAACACTCTCATACAGCAAAAACAAAGTCCCAGCCACCAGCTAGTTAGTTTAGCTTAGCACAAAGGAGGTAACAAAATCTTCCCACCATACTATACCAAGAAATACATAGTTTATTGGCCAATTTGTTTCCAGTATAGTATGTTATACAGCACAAATATAAAAATGGACAACAGCTGACAAGCCATTTTATCTCGACACAATACAAGGATACATTGAACAAGTCATTCTCAAAGGCAAGTAGTACACACACAACCATACACAGTGGATGCATGGTAAAGACAGTAGTACTGGATGTGTGTCCTGATAGCTACAGGGAATAAGCAGCTTGTGAACGTGCAGTCTAAGTGGACAGTGACCTGTAGCTCCCTGAGGGAAGGAGCTGGAAGAGCAGTATTTGAGGGGTAGAAGGGGATCTTTGCTCGCTTTACAGTTCGGTGAGCGCGTAGGGATTCAACTGAAGGGAGTACCTCTGATCTGCTGTAATTCTTCGCATGTTTGACTGCCCGTGCTGCCATACCACACTGTCATTGAGAGTGTGAGGTTGTATTGATGGTGGTTAAGTGGAACCGAATGAAACGTTAAGGCTTAATCTGTTATTTTTTTAAACCTGTCTAATGAAGTAAAGTCGTTGTTGAGTTTTCAAAGTATTGATTTTCCACTTCAGGTTAGTGCTAATGTGAGAGGAATTTTAAAGGATGATGGTGTCTTCATTTATTGCTAAGGGTATTTTGGCCTTTGAGATGCACTAGAAGTCAATAATGAGTTCCTGAGATTTGGCTGAATTAAACAGGAGGTCATTGTTTTGCACACCATGTAACAGCTCGGGTCACCTCAGTCTGGCGCTGGGTTTTTGGTCATAGTTGGAGATGAGGCCTGCAAAGGTTGTGTCGTCTGTGCATTTGATTGTTTTTGCAGAAAAAGAGAGAGTATGGTGAAGAGTTTGAGTGACTTGATTGAATAGTGCGTAGTGGTGTGATTTAAGGTCATTATTTATCTATGTATATTTAGGCCAATTGCCACAAGGTGTTGCAGGGTGCGGTGGATGACTGTGCTGTCAGTTTGCTCAACAGACTGGCTTGGTAAGAAAACTGATGTGGGTTCCATAAGACGGAACAGATGCCAGGGCAACTAGTCTGAATTCGTTGAGGCAGGTGATGTTTTAGGACTTTGGCCAAGAAATGATGAATGTGAAGCACTAAGGTGGCCGTACGCTGACTTAGAGAGGTGTTAAAATGTTGGAAAACAACGGGGCTAATTGAGCTGCACAGTGGTTTAGTAGAGCAGCACAGATCCTGTCTGGCCCTGCTGCTTTCCTGAGGTTCACCTGAGGTTCCTCCTTAATGCAAAAGGGTGGCACTGTAGCAGAGGGACTGGTGGAATAGGTTTGTCAAACCTTGCATAAAACTTATTTAATTTATCTGGGTCATTATCTAATTGTCTGTAAAACCACAGTGTGTATTCTTTTTACATCTGTTTTTTTACAGAAATTAAATAAATGGTTTATTGGAGGGCTTCAGAGGTGCTTGTAGGATGATTTTTTAAATCTTTGGATGGGTTAAGATACCTGTTTCTTCCTGTTTCCAGTCTTTGAACTCAAGTAAGCTAACCATCTGCTGTCTCTAGCTTTATATTTACCATATAGACATGACAGTGGTATCAATTTGCTCATCTAACTCAGATTCCCCCAAATATCTCACAACTGTTCCTTTAAATAAAGCAGAGATACAACACTAAAAATACCCCATTAAATTAAAGCCCTACATTTGAAATGCGACTCCCATCAAAGTACAAGTGTATTTGAGTATCAAAAATAAATTCAATCAAAGAATGATCCCTTACAACGTCTAATATTACATTTTTATGAATATATTGAATCACTATCGCTGATCCACGGGCCTATAAGCAGCCTTTTTTAGTCAGTAGACATAAAACTACTTTATCTACCAATTTTATATGTAATAAAACATTTTATTAACAGATCATATTCTGATAGAGCAGAATTTCAAAGTGGCATCAGGTATTTCTACTTGATACCACTTTGTACGTAAAAGTAACTTGATATTATACTTAAGCACCATGTGAAATGTATTGAACAATAACACGTCCACACTCAACCGCACTGAACTACAAGGTCAGTCAATAAAGAAAAGGAAATGGAGGGGCTGATTTTTCTCTTTCTCCGAATGAGACACCTGTTGTTGACAAAATTTATGATAAATGTCAGAGAAGTGATGAGTAAGCGCATTGCATAGCACAGAAATCACTGGACTGCCCCGACTCTATCAGACAGGCTCTAATCGTTGCCCTACACTGGCTCCATTGTATCTTAATGGCTCCGATTGCATTAGGGGCCTGGAAGCTGTGCGGGCTAACCCACAGCCTAAAACCGACAAGCTGCACGCAGATGGATCTCAGCACAGCAAACAGCACTCTGATCTGACTGCCTGAGAGAGACTAATAAAATACAGAGGAGAGGAGGCTATTGGGGGGGGGGGATACAGAGAAGGAGTGGGTGTGGAGAGGGTGGAGTGAGTGGTGGAGCTTGCAGAAGGCTGTGGGTAATGCGTCCGCTCTCCCATTTATGTGGCGAGCAAGCAATGTGGAACATCTCGCCTCCAAACAACTGTGCCCTTTTAATGAAAGGACAGACACACATGCAGGCTTGCTGTACACACACACACACACACACACAGACAGTATATTCAAGCGGCTTTATTAGACTTTGTCACAAATTGTGTCAAAGAACAAACAAAGCATTCTCTGCTCGGTGTCAGGTCTTATTAAGATATAAGATATCACATGGACGAAGAGCATCGTCGACCCTGACTGGAGAGCCAGTTGCTTAAATGTGCTGCTTACAAGTGTATGCAGCTGTCATGTTACTAATATTTGAAAGTGTTTGAAGAGTTCAGAGGCTAACTACAGTTTCACAGTGTCAGCATGATCATGAGTGAAGTGTATGCTGTGGTGGTGCTGATGTACTGGATGTGTGTGTGTTTGTGTCAGCTGTCTCCTGAGTAAAAGTCACAGTCAGCAGACTAGTGACACTGCCGGATTTCCCCTCATACACACTTTTTCTGTCACTTGAACATCCAGGTCCCCTTTTTTCCCCCTCTGGGGCTTCATGGGTGGCTTTATGACTTTTTTTTTTTTTAGTTTGGATACTCGACTTGTCCCTGAAGCCCACCAGTGCCCAGACAGATCTTCATGCCAAGTGTCCCCAGTCTGTTCAAAATATGCCTAGTCACTGTTCCAACCAGGAAAGGTGCTTAGCTTGGCTTTTGCTGCCTATCACGGGGCCAGGAATGGACATACTAATCCCTGTTGCCACTCACTATCCAGATAATGACTGTGACCAATGCTCCTTTGACTTCAACATCCCTTCATGGATACCATCTGTTCGTCCTGGTCCAGCTCCACTGGAGCAACCTCTGGCTTGATATCCAGCCTGATGTCCAGGAAACAAAGAGTGTTTTGATATGCTGTTCTGCTGCGTGCCCAGTTTTGGTTGCCTCAGATCCCAAAAGAACCGAACGGGGACTCTCTCTGACAAAGAATAAAGTTGTAGACCCTTCTTAGCCTGAATATTGGAGTGAACTTCCATTTTGTTTCACTTAATTATGCAGGATACATAGCAGTGTGGGTCATGTTAATAGACATTGAAGAGTACACCCCCCATTATAATATACTATTTTATTCACTAAATTTAATTCACTTGATTCTTTATTTTATTTCATACTATTTTATTTTATTCATTCATGCACTATCCACTTTTTTTTCTCTGTATTCTTGGTCATTTTTTATGCCTTTGTTAGAGTTCTGACACTAGAGAGATAACTGGGCAAGCAACAAGGCTCTCTGGCCAGACTCCAACCATGGATGTTGCAGTTTGTGGTTGGGGCTTTAAATCCCTAGGATTGAATTTAGCCAGGTACCCAGCTATGTAGGAAGATGACATGTCCTTTTACAATCCAGCTGTTAAGCTCTGATTGGTCAATTGTTCCTTCAAATGGCAGAAAATTACCTCAATTTGAATTCCCCAACAAATCCGAGATGTGCAAAGCTGGAAGTCTGGAATCAGGCTACCCCTGTAAATCACTGATCAGCTGCAAAAAAGCTGTGTTTGTCCCCCCCCCATCAGCCAACAGCACCCTTTCTTCTGCTGATTGAAATGGCAGCAATAGTTCTGAGAGGCTGTGACAAATTTAGGCCTCTTAGGTAGCAGGGAGTCAAGGTCTCGAGCCTTTTGACAACAGGAATGTTATATTGTTTGCTGTGTGTCACCCTTGATTGAAGAGGCAATTGACTAAGTATGTGCAGCTGTCCTGATACTAACATTTTAAAGTGTTACACGAGTTCAGAAGCTAATTACAGTTTCAAAGTGTCAACATGATAGTTATGTTTACGCAGGGTCGGTGTTTGTGTGTTTGTGTCTGCAGTCTCCCTGAGTTAGCTGTCTCTTATCTCTCGGCTGAGTGACACTTCCAGGCTGTTTGTCACATTGTATTCCTTCCTTTTAATATATCCAATGTACTATGCCATTATTGTAGTGGCCAAATGACTCAATCTATGGTGCTACAGTACTGTACCACCACTGTAGTATTCAGTCAGTGGTACTATTATTGACATTATTATAACATTATGGAAGTCAGCTTTGTGCTACCATAAAATGCCATGTGTGGAGTAACCACCATTCCATCATATTTAGTTACCAAAAAGGGGGTACATTTTCTTTAATATCAGTATGATTCAAATAAAATGCAAAAAGCCAATCATCTAAACCATTTTCAAAATATACCTGAGGTGTCGATCAGCTCGGCTGGTAGAGCATCCGCCCCATGCACCAAGGCTCAGCAGTGGCCCAATGTTTGAATCCAAAGTCGTTCCCTGTCTCTCTCTCCCCACGTTCCTGTCACTCTTCAGCTGTCTCCATCAAAAATAAAGCTTGAAAAAGGGTATAAAATCTCTAGAAATATATATATATAAATATATACCTGAGGTAAATATAAAATGCAAAACAAAAACAAACCATCTTCTCAGCACTTACATCATTACAACTTTGTCAGCGATTAAGTTTTTCCTCTTTACCAAACTTACCTCTCTGCCTTTCTGCCTTCTGACTTTTCTGGTTGTATAACCTCATAAAAGAGTAAACAAAAGATATTTATTGTCCAGACACCAATGGGCTCACACATGAACTGATGGCATGGTTATTTTGCATTTTGCTCACTTGTTATTGTAATGTTTTGGTCGTCCCATAACGGCCCAACCCTGAGCAAAACTGAGACTGGCAGTTCATCCTTGATCTTGGAAACAGTGAGTGACAAAACGAAGCCAACTCGAGGTTCATTTGCTTGCTTGTTTAGGAGCTTTTCACTGAATCACAAAGTCGAGATTTCATAACTCTGAACACCTCTGGGTATGTGCAAAAGACACTGTGCTGTAGCTTCAAGATTGATCTTGAGCTGAGATTGTTGTGTCAATATCAGTAAAAGCTCTTTATTTTATTACATTGCAGTCTATAAGTCTGAGTGTTGCCGCCTTTTCTGGAGACACATATGCAGTACATTATGTTCACACCATTAAATTTCCAAGATCTCGGAATGACAGGTCTTCTGTCTATTGTAAAAAAAGTGGCTTGAATAACCGCTGGGCCTTTTTTTGTTTCTGCTCAGGTGCTGCAGTCATTGAACAGAATCCATTGAGCTTCACTAATCCTCAGGATGTGAAAGGTCAAACAGGTCACATACCATCACATAACAAGTAAGGCCATAGCCATGCTAGAGAGCCGGTGACGCTGTATTTAGGTACAGTGGTGCTTTGAGTTAAATGCTAATGTCAGCATGCTAACACCCTCACAAGTCTGTCATTCTGTTGCTTGACACTAAAAACAAAATACAGCTGAGTATGATGGACATGTCCTTAGTTTTGCAGATTTTAAGGCATAAACTGAAGTACTGGATATTAAAATTTTAACCTGATGATGGTGTTATGTGAAAAGTCAGGGGATAACCAAGTCCAAGAATATATTTACAATATTTCGTGGCAATTCATCCAATAGTTTGTTGAGATATTCTGCTAAAAACAAACACGTCAACCTTGTGGTGGCACCAGAAAAAAAGAAAGTCAGGAGATCCCCAAGCTAACAAAGGCTACACTTTCTCTGCAGCATGAGTACCAATCAAGTCATTTTTTTTAAAAATTTGAAATAGTTGTTGAGATTTTTTATAGTCTGGCACACCAACATTATTAGATTTATAGTCATCCTAGGCTTGCATAGCTCAAGTGTGACACCTTTATAAAGCATTAGGTTTCATTATTCTAGACAGCTCCAAACCATGTACGCAAAAGGTCAAAGTAGAAGCTATTCAAGATTCACAAATGATAACACTTGACATTATTCATAGTTTATCATATTGGTCTATTTCACTCCCAGAAAAAATGTCATCATTAATGTATGAAATTATACGCATGTTTACAGGTGTTTTTTAATGCCACGTGTATCACGTATCACGGCAGTAACATCGTCCATTTTATACATACCATTACCAATTTATTATATATTACTGGTTTGAACCAAGCCCAATAAAATGGCATTACAGCTGTCTCATATTTACACTATGGCCGTACCACCTGTGGCGCTCCTACAGAAAAAACAACACGCACAGACCCAATGTGGCTGTTAATGATGCCATGAGAGTTCTTCTAAAACCTCCACGATCACGTAGTGCCAGCCAAATGTTTATAAATGTAAGTTTGCCGGCCTGCTTTGCTATCTTACGTACAGATATATGTGCAGACTGTCTGCTTCATGAAGTTGCATTACTGTGGTGTTGACCAACCCTGAGTTCAGTTCAGACAGGTTTACATCCAGACTGTGGTCGAGTTTGTATGTGGGTGCAGTAAGCTGATTTCTATCTTTATTATAGTTATTATGATTAAAAAAATGTAGATGTACCAAACTGAAAACACCATTTATTACCCTCACATAGCACTTTTCTAGCACCGCTGTTTTCCTTTCTGATGCCTCATGGACTCGAGGCTGAGTCCCTCCTGTCACACTTTTGATGGCCATTATAAATTAGCACCGGGGCGCCACAGGTTCTCATGATCTTGTGTTTTTTTAACTTAGCTTCTAAGCCATTTCTCTCCCCACTCAGCTTTCATGTATTCCCTCCTTCCCACCTCTCATTTATTTCCATTGGAGAGCATCGATTGGTTCATTTGAGCTCTTCGGTCAGGACTAATATTTCACTCCATGCATCCCCATTCCAATTGTCCATCCATCCCTCCATCGTGCTTTACTCCTCTCCCTCTATCATTACTACCTCCCTCCTGCCATCTAAATTCTTGACATGAGAGACAACATGAATCAAACTTGATGGGTGAAGATCCTGACTGAAACAAGCCCTCATTATTGCATACAGACTATATTGGGTAAAACAATATTCACATCACTATTGCAAACTTGGGAACCATATTGATGGGTTTCTTAGCTCCAGCTGTATGTGTAGAGTCATTATAATACATAATGGAAGAACCATTCTTATTCTTTTAAAGATATAGTTCTGTTCTTTTAAAGTTTATCTAATAGATTTTTAAAAATTTCTATTAGAAGTTGTTGGGATCTTCCTCTAATGAAAGCAGCTGTTTGGGGGGCATAAACTCCCCAAAATTATTTATGAAGCACAACACTGATTGCCTGGCAATATTGCTGCTATCGTTCAGGCACACAAGACAAACAATTACTGCTGAACTGGAGATAAGACCGGATCTGACGCTACGCAGAACTGATTCAGAATCAGACACTGAATATCACTATGTGTTCCCAGTGAGACATCACACAGAGCGACAGCTCTAAATGGCTTGTTCAAATGTTCGAAGTGTTATTGAATCACACTAAACCAGTGCCGAAACAGTGTGGAGTATCAGTATTATCAGTATAATGATTTTACAGCACATAATTAACATCTCTGAGAGAATACACAAGATCATCTCCTCAGTATCTGAATAATTTGAGCTGCTTTCCCTCTTACTATCACTATCACTATGTTGATGTTTGCATGTTTAGATGTTACTTCAGGTCTGTATCTCATGAATGAAAGCAAAAAGATCAAAATATCTTATGCTTGCAAGAACGAGTAACTAATGTGCTGGTCTATAGATAAAATAAATGTCAGGCCTGCACAGATTTTAATAAGGAAATCTACCCACAGAATTTGTCAAGCATCCACCATGAATATCAGGTCACCTGGGGCTGATTTCATGTAGATTTTCTCCTCTCCTCACATTCACACATGCACAGAGCCTCCGGCCCTAATGCGAGGACATGTTTCCATCTGCTGATCCTTTGGAGCATTGCATAGACTCAGCAGCTATTTGGAGACAAACTGGAGCTAAACGCCACCCTGAGGAAAGGAGCCCCAGCTGTAAAAAATTATCTCCTACTCACTCAAAGCTTTGGCTTAGAAAGTCTCTTTCCAGCCATTATTTCTCCATATCCAAAGCTTTGTCATGGATGGGGAGTCCGAAACAGAGGCACTGCTAAACATTTACATAACCCCTTAATGAAACTCAACACACTAAATATCTGTAACCCAGCTTGAACAGACAGTATAACGGACTCAGATAAGAAAATACTAGAAACACATGACTCCACTGAAACAATGCTACGTATTTTATTATTTCTTTTACTTTCCAAATGTCATTGGTAAAAAAACAGCATATTCCGTTGCAGTTTAATTAAAACATCAGGAAAAAAAAATATAGAAAAGCAACTGTAGATGATTTACAAAATATATACATTAAACTTATACATATACATACACACACAGATATATATATATATATATATATATATATATACACACACAGCATTACACTCATACATCCAGTTTTGCATACAGTGGGGTCCTAAAGTCTGAGTCCACTACCAAGAACTCCACAATAAATGATAAAAATGATAAAAATAACACAAATTTTCACCTTTTAAAGCTGCTCATTAAAATCTTTTTAGAGCCGTCAATCATAATGATGCAGTCTTGAAATGCAATAAATAAAAAAAAATATTAATATTGAAAAAAATAATAATATTGTTTTCTGTGTTATACTTTTATATGTGTAACTATATGTGCTGAGAAAATATTTTCCACTGGTCTTTTAAGTCGGTCTTTATTCAGGGTCAAACAGCAGTAGTAGTTTTCCTCAATTAAAACTTGAACTTAAGAGCTGCGGTAACAGCGCTATCTGTAAGGCGTATTGTACCTAACTGTTTCAAAGAAAACTCATTTTCCAGCACAACAATGGCTTTGTACATGAATCAAAGCTACACCAAACTGTTTGAAGTATCATGGAGTGCTGATATTGACATGGCTTTTCGTCTGTAGTTACCTGACCTCGAACAAAATAAGCATGAGACAAACCGTAACATGACAAGCCGTCTCTGACATTCTCGCATGCTCTGAAGAAGTGCTCTGATAATGTGGATGTTTTACAAAAGAAAAAAAAAACTTGCTGCATTAATTTATAAAATAATTAGAAAACATGTTTATTTTGATAAGATTTGTGTTAAGTTTTGATAAATGAGAGTTTCTGGAACTGGACTCGGGCTTTTGGACCCCACTGTACATCTGTGTGTTCATGTATTTGTATATACCTGATGTATATATTGCACCATCCATCTACATGTAACCAAATCAAGAACAGACTGCATGCTCTCCTTACACAACAAAACTGTCCTCACTTAGCAGTCCTCAAGAACTGGCCATGCAAGAGAACCTAAAAGCCTTATTGTATTGTGATGTAAAAAAAACAAAACCCAATATGCAGGCAGGACAGTTGAGACTTTCCAGGACGTGCTAACATGGCCAGCTACTGATGAACTGTTTGACTGAAGTGAAGGAAAAAAACGTAGGGAGAAACACGCAACACAAGAACACAGCATAAGAACAGAAATATTGTACTTGCATTGAGGTCAAGACATCAGTACTTCTATATAAAAGCACAGAGAAATGATGGGACTGATCAAAGGAAGTGCACTGACCGATGCTATGCTAATGGCAATCATAGCAACAACATGTGGATGCGTGGACAGCTAAGGGTGTACCGTAACTTGAAATTTGCACTCGGAAAAAAGGGGCCTGATCGTAAGCTTCAAAGTATTTACAGGAGCTGAAGCCTCAGATGTTGGACAGTGAATGTTTGGTTAGTCACTGATCAGAATAGAAGTTGGCATTGATATTCTTATGTACAATGAAAGCCTCTTGTGTACAATGTAAGCCGGGCGTGTGCTGAGCTAATTTCCAAGTTTACTCATGACATCTAACTAGGGTGAGTGCAATTTTCCAAAAAAAAAAAAAAAAAAAAAAAAAAATTGAGATTCCTGCTGAGAGCGTCTCATTGTTTCCGCTCGTCGTCCTTAAAGCAGCCGTTTGTATTCCCATGCAGTAGGACACAGGGAGCAGAAAAACACTAAGCACTTCATGACAGAGGACTTAAGACTCTAAATGAATGTAATCGCCACTACAAGCACTGTTACAACGGCGGGTCATATTAGCCTGAATGCCAATTAGCAGCACTTCAGCTACTCAAGCTGTCGTGGCAGATTCAACAAACCGTAGTCTAAAGGAGACAAATCAACTATGTCCAAACCGCAATTGCACTGGTCAAAGAACTCAAAAATGAGTTCACATATCGAGCAGACTTGTGGAAAAATGATGGCAGAATATGCCAAACCATTGACAAATGAAAAACTGAAAGTACAATTTGAAATCAATCCACAGTTAGAAACGTATGAAGAAGGCTGACAAACACGGTAGCTGCTTTTACGAACTAACATAACCCAGATTTGTAGCAGAGTTTGCCACAGTGACTTCAAACTGATTCCTTTCTCATGTAGTGTTTATATTTTTCTGTACACCCTGTGGATCTCTCCATCCATAGCTCTCTGTGACCCGCTCATCCTTCAGGCTTTGCCCTTGCCATCTTCCTCTCTCATTCATCCTGTCCTTTTCCATCGCTCTTCCTCTGCAGCCTTTAACCATGTTCCATCACAAGATACAGTTCTGGCTGCTGGCTACACATTGTTTGATTGTCCTTTTTTTCCCCCCCTTTCGCATCCACTCCTTCAATTTGCCCTTGTCTTGTGCCCCCCCCCCACCCACCCCCACACGCACACACATATTTATATTACACACTTACTGCACCCTCCACTATCCTATGCCTCCTCTTGTTTGTACTCCACCACTCCCCCGTTCCTACTGTTACTGTAACCCACGGGGACACTCGCCCCATTGTTCCCAATTCCCTCCCCTGCCTCGAAACTTTTCTCCTCCAGAGGCTTGCCGATCCAAGCGCCGTAACCGTGGACGCCGAGAGCTCGGAAAAAGTGCTGCTTTGCTAGCTGGAAGGACATGGCGGACATCTTGGCCTGGGAGTAGGAAGGCAGGGCGAGGAGGTCTGTGCGGCCGCACCGCTGGCACAGAGAGCGGAACAGGCCGAACAGGTTGGACTTGGACACTCTGGACACGCTCATTTTGTTCCTGAAGGCAAGACATTAGAGAGCTCTTCAGCTGAGTGTTCATTAAAAAAAAATGAGACAGTCATGGAAAACATAAATTGTTTGGCAAGCTGGCATGACACGTTTTTGTCTCCGATCCTGCAGTGTTTCCTGTTTAGCTTACTTAAGTGCCTGCTGCTCACTGATTTTGGTGACTTAATTAAAATTTAATTAAGCTTGTGGTGATTTGACAGTTTTCACTGAATACAACAGAGCACTTATTATCCAAAATTAAAAACATCCTGCCAAGATGTGAATTGTTTATTCATAGTTTGCCACAACTCTTATTTCCTGTCACAGGAAGTGCTGTTATCAGCAGTTTTGCATGATCTGGGACGCACGGTACGGACACAAATTGAGTTATAACAACTGTTTGTGATATCTTCAAATAAGTGCTTTTGGAAACAGCAACGTTGCTACAAAATGAAATGAAGTCACGATGATCAATAACTCGTGCAGACGAAAAAACAAAAATCACATTTCTGGAAAGTGTTTTATTTAAACTAAAAAATCTCTGCTCAGCAAATAATTCAATCTGTGTTCAGTTAATCCAATTATTGTTAGCCAGTAGAGAAAGGAGACACTGAACAGCAGCACTACACTCTTTAAATTATAAGTTGCTGAGTGGATGACAAGCTAGACAACCAATCCAAAGCTATTAATAAACAATGTGAGTTTCCATCAAGAGCAACAGGATATGGTTAGTAACGTACCCATCCAGTTTTCCTTTGGTCCCGTCCAGCACCTCCACACTGTGCTGATCTGGAAAGCTCCAGTTTACACTGGACTCCTTGGTCTTGCCCGTGTGACGCGTGGAGTCGTATACGCTCACCCGGCCCACCTACAGTCCGGCCAGGTGGTGTGGGAGGAGGGAAAGGGGAGAGAACATATTTTGTTCAATCGGTGCTAATTTAGCCCTTCGGCGTGAGTCAGCATTTCCAAACAGAGCGTGTAAAATTAGTTGTGTAATGCATGTGTCAGTGTGACGGCTGCGTCACACTGTGTGTCAATTAGAGGCTGTAGATTCAACCAATGTCACTGATGTGTGAATGAAAGCCATGAAAGTGTTCAAAAATGAGCTAAAACGAGGAACAGGCTGAATTGTGCTCAGCTGCCAGCTACTGTAATTCAAGGCATTTTGCCTGGTGGTGTGACAGTGACCTAGCTGCTTTTTGCTAATTGATGGATGATGCAAATTTAAAGAAGATGAAACAACAGTTTGCACGCACAGACAGGAGTGTTGGCACCTAAATTGACTAATTAAATAAGAATGGCCTCAATACTCCTGATTAATGTCCATGTGTGACACTGCCAAACACTCACCTCTGGGTGGTTTAGCTTGAAAGGAGAAGGGAGACTTTGGGAGAAAGCATCGCCATCTCTGGCCAGCCGACAGCAAACCGCGCGTGTCAGGTGCCCGTGGCTGTACAGATAGCCTGACATATCAGAACAGCAAAGACAGGTTGTAGGACAGACATTTGAGACAAGAAGCAATAAGTATATAAAGTGGGAATTCATCCAATTTCACTGTGGCCTCTCTCATGAATATCTGTCACATTATCTCTTCTTCAATCCAGGGAAAACTATGTAACAGCATGTTTTACCAAGCGTGATGGACTTCAGGTAGATGGGATGCAGGAAATGGGTGAGCAGTGCTCCCTGCAGACCCAACACGTTCCAGCGCAGGATCTTATCACTGCAACTCATGGTTCGCAGCCTCTCACCATGCTGGATGCCGTCCCAGGTGGGTACAATAGCACTCGACTCCACCGGGATTGTGCCCTCTCCTGACACAAGCAACAGTATGCACGGACAAAATGTCACGAGGAGTGGAATCATTTGTTTCCGTGCCCTGCACTGATACACATTTGTGGAGTCAGATGTTTGCGCGTGCGTCAGACTCACCGTTCTCCACTTTGGTGCGGAGCTTGCCCTGTTTAGCATTTTCAAACAGGGGCTGATGGCCCTGGCCTTCATCCCCTGCCTCGCTGCATGACTTGTCAAAGAGGGCGCCGTCCCCACAAGGCGCCGTACTATAGGATAAGAGAGAAAGAAGAGACATGAGGTATTGATATGACACCCACTTCATTGATCAATGAAACATTGATGTTTCTAGGTGACAGGGATGAAAGAGGAGAGCATGTTTGGAGGTGAATGAGGAGAAAGAAAACATCTGATACCCCCACCTGATGTAGAGGTGAAAGGTGATGTCAGGTTTGATTTGCAGTTTGTTTTTCTCTGCTGGCTCAAATATACTGTCGTCTGTGCCATCATAGTACTTAAGCAGCTCGCTGTACAGAAACCTGAGAGGAAAGGAGATGGCAAGTTAGACTTATAAATAATGTCCTGCAGACTGGGTCTGGGAGAAGAGCAGGATATTTTCAGAACTGGGAGAGAATCATTGATGAAGAGCAAGATCTATTTCTACCGAACAAATCCCCTTCTGGAGATGATTTCAGCGTGGCAATCATTAACAGTGTCGCCTTTAAGGCTCAGCTCCTCCCCTTTAACGCAGCGATTTCCTGACGGAAGAAAAAGGAGAGACCCATTCAATGTCAAACACCACAACAATGCATCGCCTCTCGGTTCTGCAGTGACCTAGTTCTGTTGAAACTTTCTGACAGTGCATGCCTCTGTGCACAGAAATCCATAAAGTGTCTCTCTTATCATGGGAAAATGCAGTGACAATATATTTCTAGGCTGCAACACAATTCCTTACACTCCACATTATTACTACCACTCTTTGCTTTGAAGGTTATATGCCAAAGTGATATACCAGTTCCCAGGCTGACAACAGTCCCCAGGCCCTCCCCCCTCCTCATGACGATGGTGGCCAGAATCTTGCGTCCCAGAAGACTGTGCTGGATACGTGTGGTCAGGGCGTTGAACCGCTGGTGACTCAACATTGCTATCTGGTCATGCAAAGTGCTGCCACTCACTGGAAGCTAGAGAGAGGGATACAGGACAAGACAGGAGAGGCAAAAATAGACAGGAGATGAGGATTATTTAATATTCTGTGATATGTGACATTTGTTTGACTGTGGAATCCAATGATAAGTCTTAAAAAACTACCGTAGCAAATTATTATGACTTTCTAAACATATTTAAGGCAGACTCCCTGAGTTTATGGTAGATTAAATAGATTTTCAGCTGTCTTTTAGAACAGAACTAATTCATCTACTGTGACGCACCAAATATGTAAATAGACTCAGTAGTTTACTTTAGATTGGTTATGTTTTAACTGAGGTTAGATTCAGGCTGTTATTTTATCAGCGAATCAGTTTTGTGAAGTGAGATAGTTTGTTGTACACGCGTGCTACAATTTAAAGTTCAATCTTTCAACACAGGTATAGAGGTAAAGCCAAACCTCATGCTATTTCTCTCATCCCGCTACGTGCCGCCTTATCCCATGTTAAGCCACACAAAGCTCTTTTCATGTTGATGCATATTCAGGTTTCATTATTGGAAATGTGAAAAACAGTGAAAAGCCAGTACCTCAGCTGGGATAAGCTCCCCAGTGCGGGCTGCCCTCTCAGCCTCTCCAATCAGAACCCGGAGAGCAGCATCTGCTGCTTCCTGTTTTCCCTGCTTCTTGTTGGACGCACACACTGGAGGGAACCAGCGTCCGCCCAGCTTGGCCTGGTAGGTGAACCTGAGCAGGCAAACAGATAGCAATCTGATGTGAATTTAAAAAGGGTCACCACTTGCTTGCCTCAGTAATGTTCTTTAAATTATTGAATTTTTCTTCTCAGCGTAGTTTTTTTTTCTTGGCACGTTTCAATCTGCACAGTCAGATTTTGTTATCCAGTAAATCGTGTGTGTTTTTGTGCAGTTCACACTTACTTGGGCTCATGTTGCGGCCCAGACTGACCCACGAGTCGGATCTCAGCAGCAAAGCCCCGGGCTCTGGCGTACTCCAGAAGACCAGACACCGCGTTGTTGTTCAGGTGGTTGATGAGGTCCCCAACGCCTGCCTCGTGTGCTGCTCGCAACTCATCTGCTGTGAGAGGGGGCAAAGAGGGACATGTAGTCCCAGATCCGCTGCCATCACTGTCTCTGGAAGAGCCCAGGGGCAACTGAGGCTGGGGAAGGAAACAGGAGTAGAGAAAAAGAGAGATGTGAACCATATTGAGCAAACGGAGCAGGACAGGGTGACACAGGTGACAAAATAATTTCCTTCAGCGTGACTGATGTGTTTTTCTAAAGTCACTCTATTCATTTTGGGGGGGGGGTATGTAACCCCCCCGTCGGTCCTCCCAAATGAACAACCTGAATTATTCTCTGCTTCTAACTCCTCACCTTGTTGAGCTGCAGTCGTCCGCCAGCCATTAATTCTTTGACGGCCTCCTCTGCGGCCAGCTGGCGGGCTGCCTTCTTGCTTGGAGCCGAGGCCTCTGAAAACAAGCTCTCTCCGACCTTCACTCTGTACATGAACCTGAGCACGGGACACAGAAGGTGAAAACGGGTGGAGACTAACTGACACTGATAACTGATAACTGACGAGAGATTGTAATCGAGATCACAGATGTACCAGTGGAGCCTAGTGATCAAGACAGATGCGGGCAGCATTTGTAGTTTAGATCAGAAGAAAACACACAAGTTTGTATTGTATCCCACACCCAGCTGCCTAAAGGAATGGATTAAAAGGGAGGTAAAGACTGAATGAACAGAGATGGCATTGTGGCTGTCAGCTGACTACAGTACTGAGAACGGATTGAACAGAAATAGCTGATCAACTGCTTCCCTCAGAAGGAAATGTATGATCACAAAGAGACTATCAGTGTGGGGGAGGACAACGCGCCAAAGGACAGACTAAGAGAGAGGTGAAGTCGCCGGTACCTTGGATCATGTGGTGGACCTGCCTGGCCAGTGATAATGAACTCGATGGGGTTCCCGCTGCGCTGGCTGTACTCCATCAGGACAGACACCGGATTCTTCCCACCAGGCAGAGAGCGTGATAGTGGCTGACGAGGTCCCTCTGCCATCCCTATACCTTCCACACTACCAGTCCCACAACTTCCCTTGCTTTCAGTTGACCCCTGATAGATAGTAAAGGACAAATGTTTCATTTTAGGCTTTTTTAATAATAATAAAATAAAAAAGCTACTGATTTATTTTTTATTTTTTTTACCAGGTTTGTAAAATAATCAAACACAATGAAGTTGGCCTCCAAAACCTCTTAAACTTTACTGACAGATAGACTTTGTGTGTGTACGTGTGGAGTTCCTCACACATTCAAACTCAAGCTTACACTGGTGTCTTGGAGTACATCCATCTCTTGATCCGTACTGGCAGTATTCGCCTCGTCCCCTGTGCTCGCCCCACCCTTCATCTCTCCCATGAGAATGCGCAGGGTGGCCGCAGCGGCGTCTTTTTTTGCGACCTTCTTACTGGAAGCTTCTGCGACAGGAAACAGCTTCCCGTTGAGCATCACTTGCATACGGAACCTTGCGGGAGGGAGACACACAAAAAAAACAAAACACGTACAGATGAGACACAGTGATGGGTCGATATATTATTTGGTTGGATAACAAGCATAAGTAATTTTCATTCTTAATTGGCAGCATCATGTGTCTTCATTATGGCAGATTTATTTGTGCAGACTTTGAATTGATAGTCACCAGGTGCTTTACAGAAGGTAACAAAACGTGAATGGAAAAAAATATGCACGTCACGTAATGAAACAACAGAAAGCAAACACCCCAAGTATACAAGTGCTTGTGCATTGAATATACTTGAATATAAGTCATATTTATGCACTACTGAGAAAACTTTTTCTTTTCTGATACCTCAACTATCTTTTCCAATAACTATAACCTACATGGAAGTATTTTTTTCCATGTAAACTGAGATCACTTAATGACTGTAACTGATACAATAACATTGACAAAAACACTATACTCAATACCTGATCCACTTACCTAAAGTCAGTATTGACTCTGGTGTTCAGTTTCACCATTACAGCCCGAATACCAAATAATCAAAGACTCACTTAGGGCGCTTTCACACCAGGATAGTCTGTGGGACTTGGTTCAATTAGGCCGAAAAATTTCACACCTTCATTTGTTTTGGTTCACTTTAGAAAGCAGACCAAACCGCCTGGACAACACGCAGTTACAACAGCTCCTGACCAGGAGGAAAAAAAAAAAACTGGCTCACTTCCTCTATTTGCTAGATAGTCCATTTGCATTTCCCACTGTAAGCGAACCACACTAGGGTTCATTAAGCAAGCAAACCGAGACTCACTGGACCAGAGTTCGCTTGTTTGGTCCGCACCAGAGTTCGGATGAGCTTTCACACCTGCTCAAACGAAGCACGCTACCTGAGGAAACAACCTCTGGTCCAAACAGCTCTGGTGTGAAAGCGGCATCATTCTACCTCTTGTATCAAGTAAAACACTAACAAAAAGAGACTAACCTTGGGTCATGAGAGGGTCCTGACTGGTCGAGGAGCAGGAATTCACAATTCTGGCCCAGATACTGGGCATATTCCATAAGGCCGCTGACGGGGTTCTTCATCCTCACCTCCTGTAGTTTGGCCCATAGGTTCTGGGGAGGTGGAGCGGCCAACGACACAGCTACTGTTCCCACGGCGTTGGCCTTCTCTGCTGCCAGTTTCCCAGCATCTGTCTCTCTGCGAATGGCGTTGAGGAATTCTGGGATGTCGTCAGTGGCCCATTGTCCTTCATTGGTCTCTTCGTCTTTAATTGAGGTAGAGGAGGGAGGCTGAAGAGAGGTCTGGGACTGAAAAGGTAAAAAAAAGGGTTAATAAAAACAGGGTAGGAATACAAAGCTGGCAACTTTAGCTGAACACATTTTGTAAAAAGACGCTGCACACGTTCCAAAGAAATCTGTCTTTTTTCTCTTTAAGCAATAGTTAAACAATTCTCATGTGACCACTCACATGTCTGTTTAGTATATAAGGCTGCAGGCTGAAAACAGCAATGAAGTGTTCTGTTTTTTGTTCGCAGCCACAAAAGTCTAACTATCTCAGTTATATATTCAGTATAATCATTCTAGTTATGTTTTCAAACAGAATTCAGACATGTAATTGAAAAAAATCAAAAGCAACATTTTATCTACCGCTTCACTATGACTTTGCTCTGGCATCCAACCCTCTGGAAGTGGCTGTGGCTCGAGGCCTGGTATTGGTGGTAGTGGCGGTGATGGCAGAAAGACAGATCCTCCTCCTTTCTCATCTCTGCTGGGTCCTACCTCCATCTGAACCCCCTCGGCTGGGGTGCTCTGTGCGGCTTTAATGCTCCTCTCCATCCTCTCTCTGCGCCGGGTGGAGAGCTCCCAGGTGGGAGGGTTGACTTCTCCATTTTTAATGATTTCACCTTGCTTCTCCAGGGCATAGAGGGTGGGATTGACCTGCTTGGTAGTCCTAAGACCCAGATTTTTTGCTATGACGAGCGCAGTTGCCTCCTGTGAATGCAGGAGGTACCGCAGAACTAGCTCCTTCTGATCTGCCATTGTGGGAAGCTTAAGTTCCTGATCAGGGGAGCTGGTAGTGCCGGGATGTTGCTGCTCCTGGTGCTGACCTTTTCCTGGTGACTGGGATTCTTCAGAGTCAGATGACTCTAAAGAGGAGCAGTTAGAAGAGCTGGATTCTGTGTCAGAGTCCTCTTCTATGATTTGTCCCAAGTTTTCTGTTGTTTCTGTTTTTAGCTCAACCTTGGCTTCAGGAGGGCGTTCGGCGCTGACACACAGATAGGAAGGTGGACTTTGTGCTTCAGAATTTCGATCTTCCTCTCTGTATAGAGTCCACTCAGGAGGGTGGAGTCCTTGCTTGGAGGCTTTCTGTGAGCGCTCCAAAGAATACAGAGCCTTGTTGACTATCTTTTTGGGCAGACGCAGCTTTTTAGCTAACAATTTTGCAGAGATAGCCTCATTGGGCTTCAAAACAGCCAAAGCCCTGTAAATATGATCCTGGACGTCAGGAGTAAGAGTGATATTAAAGCTCGAATTTGCCGAGCTACTGGATGCAGAATGTCTGTCAAACCGTTCTCCTACCCTGTTGGGCCGGTCTCGATAAAGGGACAAACTCTGAAAATTCTCAGACAGAGAGTCTGTTTCGACGCAACATTGTCTGCTGGGGTATTGGTTGTGACTTTTACCTTGTAACTGGTGTCGAGGACCTCCTGGGGTCCCCCTTACACTGGGTGAGTATCCAAAACTGTGGTCCTGATTGTACCCCCCTCTACCCCTGGGGCTACTGTTGGGGTTTGGATATCTACTATAGCCTGACTGAGGCTGGTATGAAGAACTAGGCAGACTTCCAGGTCCCACTCCTCCTCCTCCTCCCCCTCCACCTCTATGTGGATTTGCTCTGAAGTGTGGCGCCTGAAAGCTCTGTCCTCTCAGGAACTCAATCTGTTGGTACCGAAAAGAATTGGGAGCAGGAATGGGACCGTGGTTCTGATGTGAGCTGTTATGGACCACTTTACTGTAGTTTGGAATGGGTGGAGCTGAGGGAATTAGAGGTGCTGGGGACTGTATGGGCACTACGGGGTGGCCAGGGCTGTGGTAGTAATTTGAATACGGGGCCTGCTGTGGGCCAGGTCTGGGGAAGTGTGGGGACGGACCAGATCTGTGGTAATTCTCGTTGGACTGGAGGTCCGGTGGTGGATGCCTGTGATAGTGTTCTCTAGAAGGCCCTCCTCTACCTCTGCTCATAGCGCAGGGGTTGAGTGTGAAGGGGGCCGTTGCAGCTGGCTGTGCAGCTTCTGTATGAGCGTATGTCCTCTAGCACAAACAGCAGGGCCTGATGTAAAGTCAGGTCAGGCTGAATCCACACTGAGAGCACCTGAAATACAGACAAAAGATGATGTCAGGAGAATATTAATAAATAGTAATAAATAACAGACTTGGATGAAGGGAAGAAAAACGAGCGGCAGACGTGAAGGAAAGTGAAACTGCTGTTCCAGCCAATAACACAAATTCAGGCACTGCTGGCAAGCCTCCAAACTGCTCAAGTGTCCTTGGATAAGTCAGTGAATCTATACTACATCCAAGGACACTGCTTTTAATGTGATCCTAAAATCTTACCTTGCCTGAAATACTGAATAAAATACACAGTGGCAATGACATATCTGGGCATCATGGACAAAAAAAAAAAAGAAAGGCAATGTGCAGGATGTGCTCTAACACAGGCCAACACTGTCAACGTTGCAGTGCGTATATCTCCAGATCATACCAGAGCCAGTTTACAAGGATACTGCAGGGTGACATACTGTTTCTCCCAGTCAGACTGAAACTTAATCCCAGGGTAAAAGGATGGTGATTAATAATTCAGACCTTCTTGTGACTATTCTGTTTTATTTCTGGCCTTACAAATTATTGCTGGATCTGGATCCATAGCGGAGAGGAAAAGTGAGACAGTGATGCAGACAAAACGTTCCAAGGACACAAGAACGTAAAGCACTGCCTGTCAGTGACAAGCTGCGGAGGGGAAAACCATGCAGTTGTCCGCTGACAGTTCTGACTGTAATGATAAGGTTTTGCAGAGGTAGGTTCAAACCTTCCTCCAAAAAAAAAAAAAAAACACACACACACATTCAAACTGATTGTGTGTAGAAATGTACCTCGTACACTGCAGAGCCCAGAATTCCAATATCCTCCTATGGTACAACAAACATCGATTCAGCCTCAAGTGTCATATCTGACAACAGTCAATAATGTCTATAACAGTGAGACTGACAACAAGGGGACACCTGATACTGAGTCAGGTTTCATCCCCTCTGGCCCAGTCAGCATCACTGGTCTGTCACACAAAGCTGAGCAGGCCTGCTCGCCGCCACATTAACAGAGAACACCATAGAGCTGGTTCATCATGGTAATAGGGGCCGACAGGGTCGGCAGCCGAGGGCCCCAACGTGGCTGGGGCCGACTCATCTTGACCCTGATACAAGGCAACAGTTGACAGCCAAAATAACAACTCTGTGTTTTCTTTTTTCTGAATCCACTCGTCATTACGCCCATCTCTGCAAGATGACCCATCTGACAACTGATGAATCAACTCTCTGGCACACTTAATGCTGTCATGTCAAGACACATCCAAACACGACCACCAAATTGACCCCTCTTCCTCCATCACAGACCAGCCTTTAAAAGACTACCAAAGTGACCCCTCTTCCTCCATCACAGACCAGCCTTTACAAGACCACCAAAGTCAACTTGCAGAAGCAGTGCAGAAAATGACAACCTGGTACATGCTCCACACATAATCACACCATGTGCTCACAGAGATTTGTGGCTCTCACCTGAACAGCTGAAACAAAAGTGGTTTTTACGATTTTTAAACGCTGCTGCTGCTCCTGCAGCTTTCCAATGATCAGATGACTTTAAGCGAGACTGTGACACGAGTGTTGGAGTAAACAGGTAAAGTAAGCACCGACTATAGATGAGCAAGCACTAAACCGGCTGTTTGTTTAACTCTGAGTGAAGGCACAAAAGACTTCCAGCGCGCTCTCTTCCGCTTCGGTCGAGGTGAGTCCCGCAGTGAAAAACGCCTGATTTGTCGCTCGCTAATGAAGACGGACAAAACCACGAGTTGCTTAACGATGGGGAAAATCCACAAACGTGGTTCTTGTAAAGAAAATGAAACACGCGGCAGGCGCTTAAGTTTCGATTTCATTTCTCGCTAAAAAACAAAGTTAGGTTTCTATTGTCGGTCACGTGCCCGGCGGAGGCCAATAGACTTGATTTCACAGACATCAACAGGATGAACAGACTGTCAGTAAAGTATTAAAAAGTAATACCGTGATAGCTCTTCTGCGGCCGTCTTTTAATTCCCATGCTTTTTGTTTTCTTGCTTAAGAGAGTCTCTCTGCGGTCCAGCTCAGACGATCAATGTGCCGGTGTTACTG
This sequence comes from Protonibea diacanthus, assembly GCA_028641955.1. Taxonomy (NCBI): domain Eukaryota; kingdom Metazoa; phylum Chordata; class Actinopteri; family Sciaenidae; genus Protonibea; species Protonibea diacanthus. The sequence goes on along the minus strand of CM053983.1, from coordinate 15,962,350 downwards.
TGGAGCTACAAGGACATCCTCTCCTGAACGCATGCTGTATACAGTACACAGTGGCAGAGGAGACATCACATGCTCAGATCAGATTCTCACATTAAAAATAAAACGGGACATGGGAGAATGATAGTAATGTAATACATTTTGGGAGATACAAATATCACAGCAAAACGCCCGAGATCCTGTGACAGGATTGTGAAAGGGTGGAAAAGAAGATGACACACGAGTACTATCAGGTGAAGGTCACTATAAACACATGAGTAGCGCGGACACATGTTGTGCCTGAGAGGGATGGTATCACCTGTTTTCACAGGGATGAAGCAACAACGCTGTCGTTCACTTATTCAAGCGCAGGTGTGACACAGAAAAATGAAAACCTTCATTTGCATTTACGTTTCAGCAACTATACACAGGCTGAGTGGAGTTACCGGCATATTTAACTGTGTTCAATTAAAATGTGTAACCCAAATTTGTCTCATTCCATTTGGTTGAATTTGTTTACAGTTGCCAACAAGTGCAAATGTACCAGAATACAAACAAAAGCTGGTTAGCTAGTTATAAAACACATACTTTCACATTTATCGCGTATTGTTGTTCATTTTAATCCGGACGACACAAACTCATGTTATGACAACACTCAGATTTTAGTGTGGGTAGACAGACACCCTTCCTACTGTTTAAATCAAAGTATCATTGAGGTGTAAGCGAGTGGAAAGAGATGGGTGTATCTCAGAAAGGACAGGGCTGTGTTAGGAAAGGGAAAGTGATGATAACTCCTCTCTGTCCTCCTCCTCGACGCAGACTTTGAAGAAACACAACAAACCAAACCGACGGTTAGTCAACGGTTAATTCTTAACGGCTACAGGTTGGGACACGTTTCTCGCATATTTTAAACGACAGAGGCAGCCGTGCTGAGATGTTTAACTTTCTGAGTGAAGCCATAATCAAAAGGACGTAAAGTGTGAAGCTCACGGGAGCCAGCTGAACATCATCCCTCCTCCTCCTCCTCCTTCTCCTCCAGCTAACTGTAGCTAGCCTGCTAGCTCACCCCTGGCATCACTACACCGCACTGGCACTGCACCATTTCACACTACAGCCCGCAGCACAGCCGATTCCTGCTCTGCTAACGCAAAACACACAAGCTGCTCCCCTCCCCGCCGGAGCCACAAAGAAGCTGAAACGCCTTGGTTCGTTACCTTACCCCGCAGTGTTTCGCCTCAGCGGGGTCGTGTTTGCGGTGCAATATTTTAATGCGGTGAACAATCAGAGGACTGGTGCGCGAAGAAGTGACGCGGAACGTCCGCGACCGACACAAACAGCTACAAGTCGCAGGTGGGTGACGTAGACTCAGCGGGCAAGGTTCGAATACTTTTCGGACGCGTCCTTTTAGGGGTTTGAAATCTGGGCATGCTCAAAGTCCGACCCGGGTTAGGGTTAGGTTAGTTACCAATCACGGCCCATTTTTATAATACATTACTTATGGTCTGTTAGGATTGTCAGATACTGTGTGGCTGGATATGTTTGAACCTTTAAGGACATAAGTGTTGGTGCTGATGTACTGTAAAATATTTTTGTCTGAATGATTTTGTGAAAGAGAAGAGTAAGAGTGAAGTGTTTTAAACTTAAATGTTAACAGACTTTGCATGACTCATAATAAGCCATGTTTAAAATTAACACGATCTTAAGATTTGTATCAACTTCATGCAAGTTTTAACGTATTACATACAATTTATTCTTTGTTATCTGACTTCAGATTTGAAAGAAAGGAAGAAATGTGTTTTTAGATTTGTTCACACCTGGTTGGCTTAGATTTGGTGACATTGCTATTAAAAAAAAAAGATAATTGTGACAATAAAAATAAAATTGTTAAATGTTAGTAATGCCCCCTGGACATCTTCATATTGTCAAATCTGTAAATCTGCTTTACAGAGGGACTCAGATTATGTATTCTGTATTATGTATTATGTATTCAGATTTCAGCTTTCACTGTGTTACGGCAATGTAGATAAAGTCCCAGATAAAGGTGATATTTTTTAAAATCTTGTGGACACAATATAAAATTAACTAAAACTAAACTAAAATTAAGATGTTGAAATTCACACTTCTTGTTTGTTTTTCATTATACAAAAACGCACAATCTTAAAATAAATAATAACTTTACAATAATTGCCTGTACCATTAAGCAAAAAGTTTGAATTGATAGAGTTCAAGAATTTCAAAGAATAGAGTAAAAAAAGAAAGTTCAGTTTGAGGGTTAAAGATTTTGTTTTTTACATTACAGCTGTCAAGAAGTACAGTACGTGCAATAATTTAAAGTGTAAGTGTCTGGACTTTTGTTTTCTCTGTTTCCCTTTGTCAATCTGCCAGATTGTGGTACCTCAGGTTGTATTTATTTGATTCTGGGTGTCGGCATTTTATTTAAAGCTGTTTTTCCATGTGATTACCTTTACCACCAGAAAAACAAGTAACAGCGTTTTAGAAAACTTGAGACTGATGGCAAGACAAGTTTTGCACTTTTCTAACAAATCCAGTGGGTGTCAGCATTACTCTAGAAATGTACCCATGTCAGATTTGACTAAACAGCAGTGCAGCTTTCGACTATTGCTGGCTGATGTCAATTAGATAGTGACAGGCTGTAATGTGATCTTTTGATATGTTTGGACAGATTTAAAAATGTTCAATGTTGATATTGTTCCTTGTAGGTCACTGGTGTGCTTACACGCAACATTGCTCTTTTGAACCCTCTTATTTCATTCCCCACCTCTGAGTTAAAGACACCTGTTCTACTTCTACTATATAATCCCATGAACTGGATCAATGGACTGTCTCAAAAATGCTCTTGAGATCCAGATCACCAACCTAGAGAAGATAATATAGCTACCAAGTGCACAGTACAATAACAGAGGATGACTGACGTGATGACGGCTTAAGTGCATATTAGAAAGTCTGCAGGAAAAGATGAGCAGAGAAGCATGAAGGATGAGTTTGAGCTGTAGGTCAGGGTATGCCCAGCTCTCAGTATCCTAGTGACTCTGACACACAGCATCTCCCTCCACACAGGAGTATTCGTTTCACTGCATCTCTCACCCACTCTGACTCTCCTGCTCTCTCTCCCTCTCTCCCTTTCTCCTCCTTTCCCGTCTCTGCCACTGCCGGTACCTCACTCTCTCCACTTGTTTTTTTTTTTTTTTTACAACCTTTCCCCATCTCCAGATTCTTGATCTCTACCTCACTCTCCTTTTTTTTTTTTTTTGAATCGGCACCCTCATCTTCTCTCCTTATTTGTCTTCCTTCCACTCTTTCTCTGTGAACACAGAGGAATGCAGTATGTGTCAGGCTGTGGCTTTTTGGCTGTTGATACTTTCGACTCTGCTCCGGGGTGAGTGGCTTTCATTGGTGCGTTGAATGAGACAGTGTTGGAACAAGTGTGTGTGTGTGTGTGTTTTTTTCTGTATATGTGCTGTATATATTGTACTGTGCTCTTGCATGCCTGTGCCACCGAGCACTGTGTTCCTAATAACTGTGCACACAGCAGCTCACTTAGACTCTGGGGAGAGTCTGTTGGTCTGCAGCCAGAGAGGGAAAAAATCGTTTATTTTTATATAGTATGAAATGTGATAATCCTTTCTACAGATTACAGTGTTGAGCTGTGCAGATAGATAGATAGATAGATAGATAGATAGATAGATAGATAGATAGATAGATAGATAGATAGATAGATTGATTGGTGGATCGACAGTCAGACAACAGGAAGACAAGGCTGCTATTGGATAGTTTATGCCTGGACATTATGGACACTCATTAATCTAAATTATAGGCATACCATCTGTGGACTCATATTGATATTAATTAAAGTCTAGTTAGTGAATATAGATTTAACACCATCCACTAAGTGGATTAATTTTAGACCATTTAGCACTCCAACCGTAGTATCTACACTGGTATGAGCAGGCTTTGTGTATTTATTTAAAGTGTATAGTTCTTTTTAAACTTATTCAGTGTGCATCTTATACCCACCAATGATAGCTCCCTCCACATCAAAGTGATTGCCTCGTGGAGAATGAATCAAGAGTGAATCGAAGCCCTCTGTAGAGTTATAGGGCGAAGAGAGACAGTTCCCTGCTCTCATCGTCGTGAGTGCTGTGTGTGTCTGTCTGGGGTGTTTCAGTGTTTAATGGCCTTACTATTTCCTGCATGGAATGAAACTGACACATTTTATGGCCGTGGAAAGACTTTGTCTGCTGGTGATCAATCAGTGATGCAATTGATTAGGAGGAACAGGTTTCTCTCTGTCCACTCTCCCCTCTCTTTAGTTCCTGCCCCCTTCCTTGTTTTTCTCTCACACATTTTAATTCTCCTCTCGTCCTCTCGCCATCCACTCTTATATAGATCTCTGTGCTCCCTCTAAGAGCCGAAGTCCATCTTTAAAACATTAGTACCTTTACCTCTAAAAGCCCACCCTGTTTTTTTTTTATTTATTTTTTTTACCTCCACTGAAGCATGTCTACTCTCCCTCTGTTTGGATGTTTCTTCTTCTCTTTCATTCACATGGCCTACAATTTCTACACCATTTAAAAAAAAAAATTGAACTGTCTTCTATCATTGTAATCACACCGTTTTTATGCCGGTGCTTTGTCTGCAGTGCTTTCTCCTTGTCTTCCCTGATACAGCTATCTCTTTGTAGCTGGCACTTTTTCTCTTGCTCGTCTTTTGTGATTTCTCTCCCCTCTGTTAAACTCCCTCCCCTCCCTCCCTCCCCCTTTCAGTGTCAGTGCAGGGTCCGCACCAGCGGTTCCTGCTCAGGGAGCTGTTGCGGGACTACAACCCCATGGAGAGACCAGTGGCCAACGACTCTCAGGCTCTCACTGTTCAGTTCTCCTTCACTCTAATGCAGGTCATGGATGTGGTACGCACGACAGAAACGCATCTGAAACAGAATCATACATAACATTAAAGGATAGGTTGGTAACAAAATACTCTTGTGCCCATATGTACGTTCAGAGAGCTGCAGAATGGAGCCGTTTACACTGATACACTCCAGACACTCCATGTCAGGCATGTTTTCTTGTGTTCACAAAACCAAGTCTTAAAATAATAACACAGCTCTGTGACGCAGTCTGATAACTGATAACTGATGCAGCCCCTGAACGAGTCAGTCAACTTAACACGCAAGCAATAAAAGTCCAAAGTTAATGTGTGGCCCCCCCTAGCAGTTGTGGCCCTAAGTAACCGCATAGTCCGCATATGCCAGCGGCCGGCCCTGCGTACATTTAAAGAGTTCTTGGATGCTGTAGTTGTTCCTGCTTTTCATGCTGGCTGTGAAAAGATCCCCTCCTAATGTAAATATACATTCTCATTATACAAGGCTTCATTAGTCTGAATTAGTCAAATCAGATGGATAACTCCCAAATGTTTTAAGAATAATAACCCAAGGAGGGAATTTTGTAGAAAAGCCTGCAGGAGATACCGACCTACACAGATGTTTTAGACTGCTGAAATAATAATATTATCTTTAGCTGAACTTAGGAATGTATTTTTACACAAAATATGGACTGTGGATGAATTGGAATGACTTTAGATTGGATAAACTAAATACATACAAATTCCTTGTATATGTACACATAAAAGTAATTCAGATTCTGCCTTTATTGATCTCCAGGAGTGAAATTTGATGTTAATGCAGCACGAGGAACAAGTACTCATACATAGAAGAAGTGCAAAGAAGATGTATATAAAGCTAAAACAAGAACAGAAGTAAAAATAGAAATCATACAAGAGCAATTAAGGACAAAACTACAAGGCAAAAGTGAGTGGTGATTAGTAAGAGGTCTCTGTCACTTCAATACAAATAATCTTTATTGACATGAATATTAGAGTTAGCCAAACCGTAATTAGGATACATGTTACTGAATAATTACAGTTTACATAAGAGAGCAAAATAAATTAAACCCATTAGATCATCTATACACACACAAACACAATCTCTTCAAAGCCACTACAGAGAATGTATGATAATTACAGTGACCAATAAGACAGACAGATATTCAGACAGACAGATATTCCTTAAATATTAAATCACCTATTATCTTATATGCTTTGTGTTACACAAGGATGAAAAGAACCAGATCATCACCACAAACGCCTGGCTACAGATGGTGAGTAGAGTGAATATCAATAATATGATATTGATTTGTGGAGTGAAAATCTTTTGATATCCACCGACCCCTGCATGATCAGCTGCATGGTACAATCACAGATGCTGGATGGGTTTCAGTGTCATGATAATGGACACAGTGCTGAATCCTTCAGCCTGCTGGTGTAAAACATGTAAAGTACATTTTAAAATGGAAAGACAAACTGACAGCGTGTGTCTGGTCTATGTTTATTTGCACCTGTCATCACGTTTTTTCCTCATATGCAAAACTCGTATTGTGCTTGTGTCTCCCAGCAGTGGTACGATCACTACCTCCAGTGGAACCAGTCAGAGTATCCTGGAGTTAAGAACCTGCGTTTCACTGCTGACCAGGTCTGGACGCCTGACATACTGCTCTATAACAGGTGTGTGGCACACAAGGATACACACATATCGAGCACTGCTGCTGATGCTGCTGCTGCTGAGCTCTAAACAATCTTAAATTGTGTTACTGTTCTCCAGTGCTCATGATAAATTTGATGCCACCTTTAAGACCAATGTGCTCGTTAACTCCAGTGGCTTCTGTGAGTATCTGCCACCAGGTACGTTTTTTTTTTTTTTTTTTAAATAATTAGTGCCTTGTCCTCAATACCAAACTATATCTTCAGTCATTCTGCATACATACACTATTACTGCAGTAAATGAATGAATTACTGCAATCCAATATTTTCTTATTCGCTTATTTCCAGATGGCCGTGCCAAACAACATTTTTAATCAAGTTTTTTTCCCTTCATTGCATCTTTGGATGATTTTACTTGCCTTTGATATCGACTTCTCTTTCATTGTGTTAACATTTTCCTTCGCTGCTTTTCAAGGAATATTCATCAGCACATGTAACGTGGATGTGCGATGGTTTCCATTTGACATCCAGCGCTGTGAACTGAAGTTTGGCTCTTGGACATTTGATGGCTGGCTACTGGACCTCCAGATGAAGGAGGCAGACGTGTCAGGATACATGCCTAATGGAGAGTGGGACCTGCTGGGTAAGATAGGTTGTCAAGACCCTGCCTGGCAAACAGTGTTGCTTAGTAACGGTGCTTGCATTTCTACCATTCAGCTCTGACCTGTATAGACCTTAAAGATGGATTAGATTTATATATAGATGCATAATTACATTTAAGTGGGAGAAATAATTCAAGCATGCTTCATAAACTGAAATTAAAAATGTGCTTGCTTTGTTTTTTGTATCTTTATATATTTATAAAACATAATTTCTAGGTGACAGACGCCGTCCTTGATTTTCATATAGTCACAGATTTTCATAAAATCAAATCTGTCCTTCTACACTCTGTTTCATTTTTGTTCAATCACATCTTTTTTTATGATGCTGCTCTTTTTCCTGATGCACTTCTCATTTCACAGCACTAAACATTCCATTTCTTTCTCACGCTGATTAGATTTACATACCATATTCAACCGCATTCAGTGCTTGTAACAAAGTACACTTGGTTATTTTGAGTTCTTGACGCTCTTCGTGTGTTGTTTTCTTGCTTTCTCAGCCCTCACTGGTGCCTTCTGCATTTTAATGTTGTCTTTGTTGCATCCTCAGAGGTTCCTGGAGGCCGCCATGAAGTTTTCTATGACTGCTGTGCAGAGCCCTACCCAGATGTTACCTTCGTGGTGACTTTACGAAGGAGGACCTTGTTTTACGCTCTCAACCTCCTCATCCCCTGCGTACTCCTCTCCTCCATGACCCTGCTGGTCTTCCTGCTCCCTGCCAACTCGGGGGAGAAGATCAGCCTGGGTATGAAATAATAAGATGAGTGTGGAGATGAACAGAGGTCAGGGATGGGGTTACAAAAAATGGAAAACAGGAGGTACATCTTCTGTAAGATAAAATATATTTCATGCAGCGCATTCTTTACTCTTTCCGTGTGAAAGCATGGGCTTATTTTACTCTCCTCGTGTTTCTCCTACAATCTCTCTCTGCCATAATTACTGGAAAAACTTTCAGTCAGCTATGAAGAGCTTTGTATGGTGTCAGGAGGGCTGATAGAGAGGGAAGAAGAGACAGAGAAAAGACAGAAAAGGCAGGAGGAAAGATAAGCCTAAAAGACTACAATCGAATGAGGTTTCCTGAGAATGTCAGAAAGACAGATGATTATGGCAAGAAGTCAAGTGCAACATACCAAATACACTGTTCCACTGAGTGTACTCATGTACTTTCTTGTTTCCTCCTTTTTTGTTGCCACCCACTACTCTCCGGTGACTTGTGTCTGCCTCCAGGCATCACGGTGCTGCTTTCTCTGACTGTCTTCATGCTGATGGTTGCAGAGATTATGCCCGCCACTTCAGATTCTGTACCCCTTATAGGTCAGTTAGTTTTTTTTCTCTCTTTCTCACATGCGTGTATCTGTTAGTGGGTTATAGTGGGGAGCTGACATTGTTCATCACATACAGACTGTCAGTATCTCCTAAGTGAAATATGCTTTCCTCCTGTCCTGTCTGTCTCAGGTCAGTACTTTGCCAGCACCATGGTGATTGTTGGGATGTCAGTCGTAGCCACAGTCATCGTCCTTCAGTTCCATCATCACAACCCCAACAGTGGGCACATGCCACGTTGGGTGAGTTTTTAATAATCAATATTAATTTCGTTCATCCTATAACAGGGGTGTGCAATGACATGTGAAAAGCAATGTGGTCGTTTTCTGAGCTTTCTTCACCAGGGTGAATAAGTGTTCTCTGTGATACTCATCCTCATTATTAAAATCAACAATTCTCTCTGTAGTTTCGTTGACTTTGAGCAGTGGGTTGCTTTTTCTGCATCACACTGCAACAGGGCCGGCCCTCGGCTTTTCGTGGCCCTAGGCAAGATTTCATCTGTGGCCCCAAAACATTCTTAGTGCAGCTGATAAATTGCACACACCGCTAATAACTGAATGAATCTCTTTCGCTCTCTTTCACTTTCTTTGAGGGTTAACAAGTAGCTACAAACAGAAACATTGTGTGTAACAGTAAACACAAATTGTTCACAGACTGTGGATCCTGCAAGATCATTCTGCCCAGAAAACAATGAAACTAGTTGTTATTAAACTAGAAGGTTAGTCTAGAAACAGAAGAGAGGGAAAGAGTTGTTAGTTTAACTATTTTGTTTTTATTAGTCAGATCTCTCTTATTTAATATTTCGGAGGTGATGTGGTTACACATATCTGAATATTTACTGGAGACTACACAAGCACACAAGATATTAACCAGAGGTCCTGTCTGATCAATAAGAGTGAGGACAAATACTAAAGCATAATGATGATTTGCACACAGGAAAATGTACTATACATACATATATACAATATTTTCATGAGGGAGAGGCTTCCTTTTTTATTTGGCTTTAGATTTGTCACCCACACTTATGTTCTGATACAAGATTTCAGCATTGGGGAACAATCAGGCTACATTCGTGATTTCAGTGAGAATCATTATAAAGTTTCACAGCGTTCCTGTAACCATAGTAACGCACAGTGCTAAAGGTGTGGCTGCCAAATCCAAACTGTCTGGGGTCTGATTGCGAGGAAGTTTAATATCCAGTTGCAGAGTGTGGTACTCGTGCCCGGAGAAGCTGAATTCCATTGTTCAGTTTCATGGAGGAGATTGTGTTGAATGACTGAGCTGAAATCAAACAACATTCTGATGCAGGTGTTGTTTTTTCGAGATGTGTGAAGATTATTATTAGCATTCAATAAAAGGGATTTCGTTCATAATTCATTAAAATCAGTGTGAACTACATGATAAAAATGGGATATGAGAAGTGGTGTAAAAGAGGGCACAGCTGAGCGGGTCTTCTCTGACAGATGAGCCTTTGACTTTGATTTTGGATCAGGTTACAGTAACTACAGCTAGGTGTGTAAATTAACACAAAATAGACAGTTTGGAGAGGTTTTGTTGCCAGTCTAGGGATTTTCAATCAAGGCAAGTGAAAAGTGCATTGCAATAATGTGAAGTTATGATGAAATAAAGGCTTATATGAGATTTTCTTATAACCTCTTTAAAACCAATTAGAATTGAAATCTTTGCAGTGTTGATAAAAAGTTGATAAAGACAAGACTTAACAAGCTTAGTAACAGTGATCACAGCGTCAGCTGAGAAAAATGGTCGACCAAGATTTAAAGCTGGAGGTTTAATGTTGCAGGATAAGAATGCTGGATGTCATCAGCAGAATGTTGAAGGCGAATAAAGACTGTAAGGAAATGTTGTGTTGTTGTGTGTCAGGTGCACTTGGTTCTGCTGCAGTGGGTTCCTTGGTTCCTGCGGATGAAGCGTCCAGGAGAGGGAGCAGAGCCAACTCTTTCCAGCAGCCAGGCGGACTCTCAAAGCAAGACCCTGTCCTCTCCCACCACCACCACTACCACCACCACCATCCACACACCAGTGCCCTCCATCCTCCCCCAGAGCCTCAACTCCCTGCAGTCCAGCCTGGCTCAACTCAACCATCCTCTGTCACACCCGCTGCCCCATCGGCCAAACGCTCAGGCTGTTATCCATCCTAATCCCAGCCACAGAGATCCCAGCTCCAATCCACACCCACAACCAAATGGTCACCTGATTTACATGGGCTTCCAGACCTTCCAGACCACTGCAGAGCTGGAGCCAGTTCAGAGGAACAGAACCACAAGTTATAGGAAGAGTAACAGTGGTGTGGGAGAAGGAGAGGGACCAGCAGCAGCAGCAGGAGCAGGACCGGCTGGAGATACACCTATCCATCACCAACCCCCATCTTCCAAATTTGGGAGCACTTTACAGGAAACCCCTGTGTCCCCAGACCCTGACCCATCGACTGCGGGAGGTGGAGGAGGAAGATCATCTGCCATACATACCCACAGCGGTGTGATTCGATCTGTGGCAGTAGACAGCCAGCTGCAGGCTCTTCTGGTGGAGGTACAGTTTTTAGTTGAACGTGTTAGAGAGCAGGACCGGCAGCTCAGTTTAGCAGAGCAGTGGCAGTTTGCTGCAGCTGTCATCGACCGCCTGTTCCTGGTGGGATTCAGTGTTTTCAACATCATCTGTACTATAGCAATTCTCATGGCTGCACCCAACTTTGGGGAAGCGCTGTCAAAAGACTTCCTCTGACAGACCAAAAAACAGAGATTTAAGAGAGTGGGAGATGCTGAGGAATAATACAGATAATGATTTGCTGGAAGCACAACTGCTGTTAACGATGCTGGGACATACAACAGCAAATATTTCCTTTTCAGTCAGCTGGGAATGGACTGTGACTCAAGTGGAGTGGACGATGATTGTGGGCAAATTTTTTCTCTCAACTTGAAAAGTCTGTCATTTTTCATGCCGAAATATACCTGATCAGATTTTTATTGGCATTCTTCTTTGCAGCATTTTCTGTTGAAGTTTGACTGGTTCTCCAGCCGCCAGGATGGTGTAAAAACAATCATCTCATGCCTTGATCATTTTGGTGACTTTTTTATTTATTGTATTTTAAAAAGATGGACTCACAACTGAAAGTTGATTAGAGCATCAAAATGTCTCAGTGGAATACAGGTGATGGACTTGTCAACAAAATTATGAGCTAAATAAGAAAAGACTTTTTTTGGAATAGTTTTGTGAATGACACTGGAGCGCATGACTTTATTCTTTTTTTTTATAAAGTATTTCTACTGCCATCTTGGAATGCTACATGAAGATGCTCAATAGAAAAGCCGGACGCTGATGTGCTGCATGTAAAATGATTACACTCATGCAGAATTCATTTCACAGTTTACACTCTCAGAGTTACATTGAAACTGTCTATGATGTTCTTCCTTTAATCATCAGTGTCATTTTCTGACAATACAGACCAGAGTCTCTCTGTGCTCTTGCTGCACGCTTCCTCAAATATAATAAAAACTCCAGTATACATTTTTATTACCACCGAGAGGTTTCTCTGCAAAAATATTATTTTAATATATATTTTAGAATTTCAATTTCATTTTCAAATTCATATAAAGCTTTCTGATGTTCTTTTTGGGATTGGTATCTTTCCACGTGAATACTTCCTGAGATTAAAAACAGAAAAAGAAGATTTTTTTTTTTTTTATCACAACAATACAGCCTTAACATAATCCATTTATGGAATGATGACCTTGGTGATTCATTTCTACAGTGACTTTATCAATCAACTTAGCTTCATATTATACTGCAGTGATAACTATAAAGCAGAAAATGGAGCAATATCCCTAGAAAAATACGCCACAGACTGTTATATGGATAATTTTTTACCTTCGTCATTCACCCTCTATAAAACTAATCTGTGCAATAACATGATATCTCAGCTGAAAGGGGTTGGATGAAGTCATCGTTCTCTTGTTTCTGAATACAGCATACACATTCACAGTCACAGCTAGAGAATATATTTCAAAGCTCTGGTTTTATGGTGATGTGGACCATAATTGTCTTTCTTCTGCAGACATAGATATGGTTCAGATTGCAGTCTGAAATAGAGAAGATAGAAATCATAAGTCAGCATGTCAGTAGTCAAGTGCTGGACACTCGATTGCCAATAGGTTGTGACAGACAGAGCTGTAAACGTTGTGAAATAAATTGTCTCATCTTTTGTACTTGTACTAGACATGCATCAAATGTTCTATTCTCTGGCGCCGCTGCCTTCGATCGAAGTTTAAAAAGGACGAAGAAGCAGAGGACAGCAGGAGTGAGTCTGTGTGTGTGTGTGTGTGTGTGTGTGTGTGTGTGTGTGTGTGTGTGTGTGTGTGTATGTGTGGTGGGGTGGGGGTATGAGAGGAAAACGGGCCACAGAGAGAGGAAAGAGAAGATGGAGGTAATGAAGCACAGCAATAAAGAGGGCAGAAAGAGACAGAAAGACAGATGGAAGGGAGGGCTATGCAGAGGCACAGACACGGAGAGGATGCAGAATGAAAGCGAGCACAGAAAAGACGGCGGCTGCATGGTTGAGAGGAAACAGAGGAGGGAGGGAAAAAATGTGCTGAGGAGGCAAATAGGAGCCGATAAAGTTTTTAACTGATTGCTCATTAATGAGAGAGGGAGGAGGGGGAGAGGAGTGAATCCCTCCTCCTCCTCCTCCTTCTCCTTCTCCTCCTCCTCCTCCTCCTCCTCCGGGATGCTGCTGCTGCTGCTAAGCTGTACTTAGACCAGCATTTAAGGGTGACTGGACATATATTCTTGAAAGGGTGTCTTTATCAAAATTGATGTGCAGACTTTTGGCAACCATTCCCATGTAAAATGATTGACCATGAAATAATGCAAACACTTTATGGATGATTGAATTTGTCTAATTGGTGTTTTGGCACAGCTGTGCTCAAACCTTCAGCGACGAGGGTATTCATTTGCCTTTAAATGTTTTCATTGTAAGTACAGTATGTGCAGGCAGGGTAGTTCACTGTTGGAGCACTTCACCATGCGTCTCAATGGCCTACTGAGCTCCTTTCGTCCTTTTGTGCGACTGCCAGGGTTACAACACAGCTGAGAGATGCAATACAGCGCAGGTAATAAATCTGAGCCACTCTCCTCCTGCGGTGACTCAGTCATCCACATGCTCTGTGTCAACAGCTCACACAGAGCCGTTTGTTCGGAGAAGCAAACCGAGTCAAACAAGTCAGAGGAGCATGAAACAGCGAGCAGCAGCGCGTATTTGGTATCAAGGGGCCACTGCAAAGCGTGGCTGCAGTTGTTGCACAAATTTACACCCTCGCCCACAGACGTGTGAAGAAGCGTGACCGCAAACCCACTCAGTGGTAAAGTGGTGACCCTGCTGCAGACCCAATGCAGTAACCACAAATACTCCTAAAGCTCTCTCTGTCTTTATAGGTCTCTCTCTCACACACGCACACACACTGTTCACTTGCACTGCTGCTTGTGCAGTGCCGTCATTTTTATGGTTTTTGCTCATGTGAAAAAAAAAAAGATATAAAAGAAGGGAGTAAAAGTGGATATGATGTGCTGAATTTTAAAAGTTGAATCAATTCAAAAATGTTGGAAATATGGAAATCTAAAAGAAAGCCACGACTAAACAGTATCTTCTAAGTTTAGCAGCTTTTTTTTCTGGTTAGTCAGCTTTCCCCACTATAAAAGGGAAGACAAGGACACCCTAGACAGGCAGGTTTTTCACAGACAATCACAATCCTCTTGATCTGCATTTTCCAAAATAGGAGGAAACTGAAGAAAATGCAGTGCATGCATTTGTTACTTCTAGGCTGGATTATTACTAGAGACCATAATTCTCTCATAAATTCAGAACAGAATTTAAAGCTCTTCATGGTCAGGCACCATTGTTTTTTTTTTTTTAAAAGAGCTCATAGTAATCTATTACCCCATTAGAACAATGCACTTGTTCCTTGTAGTTGTTATAGTCCCCAAAAGTAGAATCAGAGCCTTCACCTATCAAGCTTCTTGGAACAAGCTCCCAGTTTGGTTTCAGAAGTCTGACCATGTGCACGACACTTGGTAGCTTTTCAAAATTCAGATGTTCCGAGAGAATATCCCCCGCCACCAACAGTCAATAGTTATTAATTACTGGGTGCAGAAGCTCGATGCAGGTCGATACGGAACGGCTATTTCACTGCCTGTTGGGTAATTGTCTCCCAGATCTCATTAAAAGACATCAGAGTTAGGGAGAGAGGAGGGCCGTGCAGGAGAGAAGAAATAAAATGTGGGTACACAAAGGGAAAGTGAAAGAACAAGCATAAAATCATATTTATAGGATCTCACTGGTTTGTGTGTAACTTCATGATTTTGGCAACCCTAGACTCTCAACTTCCACACACACACACACACACACACACACACACAAACAACAGACAAATAACTAACTTTGCATCAATAAATCGGTTTATTTAAAAGAATATGTTACAATTTATTACAGTAAGCGACGTAACCAAACACTTTGTCTTAAATTTTACATTTCAACATTTCAAAGAATCTGCAGGTTGTCAATCTCCATCCTCTTCTTAGTGTGGCTCTCTGAAAGCCAAACCATATCAGGTGAAAAAACTTAACAACAGAGACGCTGAATTTAACATTGTATCTTACTGAAATAAATAATGTTAGTGACACTAAACTTTAGTCAGAATGAGAGAGAGAAAGTGGGTGGGGTGCAACACTTGGGGGTGGCCGGATCAGACTATGTCAGACAATCGAACACGCCAGACACGGTCCAGTAAACAGACAAGAATCCTGGGAAATTCGTTCAGCCTTTAGGGTTGCACATTCAGTCTCTCAATTCAAGGCTCAACACAGTTAATTAAACCTTTTTTTTTTTTTTTAACACAACCTACTGAAGCTCATTCATCAGCTAAAATGGCTTTTGTGAACAGCACCGTTGTTTTAACAAGCACTCTCAGTGAGAGCCTCTGATGTGGAATCTATGACTCTTTGCTTCTTGTAGAAAACGCAAAATACTGTTGATATCCTCGAGCTAAGTAGGAGTTAGGGCTGGGCGATAACTGAATAATATGATATACTGACATTCAATGGCATCATGTCATGATCACGTGACCTTATCATGTTATTTGAGCATCGGTTTGATGGTCTTACATGTGATTTTACATAAATTAGTTATGTGATGATGTGCGACGTATTAATTCTGGAAAATGTACTTATCGCCATCATGATTATTGATGGTATCACCAGGAAGGCTCATCCTACAAAAGCTAGTAGCTACTGAACATGTAATACCCTTCAGATTAAGTAAGAACTTGTAAGAAATGTAAGAAAAAAAATGTCCTCCTAAATGAGTTGATAGTGCAACAAAGCTATTTAGATTTGATGAATAAAGTGGTAAATGCAACTAAACTGTTATTTTACGTCAGCATTAAGTTAAGAGTGTCATGGTTTGATAGTGTAATAACCTGCAGTTACATTGTTTTATGTTTATATTGTCAGTCTGCAGTCACCACTGCATCATCAGGAAATTAGGTTATTATTATTATTCTAGGGATGAGAACATTAACCAGGCTCATTTAGAGGGACATTACACTGTTTACTATTACATTATACAGCAGTTATGTGCTCAGCTGCTACAAAGCATTTAGTGAATGTGCAGTTATCTTCATATCTGTCATGCTACTGATGAAGGGCGCAAGCTACCCTAATACTCTTCCCATTTAACCTGGATCTGGAGTGCATGAGGGCCAGCTACAGAGATAAATAGCGCTGCTTTTAAATTACAAACCCATTGTAAATCCTGCTCTCAGAAAGAAAGTAATCACTGCCTTAAGGAGAGCACGTAGGAGGAGAAGGACCCCTGCTGTCTCGTATGGGCAATGCACACTAAACATGTTGTACTACATTGTCTGATCAGTGCTCCGCATCACTGCTGCTCTACAATGGCCTCAAAACATTAGCATGGAGTGTTCATATAATACTATAAATAAAGAAACATTTAATGTATGGCTCTGCACACTGCACTTACCATGAGATGATGCAGTATAGAATCATACTGTAGTCAGTACAGACTAATTCCAGTATCATGTATGTCCATTATCTGCTTCTTAAGTTACATTTCCCACGTTTGTAGGTTAATACTGTTGGATAAAGTGCAACATTAGTCTAACGTTTAACATGTTCCTGCATACTTGTCAAATCCTCACAGCTGTGTGCTCTGTGTGCAGCCAAATCTATGACAGAAAAAAAAAAAAAAAATGCGTCTAACAATCCTACAAAAATGTCCGCTTTCTCTCTCCCTTCTCACATCACAATGTTAATAGTTTTCTTTTATAAATGCAAATCTAGCGGCAAACCGATGAAAATTTATGCATGACACATAATTCAGTCGTGACTTACATTCTGAGGGCCTCGCTCTGGTTGGTCGGCCCCATGGCTTTTGGGCGCCCCACACGCATAGTTAACATGCACAAACACACTTTGCACACTAACAACTGGCCAAAAAAGACAAAGAAGACACTGCCGCTCTGATTTGTACACTGAGGAACTAAGTGTCTTCCTGCGGTTAACCCTCAGTGTAGCTTATCATGTGTTATCCGAGTTCCCCTTTGCGAGCACTACCAGCTTTCACTTTCCCTTATTAGTCCACCATATTCACTTCCCGGTAGGACTACTTCAACAGAGGCTCCAAACCTCCTCATGTACACGTCACATTCCACTTCAAGTCCCTGCCAGTAAGAAGAAGGCTTGCATTAATCCAGGACTTTAAGTCTATAGAGGCCTCATTTCTTTTGGACAGAGCTCTGCTTAATGCATGATTATGATGTGCTGGATTCAAGAGTTCTGGTTCATGTGTCTGTAGCTTGTTCAGTCGCGGATGCTTGTTGGTTTGCGTGTATCGGGGGTGGCTTTTCAGGTTGTAGCTGATGGTGTGTAAATGATGACCGTGTGGTTTATAGCTGAGTGTTGCTGGGTCTGGGGCTAGATGAGGGCCGAACTGAGCCGAGTTGGTGATGACGGTATCTCGTTAAGAGGTAACGATCTCCCTTCCTAGGTGCCTCCATCCCTTCTGTGCCTCAACAGCTGGAAAATATTCTGCAACAGAAAGAGCAATCAAGACGAAGACACAGAAACTCAGAGAAAAGTCGCCCAGGCTATTCCCGGATCATAGACTGGACAGAGGCAGGCAAAGCCTTACCTTGCCACACATACCATCTTTACTGCAGTTCTTATTGTCCTTGTCTGTAGCCTCCTCTTCCACCTGTAGAAACACACACATAGCAGGTGTGAGCAGAGGACACAAATAAATGGCTTGTAATAGAGTAGGCAAGTCTGCTCACAGATGGTCCTTTACCTCCTTCCTCCACTTCAGCTCACAGAAGACTCTCTCGAAGCACTCATGCATATAGTTGAACTGAACGTCGACAATGCACAACAAATGCAAAGAGAGAAACATGGATTTTGATTAAAAAATAATAAAAAAACAAGACTGGTTTTATGATGGCTTACATATTTATACTTAAAAGAATTGTTTGACATATTGGGAAATGCTCTAATTTACTTCCTGGCTGAGATCGATGCCACTCTAATGTCTGTACTCTATATAAGGTTAGAGCCAACAGCTGGTTAGCTTTGTATAGCAAGAAAGCAAAAAAGACTGGAGACATAAAGAAAATTTTTAGCCTGGCTCTGTTAAATTGCAACAAAATACACCTACCAGTCCCTCCGAAGCGCTCTAATGAACACTTTACATCTTGTTTGTTAAATCCGTACAAAAACTGAAGTGTAAAAATGAAAACTGCAGTTTTAGGAGGAGTTGTGTGCCAGACTGTTTCTTGGCTGTGACCCTGAACTTCCTGGAGTCTGTGCGGGTTGCCTGGCAACTGCTCATAGCCAAGAAATGGTGTATAAACTGTGTAACTGGTGTATAAAGTGTGAATGGCTTCTCCACCACACCTTTTGCTCAGTTCCAAAAAAAGGTAGGAATCCCAGATATATATATTTTTTTAATTAAAAAGCTGTCATGAATGTGATAGGCACGTAAGACTGATTATCTGTGACACTGTAAAACTCACACGACACGTGACATGAGATAACTTTTGTTATGAATTGGCGCTACATATATAAAACTGAACTGAACTGTTCTCCATTATATTATCTAATCTCACCCATAAGTTACAGGTATAAAGTTCCATAACATTACTGTAGTTTATTGTGGTTTCATGATACTGAAAGTTGGACAAGAGTTTGAAAATTAGCAATTGCGTCTCTGTGCAGTGTTTCAGTTTCATGCTTTGAACTATCTTGAATCGCATCATCCCTGTCAAATAAAATAAATTCTGATTCAGCACATGTGTAATAACGTGCGTGTGCCACTCACATAGGGCGTAAATATCTTGACCCAGCGTGGTTTCTTCTCTCCTCGCGCGTATTCAAAACAGAAGGCCATGCCCTCTTCATCTGTGTCCCACCTCTGCATCTCCCCCCAGTCAAACGCAATCACCTGGTTCTGGAAGCACACTGGCAATTTAGTACACTCATTCCACTATGCATACAATAATATGTTTATTCAACAAACAGTGGCCCTTGCCTCGAGCGTCCCTTCCTCAGTGCAGGCGTGCAGCTTGAAGTGGTGAATGCTGATGGCTGTAATGACATGGCCTTTACGTCGGGAGTCACAGGAACAGTGGGGGAATATGATCTCATTGTAGCCTTCGCAGCCCCTCAACAAACTGAGGTACTGAGAGGGAAAGAGGCAGAGAAGTTTTCTTTACGTTACAGTATGTAGTTCTACAACTGACTGAAGATTAAATGCAGGATGCGCCTTCTGATCAGGCCCAGCCCTATAGGCATTTAGTGGCCCTAAGCAAGATTTCGTTTGTGGCCCCAGAAAACTCCTAGTGCGGTCAACAAATCGTATGCACCACTAGTAGCTAGGAACAGATGTGCAAAGTAAACAAAACAAAGTGTCCAGAAAACAAAGAAACTAGTTGTATTATTAAAAGACTACAGAGGCACTTCATCTTCTGACATGTTTACAGCCAAATGGAGATACTACTGCTGTGAGAGAGGATCTGACATATGACACACTGAACTACACTGAGTGACTCTATCTATCTCCGTGTGTGGGAAAAGTATTAGAGTAACCGTGTGGCATCCTGTCCTTATGTGAGAGACTGACCATGGACATCTTCTTCTGCTCCGCTAGCTTTTGCAGCTGGTAGGACTTCTGCTCTGCTTTGATGAAGCCTTTCTTCACGTCGTCCATGGCCTGCAAAGAGAGGACCAGATGGGGGTTAACATATGCAAAATACACGTGCATTCACACGCCGCAAAGAAAGATAAGACATACATGGCACACACCTGGTGAAAGAAGTAGTTCACGGCAAGCTGGTTGTCATTGAGCAGAATCTCCTCTTCTGTAGTAAAGAGCCACTTGCGCAAGGTGAGGCAGGTTCCTGGGATGGCTGAGGTATAGTTCTGTACGTACAGTTTGTGGGGAAACTCGTTGGGGGCAAGCTTACGCACTGAATGAGGAAGGATGAGAGAGAAAGAAAGGGAGGAAAAGAGAAGGAGAGAGTGACATCGCATTCCTATATGGCGAGAAAATATATCTGTTCTGTCTTGACATATTACCAAGTTTCTCAAAATCTTTCAGCTAAATTCTGCATTTAGTGACACTAATATGTCAGATAATAGATGCGCTGCTTGGTGCTGGTTTGTATGTTTTAGAAAAAGAAAAGAAAAAAGAGAAAAGACAACACACTGACTAATCGACAAGTAGAACTGCAAACACTGTCTACTGAAAAAAAAAACACAACACTCGTGAACAGACAAGTAGAACCTGATAACCCTGACCAGAACTGCTTGATAGCAGAGCAAACAGCCATTTTATTTCCACTTTGGTTATACAAGAAAGGCACACATTAAATGTAAGAACAATATCTTCAAGTTAATCATGAAACTAAAAGGTAGCCAGTGTGAAAAGGCTAGAAGAGGGGTGGTGATCCATCATCTTCTTGTCGCTACATTAAGAATTCAAACTGCTGCCTTTCCTCCAATGTGGAAATAAGAGACTTTGGAGAGTGGGAGGAATGCTAATATTTATGATAAACTGCAACTGATAAAAACATGAATGATTTTCTCCACATCACTGACGGATAAAAGAATACTTAACTTCTCTCTTGTTCTTAGGCTGAAAGCAACTCATTTGAAGTCTTGTGACCTGCATGCAAAACTCGAATCAAACTGTACCGATGCTTCTGTCTTTGTAGTAACAGACAGGGCACACAGTTCATGGAGATCAAATTCAGCGGTGCTGTTGGTTGAAAAGAACTACTTCTGATAGTAGTTGCTTTTTTTAAAAAAAAAAAAAAAGGATCTGACACATCCTTGTACGGTACTAGCCTTGGGAAAGTGAGGACCAGCTGCAGAACACTCAGGTAGTAATTTATGATTATTTTTAAAAGAATGGATGTTGAGGAATCATATCTAAAAGGAAAACATGTTCACTGTGGAAAAGGAGCATACATAGAAGCTCAATTATATGTTCTTACTAACCAAAGGTGTGGTTGATGACCTCAAAGAGAGCAAAGTAGCTGGCTGTTACACTGTCCATCCCTAGTTTCATGACCACGGCCTGAAAAAGAGAGGCAGACACAGAATCAGAGACGGTGAAAAAAGAAAAAGGAAAGCTGTAAAACACTGGATGTAACGACCGAACACTGTCATAATTAAATTGGTTAATAGACAGACAGGCCTGTGTATGTGTATTTACCTGGTAGACCTGATCTGTAGTGGAGTTTTTGCGAACTCTGACAGTGAGTGTGGTTTTATCAGGCATGGCTATTCTCAACTCCACATCAGACACGCCGTTATAGTTCTAGGTCGTGAGGAGGAGAGACAAACTGTACAGTGAGTCACAGGCAGAGGACAACAACAAGACACACATGTAAGCTTTTCTCTTTTTTTTACCTCATCTGACTCAGAGAGGAACTCCTGCATGATGTCACTTTCTCCGATTACCCGCACAGAGCACACTGGAGATGGGAAACAAACAGTGTGTTTAGGTACTTTGGATTTCTCTCAGCTCTTTCTACTCTTTTTTTTTCTCTATTACTTTTACAGAAGCCTTACACCCCCTTCTCTCTCCCTGACCTTTCTCCAGGTATTCCTCCAGGCCTCTGCGTCGTGCGTCCAACTGCTGCTCCGACAGGGAAAAAGGCCATTTCCCAGGTAGCTTGGGAAACGTAAAGTTGGCAAACTCCCTTTTTAAGTTTTGGTGCAGGATCACAAACTCGCGGTAACGTTTGGAGCACAGCTGCCTGCCTGCCATGTACACGTTATATACCTGAAAGAGAAAGAGTAATATAATGAAAAGCAATGAGAAGGAGTTCAAATGAATATGTCTTCAAATCAAAATATTGACAAGGATTAGTTAAAATAGTTTGCTGGAACATTAGACATGGGTCAGGAGTTCAGGTTAAAGTTGTGGACACTGTAGTCAGACCTGTACTGTCATCTGCCATAATATTATTTATATTACTATTATTTACATAATTTAAATCATATTAAAATGAACATTATTCCAAATTCATCCTCCTCCTCTTAATTGGCCATCTGCTGTATGTATTCATCCACAAACACACCCACCACAAATTTTTCTTGGTTGAGCTCAGTGTGTTTGTAGCTCGGCACAGAGATGGGGACTGCCTGCTTGTCAGAGTAGTCATAGCAGGACTGTGCTGAAACATCGTCTCCAGGATCCAGACAGTCGGCCTCCTGGGGTGGTACTGACAGCACGGCCAGGACCAGCTCCCTCTCTCCAGCCCGGATCAGGTCCACCACCTGCTTGTGGGTCGCTCCCTCTACATTGACGCCATTACTGTTACGTAAACATGGAGAGAGATTCAGATGTTAGGGTGGTGAGACTATTAATAGTTCACTTTTCTCACTGCTGGTGAGTTTGTTTTTTTTTTATTTTAAATTTAAGCAGAGAATTTCATCATATACTGCAAAAAAGAGCCCACAGCTTTTAATAAGGGTACATCTTACAGTCTTGGCTTTATGCTGGACTAAATTATACTGAACGGTTTTACATATCCAGGAGTAAAAATACAATAAAACAAACAAGCACCATAAAATAATCAAATACAATAATACTACAGAATCCCTTCATCAAACGACCACACACACTCTGACAACAACACTGAGAAATTGGTGAGTTTCACATCAGTGGTTCTATTCAGGCGAAAATAATTCATCATCATTTTGCTTTTAGCTTTAGTGAAGCATTGAATTATGGGATTCTTAGCGCTGTGTGTGGATTTTAAGAACTGCTGAAAGCTCTAAACAGCACAGAAATTCTGAATTAAATGTTAGAAAGAGGATAAAGTGTGATAGATAATAAATGGGCTATAATTCGGAAGCTCCTGTTAAAGCGCGGCACATTGACAGAGGCTTTGTCCTCTAAATCACTCTGGGTTCACATCTTGCCCCTCAGGAATAGGACCTTCGGTTTATGTCATTAACACAGCTAAACATGAGCAACACTGGGTGTGTGCCTTTGGCAGGCATGTGTCAGACCCGTGACAGTGCTGATGACAGTGCTGTAGTGACTGACATATAGTTAACTTCACTCAAACAGCCACTGCATCTCATCTAAGAGCTCTCAGCATCGCCTCCAGCTGTCCGTGACACTTTTCAAAACAGATATCAATGTTATGGGTAGGCCGGCAAAAAATATTTAAACCTTGCAAGAAGGAGATTCAGTAAATTATATTATTCTGTGCTTCACTTCAATTTATATAATAGTTTACAAAAATCTGCACGAATCACAAGTTGACCTAACTTCAGCTTCAACAAAAACTCTCTCAAATGTCATTTGTTATTCATTTGCGCAACCTGAATGCAACCCAGTCAATACCTTGTGGTATCACAATTTGCATGACATGAAATGGTTAGTCAAAACACACACAAGACAATGGCTTCCTCTTTGAGTTTCGCAAACTAGGTTGATGTTATAATACTGGACTTCTCAGACAAATACAACTGGGTTCTCAACTCTGTTATTCCTACCACCCAAGATCTGTTCCCACACTGACCCAAGATTCATTAATAGCTTTCAGATGTAATGATGCAAAACCTTAATATCTTAATACCTTAATATAATCTTCAGAATATTCAGAATTTCAAACATGCCTAACTTATATCAAGAGAGGCCCACATTTCGTTTGTGGTGGGAAGCCAGTGAGGGATCACATCCTTGTCACTGACTTCCACCCTGGGTCAACAGAGAAATGAGCAGTTAACAAGTGTGTAGGGGAAACTCACTGACAAGTGATAACTTCACACTTCTGAGACAGGGTGAACGTAGTGAAGCTGAAACTAGTGCTGGTGAGGAATCATGTAGGCAGAAACAAACACAGACTAACGGAGGAGACACAAATAAGACTATCTTGCAGGTGTGGAGGGAGAAAGAACACACGTCTCCTACAACACAAAACACAGACTAAGCATTTTGGCAGCTCTTTCATTCCAGCAGCTTTATGACTATATAATAAGCACCTGATGTAGCGGCCTTTGCACTTGCACAATCAGCAGTTCGGAGTGTGATAAATAGTTTTTAAAAGGGACGTTTTCCTGGCGTCATATCCTCAGTTTCTTTGTCTAAGTAATTCAAAGTGATAATTAATTCATTTGTTCATATCGATACTGAAAAGTAGAGCGTTTTCTATTTTGAACTCTTTGCAGGCAGAGTTAAAGTGGACAAAACTCAAAGCTAAATACATAACAATACACACTGCACAGCTTGAAGAGAGAAGCAGTGTTAACATATCGTGAAGGAGGCTGAAAGAAGTTGTCTAGCACTATAGATTATTCTGCATCAAAGGCTCAGTAGTAGAGTAGAGTTGTTTGTAAATGTAGAAAGAAGTATCGATTGCATAGAGAATAGCAGAGGCTCTATAACACTGCAGCACTCCACTATGTGTGTGTATATACTTACTGGGTACATACTGTGCCTTGACAGCAAGGCAGAATACAACAATTAATGTGTAAAGCTCTGGTCATATTTGGGCCTATCTTATTGCCAGCTTGGGAGACAGTAGATGAGACAGCCCACACACGCAAACATTACATTCATCTTAATTATATATAAGGGAGGATAAAATAAAAGGGCAAAAAAATACATACATACGTCCACATGTTTGCACACAAGCACACAAAAATAACGGGGTCAACAAACTGCCAGGTTACTGCGGGCCATCCACTCGCAAAGTGTGTAGTGTGCAAAAGCCAGCCAATGAGACAGTGAATTTTAGAGAGCGAAGCCAATCAGGACTGAACTGAAGGCATCCCTCCCTTTTCTGCATCATCTTATTCCACACAGACTCACTGCCAGTAAAGTGATGCTGAGCTGTAATGCTGCGTGCTCCTCTCCATAGCAACAGAGCCTAACATCAGCAAGCGATCTCCATGCACACTAACGTGCCAGAGAGGAGCTCTGTCCTAGATGATAGTAAAGCCATGTGTGATAACGATAATGAGGGTCATGATGATGATTTGTTTTGTTGCAGAGCAGGCTACATCACACACTGCATCTGCTTACAATTAAACGAGTGTGTACAAGGGGTGACTTGAGAATATTTGGCATGCTGTGGATGAGAGGTTTCAGTGTGACGGGAATCTCTAATGATCCCTGGATCTTTTCTCCAACCCGACACACACAGACGCTCCTTTCATTGCGATGAACGGGCTACTTGGTTTGCCCTGCAAAAGCAGTATGACAGTGCATACACACACACAGGCTACACCGGTCCCGGTACGGACACAGTACAACGATGCACACGGGTCCCCGCTTGCCTTGACTTTCACTGACAACCATTTGGCTATCATAGAGTCATTTGAACGTTACACAACATATGTTTCTGGTTAAAGCTACGCCAGTAGCCACTTACACTTCAAGAATCCGGTCCCCCTTCGAAATACCGGCTCTGTCGGCGGCACCTCCCGGTAGGACAGCACTAACGTGTTGCAGCGGAGCGTACAGTTCCCCGTTAATACTCCGCAGTTGCCCACCTTCACTAACTTGTCCCCGAACATTGAAACCATATCCCGAATCAGACTTCACTATCCGCACTAGCCGTGGGCCTGAAGTAACGGTGGTCGCCGTCTGGCAGCTGCCGCCGGTGCCCGGTGTAACGTTACCGCTGCCGGAGCCGTTACGAGAGGAAGGTTGAGGCAACGGAGGGACCGACGAACAAATTCCTTGTCCCTCGACGTCCGCCATATTTTTTTTTTTACTCTATTTGTATCATCCACTCCAGTTCAGCCAGCGATAAATATCCTACAAACATTAGCTGGTAGTAGCAGGCTAATCAGCTTGGCTAGCTAACTGACCGAGATCACCGGAAAAAGCCGAGAGTTTCCGATGATTCGCGAAACCGCCCCAGGATGCGTTCCATGTGGGTCATTTCAGACTCCTTTCTGGGTGTGGGTAGGCCACATGAATGTAGACAGGAAAGTTGAGAGTCAGCCAGTGATATTTGACTGTAACCCAGCAGAGTAAGAGTAAACAAGCGAACCAAAATCACAACTTGAGAGGCCTTCATCAGACAAATGGCTGAACTGCTTCCACCTTGATGATGTTGTATCAAAACAGTCTGCATTAGGTCAGGATACAAGAACTCCTGTGACAACAAGAACATGGGTGTGTCCTAGTAATGCTTAAACACAAGGATTGGACTGGAGGATTGGTAAATACTATCCTGAATTCTACTTTCAGCTATCCCTGACATAACTATGACAATCAGCCCATATTCATATTCAGGGAGAGACGCTGATGCCGCTACAAGATCCACTGAATGAAGCTGATTTCACTAATATACAGTACTCCAGACAAACTCCAGATTCCTATTTCACACATGTAGCTCACAGAGAGTCTCCTTTTCAGATGAATTCTGACATGATGAGAAAAACTCATAAATGACAACAAACCACAAATCTAACTGACAGAAATGGAGGGCACTGACGTTATCACTCCGAGCAGCAACATGGGAAATTGGCATACAGTACAACACAGGTCTGTATGGAAGCCCTAAGCAGTCATGCATTAATACATTTTATTTCTTCTGTTTTTTTTTTTTTTTGTTTGTTTGTTTTTTGTGATAACAAGTTAATTTCATTTTTTTTCTTGAGATAACGAGATAATTTTCTTGAGATCTCATAATAACATAACAAGACTTTGTTTTCCTGTATCATTACAGGAAACATTGTTTAATATAACAATGTCAGAAGAGCAGGGGCATATGTATCAGTGCATATGTGTCAGTGCGAGGACCTTAACCCATTATCTTGAGAAAACAAAGTCTCGTTAGGGCTCCTGTAGGTCTGTGACACAGTCAAAAACTAATCGATGACTGTTGATGTTGCAAACTATTTTGTTTTATGTGATTTTAACACATCATATTTATAATTTTACCATAAATTGACAAAATAATAGACATTTTAATCCCATTCAGATTCAGCACTCCACACAATGCAAAAACACTCCAAATCATCATCATCATTCATGCATCCATGCAGCATAAAGCTACATATTAGATATGAATTACTCATATAAATAAAATGCAAAGTCGGATGGCGGATTATTAAACACAGTCCTTGTGATTGTCTTCCCTCTGACTGAATCACAGCCATGCTGATACGTAGTACGACAGCACCCCCTCTCGCCTGTCTATTGATGTTACTTTATTATATTCCAGAGCTGGAGTTGGGTGGAGCTAATTGCTTTTTGGATGTCTGGGAAAATAATGAAGCAGTCTGCTTAGTCAAAGTGACAGAGCTCAAACATAATAAGGTCGGGGGTCATTAGAGGCAACTTAAGGATTCTTCTTGATCCCCTTCTTCTTCTTCTTCTTTGTTTGCTTTACCAGATTTTACACAATACACTTACATATACTCTTCTTATCTTTTTCTTTTATCTTATTATTATTATTATTATTTGCTTTGGAGATAAGTTTTATACATATTTAATGTAAGTCACTCTAGTTTTAAGGTTTTTAGGGCCTGCAACTGCAGAAACAAAGTTTCCTGCCTCTCCCTCAGTGTTATTTCCTGTTGTATGTGAAAAGCCACCAAATCATGTGGGATGGGTTCCTGAGTAATGAGTCATTTTAGCTAAGTATTAACTACTACTTTAGTAACTAGTATTTTTGTACATGAACACACACGACATTCAAAAAAAATTGACATTTTCATTCTTTATTCGTCACTTCTGACATTCAGAGTCAGTGATACACACGCAAAGCCAGCACATTTCAAATCCCTCAAGCCAACACAATAACCTATTTATGATTAATCTACATGTGTTTATATGCGTTCTTTCTCAGAATACATAATAATGACATGACAATGTCGTAGATTTGGCTGTGTTACTGGGGTGAACTATTTACTTGCCCCTTAAGATCACACTGAGGGCCGTTACAAAAGTGACAAACTCCTGGAAATCAACAACACCATCCTTGTCGTTGTCCAGCATGCTGAAGAAATTATCCACTTTAGCTTTGTCAGTACCCTAGAGAAAGAAAGAAAAAAAAACAGTAGGAGTTGTAAGTAGATTGTAAAACATCAAAAATATGTCAAAGAGGCATTCAACAGGTCTCTGTTGTATCATCTCTCTTACTTACTCCTTGAGAAGGAAACTCTTTCAGAAGCAGGTCAGAGAGTTCTGCTTTGGATAAAGTATTACCGTCTCCATCTTTTCCAGCGTACTCGTCAAAGGTAGCCTGGAGCAGAGCTAATGCTTTGATGAGGTTTGTCATAGTGGCTGAAAAAAAGAAAATAATACTTAATTTAAACACATGGACTGGACTCTGCTGCTTTGCAACATCCAGTATGAAGAGCTGAATGAACAGCTGGTTAAAACGAGGACTGTTACTGCACAACACATCATGTTCTCGTTTATCATATGAATAGAACTGATTCTTTAAAAATGTATTCAGCGCAGACTCTTTCACTTTTTCTGCTCTTTGTTGACTTGTCACCTTTTCTCCGTCCCTCAGTGGTAAATTTTGCATCTTTAGTGACTGCTGGTTTTAAACAAGAGGCATGAATCAAGCACTGGTTGTGCGAATGAGAAGAAAATTGGTAGTTTGGTGTGGCAGGAAAGTCTAAATTTACTTTAAGACTTTAGAACAATTCAAGGCATCTAAACGCTGCTTGCCCACTAACTTTTTCTCTCAGTTTTACCTCACAGTGCTTTTCCACGACTGCCACTGTTGCTTTAATCTCATCATAGATCAACATGTTAACCCCTTTTCAGACGCAGCACTCCACACAAACCACACCCAGGAGCTCAATCGTGAATCTGATGCCACATAATGCTGCAGTACATGCAAGGTGTAAACTATTTAGACGAATGAAAGGCAAAATGGTGCATTAAAATGTTTTAAAACACATAAAAACATATATCCACTCACCAGAATTGGATGAAAGCCTGTAAGGATCGAGAGAGTCAAAGAGAAGGATTTGAGTGGAGGGCATGGACAGAAAACTTTTATATAGTCACTGACACGCCCTTTTTTTAAGCCCCCACCTCTCTGTCTGTCTTTTTTCTTTTTCCTTGCTTTCTATCTTCAAAGGGTTTTCTGTCTCAACTTTCTTAGTACCAGATTGAAACAGCTACAATTCATATTTTCACAAAAGATGCTACTAGCAGTGGTGCTTAATGTAAACTCCTCCTTTCAGTCCGCCTGATTAGGTGCCATCAGATCTTCCAAATACAAGGATATCTGTAATGTGGAAGGAAAACCTTCAAGGGTGGATCCCAGGACTATAAAAAATACTGCATGCAATAACCCTGACTGGGTTATTAATTTAATAAGCCAATCTTGCTACAAATGCTTTGTTGTTATCATGGAAAATTTTCCATTGTGTTATTACTTATTTTAAGTAAAAGAACAGGATATTACTTCCACTATTGCCAGAAAACTGTGACAGCATTTTATCTGACCAACACTAGCTAGCGAGCTTTGCTGACTCACTATGCAAACTGTCTTTTCCTTCTACTTCAATTTAGCCCAACTTAGTCCCCCCAGGGCTTCTAATACAGCTTTTATTGTCAGCATTGTGTCCTATGACTAACAAGGCAACAAGTACGAAAGACTATAGCCTCCAAGCATATTTTGAGAGATGATTTGCTAATACCATGATCTGATAGATAACGGTAGTTATGAGCTGAAACATATTGATAGTATTAACATGAAGAGACAAAGAGTAAGTATGAAAATAAAACACAGGAAAGGCATGATTAAGAGACTCCATGAGTCACTGGGAGAAAATGTTTGTGGTTAACAAATATGTTCTGAACTATTCTGATTCTGTTCTTCCTCCAAAAACACAACAACACATGACACTGATCTGCTCAGCCATTAAACGCAGTGTTATTGTTTTAGAAATTAGGGAACACAATTTCCTACTCAGGATTTTCCACAGACTAGAACACACTATGGACTGTGTTGTTGGACCGTTTGGTAGACTCACGTACATCGAAGTTGTGCATTGTGAGTTCCCATGGTGCAGCACAGCTGCTTGTGGTAGATTCCTTGTGGATTATGCAGTTAATTAGAGGGACGGAGTCTGAAACATTTACTAAACCTACTTTCTCAATGATTCTCAACCAAACTGCGTCCTAACTACTATTACAGTCAGTTTTGAATAGCAAACACAAAACAAATACTGTCCTATCCTAGCCAAGCAAGAAAAAATGTGTTTTAGGCATATAAAAAATCAGATATGTGATGTAATACACAGTGCACAGGACAGTTGGGCTTTAGTCTGATTCTCCAAAATGGGAGTGTACTGACTGACTACTGTTTACCAAAGGTAACACACTGACTGCGCTTACTGTAAGTACCTCAAACAAAAAAAGAAAAACCTGATCCCTTTAACCGTCTATATTTCAGTTTGTTTAGTTTATGACCAAATATCAGACAGGAAGTAACACAGTATAAGTACTTCTGTTTCTGTACTCATGTAGTTTTAGTAGTCTTCCCTTGAGCATTTATTTAAATATCTGTAAATAGTATCAGTAAATATCTGTTAAACATTTATACAGAATAGATTAACATATTAGCATTTAACTCAAAACAACAGTGTGCATAAGTCACACATCAGAGAGTTGCTAGTGTGGCTGTAGACTCAAAGTCTTGTTAGTATATATTTTTTGAAAACATAATTATGAAAACTGGAAAATTACTTGACTTTAGTGTGACATACAGTAGAAATATGTGCAGATATTTGACACTAAACTTAAAGAAGCTAAGAAGGTCAGGTCTTTTTATTTTATTTAATTTTCCTTCTCTGTAAGTCACTTTGGATAAAAGTGTCTGCTAAATGACTAAATGTAAATGTTCTTTGAATAGTCCACCTATGGATAGTTTATGGAGTATGTGTAACATTTCAACTGTTTCGCTTTGTCTGTGCTTCGACTATCCAAATAAAGTGTTACCAAACCAACTTCTCTGTGAGCAAAGGAAAACCTGCAGTCCTGTTCGTCTTAAGAGCAGGGGTCTCTATTTTTGGATAAACAGGCTGCTGTTGTGTGCTGTGTACTCTCTGACTTTCTCAACACCAAGACTTTCAAATACAGTCCAGTGGTTGATTATGTGTGTGCGCAAGAATGTTGTTTACCCCGAGCGGAGGATTTCACGGAGGAAGCAGCTAAATTACATTATAAAGAAAATCACTGCAGTGAATAAAGGAAGATGAGAAGAGAAAGAAAGAAAGAAAGAAAGAAAGAAAGAAAGAAAGAAAGAAAGAAAGAAAGAAAGAAAGAAAGAAAGAAAGAAAAGAAAGAAAGAAAGAATTCTGTTTATGCTTAGATATGAACAGACCATTCACTTCCTGATTCTTTTACGTACAAACTTGTAGCCGCATATATAAGCAGCTAGACTTGCACAAGAGTGTATCGCAACTCTTTTGAGCTCATAATAGTTTATGAGCTATGCTTGGCTGAATTTATCCCTCATGATAGATCAAACTGGTGCTTGTTCTCTTGGCAGTTGTGTGGTTTTAGCAAAAATAATGCTGCTGTTGCCACGCAGCTAGGTTTACAATGAGTTACCACTGGATACCAGGAAATATGAGAACCACAGCGTTCAGCACAATGAAATTCGAGTTTGTTCAGTTTGTGACGCTGCTGGTTTCCATTGTTACTGTGTTTTGTCAGCTTGTGCTATTACTGCTTATGCCAAAGCTGTTAACAATACAATATTGTAAAACAAACAACTTGATAACTAATACCCATCATTTTACATGTGCAAACACAATGTCATTTCAAGAGTGGGTGCCATAAAGTGCTTCACAAATGAAAAAAACAAACAAAACCTGTAGGAGTGCAGGAGCTACAACCTCAAAAGCACACTCTTTTGTCTCTTTTTGACTTTTGTCTTGAGCCTGGAGCGAGAAACAGCCAGGATAAGATCAAACAAGTCTTACTGCAACAACAACAACAAAAAAAACATTTATGAAAAGTAGCTTCTGCTGCCAGCGTTCTCAGGAGTGTTTTCTTTTGGAGGATTGTGTTGTAACACTATTCTAAGGTGCATCTGAGGTTTCTATTATGGTAAACAGCAGCAGAACCAAAGGTGCAAACACAAACCAGAGAACTGTATCCAGTTTAATACAGTGTATTGAATTTACAAATGGAATGGCGCAGTGTAGTTGGAGATGAGAACGGCGCAGGCAGATATCCGAGGTTCAGGTGTGGAGTTGTGACAGAGCTGGACGTGGCAGGTGTGTGGCTGAGGGGGAGTACAGGGAGATCACAGTCAGACAAAGGTTTTCCAAAAGTAATACTGAACTAACACTAGATTTGGCCATAGTGCAGTTATTACATGGGCGACTGAAATCTGATTCCTGAGTCTGGGAGGCAGAGCCAGACTTTTATACAGTGTAGGTTGAAGCGTAGGTGGTGAGGTGATTTGGTAGGTACAAACAGGGCTTACAAATAATCTTTTATAAGAACAGATACTGTCTGACACTTGTACACACATAGATATATAATACAGACCTGATGATTCATGTACTGCAACACCCTCCACATGACAGTTTCTGACGTGCAGATGCTGAGTTTCTGGCCCTCCAAATATAAAATGTTTTGATTTATATCATAAACTGGAGTTTGAAAGTGATGTTGTTTAGATTATATATATATATATATATATATATATATATATATATATATATATGGTAATTTTCATTTGTGGTATCACCTTTATGGAATCTGCTTCTGCTTAGAAATTCAGTAACATGGAAAATGTGTACCCAGCCTTTGGGATGAACACAGTTAAATCAAATCAAAGATCAACACTTCTGTGTTTTTGCAGAACATTTTTTTTCAACATGAAAAAACACGTCTAACATTGGGCATTGTTTAGCTCTGTTGGCAGAGCAGCCGCCCCACGTACAAAGGCTCAGTCATTGCTGTAGAAGCCAAGGATTCAAATCCAACCTATGGCTCTTTCCCGCATGTCATTGCCTGTCTCTCTCTCCCCACATTCCTGTCACTCCTCAGCTGTGTCTATCAAATAAAGCTTGAAAAGGCCAAAAAAATAATAATATATTAAAAAAAAAAGCACGTCCAACACAGACAGTCTTTTGTTGGCCCCGTGAAATTACAACTCTGGTCAGGACATTGTCCCAAGTATATACAACATATATGTGGCTTTATTCAGCAGCTCTTCTGGCGCCAGTGAGTTGCTATAGTTGCAGCTCAGGTGTGACAGTGGGTTACTATGATTACGGGGGTGCTCACATATCTTTGTTGCTCTGAAACTTTCTCGTGTTTCTCAGAGGTTTTAGCTCAGTGTGACTATGCAAAATCATGCATGTAGCTTCACTCTCCCTCAGTGCTGAAATCTTGTCATTTACATGGTTGGTTATGCTATATGCGCACTCTTGTACTTCCTAAACAAATCTCATGCAAATAAGTTGAAGCCTAAAAGCGATCGGTCCCATGAAAATATAGATATGAAAAACGGAGAAATTCTAAACTTTGTACAACCAATACATTCTGTATTACTACATACGAGGTGGAGTTTGGGTAGTTTCAAGTGTTTGAGGAGAAGATCATCTTATGTTTCCATCAGACTCTATGACATGTTTCAGCTTGTTAGGAAGCCGGGGGAAGATTAAATGGCATAGTCATATACTGTGCTAAAACATGCATTCGCTTCAGATACTTGTGTGTAATCTACTGGTCTTCAGGCTTAATTATACGTCTTTGTGCAGTAAAGTAGGCATTATTGTAGGGTTAATTTATGCTTACACTACTTTCGGTAGCCAGTGATTTTGGTCCCATTTTAAAACCTAATTTGAAGAATTCAATTCAATAATGGACTTTATTACTTGCTGGTGAGCAATGGAGAATGAGTAAGTGAGGGAGGGTGATAGAAGAGGGCTAGGGAGGAACCATGTTATTTGATTCTTTATGTTACAGCCTGCAGTGAATTGAGTGGTTGAGAATTGAATCATGTTTCAAAAACTAGAGGGCACTAAGCAGGCAAATGTCAAAAGTGTCAAAGCACCAAGGAGGGACACGTTTATTGCGGAAAAGGCCACTACTCTGGTATTGTATTACAGCTAAACAACACACTTTCAGTACAGTACAATTTGTGAGGCTGGTGTGCCGTGCTGAGAGAACGACCCGAGGCAGCCACACCCTAAAATATACCTTGCTGTTTTGTCTACTCAAAATTTAAGTTTACTCAAAATGGGACAATAATTTACAAAATAAGCGTCATACTCTATGAAAGAAGACTTGAAACTACGGATTGAGACCATACACTCATGAGGAAACTGGGAAGTAGCGTAATTTTCTCATAAACTTACAGACAGACTGTTTTATGTTGCTGTAGCCAAGTGTGCAGCCCTCTGCTGGCCATTTGAAAGAATGTAGGACATTTGCGTGTAGGCTTCATATTTCAGACTCTGAAGCTCTGTCCACTAATTATACAGTCAGTGGTCACATGCATCAGGGGTGGGAGGAGGTGAAAGGCTGCCTCCTACTCATTTGGAGCGTGTATCCAGGAATTATAAATTGCCCTTTTAAAATTTTTAATAGTTTTATATCATGTTCATTTCTTTACTGCAGAGACTTTTTTTCTTCCAAAAGTGGACATTTAACTTTAGTGTTTTCAACAAGTGTAATACAAATATTACAAAACTAGGAGAATGCGCTCTTGGTCATTTTTACATGAAATGATGAAGTATGCATTTCAAACTGGGGTTCCTTCATCCTGTGGATTGCATCTTACCTTTTGAACAGAAAAAAAACTATTTTATCTTATATTTCTATAGCACAGATCCCACAACTGTTCTCAGAAGTGTTTCCTCAACATGTACAGTTTAAAATAAACACTCAAACACTCCGAGGATGGAGTTACCTCTTGGATAGCGTAAACTGGCACTCAGACTCCAACAAAATTAAAAAATATTATGTTGAAAAATCATCATCTGAACTAAATAATTTCAGAATTATCCTTCACCTCACCTTTATGTATATGTTTCCGAGCTTCTCTCTGCATTAAAAAAGGTTCACCCACATGGCAGGTGGCAATGACTGCGTAAAAATCTACAAAAGGGAAAAGAAACAAAAAAGAAAAGAGAAATTAACCAGGATGAAATCTGAAATAAAATTATTAGCAGTGACACCCTTTCTTTTCATTTGTAATTTAGCCGCTCACGCACACACACGGCCTGGGATAACAGCTTACCCTTTACACAGAGTTTTCTCCACAACAAACCCTACCCAACACCTGCATAAGTGTAAGCAAGTTTATCTACTGCACCTATCCACCACCGCCTCATTATCAGTCAAGTCAACAAAGTCCCCATTCAAAAAATGCCTTTCTTTATTTATTCTGCCTCAACGGGACGAGTAAAACTAGTTTGTAGGTACTATAGACCAGATTTTCAGGACATGAATCATTAGGTTTGTATTATACACATTTGTATGTGCAAGTGTCATGCATTGTGTTTCTGTTCATATAAAAAAAGCTTTCTCCTCAGTCTGACATCAGTCTCATCTGGGACCAAGCTGGTGACAGACGTTATCTCTCTTCACCTGGTGAACGTGACCGCAAAGGTAAGTCCTAATAGAAAGGAAGTTATTGAGGCAGGGAGTTTTGTGAAAAGAGAGACAGTAGCTGTGACATGTTGAGATATTAAGCATGAATGAGTGATGAAAATCACAAAATATTGTCTGGCATCATTATTATTAGTCTAAAGCTTTAGAGGAGAGGCTTTAGTAATTTCTTACATTAGTAGCGCTGAGTATTTGTCATCCTCTTTTGTGCTGTTGAGTTTGAACTTCTGACTTTTCCATTCTTACCTGTAAACCTTAACCACACAGCATTTATATGTCATTCACCAATATTGAGAGATTTTATAAGACTTGACAATATAGTGTCATCATGGCAAACGCTTTATTTTCTATTCAGCCTCTATGCTTCAAAAGTATTAACTCCTGTTCTTTTAATTGTTCAAAATCAATCTCAATCTTTTTTTTTTCCAGCTACAACTATGGCTGGCCTGAAAAAACACATTAAAGGTCTCAGAGATGTGTTTGATAAGTACGCTGGCAGTGATGGCAATCTAACAAAGGACCAATTCAAGACGCTGTTGGAGACAGAAATTGAAGACGAAGAGGTTAAGGTAAGAAACTTGACACAATCACTTTACGTGACATAGTTATTATTAGTAGTTAACTGTACATTTTTTTTTCTCCAGGCTATGATCGCTCAGGTCGGCTTTGAAAAGATTGCAGAGAAGGCAGACCACAACAACGATGGAAAGTACTCCTTCAGAGAGTTGTGCTTGTGTGTGGCTTACCTGGGCAAACACTGCAACAAACAATGCGGAACAAAATGTGACGCTTAAAGTGAATAACCAAACGGGAAAATGAGTAAATTGATCTTCAAAGAAATGTCAATTGATTGTCAAGTGTCCTTCAATATGGCTGAGAAAGAATAAAAACTATGAAACGTAATTTGGCTTCTGTTGTATTTTTCTCAACATAACACACAGCTGGGAATAAAAAGAAGAACAAAGCCTGGGAGGCAGCCTACACAAGCTCTTGTTAAGGTTAAAATCATGTGCGTATGTAGATATGGTATTTCATATTCTGGGCAGTGGTGTTGTTTGCTGTCTCACATCAGGTGCCATCAAGTTGTCTGGGTGGGGACATCAAACAGTTCTACGGGATTTCATACTGCAAAGATTTTGCCAGCAGAGTCACTTTAAAAACAGCAAATTAACTTCTTCTTATCTTTGATTAGAACATCAGAATAAGACGTGATTTAATTTAGTACAAAAACTGGAAGCAGGAGTTAAAATGTAAATATTAAATAACATCAGTTCTTTCCAAAATGTAGTACTTTTTCTTTAAAGTATGGTCAGGTATTAAGAATTATGGAAGCTCATTTCCATCTGCAAAAGAAAAGAAAAAGACATACTGGAATGAAAAACAACATGGTGAAACACGAAACATTCATTTATTTATGCCTTTTGTTTTGTATTTCAGCACTCAGTATACCCCGAAAGAAAAATGATCATGAAGTCAGTTCATGCTTACACAATTTAGAGCTTCACGCAAGGCTTGCTTTGCTTCCACAGCCAAAAATATGATAAAATATGTTAAGTGTTCTGTGTCTGAAGGGGGTTTACGTTCAAAGAAAACCTCCAGGAGTACATTCAGACTCACTTACTTACTTAGTACATGAGAGAGCGTGAATGCTAGACTCTAGCTTTTACAGTATCTTGGGTACACTGTCTTCACCCGGCAGACATTATTTCGAATGCAGGACAGTATACTGGTAAGAAAAGGCTGTGACTCTTGATCTATTAAGTGGGGAGGCCACAGAGTGAAAGCAATTCAAGTCACTGAACCGCTGATTTTCCTTCAGTGGCAATAAAAGAACATGCAGAAGTAAACGCTTTGGCAGTCATGCATCTTTTCTTTTGTTAAACTTGCACAACCTGTTTTGACCGCACTAACAGGAGTCACATTCAGCACCGCCTCATTTCATTCATTTCATCATCACTGACTGCAGCAGCAAATGTTTGTTGACAGCCAATCACAAGTGCCTCAGAGGGAGGCAGGAGCATGGGAAAGGAGAACCATTAGAAATAGTTTCTAAACTGGCTGGAAGTATGAGTGCGAATGAGTTAACACTATGCAGAGTCGATGAAAATCCACTCGAAAGGCAATTATGGTGATCTTTGCTGAGTATGCTGATAGTGATGATTCATGATAAAGAAGGCGGATTTGAAAAAGTTGTTGGAGAAAAACGTTAAAGTAAGAAAGTTGACACAATCACTTTAACTGTCATAATATTTTCTCCAGGCTGAAATCAGTCCGGCTGACTTGAGCAAGGCACTGAGAAGGGGAAAAAAGAATAAGTGTGGGTCTCCTGTCCAAATACTACTACAACAAGACAGTCAATGGTTTAGTGCAAAGACTGGAAGTCAGGGGATTTTACACCAGGAAAAGAAAAGATAAAGATATCATAATGACATGAATACTCTTTTATCTCATAATGGATCTCATTTCATTTCTTCATTTTCACTTTTACCTCAGCCCTGGGATGAACTGGTGATATGTCATGTCATGGGTGTAACTCACCTCTCGCCCAGTGCCAGCTTGGTTAGGCTCCAGCCAACCGTGACCCTGATGAGGATAATTTATCATTTTTAAGTTTTTTTTTGAACACAGAGTTGAACATATCAGCGTCGGCATTTAATTCATGTGATTTGACACAAACACGTCAGAAAACAGAAAGACAGAACAGACAGAGAGGTTGTTTTTAAATGAAAAAGGCCTGGTATCAAAGTTTAAACCTGTGGAGGACTTCAGTCCACAGTGTTGAAAAGAAAAACAGACGCAACATTTCCACTGAGGAAACGCTGTCAGTGATGTGCACTGGAGGACATAGCAAGTCAGTCTGTTAGTTAGGCTGATGTCTGTTGAATCTTTGATGAGCCTATTCTTGTTTCCTTACCCAGCAATGACACCAAATATCTTACAAACACCATGTGCAGTGATTGTTATGAACAGACGAGGAAGCTCACAACAAATCAAACTTCATAGTTGTTATTTATTTGCAGGAAAAAATGAGAAGAATGTTTTTTGACAGAGACAAAAAGACAATGGATATTGCATTTTGCATGCATGTTTAAAGCATAAATAACAGCCTCGAGTTGGCTTAATACCAGTAGCATCTCTTTTCATAGGTCATATATGACATATACGGTACATAATGTATATGTCATATGTATAAAATGTTCTTTAATTAACATTTTAAGGGTTTCTAGTTAATCTTCCTTAGTCTTCTTGTTGTTCCCCTTCTTGTTCTTTGCCTTTGCCTCTCTTGCCGCCCTTGCCTGTCCTCTTCTGGTAGTAGGATTTGGCCAACACACACACGCACCGGCAAAACTCTCGGAAGTTGACCTCACCGTCATGGTTTTTATCGAGCATCTCCATGGCTTCCTCAATGTCATTTGCATTTATCTTATCCTGAAATACAATTAAATAAAGAGCATGAAATGCAACTAAAACACATCTGGTAGCAGGATAATCTTTATGAATGGATCTGCGCATCATGTAAACCAAATGTTTGGAGTCTTTTACTTTTAACTCGGGGTGTTGTATTTCTTTCTCCAGCACTTTCTTCAACTCATCTTTGTTCAGCTGGCGTTTCTTGCCTTCGTCGTCAGCATACTCCAGAAATATATCCACAATGTTTGTAATGACCTGTTCCAAACGAGCCATGGCTATAGCTGAACAAAAAGATTGTTATTGATTGTGGAGAGGCAGGAGGAAATACCTTTAACCATAGACATATGTTTTTATAGACATGAGCATAAGATGTTAAAGGTTCAACATTAAGTTTTAATTAACAGTAATAATAACAATTTATGGGCAACCTACACATGCATATTTCATGCTGAGCATCTGAATTAAATGCTGCCTTCATCAGTACTCACCTTCGAGCTCAAGTCCACCAGATGAAGGGGGATCAGATCCGTGTCACCAGCTGTGCCAGGTGAGACTGTTATCAGACTGAGGGGAGTGCGTCCTCTTAAAGAGTAGACACACATACACACATGCACACATGCACACACACCTAAACACACACACACACACACACACACACAAACACATGTGCGCACACACGCACACATTGCATGTAAACAGCGTGTGGGTTTGTATGTGTGTGTGTGAATGGATGGAGTAGATCATTTGAGGCGAGACAGTCCTCTTCATTGAGGAGCTGCACAAACTAGCTTTCTGGAGAAAATATGTCAGTTGTGAGTCAATGGAAAATTACAGTAAGTGGGTTTCAACTCAGCCCAAAATGTCACAGCAGTGTGCCTGTTTTCCTGTTTGCCCAAGAGTTTTATGTTCTGTGTTATATAACAGCACTCTGTGTAAATGTGGCTTTAATAAGTTGTTTGATTTTAAATGTATTGCACTTATGGAATAAAGAAATGCTACATGGGGCATTTATAAACTCAAAGTCAGATACGCCTTTGAGTGTATGTTTCTAACTGTAATTCATCATCAGCTGAACTAAATCAGCAGCTGTTAGTTATTTTGTTTCTGATGCAAGCCACTCCCATTCAGCCTGCTAAAACGTTATGTAACTCAACCTCCATTTTCCACTTGTCTGTTCCAAGGCAGCAGAAAGGCAGCATTTTCTTCTTCTCTTGCCCTCACTTCCCCCCCTGCCAAGGCCCTTTTAACTGTTCAGCTCCAGCCACTCTTCACTTTGGCCATATTACTTTCACTTATTGAATACTATCAGATTCTCATCGCAGGGGAGGAAAAGAAAATAGAGACGAAGGATCATGTGGTCTTAATTACAAAAAAAGTTCATCTTTCCACACTCCGCTGGCTGAGGTATGAGTTACAGTCTCACTGCTGGAGAGGTTGTGTACCTCCGCAGTGGTAAGTTTGCACCATGAACATGAATACTACATTAAAAGGTTATCTAAATTCTCAGTATTACCATTCAGTCTAGGGAGAAAATGTTACAGCAATTCTTCAAAAGATTGGATACACCTTGTCATTCAGTGTTTCTTGTTTTCTTTGTTTTTATTATTTCCTACATTATAGATTAACACCGAGGACATCCAAACTGTGGAATAACACATATGGAATTATGAACTAAGCAAAATATGATTCATAATTTAGACTCTTTTTTTGACACCTTTTGCTTAAATGACAGCTTTGCACACTCTTGGCATTTTCTCAATCAGCATTATGGGGTAGTCGCTTGAAATGATTTTCAATTAACAGGATTGAAACATAATTAATGACATAAAAGAAATGTGCAAGTAGAGAAAGCTGAGCTCTTACAAAAATAATCAAATGAACATAAGTAACTGAGCAAGAGGCTCGAGTAAAGCGCGTTCAGATATAAGAATTTTTGGGGGACGTTTTGACCTCTTTTGTACATTCATCAAGTAGATAAAATGTATTTTTATTGCATTCCACAATGGGGAGAATTTAGTGAAAAACATAAACATATCTAATATTTCGTTATGATGTTGATATTAATTCAATATGCTTATTCTTTAAGAATACTTCCAACTGGACAGTTTTAAAAAAAAGAAGAAAAGGGGGCAATCTCCATTTACAGATTTTGAGCTCAGCCAAACGTGCAAAGATCATTTAGGTGCTCTGTCTTTCTGTTTTCTTTCATCATAAGTCTACTGTGATGAAACTACAATGGTGCTTTGCTCTAAATGTTACTGCCATAGAGAATTGCGGCACAGCATTATTATCTGGTAAAGGATAGTCCAGTGTATCTTACCACCTAATCCTAACAAAGCCTTTGTCTTGGTAGACGCCAACACGTCATTCTGTAACACAATATATTTCATGTGCAACCTCCATTCAACTGATTTTTGTGGGGACATAAAAGACAGTGTACATTCTGTATTTCAATGTTACAATTTGGCCTGACACATCCTCACTGAAACCAGAAATCTTTACTTTTATTAAATAATATTTTTCTTCTCTCAGTGACGGCGACTAAAGAAAAACAAGTGAAGGAGTCTTGGGTAATCTACATGAATGCCTAAATGGATTCTGAGAGTTTCGCGTCATCTAGTGGTGAAAGGAGGACAATGCATGACCTCTTGCTCACAGGACCAAATCACCAATTTTCAGTATTATCTCTATATTCCAT
The DNA here is from genome assembly GCA_028641955.1 of Protonibea diacanthus. NCBI lineage: Eukaryota > Metazoa > Chordata > Actinopteri > Sciaenidae > Protonibea > Protonibea diacanthus. Next base: position 15,920,565 of record CM053983.1, on the reverse strand, counting down.
AGGTGTGCATTTAAGGGGGATGTAAGGGTCACGCCCATTCGGTATTTATGTATTATTTACATGCTTTTATCGCCTCCAAGAGGAAAGAAGAGAAGAGCAGAGGCAGAATAGGTGGCAGCCATGCACAGCTGATAAACATGGAGGAGCAAGGAAGGAAAAGGAGGAGGAGGAGGTCTGACAATTTGTCTCAAAATGTCTCAAAATCATGTTAAATGAAAGCTACCATGGTTTTTTGACTTCACTTTCGGAAGTATTGGACGAACTACAAGATCATCTAAATGTTTTTAAGGGCTTTGTGACATCTAGTGGTGAATTCACGTCAATGCACAAATATTTGTGATGACAGCTAATGAACTATAATGTTTACTTTTGGAAGTGTTGGGGGTGGGGACATGCAGATACTATACATTATCGCATGAAATAAGTGTACAAAACCTGATTTTGACTTAAGTTGAATAAAATATTTGGAGGCTCGGGGGTGGGAAGTGGACCACTGGGTACTATTATTTTCACACTCACTCTTCTTTACTCAAACTCAGTCTTGGGCCAAGTCTCCATGGACTCTGGAGATCAGCAGCCTGCCTCAGCTGCCACTCACACCACACGAGGGATAACTTTAATTGATTCATATGTCTGATACATCTTATCAAGAAACTGAAAATCCACAAAAAGAGTTGTGGTTGGCTTGTTCCCATTCACAATTAATATAATTAATGTTACCACCCAGTTTCCATCAGGTGTAAAAGTCTTGATGATGTCAAGGAACTTCACTAAAAAGGTAAATAACTTAGACTAGAGAGTTCACATATTCTGGTTTATGGGAAAGTATCAAGACTAAATTTAATTTTTACTGTCACAGCTATCCGGACCTACACTGCACTATATTCCTGTTTTTTTTTTAAATTAATTCATAAATAAAAATAATTTAATGATGTATTCATTACAGTACAACACCAACAGGGGGCATTTGTCTTCATTTAGTAATTTTTAATACATTTTTCTGATTATACTTGAATACTTTTACTTAAGTATAAAGTAAAAGGTCTAAACGGGGCACAACAAGCCTAATAACATTTAATGACACCCTCATAACCAAGTCCAAAATGTATGTAATGTACCTGAGGTCAAGGGAACTATGGCACAATTATAATGGTCTCATGGCAGTGAGTGTGAAGGGTAGTTTAATGTAATATTTACACATAAATGTGTGTAATGTGTGTGTCACTGAAATTACATCTTTATTCTTGAATACCAAGGCTTCAAAGTTCAGACTGTGTCAGGTTAATTCTGTCTCATTAAAACATAATAAAATTCATCAGTATTCAATGTCAGTAATGTTGGAACACTTTAGTAAGCTTAGGGAAAACCTTCCCTCAGTGCTGTTTCCTTCCTTTTCTGAATAGATGCGATATTAATGTGACTTACAAAGAGCGGACACTGGAAAAGGAAAGAGGAAACTGGCAGAGGCAATAACCTTGTGCCAGACACAGAGCCTGTTACAGTAGATATAACTCAAGAGTCTATTTGGCCATGGGATTCTGGCATAATCATTTTCTAAAAATATGTTTGCTGTTTTAATGCTGTCCCCTATTATCCACTGTTATTTTGTCTATGGCTCTTAATGATACATAAACAGAGTAAGCATTTCACTCAGTTATCATGACCCAAATGATTAGTATTTGACATGGTTTTATGTATTGTAATTGTAATCCATCTGAATGCAAAGATATTTTATGGTCATAAATGTGTATAACATTGTGTGTTTACATAAGGTTATACTGAAACATACAGGTTAGTATATGAACATTCAGAAAGAGTTACACTGGCTTCAGTTGTTGTTTTGAATAGAAATCATCAAAATTGGTGAGAGATACCTTCATAGCAACATGGATTCATATGTAGGTTGAACTGAAACCATGCCACATTTATGAATTAGAATTTATCTTTTATAATATAAGAAAGTTAGCCACCATCTAATACAATATGACAATTACAACACTGACTGTCTTGATTGTACATGATGCCTGTTACATGTTTACAAATGTATATTAAGTTTGAAGTAACATTCTTGATAATCCGCCAGATGTCTGCTGACTATGTCGAATAACAGTGTTGTTTAAATTATATCCAAATGTAATATAATGCTGACATACAGTAAAATTTGTTATTCGCATGACTGACTTGATTGACATTGACATTTGATACAGTTTTCTTGTGATGATACAAGTCAAAATGGCTGCTGTATAGAAGGCCTTTTTCACACGTCTATAAGCTACTGGACAAATTGAGAAACCTCTGGATTGATTGCTTACTTTTTAACCTTTACAGCAGGGGTGTTCAACCTTTCTCAGCCCAAGGACCCTTGGACCAGAAACAGAACAGGCACGCCCACGTGTTACATTTTATGCCTGGCCTATAATAACTTTTACATTTACTTTATTCAACTTTTATTTCACCTTATTAACATATTTATATACTGGGTTTTAGCCTATGTGTTTATGATTGATAAAAAAGTTCATGCATAATTATTATTGTTTATTAAATGCCAAGAGCTGTGTGTCTTTGGACAGTGCAAATGCCTCCGCTGTTTGTAGTTTCTCAATTATCTGCACCCTCGCTGTCACCATTATTTTGGTGAAAATTGTTACCTCTGTGGGCCTCCTTGGCGTCATGGACCCCTGGTTGAAGACCCCTGCTTTACAGCATCACAGGCATGTTTCTCCCCTTCCTCTGTGTATTTAAGGGTGTGTCTTTTCTTTTCGCTGCTTTCTCGCTGCTGATGAAAGCCAACTATCCCAAGAATGAGCCTGACAAAGGGGCTTTGGAATGACCTTCCTAAAACATGACAAACCTAGAGTTACTTACTGTTTTGCCACCTAATGCTCTGCAGTGTATCATGACTTTCTGGCTTCACTCCTTTTTAATTACTTTATACTCAGAACCTTTTTCCTCCCAACATTTGTGAAATTCCATGTTCCCTTCGGGCATGTTCATACTTCAAATAAAAAGCCGGTGCCACTTGTATGAGCACATAAGTTGGAAAGAATTAGCAATTAGTATCCAAACTGGAGGAATGCTATGAGAGAAAAATCTCAAGCATCTCCAAAAAACACAAACTTTCGAACCCCACCTTATCTTGTATGCACTTAAAAGCATGTTTATCTGACATAGCCCTAACCTCTAACTCATAAACTTATGACATACAGTATACAGGCATGTGTGCTACGCCCAAGTTCAGGCTTCAACTGATACCAGCACATTCTCATATTGAACCATTTACTACTGTGAAAAAAACTGCTGCCTCAATTGAACATTCAAGGAGTATTTATGGGTGAAATGATGCGTTTCAGATGTGAAGTGAACTCATCAATCAAATCAGTGCTTTCAGAGATCGTTTTCTGGCACTGGCAGAGCTGGTTTTCACTATAATAGTTCCATAGATATAATAGATGGCACAGAGGAAAGCTTCCTTAAGAATCAGAAAATCAAACCCAATATGTATCCAACATATTAAAAGACTACTCACAGTGAAATCTTGTCAAAGGTAGTCTTTACTTGTGAACCTCACAAACAAGATTTTCAACAAACATCAACATCATTATAACACACAATATTTGCCCATTACTTCTTGGCCTTCTTCTCATGCATGAGCCTGTAGCCCTTCTCACAGGAGATTGAGATGCCGGCGACAAGGGGCAGAAACTCTTCAAAGTCTAATTTTTCGTCTTTGTTTTGGTCTAAATCTTTCAGGATGGTGTCCACAAGTTTGGGGTTCTTCTGGGCCTAAAAGTACATTAGCAAGAAGAGATAAGTTCAGGACGCAATGCAAAACCAATAAATCACATATATGTCTACACTGATGGTGCATATGCACTAAAAATGGAGGTTAGATAAAATAGGAGACTGAAGATTCTTACTTGCAGGAAGGAGGGTAACTCATTCTCAAGTAGTTTTCTCAGTTCCTTCTTACTTAAGGTCTTTTTATCACCGTCCTGATCAGCATAGTTGTGGAAAGTGATAATCAGGGACTCCATGCACTTCTCCAAGGCAGTCATGGCTGCAGATTCAGATGCTGAAAGGAGGAAAGTCTGTATTTAAGTTTTAAGTTAACTAGACTTATCTCAAAACTTGTATATTTTATTATACATTTTATTTGTAATATTTTATATACAAATAAGCTATATATATATATACACACACACACACACACACACACACACACACACACACACACACACACACTTTGTACTATTTTACTTTTAAGTAAAACATCTGCGTACTCCCATCTACTTCATCCAGAACCCAGAACTAAGACATTGTTTTATGAGGATGTGGGTGTTGGTTTTACTGGCACTCAAAGCAAATTCTTTGGCTATTAGATAGATTATTCTGACGCATAAACTTAAATCCTTATCTCAAGCTTCTCACTCCCACTTTGTCTTCTTCATAACCTTTTTTGGTCGAGTGTCGAAATACAAGGGGAACAGAAAGTAAAGGCAAAGGAGAACTAAAGATAAACAAAGGACCAGCCAGTACTTGCCAGGAATGGAAAAACCTGCGTAATGCGCCAAAAACGCCGAAGCCTACTCAAGAAAGTATGTTTAAATACAAACTAAACTGTAACTGCGAAAACAGAAGGTTTTTGCCTGTGGACTCCTCAAACCACATACAGCAGCTGACATGAATTTTCTTCAATCATCATAATAAAAGACCCGCTCTCTATCTAAACTAGCGCAACTTTTAAAAGAACGCGAGACGACAAACAGTGATTAAAAAAACAAAAAACAAAAACATTTTCTGAACTCACCTGGACACAAAGAGGCAGAGACTGGAATTTGAGACGATCAGTGAAGAGTGCAGGGGCTCACTGAAAGTTTATTCCAGAATTTATACCAAGCTAGACAACGCCCAATATGATGGGAGGGAGAGGGAGGGATACAGTGACACAAGCGGAGAGAGAGAGGGAGAGAGGGAGAGAGCAAATAGCGTGGAAAAAAAATACCAACCCTGCCCATGTTCTTCCACAAAACTGTGACCGCAGAGATGAAGCCACAGCTTCAACATGACACAATATCTAACTTTTTTTTTAGAGTTATCTCTAGACATAAATTTCCACGTCAAACCTCCATGTCTTGAGAAAGTGTTCTAATATGATTCATAATTAAATCATCACAGTGACAACATTACAATAAAATGACTCAAAGCAGTCAGGCTGTGGGTTGCTGGGACATGCTCTGGACAAGCCTCATCCTTGACAGTCTACGTCAACTCTTCTGGCCTCTGATGTCAGTCTTCTGATACAGTCTTCCATTGCACCCATCTCCCCTGCATATACTGTGTTTTATGAATACAAAGCTCGTGTAACTGATTTAACACCTTTGATTAAATTAAAGCAGACAGTAATGGCATTAACATATTCTCAAAGTCTTTATTTATCTAAGGAAATGTCACTCCCTTTATCAGGAACACCCTGCTCACACTGACAGTCACACTTGGAAGCTGCCCAATACAAACAGTCTGATCGACCAACCACTGACGCCTTGTTACCTTCAGGCCACCATTACCCACTAAAATCAAAATAAAGATTAAATCTATTAAATACAATACAGCTTTTGCTGCGATAAATCCATGTCATACTGGTACTTTTACCAGCCCAGAGAGCATCACCTGAAGTGTAACCAACTATGACCCACCCCTGTTTGAGGCAGACAGTTGGTTGTTGGTCACATGGTTCAGTTGATTCATCAGGGGCATTAAAGAAACAGTTGTACATCAGCTCACAATTTCAGGACACTGCCACACCTGCCTGAACAAAGAGACGGACATTTGCAAACTGAACAGGACTGGTTTCACAGAGTAAAGACACACTCACAAAGTCTTTTCCAGAGTTTAATTACAAAAGAATTAAACAAACAAACCAAAAAAAAACGCTTGATACGCTGATGAAGACACAAATAACATGAATCTCTTCGCAACCAGAGTAAAAATAGTGCTGAGGAAAAGGTTGGCAGTGGAATGTAGATTTCTGTTTAACATTTTTTTTATGGCCATTTTAACAAATGGGGACATTTCTCCATGACTCAAATCCATTCAAAGTCGTTCTAATGATTACAAACCTGAACTGATCATTTTCCAAATAACATTTCCAAACCACCAATTTAAAAAAAAAAAAATCCAGTGAAAATAAACCAAAGGTTAGTGCTTTGAGAAAGTACTGTGACAAAACCAAAAATACAATCAGCACCTGTGTAATATTGACTGGTTAACGGGATGCGAGTGGGTTCCAACAGCTTTATTCAGTTCTTCCTTTTGCCCTTGCTGGCAGCCTTGGCTGGTGTTACTGCAGGAACAGCGGCTTGGTAGAGAGCGGCAGATACTTTGTTGATGTAATACAGTGCGAAGAGGGAGAATATCAGGCTGGAACAGAAAGAGAGGCAATACATTTAGAGACTGCTTTTAACTGTGTTGTATTAAGTTGAAGTGTTTACGATCTGCAGAGGTCACATACCATGTGGTCACGCAGACACGATGCACCAGACCAGAGGCAAAAAGTGACAGGCAGAGGCACAACAGAACTGGAAGTTGGGAGAATGAACAATAATACAAGTAAGGAGCAGAGTCTGAATGATATATTGAAGTACTGTTACTGGACTAATCCCAGATAAAGTGTAGAAAACTCTCTACTCTGAATTAAAACGGTTAACTCCTATTGGAAAGGCTAGCATGGCGATGTTCAAAATCAGGAATGCTGATGTTTCAGTGCAAGCTGAGCTGATGCTCGACTTAGGAAATCACAGGAGAGAGATTAGCCTAAACAACATCTAAGCAAAAGAAACACTGTGGCATCACTTACTCTCTGGGAATATCTTGGCTTGGAATCCCTTTCCAAAAATCAGGTTTTCCAGATTATTAAAAGCCTGCAAGTAAAGTTAAGGTGGAATACTCCTCAGTGGTGTCTGTGTATTCACATGCACACAGGAAACAACTCATATGCTAGATAATCCGTACACAATGCATGAAATACTAACACACATGGACAGAAGCAGTTCAAATCTGTGCGGTCAGAAAAAGGATACAGTGAGGGAGCAGATGAAGAGGACTGAGCCCAGGAAGCCTCCGAGGATGGTGAGCCACTCAGTCGATCCAAGCTGTTTACTGAACATCTGCATGCCAGCAAAGACCAGCACTGAGAGCAGACTGGACAGGACTAAAGACGTGCCTGTGTTCACAGCTACAAGGCAAAGAAAGTCAGTTTGATTTATGTTTAGCTTTTAAACACAGATGCAAATTAAAGCCTTTCACAGAGGAGAAGAGGCGAGTATCGACATTGGTGGAAGAGTATGGTGCAGTGAAACAACTGAAAAGACGAAACAACTCGGCTGAAATTACACTGATATTTTCATATGCTTGACTTAATCTAAAACAAATATAATAGCAGCACACTTGCATGGTGCAAAAAAGATGTAGACAGGTAAACAAGGCATGTCCAAAGTCTCCCACAGTCAGATTTCATGCAGCCCGAAGCTTCATTTTTATAATATATTATTCATGGCTGCCAGATTTGTCTTTTTTGGTTGACATAACGAAGCATTTGAATGCACTAAACGTTAACCTCTGTAGACATAATGGCCTGTAGATGACACAAAATGTTACTTTCTCAATGGTTTTATGAAAAGAGAAGAGCAAGAGTGATAGGTTTCAAACTTCAATGTTACCAAGCTCTGCAATATTCATAATAAGTCATGTTTGAAATGAACCTGAGGTTAACATCTCTATCAACGTGATGCAAGTTTAACGTATTCTGTGAAGACAGAATTGATTTTTAGATTTGTTCACGCCTGATTGGCTTAGATTTGGTGGCACTGCCATTAAAAAAATAATTGTAACAATGAAAATAAAATGATTACAGAACAGTGCATTTGTATGTACTATGTAACATTTTTAAATGTTAGTATTGGCCCCCGGGCATCTTCACATTGTCAAATCTGGCCTGCTTGTTTCACTGGTGTCACCATGGGTTCTTTTGGGAGAAGTTTGGACACCCCTGCTGTAAAAGTTTAAACCGACGAGCTTTGTCTGAAGATTGTGACTGCAAATGTTGCAAAATACTCTCTGCAGCATGACATCATCATTTGAGTTAAAATACCCCAAATTTGGGGGATATATCAACTTCAAAAAGGTTCAGCTAAAACACCGAGCTCTTTACAACGTAACGCCACGTCAGTGCTCCTGCACACTTCCGACAAACTGCTGTTAGCTTTGAGCTAAAACAACCTACGATAACAGCAAAAATGTGTTTACTGTACCGCTCTACACACACAGTATAATAATACAAACACGTGTATATTTGCTGTTTAGCAGTAATACAAACAGTTAAAAAAAATCACTGCAGGTCCACCAAATTATCTAACATTACTTCTAAACGTTAGCCGTAGCTAGTTAGCTTAACCGTTGAGGCTAAAATCGTACATCCGTGCAGCTACAGCCTTGTTTCCTGAGATTAATTGAATGACAAATTAATCGTGCAATACATACCCATGATTTGATGTTAAATTAGAGTCCTTTTAATCAGACAGGTGGGAATTAGGTTTATCTTCGTTGAGACAGCTAATTGTCGCAGCTCTAGGAACCAAAACTGTCACTACCCGGTCCAAATGACAGGTGGGACCAGTGGGCGGAGTCGTGAATGGCGGAAGAGAAGAGCCTTTTGAGTTTTTATTTCATTCATTTAATAATTAAGTAACTTTCAAATTTGTCTTTTACTTGAACTGTATTTACACATTTTTCTGTCTGTTACACTTTTTACTTTTATTTATTTATTTGGTTAGCTGCCTGTCTAGTTATATATCTTGGAATTGACTTTGATTCTATTTTATCTAACTAATTATACATTTTAATGGGTTTTATTTAATTTGTTCTTTTATTTATTCATTTATTTATTCTTAACCTGCCTCCAGTGTTTCCTCACTACAAGCTGATGAGATGGCACTTCCTCAGTTCGTGTTGTGCTTTTGTTTATAATGGAGCGCGGTGGAGGGTTGGAGGGAGTTATTGTGTGAAGCACTTTGTGTTACATTCTATCTGACTGATGTTTTATTAATACAATTACCGTTCTAATTTGTACTACTTTGCTTCAGTTAATTTCACACATGCATGCCTTTATCTTAATCCTTTGCGGTTATTTACATACAGTATGAGAAATATAGTTATTCATCTCAGGGGTCTGCTTAGCTGGGTGAAGAAGTGGTATTTCTGCACGGTGTGCACTGAAAAAGACTCAAATAACAAAAGGTTTCAGAGCAAAAAGGAAAGACAGACATCGACAGTTTATGTAAGAATTTATACAAAATGTATTTGTGTTTACAATAACATTCTAAACAGAGAACTACATCAATGTTTATTGACAAATTACCATTATTTCTTGACAAGGGACATTCTGTCCTTTCTAAAAACACTCTGGACATTAAAAGTGAAAAATAACTATCTGGTATCTATCTCATTCAAAACATATAACAATATAATAAAAACATTGCAGACAGACTGTGGCTTCTATATTCCTTTGATGTTTGTTGTTGCAGTGTATGCACATAAGTCAGTAACAGTTTTTCAGTTCATTCCTCTGTACATCATCAATGAATCACAGTCCTTCTGTACAGTATCTGTTGATACAGACACATGTCCACATCCACACCAACTCGCAGCATTTCACATGAGGGCAGTCTTTCATAATGGCTTCTTCTTCAGTCCAAAAACAGCAATAAACAGAATAATCTCCACAAAAGCAGGTAGCACACTAGAGGGAGAGACAGACAGAGAGAAAATAAAGCTACAGTACTTACTGATATGTCATTGTTCATAGAGGCTCTATCACTTTGCTGTCTGAACAATAATACATGGTTGCACACACACACACACACACACACCAACCTGCAGATGGCAAAAATAACCCAATATGTCCAGCATTCCCACTTCTCAAACACAAAGAAAGACAAGGATACAGATGCACTGCAGTGGACAGCCAGTGCTGGGTGTAATATCTGTCAGGGAAAAAACCCCTTTGGAGGAATAAAAACACAGTATTAAGTGTATATATATACACTAACCTGCAAATGACAAGGATCCACCAGTAGATGTCACACTCCCACTGTTCAAATAGAAAGAAAAGTAGAGCCACTGAGGCACTGGCATGGACTCCTGTTGCTATAGTCGGCGAGGAGTCATGGAATCATAACTCAAGACTACAGTGACTTTTTAATATAACTTATCTGACCTCTTTTTATGCTTTGACATATTTAGAGGGCTTCTCAAGAGATATTTAAATTAAACACCAATTTCCTGGCTTGTGTTGAGGCTATTGTCAATTCCAGGCCAAAATGAATTCCCACTTATCCTTCTTTGTCCAGGGGGTAGAGTTTTTTTTTTTTTTAGGATTATATTTTTGGCACGTTTGCTTTTATTGGACAGTCGGTAGTGAAGAGTCAGACGGGAAACAAATGGAGGGAAGAAAAGGGGGTTACTAAAACTACAAAGGAGCTGGAATTGAACCGGGATGTCGCGATCATGTGGCATGCACTGTACCATTCACCTACCGAGTACTCTGGGATATAATTTTAGACAAAAAATATTGCTGTTGAGTTCAACTGTTGATGGATATTTCCGTTCCCCTATACATACACCACTTATATCATCATACATCTAGGGTGGCTGTGGCTCAGGAGGTGCCACAGGAGCAGGTTGTCCACTGATCAGATGATTAGTTCATCATCATCAATCAGATGGGTCGACCTCCGGCTCTTCCAGTCCGTGGGCAAGATACTGAACCCCAAATTGTATGAATGATTTAACTCCTAAAAAAACTGATGAGCAGTTGGCACCTTTCATGGCAGCCAATGCCATCGGTGTAATAATGTCTGTGAACGGGTGAGCTTTGAGTAGAAAAGGAGTTATATAAGTACAGTCCATTTACTATATAATTATCTCCTATTATTAAAGCGACAGCGACAGTGTTAAGGATACACAGGAGACCTTGGCTGCAGTTGAACATGGAAACTCCTGAGAAGAACCCAGCCAGCTCTATCGCAAACAGGCCGAGGGTGACCGCCAATGCCACCACCAACCTGAGACAAAGAGGGACACATTGTTATTACAAAATTTTTATAATTCTAAATCTTGCTCTGTGTGTGTGTTTTCTTACTTTTTATCTTCATTGTCATACTGCTCTTGTGTGTACTCCAGAGGCAAACAAGCCTTCACGTTGTTTTCCTGTTAATCAAACATTTCAAACAAAACACTTACAGAAAGACCAGTGAAACAATAATAAATCATGCATAAATAATCATACTGATTAACATAATAACATAACAGAATCTTTTTTTTTACTCACCCTCGACCAAAAGATGGTGATAACGATGACAAGGTGAGCTACGATGGTCAAGAACCGCGCAGGTACAAGACTGCTGACAGCCGACATGACGAGCGACTATTAACTTAATCAGACAACCAGTATAACTTCTTAAACGCAACGCACACACGGTGCTGGACAGGTGAGTCTTTGTTTACTGTAATTTAAACGTGCCCGGCTGCTCGGTTAGCGGATTTCGCTCACTTAGCACTTAGCTGCAGTCTCATAATGAAGCTAACTTTATCCAAGACGAACATAAACAACACTGCTCGACGCTGAACGTTACGTGTATTGATTTCAATGAACATATTACATCTTAAACTAATATTAATGTCACCACTAACACAACTATAACTAACATGTACTGCTCACGCTGTGGCGCCTTAAGACGGTTGCTACAACAACCGATGAACTCAGTGCATCACTGATTACAGACCGGCTTCAGCATTCAAGGGTTCCGGACACGGACCACAATTGAGAGGGGACTGCTACACGACTCTTACACAAACACTGCCATCTAACGGCAACACCAAAACTAGGCCACAAACAATTTAAAATGAATATGGCCATTTTAGGCTTCAGAGACATGAACCTCAACAACCAAAAGGGTTTATTTACTTAGCTTATTGGTAGACATATTTTATTTTAAGCCTATACAAGATCCTACATCAAGTATATGACCAGACACAATCAAATATGCAGTCTAAATAGAAATGCATAATTTATTAAATAGCAGGCAGATTTGTATCGTTTTTCTACCAACATCCATTTTAACAATGTAACGTGAACCGCAATTTGGGCAATGCGGCTGTGATAGTATAGCCTAAACCTAACCCCTCCAAATCCCCCCCTCCCATCCTATTTCTACAACAAACCGACTCAGTCCTTTGAGACAGACGCCACAGAATCGGCGTGTGCGCATCAGCACACACCAAGCACAGAAAACAACCGACAGCAGATCTGTTGTAACGATTCACCGGTCAAGGCCCAGGGTTGGTTTCCCCGACGGTACGACTGACACAAAAACCTGCACCAGGCTTCCCCCAGAAAAAAAAAAAAAAAAACGGATTTAGTACCGCACAGACGCTTGCATCGCATAGTGGAGGCATGGCAGAAGCGGAGTTACAAACCTTTACCTCTATCATGGACGCGTTGGTTCGCATTAGTGTGAGTATGACGCTCATTTTATAACGTTATTTATTTTATCCACGTGTGCTTATTTTTCCTGATCATATCGATATTATCTTTTGTCTCCACTACCACCAAATTGATTTCCACGACCCGTCTGAACGCACAGGTTGCGCATGTGATGGAGGAATGTGAGGCATGTCTTTATCTTAGGACATTTTTTGGCATCTGTTAAATCAAACAGAGGATTTTTTTGGGGGGGGGGGGGGGGGGGGGGGGCACATCTGTAGTACTGTCGTTGCAACAAAATAGCAAAGCAATAAAATAACGCAAATGAAATCGACACAGCAGCACACACGGATGAAGCAGTGTGTGTTTGATGTTTGATTGACTAAATATGTTGGCTAACAGTAGCTTCAGATGCTTGCGTTACGGGCCGCGCACGATGAGAAGGCAGAGATGATGCACGTTGTCATAGAAACGGGATGCTGCGTTTAGCAGCTGCAACACTGGATGTGGGGCCTCCACAACCAGCAAGACTCGTGTGAAACAAGAGGCCCGCAGCTATAAAGTGAGCAGGAAAATCTCAGATCTGTATTTTATGTAACTGATTTGAAAAAAAAAAAGTGTTAAATGTCTTGTGTTAAGCGTCTCATACCTGGTTACCAAACCGTGCCATCCAGAGCCAGAGCTTCCCCATGGCTAATTCTACGTTTGCATTTTTCATGCTTGGTGACTGGCTGACACCTGAAGTCAGGGCAAAGCTATTTTTTCCTTTCCTTTCCTTTGCCCTCCCTGTGTTCTGTATATCCAATACGAGCCTACGTAACCAGTGTCTGCTGCATCTTCCCTTCTCGCTCTTGACTCCTACACATCTCATATACATTTTTTTTCAGGTCACAGGATGTGCAGAATGTAAAGAGCAGGGGATTCTTTATTTATTCTAGTGACTCAGACTTCATCAAATATGACTCCTCGTTATGCTCTCCTCTCCTCTCCTCTCCTCTCCTCTCCAGTCCAACATGAAGAGCATGGAACAGGAGCTGCATTGTCCGGTGTGTGATGAAATGGTAAAGCAGCCCATCCTGCTGCCATGCCAGCACAGTGTGTGTCTGCTGTGTGCGGCCGAGGTGTTGGTACAGAGGGGTTATCCTCCTCCAGACCTCCCTCCGGAGCCCAACTCACCGGCCTCAACACCCAACACCCGCTCTCCACGTCAGGCACGAAGACCCACACCCAGGACGCCTGACCGCCTGGAGCGGGTCCTGAGAACAGGTGGAGGAAGGATGTGTTTTGTGTCTTTGCTCATACGTGAGAGTAAAACTGAATGATCTCAGCCTGAAGCCACCTAAGAGTCACATCATCATTTAATAATTCATAGACGATGGTGTAATATGACGCAAATGCCATATTAGCATCTGAGTTCCATAGGTAATGTAGCTGACACATCATTATTCCGCTGCATATCCAGAGCTTTATGCATTCATGTCATGACTTCAATGCATGTAGAGCAAGGGCAGAGAGAGTCAAGACAGTAAGCATATAAGCAGGTGTGTTTTCAGACTGTGTGTGTAAGCAAATTGTGTTACCTCCACCTCCTCCTGTGTTATATATGTGTGAGAGACAAGAGTTCTGCTTGTTACTTTTTCAGCAGTCTGTCTCTCTTAATTCACTCATGACCACATACGAATCATCCATTCGGCAAACGCTCACCTTTTCCCCCCTCTATGTCTGTCTCTCACCTTCATCTCCCCTCCTCTACACACCTGCGTCCTTCTTCTCCCAGTGTGTGGGACATACCCAGGGCGGAGGCGGAAGGACACCGCCCCTCCCCCCATGTTTTTCCCATGTCCTTCCTGTCAGGAGGACGTGGAGCTCGGAGAGAAAGGCCTGACAGACTGCCTCCGTAACCTCACACTGGAGCGGATTGTGGAAAGGTATGCATATGCACAACCCCCCCATAGATACAGTATAAACTGTAGTAGACACAGACACAGTCAGATGTGAGAGCTGACTCCAAACATGATTTGTCTTGTTATTTCATCCTATGATAATCTCTCATCATCAGCTCATTAAAAGAAATCATAGGTAACCATGGGTTTAGAAACAGTCCTTTTGACCAAGTGTGCAGGCAATGAAGAAAGGAAACAAATGAAGGGCTCAGTCAATACTGCTTTCTAAATGAGACAGAAAATCATTTGCTGGAATGAGTTTCAATAATGAATGTTTTCTTTACTCCTGATCCAAGGCTAAACCTGAGAGGAGATTGAAAGGACAGCAGAAAAACTGCAGCATACTGTACATCAACGACTTTGGTGGAATGGTTTTGCCAAAGTTTAGTGGAGGAAGTTTGGAGTGAAAAACATCCTTTAATATTAATCATCCTCTTCTCGTATCAGTTCAAATAATGAAGATCAAAGTGAGAGCAGCTGCTTTTGAAAAAAGTGTTCTGAGATGGGGAGAGAGAGTTATGGGGATAGGCAGTTTCCCAGTTTCACACGCAGCAGTTTGATGAGTGCAGCTGCTTCCTCCCCAGGCAGTGGTTGTGTTGGTCAGGAAACTGTGACGGTGCATGTTTTAATGCGCAGGATGCACTAACAAGGCAGCTGCTGGTGATGTATCCAGGTCAGGCAGTTAAAGAGTTGGACTAACTACTGAAAAGAGAGCAGGGCAAGCACAGATGAGCTCAATCTTCTCTTTCTTAAGTTTAAGGGACTCGTTCTTTCCTTGTTTTCTCTTCTGCTGTAGAACTGCTTAAGCCCTGTCCTTATCTCCCTGTCCCCCCTGTCTGCCCTTTAGGTACAGGCACACAGTAAGTCTGGGCAGCGTAGCCATCATGTGTGGTTTCTGTAAGCCTCCTCAGTCTCTGGAGGCCACCAAAGGTTGCGCTGACTGCAAGTCCAACTTCTGCAACGAGTGTTTCAAACTCTACCACCCTTGGGGAACCCCCCGAGCTCAGCATGAACACATACTACCTACTAACAACTTTCGGCCAAAGGTTTGCCTGTTTTTGCTGTTTTGTGCATCATGAACAGTAGCTTCTCTTCTCTTGGAGTTGTACCTTAATCCTGTTTTGTGCTCTAGGTCCTAACATGTACAGAGCATGAGCAGGAGAGACTGCAGTGGTACTGCCGTAACTGCCAGAGGTTACTGTGCTCACTTTGTAAGCTCCGTCGTGTCCACCACGGACACAAAGTGTTGCCTATTGCACAGGCTTACCAGGCCCTCAAGGTGAGTTTGTGTGTTGTCTGTCTGGACTGTGTTAAGATCCTGATGTTAGCAGCCCTGAGATGTGATCTTTTGTGTTGGTCTTACAGGACAAGGTCACCAAGGAAGTCAACTTCATCCTGGCCAACCAGGAGACAATACAGAGTCAGATCACTGAACTGGAAGCTGCCATCAAACAGATGGAGGTGAACTGCCTTTCGTCTGTTTTGTACATCACGTGCTTTGTCAAAGTACAGGTCCAATAGTATTGGTATGCTGATGCTTTATTAGTTTGTTCGGGTTGAATGGAACTGATCATCTCATGCAGCTAGTAGGAATTCACTTACCAACACTCCGCTGTGGTCTACACAACTGATCGTTACTTTTCTTTTGTATAACACGTTGAAAGCAGTGTGTTGATTTGGGATTTAAAGGACCAGTATGTAGGATTCAGTGGCATCTAGTGGTGTAGTTGCTAATTGCAACAGCGTTGCCTCACCCACTTCTTTCTAGCATGAAGGGGAAACTACAATGAAATGCATGAATAACACGAAAAGCCCAGTAAAGTGAGTGTGCAGTTTGTCCATTCTGGGCTTCCTTAGAAACATGTTGGCCTCTGAAATATATATAAAAGGCTTATGCCAAGGAAACAAAAGCACAACAATGAAACATAGTTGAGTATATTATTTTCCATTTCTTCAATATTCTGTGAGGTCCCTAAACCTGATACATTGGCCATCATTGGACCTTTTAATGCATGTTTCATAAAACTACTTTTTCTTGTGCTTAAATAGAATGGGAATCCATCCCCTGTCCCCTATTCAGCCAGTTTACTTTAACTACAGCTACAACTGGACAGACAGGTAGTATTAGTGGGCCCTCTAGAGGCTTGTTGTTCCAGTACAATGGCACACTTCTGTGCTGGAAAATAGCTAAGACATTGTCTCCGTGTTTATCATCCTAATCTGTTCACTCTTTGGTATCCCCTCTCTGTCTCTGTCTCTATTTCTCTCCAGGCGAACAGCGCAGTAGCTCTGCATCAGCTGACTCACTGCATCCGAGAGCTGGGAGCGGCTGTAGCAGAGCGTCAGGGGGCTCTGGCTCTCGCCCTGGAAGCATCTCGCAGCAGGAGAGAGGAGGCCTTGTCTGCCCAGGTCTCAGAGAGGCGAGGCCTGCTGGAGCACGCAGGCTTGATGGCCTATACACAAGAGCTGCTCAAGGAGACGGATGCACCCTGCTTCGTACAGGCTGCCAGAGTCACTCACAATAGGTAACATGCACATATTCAGCCGAATCCTAAACTCAGGAGGAATAAAATGGTTTCTTTCTGACCTTTCTTTGTTGTCTTAATTTCTATTTTTGAAGGCACATTGACCATTTCTTTGTTTCCTTTATATTTATCTTATCCTGTTCTTATGTCTTTGCCTTTCCCCTTCCAGGCTGGTGAAGGCCATAGAAAACCTACAGTGCTTCACTCTCTCTGCTGAAACCTCTTTCAGACACTTCCACCTAGATGCATCTAAAGAGATTAAGCTTGTCCACGACTTGGAGTTCATACGTGGTAGGCTCTTTTGTTTTTTGTGATATGAACTCTGCAAAAGTGAAAGTACATTACTGTAAGCTGCATCTCTCTCTCTCTCTCTCGCTTTGTACCCACTACAGCCCCACTGGCTCCCGTCATTGACACTCAGAAGACACTTGCTTACGACCAGCTGTTTTTGTGCTGGCGCCTCCCTCAGGACTCGGCCCAAGCTTGGCACTTCTCTGTCGAATTCCAGAGACGGGCAGGAGGAGCTGCAGCCACATGGGGAGGCATCAGGTCCCCTAATGCTGCAACAGCATGGCAGCGTCTGGATGAAGTGAGAGGGACCAGTGCTGTGGTTGACCGACTGCAGATGGACAGTGTGTATGTGCTCAGGGTGAGAGGCTGCAACAAGGCTGGGTTTGGAGAGTACAGTGAAGAGGTTTACCTCCACACTCCACCAGCACCTGGTGAGATATGTAAATGTGTTATATTACATTATCTTTTTTTTTTTTTTTTTTTTTTTTTTACATTTTATTCACAACAAAAACTCTCCATTTTTTCATTCCACTTAAAACAAAAGAAGCCATTCCTCGGTTCCAATGCAGTTTCACTGAATTCATGAATTCAAATGTGTGACTTAAGTGACTGCAGATTTATTTGCATTGGTAACAAAAAGACTGTTGGCAGATTCAGTTCTTTAAGTCGGATATTTTTCCGGTATTGTCATTTTACAATTGATTGACTAATCTTGATATTTGTTTTCTCTCCATCCCTTCATTTCCTCCATTCCAACTTTATTTTTTTTGTTTTAGCTTCTGCACCAAATCTTCCTTTTTCCAGTTTCATCCCAGTCAGACTCTTTCTGCTTCTGTCTTTACTGCTACAGGTCTGTCTTTTTCACAAAACTCATCATTCCTTCTTTACGTTGTTTATTGTTACTCTCTACATTGTACTGTCATTACTTCACACAAAAAAAGAAGAATTTAATCAAATCCTTTTATCTGATCAGTTGAAACAACATGCAGATAGTTTGAGTCTCACCTTTATTCTGGTTCTCACGTTTCCTCCTCAGGGTTAAGCCTCTTATTCCTACTGATCCTCTTTAATAGACCCTTTCTCTTGATCTGCCTCTTATTATGTGTTCTCCTCCCTCTCTTCTTCAGCTCTTTATCCATTATATGTTCAAACTTGCTGTAGCCTGACTGTCCCAGCTTCAGGAATCTAACCCCTCCTCCCTCCTGAATCTTTTCCGTTACCCTCTTTGCCATCTCTCTCCTTCTTACCCCCTCCTGGTATCCCTCATGTCCTCTCAGTGTTGAGTTTCTCCTTGGACTCACGCTGGGGGTTGCATGCTGACAGGCTGGCATTGGGTAGAGGCCAAACGTACGCTCGCAGTGTGCCAGGCCTCTCCCTCCTCCAGGCCGCCGACCGCACACTCACTTCTTGCCACTTGACTTCTGACCTGCTGGTGGCCGACTTAGCAGTCACTCAAGGCAGACACTACTGGGCATGCTCTGTGGAGCCTGGATCCTACCTGGTAAAGGTGAGAAAGATGCTTATTGGTCAGTTGGTTTGATATTATAATGTACTTTATATATGGAGTCAGTGTTACATGCAGCCTCAAAACGGATGTGACCAAAGCTTTCTGTCTTTCTTAGGTTGGAGTAGGGCAGGAGGCCAAACTGCAAGAGTGGTTTCATCTCCCCCAGGACATGGCCAGCCCTCGGTAACTAAATCTTACTCTCTTAAATATAGACTGTAGATTAACTGTCACCCACAAAAACATGTCTTATGACAACAAATGTAATGCACTGAACCACAAATGCAGATATGAATGGGATTTACCTCTGTTACATTGATTGATAGAGTTCTTGACGACGTAACTACACTCATTGACACACACCCTTTACAGAGGGTAAGGAGCCGTGCCAGAGCTGTTCCTTTCTACATGCTTCAAGCAGCATTAATTGACTTTTCATTGACTTTTTTGCCCACTTGGGGCAATGAACCTGTAAACACAACATTGACATAAGTATTAGTGCAGCTTTAAAGGAACAATGTGTAGGATTTAGTGGCATCCAGCAGTGTATTTGCTGTGTGTAACACCCTCGCATCACCCTCTACTTCCTAGCAGAGGAGAAAATATGGTGACTGCAAAACCCTTGAAAAACACCACAGGCCCCACTTAGAGCCAATGTTCATTTTGTCTGTTCTGGGCTACTGTAGAAAAATTATGGTTTTATTATTGCGGACATCATTTGGAGAGGGCCAACAGAAAACATAAGCTTCAAAGTATGTAGGACCAGTGAATAGTGCAGAATATTTGGTGCATAAAATACACCATGTACTTTAACTTGGTCCATCCAACTAAAAGTAACCCTTCATAAGAAAGATTTTTATAATATATATTTCTTTTTGCACTCACTGTTGTTCTTTTTGGGAGGATGTGTCATCCTAACAGTTAAATTTGTGCACACAGTCTTCACACACTAAACTTGTACAACAATACTACAAATAAACAATCTATTAAAAGCAGTTTCAACAGAGATGTGGTTAGGAATAATGTCACAGTGGGCATGAGGGGACAGACTCAGGCGATTCACTCATATTACTGTGTTTTTAGCTTTTATTCCAGGTGCAAAATGCAAATGTTACTGTCGTTTCCACATCTTCACATCCTACTGTATTCAAACATTTAAAACATTAGATACATTTCCCTCCTTTGTGTAGTTTTCCTCTTTCACTAGCCTAATATTCTCCTCCCCCCTGCCTCCACCCAGGTGCGACCCAGACAGTGGCCATGACAGTGGGGCCGAGGACGGCCAGGACTCTCCTCCCTTCTGCTTCCTCACAATGGGCATGGGCAAGATCCTGCTTCCTCAAGGACATGGTCACAGTCAGAGCCAGGGGGACAGCCACAGCCAGGGAGGGTTGCACTCCCACAATAGCAGCCATAGCAACCCGCCTCACCCTCATACTACTCCCCTGCCACCCCGACTAGGAGTGTGTCTGGACTGTGACAAAGGACGTGTCACATTCTATGATGCCCACAGTTTGCGGATCCTCTGGGAGGGACATTTGGATTGTTCAGCTCCAGTGTGTCCGGCCTTCTGCTTCATTGGTGGAGGGGCCCTGCAGCTGCAGGACCTTGTGGCCAATCAGAGCATTGAGGAGCCGCCGCCACGGAGGGTAACTATCCAAACACGTGCAACAAATCTCAGCAAATAAATGGCGGTGAGACGGCAGTTCATGGGCACAGTTCACTCAGTGTCCAAAGTTTATCATGTCTGTAGAGTTGAAAGGTGGTTTATATTCACCACTTAATGTGAGTTGATGATTAAATTGCCTTGATCCTGTCAAACCGTAACTGAATATGGTTACATTTTCCTTTCAATTTTTGAGCTCTGACTCAAAATATCTGATGTTGTTTTTGCATTTGCACCTGGCCTGAAAGTATCAAATCTCTCTTTTGGCTTTATTTATTTCATATTTTTCCCTCTGCTTTCTTTCTTATTGATTTTGCAATGCTCCTATGGACATTGTGGCTGAAGTGATTTTAGACTATGCAGAATTCTGTTAAGGAGGTCAACACCTTTTAAAAACAGATTAAAAAAAATCTGCTCTCCCTTTACACGTCTTAATTTGTCCAAGAATGATCGGACAAACAACAAACGTTGCATGCAAGTGTAACTAGGATTAATAAATAACATATATGCAGATAACTGACTGTCACCTTGTAAAAGCACCTCAGATGTACTGTATGTCTAATTTTATATTGTAATCTTTTTTTTAAGTAGCCTCAACAAGTGTTAACGATGTGTATATAATTCAGAATTACAGAATGTGAATATTCTTGGGTTGTTGAATAGTAAAGATCCGCTGGCTGATGTCAGGATCACGTCTCTGTGTCTGAACAGTCCCAGTTGGTATTTTAAATAGTTGCTGTTTTGCATTTCAAAAAGGACTTGTGTGTATTGTGCATTTCAGCTGGGTAGACATGCTCACAGTTGCCTCAATGTTTCCAGGTTACAAGAGAAATCAAAGTAAAAAAAAAAAAAAAAGATTCTGAGGAATAATAATGAAATAATGTTCTCATTATGCTGTTAACATGTGAATACATTTCAATGTTTTACATTTTGAGGAAAGGTAAAAACGCAAATGGCCTACTTGTCCGGTATTAAACTGTGGTGTTTGAGTGATTTGCACATACATATTAATGATCGAATGTGACGTTTAAAGGAAGTGGATGAATGACATGATAACCAGCTGAAGTAGGCTCATGAGACAAAGCCTATTTTATGAGTTCTGGTAAATTTTTTTGACATTTTCTTTTCTATAGCTTTTGTTTTCCTCTCTGCAAGTGACATTATGTCACTTACTTATTGGCTTAGTGGATTCACTCTTATGTTTGGGGAATGTATGAGCTCAGTTATGTATCATTTCAATGCAAGAGATGTTGTAATATTTTCAAACTGACTGGCTCTGACTGTATTTTCATATATAATATGATTTTGACTGGTAAGTGTGTGTATGTGAGCTCTGGCTGTGACTTTAATGCTTTCTGACGTGTGGATGCGCGTGTCCCGTCTTCAGCGACCTGTCTAGACTCCTTTACTTGTGTGACAGCACAGCACTTGAATGACTTTAGACTGTAGCATCACAGAAATCAGAACCTCTTCATTTAGACTTATCTGTGCCGGCAGAATGTCTCTATCATGTCATGAGCAAAACAATAAATAACTGCTAACATGGAGTCACTTTGTGTTAAATAATGACCACGTGAAAGTATAACTGTAACTGTACAGGAGGACATTTTCTGAAGATGATTAATAACTAGTTTTCCATGATACAGTGAAGACAAATTGTTTCTTTATGTATTCCTGTTTTGTATTTCTGATTCTCCTGGGTATAAACTTCTTTTTGTTTTCTTCTTTTCTTTTCATGTTTCATGCTGAAATTTGATTGTATGTTCACTTCAATTTGTACAAGATAAATACAAGTGAAATGAGCCCGACCCAAACTCTATTAAAGTCACAGTCATCCCTTTTTGTAGGCAAGAATTAGTCAGAATTCTGAAAAAAAACAAACATTTTGTCTACCAACTTCTGATTTTCTGCGAAAGTTAGAGCAATTTTGGTTGTTTAATAAGATATTTAGTATTTCTGTTCATCATTTCTTTTTACATTCCTAACAGAAATAAAATTATACAACACAAAAGCCTACTATTAAGCCAAGACAAGATGAAAACCACTGAACAGAAACACAAACATGTAAACAACACACACACACACACACACACACACACACACAAAGCTTTCATTTTCATCATCGTCTTTCATTTCCCGCCCTACAGCCAAAATGATAAACATGTTTTTAGACAAATATAACTGCCGCGCGCAATAAAGTTGTCACATTTTGATTGACTGTAAACAGCAGAACAATACTCCAGAAGGGATTATGAAACCAGACTCTCCTTGTTTAAATGTCATGGAAGAACTGGTGTCTGTTTGAGTGCGTGGTGCCCGCCTGCATGTAAGGGCAAGCATGCCCTTAATCACTCGAGTGTGCCAGAGCTGCTGGAACACGTAACGTGGATCTTTTGTGCCACAGGGTTTGAATATAATCAGCCTGTTTTATACAGAGCCTACACACACCTTATAGGACACGTGATGCAGAACAACAACATGCTGAACAGCTGTATGTGTGAGCCAGAGACAAGGCAGGAAAAGAGGTGGTTTCAGTAGATGAGCCTGTTGGACTGGTAGGTAGAACATTGTTTTAACGGCCAGACAGTGACAAATAGGAATGTTCCACAAAGGTAAAAGAGTTCATAGATATTACGTAACACCTGAATGATTGGGTGTTAGTCACTGTCTTTTTACATCAACAAGGAGCTGTTGCAATCGAACCAGTGTTGGAGCTCTCTGTAAGTCAACTTATCTGCAATAATAAAAAGCCACCTCTAGGGGGCAACATTGTTTGTGCTTTGCTGGTAATCCTCTGCCTTGTGGAAAAAGAAAAGAGTTAGTCAGCAACAGGTGCACTGTGTGTCAACACTGACTTGTCTGGTCACAGATGATAATGGCAGGTCAGATGTTGCACGTTAAGAGCTTTGAGCTTCTGTGTGATTCATCTGAGCTAATCTTTATGCCATTCATGTTACCCCAAACCCCACTCCCCATTTTTTGTACCCATGACACATCTGCATATACAATAGAGAGTCATATACCAGTTACAGTCATCTGCATTTACACCACACTTACCCAAAGTGATGTAATACGACAGGGAGAAGAAAGAAAACACAACAAGAAGAGCTACATTAACACCACGTTGATCCCCACAATTATACTAAAGACGTGCCATTAAAAAAAGGGTTCATCTGAAGTGTTTTTCTCATCTTGATTCCACCTCCGCGTGGCTTTGAAGCCAGCGTGGTTGCATTGTTGCTTAGTTACAACTCAGTTTAGTTTACACATGTTTACCCGCCAGAGCTCCAGTTAACCCAGTGTTTGTCTGTGTCTTTGCACGCAAGCTCATTAGGGTGAAATTCACTTGAATCTCCAACTCAGTTTTATTGTGAAAATTCACTTCATTCGCAATGGAGGAGCTGATGGTCTGATGATGAAAAATATAGTCAGAAGTTCCACATGTACAAGCATTAGTGTTGAATACAGATGACAGCAGAATTCAGTGGAAGGCAAATATTTCATACATCTAATAATCATTTTGACGTCATTATGTTGTATCATCCACTGTCACCGGATGAGTCATTATCTGGGATGTTTCTGAGCGAAGTCAAGAAAACTTTGTTTCATGTGTTGAAATTGACTGAAGCAAAAATTGCTGAGTGCCATGCAGTATAAGTTCCACACACACAATGAGATGTAGCAAACTTTCAAATGTGCATACAGTGCAGGAAGCTGCAGAAATGTTTGCTAATGCAAGCACAGACTCCAGGTCCCCTGAACAGCTGTGTCTCCTGTCTTTCCTCAGCGCCTCTGCACATCACAGCAGACGTGATACACACGGAGACACATACTACTACCCCGACGTTTCAGCTCCCAGAGTTACTATGCAAGTTCCAAGTGTGGTCTACAAAAAAAACTGTAAAACTGTCAAACAAAATGGATCTCCGCCATTTTGCAGAGGTTTGTGGAAAAAACAAAAAAAAAAAAAAACATTGCACTGAAATCAAAATACATCCACGCAAATCAAAATGGAGTTAACATGGTTTCCGTTCAAAAACACCTTCAAAATCCACACTCACGCATGTACACACACAAATCTACCACATGCGTGTGTGTTCTGGAGGGGTGCCAAAGTGAGAAAGCATGTTCAGACAGGACCAAAGCCCCCCAGGCTCTGTCAGTATTATGTGTGAGTGCGTGTCATTTTTAGACAGGAAAAACATTAAGTGTCCATAAAGTCTTTAACTGTACTGTACCATCTGTTTGGCTTGATTTTTTAACTGTAGACAGGTTTTCACACCTACAACTTGCATTGTGGCTATATTTATCCCACACAAGAAATTTGCGAGTATGCTTTTTTGTTTTTTTTTTTAACTTTAACAAAACACAATGACAAATGTGACTTTGTTGAAATAAGTTGAATTAAACTGTGTGCTTGACACGTGATGCTGCTGTTGTTGTGTCCAGTCATGTCAAACACGGTTACTGAATCTCAGATATGTTCAGCTGGAGAAAAAAAAAAAAAAAAGAGAGGGATACCTGACAAATGATTTATATCAAAGACGAAATGTGTATGTTCATCTGTGCTGACAGTGTTTTGGTCCATAAGCTGTCCTCTGACAGCTTAATGACTAGCTGTCCACATATCCCTTCACTCGTTCCTATTCTGAAGAGCGGTGAAGCAGAGGGAGGAGGAAGGAGGAGGAAGGAGGGAGGAGAAGGGGAGCAAAAAAATTTAAGAGACTGAGACAGGACATACTGAACCACACCATAACCCTTAGGACACACCGGAGGGCTGCCTGTAAATCTATTTCTGTGGCAGAGGTACAGAGCAAAGGGCTTTCAGCACCAACTGGTAACGGTGAAAAAGCTGAAAAGTCAAATTTTTGCATGTGTGATGATGCGTGAAAAACAGGAAGGTGGTCTTTGTGCATTACCCAAAATGCATGCCAGTTCTTGTGTGAGCCCCTCAGCTGTTCAACCACCAGGCTCTGAGGAGAAAAATGCTGAATATAAAATCAAAACGAAGGTGGAGAAGCTGGTAAAACTGGGAATAGAAAGTCACTTGCTGCTCCCCGTACATGGTTCACCATAAATACTTAGAGCGCCAACTGTGTTTACAAGAAAGGGAGTGCATGCATATACATGTAGGCCTATAAAAAGGTAAAATAGAAAGCTTCAGTGATAATTGGGGGACTTTTATGTGCAAATCTGCTGCATATCAAAAGAGCTTGAAGCTTTTTTTTTTCTTAGCTGAGAAAACTTGTGAGCTACTTTCTGCTCTCCTTATAAAAATCTATATAAATCTTGGCTGACGGTTTCACGAGACAGACCTGATAATCGCTGCAGATGATCTGAGTGTACAGAACACGGCTGTCAACTGCGAGTGACTGTTTCATAAACGTGAGTGTGACAGCGCGACCACCAAGCATATTTCAGAGGGATGAAAAGGCGAAGGAGAAGACCAAGAAACTGAGAACGAGACGGACGGTGTGAGCGAGAGAAATGATTTGGCAAGAGATAAAGAAAAACAACGGGGAGAGAGAAAGAGAAATCAGATGACAGTGTGTGTGTGTGTGTGTGTGTGTGTGAGAAGAAGAGGAACAATAGCTGACGATGGGTATAATTAGATAAATAAGTCAAGGGATGAGGGCGACAGGGACGGCTGCAGAGGGTGAGGGGCTGACAGGGAAAACTGAGAGAAGCACATTCCTTCTTTCTCTCTTCTTCTCTTCAAAACAGCAGCTGGGACAGGTGTGCTTTTACTGATGGTAGAAAGTGCACAAGCTGCTGACTGCCCCCTCCTCCCTCCCTCCCCCTCCCAGCGTGTTGCTGTGTGTGTGTTTATATGCTGAGTATGCACACTGTCTGGCTGCAGACTGCATGTTAGCAGAGGAGGACTTTGTTGTGTGTAATTACGGTGGGGGAAACAAAACCATAGATCAGAATTCGCCCCGAAATGACAAAAATAGACATCTGAACGCACACATGGTGTTTGTGTGGGGGGGGGGGGAGGAGAGACGACTGTGGGAGTGTCTGCGTATGACACCGCATACGATACATACAATGTGTACAGTGTATTCCTGTTTAAAGGGATGTGGGCAAAAGTACAAGAGTCAGCTCGAGTGTGTGAGTGTGTGTGTGTGTGTGTGTTGTTTAAGGAGACAGTCTCTACTACAGGAAACAGAGGGATCCTGTTTGTGACTTGTACTCATTGTTCAGCTGATTATGCCCCCCTCTACACCCCTACACACACACACACACACACACACACACACACACACACACACACTCACACACAAAACACAGCCCCGTCCCTATTTGGCTGTCGACCAAAGACGTGTACACATCAGCTTGAGGACCATGCTTTGATTTCCTGCCTAACACTTACCACGTTGTCTCTTCACAATAAAGCCCCAGTTTGTAATGAAGGGTGTGTCCGACCAGTCTATCCGACTCCATGCATTGTCCCTCCAGTCTTATTGATGTCTGTTTCTTTTTTTTGCCAGAAGAACAGACAACACCCAATACTCCCTTATCTTCTCCCGAACTTATCATTCACTCATTTTTCTTCTGGCTAAACTTTCCCTCACCTTTTCCCTACAAAATGACTAATTTATTTTTACAAGGTTGTTTACCAGAGAACGCTGCCTCATATTTCTGGTCAAGAGCAGCCCTGATTAGTCTGACTCACTTGTCTGCACCATCCTGTCCCGGCTTGTTTTTTAACACGCTTTTTTAAATTGAACTTTTACCTCATTATACAGAACAAATCCATAGTAAGAGATTTCCCTTATTGACCCTAGTTTTACTTTTTGTTCCCATTTCTATGCACCCTTTCTTTCTGTTTTGTCAGCTGCAACATTTTGAGCCACACTAATACTGGATACCAGTCTGTCAGTAGTTATAACAATCAGGTCCAGACTGAAATATGTCAACAACTATATAGTATTTCAGATGAATACAGATAACAGAGGAATTCAGTGGTAATCTTTCTTCAAAGTTTTCATATCTTAAGATAATCATTTGGACGTTGTCGTCCAGACACAAAGATCCAGACTGAAATATCTCAACAACTGTTGGAAGGATTGCCTTTACATTTTGTACACAGTCACTGACAACAGAGGATGAATCCTTCTGACTTCTGCAACACCCTGACCTTTCCTCTCGTGCCAACGATTGGTAGAAGTTTTCCCTTGTCTAAATATCTTAGCATCTCCTGGTTGGATTGGGGGGAAAAAAAAGGCAGCGTCATTCATTATTCCATCAGTCATATCAGCAACCTACGTGTGAGAGATAGCGTACCTGTGATTGGCAAAGATTTAGGTGGAATTTTCGTTGTTGTTCCTGCTTGTCTGAGGAGTGTTAGTTACAAGTAGGAAACGGAGCCAGATACTAGTTCAGAGACTAACACAGTGTAAGGTTAGCAGCTGTTGTTGTGGTACAGGCCTCAGCCCAGACTAGCCTGTGTAAATCATATCTGACGTAGCTCACCTTCTTACTACAATATTCACTTTAGAGATGCTCTGATTTTTTTTTTTTTATCTAGCACCATGATCAGGTCAAACTTGTCCAATTTTATTTATGACCAAACAAGACTGTCAGCCTAAACTGTACTTGTGTTAAGTGCTAATTAGTAACAGTATAAAGAATGTGTGCCGTATCCGTGATGTCACTCAATCTCAACATTTTTATTTTCAGTGTTATTTATACAAAACTCAGTAGAGTTGTCATGAACGGGGAAATTAGCTATAGAGACCAAAACAGTTTTTTGTCCCAGACTGTAAACATGTTTATTTATTTATTTAAAATGGGGACTTATGGAGACTGACTTGTTCTGGAGGCAGACTCAAGTGGACGTTTGAGGAATTGCAGTTTTTGGCACGTGAGTATTGGCTTCACTTCACAGCCACAGAGGTTACTTTTGCTTTGTGCTAATCAAGCAGCAAGTTTATAACTAACTTCCTTGCTCATGACAACTGTACTGAGTCTGATTTTTTTAACATGGTGAATATGGTAAAGCAAACAGAATATTAGCATTGTCACTATGAGCATGCTGACAGTTCTGCCAGCATGGCCGTAGAGTCTTGTTTGGTTTTTTTTTAATTATTATTATTATTTTCATTATGTTACAACAGAGCTATTGAACAAACAAAAAACTTATTGTTGTCCCAGGATTTAGTGTTTCCCACCTCTGTCTCATGTCCCACCTCATTCTCCCCTTCTTTTTTCTTTCTTGTTCCCTCTTTCAACTCTAGCTCATTTATCTCCCACCTCCAGTCCTCTCAGCTTAGCTTTTCTACATAACACTCAATTCCAACACAATACTGTGTTGTGTCTGTGTGTGTTTTCGCTGTCAGGGGCAGGCTCTTTGAGCTCAGGCCAATGTAACACACACACACACACACTCACACACACGGGATGAGAACCTCTGGCGTGGCCTTTCCCACCACTGCCCGCTCTGTATCAACACACTCACACAAACAAGCTCACTCGCGCTGCTGCACCATCAAACAAGCTTTTGTCTCTTCTTGCACAGCCACCCCAATCTCTCTCGCACACACTTATCTCCACGCATCTGCATGTAAGCTCATTACCGCGTCCAAAACAAAACCTCCAAACTACAGCACAGGTCTTCCTGCGTCAAAGAGTCAAGTGTGACTTTCTCACACGCACAAAAAAAAAAAAGGAGAATCATTCACGTCTTCCATGTTCACAGCTTAATAAGCGATCAGCAAACAGACATCTTGATTGTTAAGATACAAATTTATTCACACGGCACCTTTAAAGACCTTACATCCATCAGAAGTGTAGTGAATCAGCACTGACACTCAGCTGTTTAATTTGCATAACATATGTTCTTATTACAGAAAATAATGAGAAAATGAACAAAACTCTATTACCCATGACACCCATCACACACACATCATTTATTCTTGTAAACAAATCCTGTGGTGTTAATTTCTTATTTTGTATCTAATCTCATATACAAGAGCTTATAAAAATAGCATTAATAATATAGTTAGACAGTATCTAATCTTGGACATAAGCCACTGTACTCAGTCTGTATCAAAAAGACAAAAAATATATAGAAAACAATTCTGACAAATATAATTTACCTCCACGGATATGACTCAATATTCTGGCTGCACAGTGATACAGAGACATGCGTACCAACTCTAAAGAGTTACAAAATCACCACTGCCTCACCAGGCTGTGTGGAAAAATATGAAACTATACACTACATTATTCCATACAGGAGTACCAGGGAAGAGCAACTA
Organism: Protonibea diacanthus; assembly: GCA_028641955.1. Classification (NCBI taxonomy): domain Eukaryota; kingdom Metazoa; phylum Chordata; class Actinopteri; family Sciaenidae; genus Protonibea; species Protonibea diacanthus. The sequence goes on along the minus strand of CM053983.1, from coordinate 15,890,835 downwards.
TATGTAATATTCAGATAGCAGCCAGAAAGTTACAACTCCACAAAATCTTTGGCTAGTACGAGGTGAGGAAGATTTGATTCAATTCAGCGGATTGTGAACAGATAGTAAGTCTCCTGACGTGTTGGTAGATCAGAAAATGCCATTGATTTTTAATGACAAACAGGATCTAACAGAAGGCACTTAAAAGGACACAGAGAAGTGCAGAAAAAACAAACAAAGTGAAGACATCATAATTCTTCCACTTAACTGAGTAACAGATATACCTCCCCGGAATGATTATGTCACCAATCACAAGACTATTATGCCCACTTCATTGGTGTCATTCAAGGACAGTTTGTTTCCCTCCACTCTGTCTCTTTGTATGATTAAAAATACAAGACGAGTGATGGCACAGCTTTGCTGCAGCCCTCCATGGATTCAACAGCCCACCTTCTTTCATATCCTCATATAAGCAGAGGCTTATAGGAAGGTGAGCTCTGGTTAACGGACGCAAATCTCCAAAACAGATAAAATCGGATGAGGCTCGTGAAGATTCCTGGTGAGTTTGGAACCTGGGATGAACACAAACAGGTTTAAGTTTGGCTTGAAAATCGTGTTTACAGGTGTGACTCAGGTGCAGTCACTTACTTACCACAATATAGTAGTCGTTCAGCTGGTAGCCGTAGAGGACCCAGGAAGTTGAAGTGAACAGGGTGGCTACAGTCAGAGGGAAGGACAAGCACTGCACATTACCACTGCGCAATATTTCTACCTAAAAGGGAGGATAGAAAGAGAACAGTACCAATCAATTAAAAGAACAAATTATTTAAGTTTTTATATTAACAACAGATCAAATGTCTATGTGTAATATGAAAGCTCTACATGGAGTTTTAGCATCTTTCAGCTCACTGTTTTGGTTTTTCCTCATCGGTGGTAGTATCATGCTGGCTTTTGTCCTTTTGGTCTAGCTATCCTTTAATTAAAAACAAGATATTTTGAATGTAGATGATTTTTATATATGAGATGACATCTGATATAATGTGAATGTTGAGATTTTGATTTTTGTATTATTTATTCCTGTACATTTTGCATTGTTTTTGGATGTTTAATCAGCTTGGTTAGGAGGATTAATGTCAACTTTCTCCACAGGGCTTGTCAATCCAATGATGTATAAATATACATACATACTGTCAGACTCTCATACATCCGGACCTGACAAAGATCCAAGTGTGATTGAAGTGTTCTCATTATTAAACTTTTGTGGCAGTAAGTGTGTGCGGGTGAAACAGGACTGTGTGTCTGCTGGGTATGTAAATAAGCAATTATTTGCTATGCCAATAGTGTATGGTGATCATATTTCAATGTTGTCTTAACAGCTTGTTCGACTGCCTTCAAGTTGCTCCAGCGCAATACAAATAAAAATAAATAAAAAATTTAAAAAACAAACATTTTTTGATGGCAGGCTTTTCACCCTGTTTTCGAGCATGCCCATTCAAAACAGCTTTAAACACTTTAGACTTGCGACATAGTTGGAAGAACCATTATACCAACTAGTTCTTGTCAAGCATCTACTCACCACACAGAGATCTGGATACACAGCAATGCTGCTACCACAAGGATTCATGAGAGATGAGCGGTCACATGATCAGACAAGTTGTAAACAACATAGTTCAGCCAGATGATCTTTAACCACTTTATTCAGAGATAAAACCTAGAAGTCTGAAATTAAACTGTGATGGATGTCACCATTCCTTCCTTTTTTTGTTCCACATAAATTTATCTAATCTGGGTGTTTGTTGAAAACCTATATAATTATCCGACAGTGTGTTTTTCTTTCTTCCCTATCTGCTTTCCTTTGTGATATCGCCACATGCCCGGATCTCAGCAATCAAAAAATGACCCAAACAACGAAAGTGAGACAGAAGTTGTAGTAACCTGGATCTTCCCTTAATAAAACACAAGTGCATCTGGAATATTTAGGTACAGACAGTCTCCATGAGGATGGCTTGAGATAGATTATCTATCTTTTTGGTATTTTTTGGAATAATTCAGATAAATAAAGCATTGACAGCATGCCAATATAAAATCACGTAAACCTGTAAGGAGAAAACAGCGTGTAACCAAGGGAATGGGACGCAAACAGAAAGAGATGGAGAATAACAGGAAGAGATACATGAGGGAAAGAAAGGCAGGAAACTGACCGGGGGTCATTCAGAGCTATGAGGCAGATGGAGGGAAGGAGACAAACAGGATGGAAGACAGAGAACAAGACAAGATGACACAAAAAGACAAAAGGAAATAGAGAGGACGGGGGATTTATTCCTTCATTAGGAAACAACTGCATGTGCAGAGTCAACGGAGTTGACTGAACAGATGCTGCCTTCTGAGTGCACGCAAGTTCAGTCAGCCATATGGCCATAAAGGAACATGAATGTGCTTAAAGTTGTACCTATTGAGAAGGTTGAGTGAATATTCTTTATATAAGGTGTGGCATCGATAAATCGATTAAGTATGGTAATTTGATACTGTGTATATAGATGATTATAAGACCAACTGTAATTATTATCTTTGGATCCAGTGAGACGACTTAGTTCATTTGGCTTTTTATATGCTGTGTGTGTGTGTGTTTGTCTATAATGCATTTGAGCTTTACCAGGCTGGTGAGCGGGGACATATACATGCTGACGGTGACTACGCTGCAGGTGAGGCCCAGCTGGTTGAGCCGAGCGTCTCCCTCCGGGAGAACTGTGGTGAAGTAGAACCAACCGCAGGTCAGAACCGTCCCTGCTGCTAGAGTCTGGGTTGTTACCAGCCTCTGAAACAGAAACACACACACACAGATACACGCACTGAGAAACAGGCATACACACAGCACACTCAAATAAAGGTGAGATATATCTACCCGAGGCCCCGCTGACCTTTTGTTTTGTGTAGTGGAAGTACACGATGATGTAAAGGATCTGGAGCAGAGCTCCGATAATGTTGACCAGGATGATCGTCTGATCGCTCTTCAGGATCCCGTAATACAACCAGCCCAGGTTACTATGGAAACAAGGCAAGCATTAAAGAGACTGACCGGAGCATGAGGACAAAGATGCTGCAAGATCAACACACACGTGCACACACACACACACTCACTTAAGACATGTGGTGAGGAAAGGGAGAAACTGGATATTGTCAGCACTTTTGGATTCTCGCATCTTCTTCAGGTCGGTCCTGGAAACACACACACACACACACACACACACACACAGGTAGAAAAGTTAACACAAGTACTTCTAAATCAATCAAACAACAAACATTTTGCAATTGTCAGAGATGAAACAAACAAACAAAAAAACACATACTTTCACTCTGGATCATTTATTAGCACATTCCTTCACATGTTAACATCCCTGCAGCTGACTCCGGATAAGCAAAAAGGGAAATTGTTCAGAACATCTGTGCATGTGTTTTATATCAAACTAATGGAACAACAGGGGGAAACGAGACATCAACAAATTGCCATGCAGCGTGACATTAATGAGCATTTCAACTTACAGTCCAGTCGAGAACATCCCGACTGTAAACACGATGCAGGCCCATGACAGAAGCTGCAGAAAATCCATAGAAGAAGAGAAATAGTACAAATCTTCTACTCTGCTGTGTGTTAAGCGTGCACTGTCTGCCTTCGCGGATGTTTAAATAGGATGTAATTTAAGGTGACATATAACTACGCCGACGCTTTTATCGGTCACTGTATTTCCGTGTTTGCAGTCAGTGTGCTCAGCGTTTCCGCGCTCTGATTGGCTGCGAGACAAAACAGGTTGGGTGGAGGTTGAGCCAATAGCGTGCTGAAACGATAGCTGACGTCGCGCGTTACATCATCACGTTGATAAACTTGTGAAGGTCCACTGAGGTGTGTGTGTGTGTGTGTGATGGATGGATGGATGGATGACTGTCAGAGGAGCAGTGCACTGAGACAATGTGTTCAGCAGGAGCTCAGTTAAAGAATTAAACTTTATTCATCAATCCATCATCACATACCGGAAGTATCATGTAACAAAACTTGTTAGCATGTAAAGTGTGCATGCATGCATGCATTAGTAATTCCTGATCTGGGGTCCAGGTTGGAGCCATTCCAGTGACTCCCAAGTTCACTTTACACTTCATACTTGGTGCAAGTCAGCCTGTGGAAACAGTTGTTTGATGCTGATGTTGCTCTGTAATTGTCAATACTTATATTACACCTTTCTAAGCACTGCTCATCAGAAAGAAGCTAACCACATTCACACGCAGTCACACACAGATAGCACCGCCTTTTTGCCTATCTTGCTGGAGGGGATCAAATCTGCTCTCCTGAGCCGCAGCCGCTCCCTGCTTTGTCTAACATCCAAGTTTTGTATTCAATTTTGTCCGCTTAGGCGTGAAGTGGGAATCCAGAAGGCAGACGAGTTCTAATGAAAAGTCCTTTTGAGTTGCATTGTTTGATTTGGGCCATTCTTAAAAGAATGGTGAGGTCCTTAACCTTATAGAGGTGTAATACTAAATTACTGGAGTACCCCATTTTTATGAAGCAGAAAAAAAAAATCCATAAAATGGCCCTAAAAAGTAGTATTCTTTAGATTTAGCTCAGTTCAGTTTAGTTTGATGTCATATTACCAAACATGTTAAAAACACAAAGGAATGAAATTTGTTCTCAGGACAACAGCATACAGAATAAACAAACAAACAAATGAATAAATAAATAACATACATGCATAAATAAATAACCTAAACCTGAAACAAATATAACACATAGTTAAAAAACCATAGGGGTAGTAGCTCAGTTTGTAGGGATTTGGCTTGGGAACCGGAGGGTGGCCGGAGAGGTGCCAGTTCATCTTCTGGGCATTACCGAGGTGCCCTTAAGCAGGGTACCGAATCCTTAAGTGCTCCCAGGGCGCAGAAGCATGTGTGGCTGCCAGTCACTCCACCATCTCCCTGCATTTGCATGTCTAAGCCCTTTGCATGTGTGGTTGCATTTCAGGTAAAATACATGTAAAAACTTGAATGAAAAAAGAATTTCCCCTTGAGGGATCAATAAAGATCTATATATAAAAAAAAACGGTTGGCTGGTTTGTTTGGTTGAATTGGTCACCATTTGTGACCAAACTTTGTTTTAAGGGGTTACTGGTTTACTGTGTAGTCAGTACTTCACCTGTACTGTCCAACTGTGTCCAACAATTTTTGCTGTTTAAAACAAACTCATTTTATTTATTTCACTCCGTGTGCATTTTCCCCCTACAAGACAGTGTTATTTCATGCAGCACTGCAGATTCATATTTCAGGTTGTGAGTCAAAAAACTTGAACGACCGCTGCCTTCTCATCAGGCAGATTGAATGCTAATCACCTAAAAAGTCCTCATTAACTTTCTTTGCCCCTTCTTACCTCTCTTACCTCCCCCCACCATCATGGACCATTATGGACCGGTCTCTCCCGTGTCCAGCTGTCACGACTGAGTGTCAGAGAGGCAGATGAGGCTTTCAGCAGTGCAGCCTCGTTGCTGTGAAGTTCTTTCCACAGATCTCTTTTTCACTCTACATTTAAAATCTCTCAGACCTGACCTTTAAAAACAGTCTGTGGTGTATAATTTTCCTTTCCCTTTTATTCTTTTAGTTCTAACCTTTTTAAAAGTTTGCATCTGTTTGACATTTAATTTCTTTCACTTCGCTTTTTTATGTAATCACTTTTAATGTCATTTCTATAAAGATGCAGAACAATGTCATGTCTCCGTTTTATATTTAACCATTCTGTTATTAAATTATAATTCATTTTCTTTGTCTGACACTGTTCTTTAAGTAGAGCTCCTCGAGTTTCTTCATGTTACACAAACCAAATCTTCTTGTTTTTTTCCAACATATTTTACGTATAGACTCATCTAAATTTTCATTTTAAAATATTCAAACAAATATTTTGAAAGTAAACTTTTTTTCATTATCAGCCCCTGTAATAGATTACATTTTGCAATTGTCAGAGATGAAACAAACTTCTACTCCATTACACTGCGGCAGGAAACAATATGCTTGTGTCTACCTTTTTTCTTTTCACCTTTTTACTACCTGACTGTAGTTTCAGGCATTTTGCAGATTACGATTTACAACATTTAAAACATAAAACATAAGCAACATAAAAATACTGAATTTATACTCAGTCAGTGTCAGTGCATGAAATCCTCCAGCTCATTTGAAGGCATGAAAATCATTTCTGGATTTCCAGTTTCGGGAATTTTTGTGTTAATTTTAAGGATTTTTGTTATTTTATTATCTTAAATTAGTGTATTATCATTCGTGATGCATGTAGATACTGTATGCACCAATAACTTCACACTCTAATAGGCTGGTAAGTGCTGCTAATACTTGTTTTATCTGAAGTAAAATATTAAAGTCAGGACTTTCTATTACAACTTTTTCTTGTGGTTTAACTAAATGTAGGCAAAGGGTTTGAATAATGCATCACCTGACATAGATCTAACTGCGTTTCATCAATCTTCAAACATTGCTGTCTCATCTTGAGCTGAAACATTCTGATTAATACCGCCAAGCTTTATCTCTTTCATCGGACACACTGAAAGTCTGTCCTGCATTAACCTACTGTACAGAACAGCGAAGACACATTGGCGCTACATTGCAACAAGATTTCTGAGACTGTGTGATCGTCTGCACGGAATTTAATCTATGGCACAGTAATGGAAAAACAAACAGTGCTGTTTTATGTTCTGGTTTTGAATGTATATGTTGCGTTGTTTTACAGGGGATGGTGACTTTTGACAGTTTTCAGTCAGCTCTGAGGTTTTTGCACTGCGCTCCTCTTCATTCCAACATACCAACGTGTAGACGGATGTTCAGCTCTCCCCTCCAAAGAGGATGTACACAGCAGTAAAAGAAAGGGCAAAAAAAAAAAAAAAAAAAGAGAGAGAGAGAAATAGTGAGCGAGGAGGCGAGAGTGACACCATCACACCCAGTTGTCAGTTTGTTTGTGGGCCTCTCTCTCACTGCACTACCCCGTTTTCTCGCTCCTTCATCGTTCCCCCTCTCGGCTCTCGTGTTTGGTTTACAGGCTGTGAAATCTAAGCCAGACCAAACGATGTCACCGGGGATGAAAGACGGAGAGGGCAGAGAAGAGAGAATGAGAAACAGAGGTTGGGAAAGACCTGGGGGTGGAAATGTGGAGGGTGCTGGGGAGATTTTGTCAGATGGAAGATGGATAGCATGCCAAAATATTGTGTCATCCATCAAAATCCCAGTGACGTGAGTGGGATTTCAAGTAGGCTGGTGCAAAAATACATTTCACCAGAGCTGATAAAAAAAAAAAAAGACAGAAATTTTTATTACATCACAATTTTTTTTTTATTTCACTAAAGATTTTTCACATCTTAAAACAGCTTCTTATAGTTTTCTCTATTTACAAATTTACATATAAACATTTACAAAATGAGACAAGCATGTTTAACAAGAAAACTGTAAATGTATTCTGGGAAGTCCCTTCAGTTTGAGGTTTGACAATGCGCACGTGGGATCACATCTGCACATCAGCCAGTGTACCATGATACTGACAGTAGAAATGAGTGAGTAACCACAAGTACTGAAGAAGCTCGGCTCCCTAAAACCTCTGCTAGTGTCTGTTTTGTACTCTTGACCGTTATGAGAACATGTGAGTAAGCAAAAATAAATATTTCCTGAATGAATTCAGGCGCATTTCTTCTGAAATACATTGTCGTTTCTTTAGCGTTTAATCTGCACGAGCAGCAGTAGGCATCACTTTAAAGGCTCGTGAGCCAAAAAAGAAGACAAAAAAAAAAGGTTGAGGACCACTGATCTGGATTGGTTTACTTGTGCTGTCTCATAACTGAACTGAAAAAAAAAAACACGTGATGTCAAACACTTTCAGTGATGTTCATCAAATCTGCAGCACCTCAATCGGTGTTAAGTGTGAATGTGACAGCGGCGCTTTAACAGAGACTTGAAGAGATAAAACAGGGAGCTGAGTGCTACACAACAACATAACAAGATTCCTACATAATGTATACCACATTGGCAGTAGTTGACAACATTTCCAAGAGTTAATCATTTCTCTACATGTAGAGGAAGAAAATTACTGCTGAAGATGAGGAGTACAATGCAAATCTGTACCAACGGTCTGAATATTTGAAATCACAGGAGAATGAAGACAAAATAATCCTCTTGACATTTTCAATTTGATGTTAATCCATTCATTATTTTGATAATTTGCTTGCAGTTTTGTTCATTATGGCTGAAAAGAACTGTGCATCTTACATGGTCAAAAATGAGAATTTCCATCCTCATGATAAAATAATAAAAAAAGAAAAAAAAAGATCTTTGAGGTCCTCTTCTTTGAAACGATCCACGTTCCACATTCACACAAACAAACACACAGACACACACTGACAGCACTGTCCATGCTCGTATATATATAAAAAAAAAATCTGTATAAAAAAAGAGTCTCTTTGAGTGTTCATGGTCCCAGTGGCCAGCATTGGGTTAGCATTGTCTCTGTTGTGGCGATCAGCCTTAGTGTAGCATTACAGCTAATAAAACTGGGATCATGGTGAGGAAGAGTGGAAAGACCAGCTGCGCTCCTGAACTTCCGATGCTCCTCTGAACATTTGGCTCCATCACCTCGGGGTCATCTGAGGAAAGAAGAGAGAGGAAGAGAGTCAGTATTTCCATCATTCCTTCATGGTAAACATAACGGGCAGAGCTCCTCCCACTGCTGTGATTATCTTGAATGGTATTTTGTTTCAGAAGGATCCTCACCTGCTGGGAGACGGTTCGAGGGGTTGTGAACTCCTCCAGCTGCAGGAAACATCGCTTTTCCTCCATCAATGCTTTTTCCCAGATCATCTGCCTTGGATTTATCTACATGGGTCTTTCCAGAGCCTTTATGCCCGACAACATCCACTTTCAGTCTGAGACAATCCTGGCCATGGTGATGCATTGGCTTGGCTGTGGAGAGACAGAAAAAAAGGGGGAAAGTTAAATACAAGGAATCTTCTCGGGATCAGCACAAGTTGTTAAAACAGTCAGAGTTAGTACTGATACTTACAGATATAATAATAGCTCTCTCCCTGTCTGAATTCCTTGCCCAGGGTGAAGGGAGTAAAGCGCTGGAATTTCTCAGAGAACTTCTCGGGAGCGTGGGGAGCGAACGGCCGCGAGCACTCCCAGCGGAGCTGGTCGAAGGAGTGAGGCTTACACACCTCATAGTCCTCCTTCTCCACCATGTACAGCACATAGCGCTCAGCTGCATGCGATGACACCTCGCCGTGGGTGTAGTGGGGGCAGATGATGTCCAGATAGTCGTTTATGCGCACTTCCACCGTGTACTCATCCCACAGGAAGCTGCGGGGAGACAGGAAGAAAGAGGAGGTTACTGACAAATGTCCTCACCCGGCAAATGTTTTTTTTTTTTTTTTATCTTTTAAAATGAATAACAACATGATTAATGAGCAGTATATTGTCCCCACACACCCTGACAGCTTGGCTCATACAACATACGTGTTAAGAATAATGAGGGCTAATCACACACAGACACGCACAGCAACAGAAAACTGACTTACTCGCACGAATGTCACATGTTAACACAAAGGTACGGCTGCCTGGGAGGAACTCAATCGCCATGTGAGGATGTTTGTGATGGTGTGTTTCTGTGTACTTGTGCAAACCCGTCACTATGACAGAATTAGAAAGAGATCAGGCCGGACTTGTTCACTTTGTTTAGACAAGAAAACACACCTGAAGCCATCCCACTCATACACACCTTTCTACTCTCTTTCATTTTGCCTTCAGCAGAACTTCACTTCTAACCTGCTTACAAGAGGAGGAGATTTTAAAATGACAGCCCAGGCCGCGTCTCTCTTTTCACCTCATCTGCTGCTGTTTTCCATCTGTACATCCCAGTGACTCTTCTGTCAAGTATCTTAAAAATTGTTTTTCCAGTTTCTGGGTGTTTGTCTATTTGCGTCTAAGCTCCTCACACTAATTTGCTGTCTCTCAATTTGTCTCTGATTTCATCAAAGACAGAGGCAGAGTGGGTGGAGACAGGCTGTCGCTCTCTTTCTCTTTCTTTTCATCTTTACCCTTCATTTAGTTTTATGGCTCTTTTTAAGCCTTCTTCTCGGCTCCTCTTTGCTCACTTCCTATGCTTGTTCTCCGGTGCCTTAATGAAGTATAGAGAAATGGTGAAAGATCTGTATAAAATCAATGATGCTCAGTGAGAACAGAAAAGCAGTTTTCATGTAGTGTTAAAAGTTTCACCTTAGTAGAAGAGTTTACTTATTAATATGCAGCTACAAGTCAGTAAAAAGAGAAACCTGTTGGGGCAAAATAACTGAATGAACTCTAATCTGGTTTCATGAAACTAATATGTTTTTACAGTAAATATGATGCTGGCGATGCCGTGCTATGCTGTGATGTGTGGCTGGCGTGTTGCAACTGATGCGAGCTCCGCCAAAAGCGAGGAGGTGAAGAAAGGCTGATATTTGCACAGTACTCTGATTACATCCTCGGGGGCAATGGGCTCTAATCCCCAAATTCAATCTGTGCTTAAACCGAGCTTGTGTTTGACATGTTGCAGAGAGTGAAAGTGACAGGAAAACAGCTCCTGTGTGTCTGCCATTGTTTATGTGTGTTGTAAGTGTGTGCGCCACAGCTTCAAAGCGTGGGACGTGGTGGCTCTGCTCCCCCCCCCCTCCCTGTTGTTGTGGCTCCTGTTAGGACCCCCCTGGCCAAGTCACAGACACGCTGGCTCCAAAAGTGGGCCTCTAACCCCTCCTTCCTGCCTCTGTATGCATGTGTGTGTATCAGTTAGCCCTAACCTACCTGTCAAAACATGCTTTGTTAGGTGAGCACAGCTCTACACTTATGTTATCCCGGGCTAACAGGCTGATCACCTCCCTCCACTTGCAATCACGGCTCTCTTAGAAAAAGGGGTTTTTTGTATAATGTGTAGACTCCTGTGCAGGTGTGCACGCCTTTGTTTGTGTGTGTGTGTGTTTGCAGAGGGGGGTGAGAGTTTTAGTGAAAGCAAAAAGAGACACAGCCTGTAGCAGACTAATTGGCTAAATAATCTGCCCTCTCATCTTGTTTCGCTCTGCTCCGTTTCCTTTGATTCAGATCAGTAATAGCAGAGAAAACAAGGCGCTTGGAGATCTCTGGCTGCTCCCTCTGAAGTAAAGAGTAGTTTTAAAATTGTATGGGATACACCTTTTTCCCACACTGAATCTTTGTTAGTGGCCTGGCTGACCTCCGCATGAAAACACAGGCTTGTCAAAAGCCAACAAAAAACGTTTCTGTTGCTAATTTTATTCACAACTCATGCTTTTAAGAAAACTCTCCTTTTATCCTTCTCTTCACCACCTCATTCCCCCCCCCCCCCCCCTTCCTCCTCTCGTCCACTGGTTTGGCTAATTAAAAGCTGTTAGGGGTCTGGGGCCAACATGTTCTCTAGAAAAGGAGGGGAGGAGGAATGAATGGGGTGTAATTATACCCTTTCCCTCCCCAAAGACAGAATGCCTGAAGGCTACAGGGCCCCTTCAACCCTGTACCTTACCCCCCGTGGAGCTTTCACTAGCCTGACTGATGCAGATATGTGTTATTTGTGTGCTCATATGTCCGTTTTAATGGTTTTCAGTCGCATTTGAGTTGTCGTTGTATTTGTTTTTGCTTGAATGAGTCCTTTCTTCCCTGTGGATTGTGTTATCTTTATACGACCGCGAGTCAAGAAAGTGGGAAAACTTCTGGTCAGAGTGCCAGAGCGAAAAAAAACTATGTCTTTTTCTGGCCCTCTCTCTCTCTCTCTCTCTCTCTCACTCTCTTTCTCTCTCCATCCTCCTTGCTGTCTCTACTTTACTTCACTCATCAAAGCTCTTTACTCCTGCAGACGTCTACTCTCGCCTCTGACTGTCACTTCTCGGGAGAGTGAGAGTCGCATTAACGTGATAGCTATGTCGTATGTGAGAGTGAGAACCAGGTGTGTGAGTTGTTGCAGACCTACTTTCCAAACAGCTTCATCTTCCCGTGTTGATCTGTTGTGTGTGTGAGTGTGAGTGTGAGTGTGCATGTGTGTGTGTGTGTGTGCATGGGAGAGGGATTCTCTGAAGACCCTTATTCAGGGCGTCTCGTGCCCCAGGCTCATGAGCACATCTGTTTATCAAGGCCCACTGAAGCCTCTTGTGTGTTTGACTGTGTGTGTGTGTGTGTGTGTGTGTGTGTGTGTGTGTTTGCATGTGACTGAGGTGTGGGTAAACAGCGAGGGTTGAAGGTGGCTGTAGTCGTTCTTCCTCTCTGCCGCAAAAAGGTCATTTCTCACTATGGAGCTACTCTAGCTTTTGCGTCAGCGGTCAAGTGTGTATATGTGTGTGTGTGCGTGTGTGTGTGAGTGTGTGAGAAGGGTATAAAATGGTAAAATAGCTATAGCACTGGTAGTTATGACAGTAGGTGGGTTCTTCAACACTTGCCCCCTCCTTACTTAACCTTTGAAGTCTTACCATTGTCCTTGCACTGCTCTACCACCATCAGCCTTTCCTTTCACCCCTTCTCTAGGACAACCTTGCTCCCCCCTCTCCCTTCAATTTGTCCCCTGAGCTCTCACTAGTTTTGGTCAAACAACTGACGCAGGAACTCTGTCTTTCACCGTCTCTCTGGGGAGTGTTTCAAACTGGCAGCCGGGTCACAGGGTTAGAGTTCAGGGTCGCAACTTCTCACACGCACTACCATCTGAGTCAGCAGTGAAGATGTTTGTTCCACACACACACACACACACACACACACACACACACACACACACACACACACACACACACACACACACACACACACACACACACACACAACACACTCGCAGAGGGAGTCAGCACCACCGAAACACTAAACAGATGCATTCCCCACCCCAACCATTTGCTCTGCAGGTAATCAGTAGTAAGTGTGCACACGCTGGAATGTCACAACAGGGGGCTGTGGTTTGGATGGTTTACTACGTTCTCACAAGGCACACTCATCAAATTTCCAGTCGCACTCTCACACACTTTTACTTTGAGGTGTACACTTAATACCCTATTAATTTGCTGTGGTATGGCAGATTCACACCTCCTTTCACACGGGCAGAGGAGCTGTCAGTGGTTCTAATAGGTTTAGCTGCTCACTAGTGGGATGCTCCATTATAGTCAATCTAATATACACTGAAAGGTCTTTCTATATTAGCTTCCAGTGTAATCTACCTTCATTCTTCCTCCATCTCATTGTCTTGCAATAACCCAGTGGGAATCCTTCCCCTTCATGGCACCAATCTTCTCTCCTTACTTGGATTAGAAATCCAGCGCTCAAGTTTCCTTCCACCTTTTGCAATGTGCGTTACGTGTATGAATGCTCCACATAGTTAACAAATTGCAAGATGAGAGCTTTCAAATGCTGGATACTGCCGTTTCTCACTCATTCACTTCCAAACTTGTCCCCTCCCTTCATCCATCACTGTCTTCCCTCTCCTCCCTCCGTCTGCCTCTCCTTTATTCTCCCAAAAATCGGCCCATCCCCCCTCTCCCTCTCCTCTATTTTGTCTTGTCTCTTAACGCTGACATAATATACCAGCGCTCTTCATCCAGGCTAATTTCTCAACACAAATCCCTTTCTCCAGTTCACCCTTCTCTCACCCTTCACCCACCTCCTCCCTCTCTCCCCTTTGCCTCCAAAAGCTTTTCACCCCGTCTCCCCTTTTTGTAGCCTCCCATTCTATGCGTGATGAATAGAAGAAGGCCAAATGGTATCATGCTTGGTTTAATATGTTGGGGGGGTTCACGGAGAGTTAATCTGTGTGCCTGTGTCTGTCTGTCTAGCTGAGAAAGGGGGAGCAAGTTCAGTAACTTCTATGACTTTATATTAAATATTCTGGGTCTTGTTTTGAAAAAAAGTTTTGATTTTGCAAAACAACACAAAAGTTTTAGTCCATCCGACTAAAATATTTAGCTAATTCTGCCCTTTAGGGGGCGATAGTGGGCTATGAGTGGACAGCAATACCATGGTATGCCTGCAATGCTATGAATGAGCAGTGTACACATATACACACACACACACACATGCATGCTTGCCCACACATACTACGATAACGCCTTAAAGGCCTTTCTAGTGTTGGCAAAGCCAAAGCTGAAAGGTGCTCTGTCCTCCTACAGTGGAAAACTACTGGGGCAAAAAAAAACAGAGGAAGGTCTGTAAGAAAGAGGGGGACCGATGGAGGGAGGGGGAGGAAGTCTGGACCACAGATAAGGAAGGGAGAGGAAGAGCAGGGAGAAAACAGAGGTGCATGGACACTGTGACCGGGGGAAGGAGGATGTCTACAGACCCATGGCACAGATATAATGTATATAATGTAGTTTATAGAACTCGAGCTGTCACTACAATTCCCAGCTGATCCTGTGTGCTGTGATGCGTGAAGGTATGTGTGTACATATGTAAGTGAGTTAGGTAAGAGGACAGTTACATCAGCCGAAAGCCTTCGGATATTAAATGGGCAGGATTCATATCAAGATAAACGGAGATATCCTGTTGTTATTGTAATTAATTGTTCTGGTAAAGGATGGATCCTATCCGGCGGATTACGGCAGCAATGACCCCACAACTACAGGTTTATTAAGCAACGTATGCATATCGTAACAGTTACACAATAACCCACCTACCCAGATATACACACGTACACGTAGTATTATAAAAAAACGGACAGGAGTTACATCACAGGATCACAGATGCTTAACTATATATAGAATAAAGGCAGCAGCTTGATGTTTTTTTGTCTACGGGTCAGATGTTCAGATTACAAGCCGCCTGTAATCTATGTGCAGATGTGTGTGTGTGTGCTCTCATTCTGGTGAGATTAGAGGCCAACAACCAGACGGGACACAGGCCGGGGAGGGGGGGGTAAATAATAAGTGGAAAGAGAGGGAGAGAAAAAGAGGAAAAATGTATAAAATGTATAAGGTAAAGGACCGGGGGAGGGGTAGGGGTTAGGGAGGTGGTGACATCAACCCCCTTCACCCCGAACTCATCCTCCAGGCCACATGTACGTGTCGAGGCAGGCCCCTGGATGCTTCAATAACAGCAAAGACAGACAGAGCCAGACACAGACGGTGATAAACAGAATATTACATTACACCTCAACTCCTGATAAAGATATTTTGCGCAGATAGCATGACAAATAAACCAGGGGTACTCTGGATGCATGAAAGCAGACGAATAACTCAGAGATAGTAGATATGAAGGAGGACATGGAGTGCTCTGTTAATATCATCCACATCTGTGCAAAAAAAAGAAAAAAAGAGATCTTGACTGTACTTGAATTTGGTAGTAGGGAAGAAAAAGAGAGCTAGAGATGGATCGGGGCCAGCGGCCAGCCTGGGAGGAGACCCAGCTGTTAAGGAGAGGGAAAGGAGTGAAGATGGGGAGAGGAAGAGACAGGTACAGGGGAGAGAAACATACACACACACACACACACACACACACACACACACACACACACACACACACACACACCAACACAGCTGACAGGGTTGAGTATAGTAACAGCGGGGAGGAATGTTGGCTGTAGCTAATATTAACATCCAAGTCCTCTCGCTTGCCCCCCAGTGTGTGTAAGTGTGAGTCACACATTTATCATGTCTCGGTAAGGCTGCGTACGGTAACGGCCACTCCTTATTTTACTCGTTGGGGCACACACAAACACACACACACACACACACACACACACACACACACACGCTAATCATGTCCACAACACAAACAAAATCACTTCCCGTTAAAAGCTTGTAAAGGGCAGCGCAAGTTCAAACCCTGACACACAAACACGCACGCACGCACGCACGCACGCACGCACACACACACACACACAATTGACACAAGCAGAGACACGTAGTAAAAAAACAAGACCAAACCGGACTGAGAAAAACATCTCTCTCCACCTGTCATGTAGGAAAACTACACACACACACACACTGAGAGTATCAAATCCAATAAGGACTTTAAGTCTGAGATTAAGCCATTAAATCACATTGACGAGCTGGTGATAAACACACTCATACATACATTATGTTTAGAGAAAAACACACACTCTCACACACACACACACACACACACACACATGTCTAAGCTGCCGCCAGTGTCCTTCACATCTCTCTACTACCAAACATGAATTGGCAGATTGCTGCCATCTGGTCACTGTCCTCTACCTAAGACAAATCACTGCTCCTCACAATCAGACCAAGAATCAATTAGCATCAATTAACCACGGCCTGTTGCCGTCAAAGCCCACTGATGGATCAATGTAATCCTCCGAACAGGTGACAGATTGATCACCAGGGACAGTAACAGAGGCAGGTGGGCTTTTAGTCAAAGCTGGATACAGGAGAGAGATGATGGAAAGAGAGAAAGAAATGTGTGTGTGTGTGTGTGTGTGTGTGTGTGTGTGTGTGTGAAAGAGAGAGAGAGAGAGGGAGTCTGAGACTGAGGGGATGACAGAGGAGTAGAGTGTAAAATGCGACACAAATTGTAATACATGCGTGCATGCGGGGGGTCATGTGGTTTCACATATGGTTTTTATCCTCCTGATATGTTCTGTCGCTGACTTTCTGAGAAATGCCGTTTCCCTCTTCAGTGTGTGTGTGTTTGACATGACAGACTGAGAAACCGGTCTTGGTTGACACAGTAAGAAAGAGCAGAATGGCCACATTTTTGTGCTGTGTTGTTGTGATGTGTGATCTTCGTTGCTGTCTGTGTCAGGATCTATGTTTAGGCATCCAGCATAAAGGAGGGATTAGTGTTATGATTTTTCTTCTGGTTATACAACCCCCCATTTGACAGCAGAAATAGTCCAGGGCCGGATTAGAGACAACAGATATAAGATCTGACTATTAGACTACCCCGTTCTTTCTCTTTTTATGTGTGTCCCCTTTTGTCTTTACCAGTCTTTTCTCATTTGGACTAATACTTAGAGCTCCTGTTTCCTCCTTTATCCGCCCCCAAAAAGACTCTGGTTTTACATTTCTCTCTGTATAGTTGCCTTTCCTTTCAGTTCCTCCCCTTCTGTCTGTGGTGACTCAGGTGTAAAACTCAGGTGGGTCAAACGCAGGTCGTTGAGTCACACATGGAATAGCCCATGACACAAGCACTGCTCATGACTTTCCATTAGAGCCCTTATCCAATTATCAGGACAATTGTTTTCCTTGTTGCAAGGCTCTTTTTTAGCCCCGCGTCTATTGTCATTCTTAAAGGGCAATTAGAGAGCCAGTAATGTAATCAAGACAAGACTAAAAGGCCATAATGGCTTTTGTCCTTGTTGCGGATTTTAATCGACCTATCTCGGCAGCAGAGAGGCAGAGAGCTGTCCTTCTGTTTCAGCTCGGTTATAAAATAATACTGTCTTTCAAGCGTCGGGATCACTCGCTCCACGCTAAAAGCTCAATAAATCGCGCTGCGATATTGCGCGTCTGTCAAGCTCCATCGATCCCACTGAGTGGTCGGATAGCATTACATTTCTGACCTCAAAACAAAATAATCAGCAATATGTGACTCTCTCTCTCTGTGTCACAAACACACACACACACCACCACCATCCTCCCCTCCACCCCACCCCACTTTAACACACTGATGTGGTCTCTGTATAAAACTCCTGAGGAAATTAACCTACTGATTCATTCTCATTTATAGACTTTCCATGACACACACACACACACACACACACCAAACACACACACAGGTGCAGACTCTACAGACAGCGTCAGTGGCCAAGTTCATACTTGTCAGTCTATTTTCTACTATTAGAGTATGTCTGTGTTGCGGTTAAATATAGTGGTGAATCTGTCCATCTGTCTGGGTACCCGCACACAATCTCCTCCGCTTTTACGCCCCTGTGTTGCTCAAGTCAAACAGCCCGATCCCAATCCTGTTAGGCGAGTTTAAAAGGTGAAACCCACACACGCCAGACTTTAAACGCCACATGAACCTTTAATTATCGCGTGAATGAAAACAATAACGGAATTAGTTGTAGCCAGTTTAAGAGCGCAGAGCAGCCTCGGGGCCTTAAGGACACATGAACAGTGAGTTTACACGTTGGAAAGCTGAACATTACATCCACTCGTCTTTCTGGAGACACCAGAAAACTCATACAGTCGCACTGACGGAGCAGTGAATGATTGACCCTTCCAAAGTAATCACACATTAGACAACTTCCCGCAGGCGCACACGCACAAACACACAGCATGTTTCACACAAAATCACAGAGGAGCACTTACTTTGGGTTCGAGCTGTTCCAGTAGACGCTGTGTCTCTCCGCAGAGGCGAACCAAGCACCGATGCTCAGCGCCAAACACACTAAATACACCATATCCATAGCAGGTCTTCTCCACAGAAAGCTTACCGAGTTCAATTAGTAAGCGCTGATTTAAGACTGTGTCTGTTGTTGTTGAAGATTTAAAATGCGTAAATACGCGCACGGAAACCAAACGTAGGTTTTACGCTCCTAGTGTAGCGACGAAGGCAGTTTGAATGGACGCTGTTTACCAAACACTGTTGCAACTCCTGACTGATTTACAGACGCGCAACTTGTCTGTTTTGTCTGAGAGAGGCTCCGCCCCTCAATGTGCCGCCAACCAATAGGAATGAGGTCATCTGAATAATCCGCCCACCGCAGCCACTGGAGACGCTCCCTCCAGATGGCCGCACTTTAGACCAAAAAACACAAAAACAACCTTACTAGAACTATAATAACCATAACAAGCGTAATAAACAAATAAAAGTTAACCTGGAATATAAAAGTGATAAGATAAGCTCAGGAGTAACAACAAAAAGTGAAACACTAAATCACACGTCTACAGATTATTTTAAGAACTGAAGAGTTAATTAATCAAATGAAGTCAGCTGTCATAAAATCAATTATGAGAATATAAAAAGAAATAATACTGCACTATAACAATGACGTACATGGTCTCACACACAGGGTCAACAATACAATGAAATGTGTTGGACAAGAGGAACCAGTCAGCTCAGCATTAAACGTGTGTAGAAGGTAGAAATAAGCTAAGAAGTAAAACACAATACTACATAAAAATGTAGGTAAAAAAGAATATAAATTACAAAATATACTAAAATAGAGTATAGAATATACTGAAAAAGAGTATGGAAAATATGTCTGAATCTTCTATACACTGTAGAAGGTTGTGACAACTATATTCAAGTACTGCTGTACAAATAGATAAGAACATACAGAGCAGAGTGACAAATTATTGTACATTATTGTATTAAGTATCATTATGCACAACTGCCCCTGTCATTATTGATAATATAATAATATGTTAATTCTCAATCTAATCTATTATATAAATTTACTGGAGTAAAAAGTATAACATTTCTCTATGAAACTTAATAAAAGAAGACATTTGAAGTAGCATAACATGGAAATACTCAAGTAAAGTACGAGTATCTCAGCGTCATTCTTTGGTGTAGTACTTTTTTAAATGTACTTGGATAAACCAATGGAAAATTTTCAGTAAATAACTACATCCATTGTGTTTGTTTCTATTGTTGTTGTAATTGTGTCTTCCTGTGTTGTTGTTGTTGTTGTCATGTTGTAACACTGTAATGCGTTGCACTGCTTTGTGACGCACTGTATGTTGCAACTCATTGCATTGTGTTAAGTTGTTATTATGCATTGTAATGCAGTTTGTCAACTTGTAGTTTTGTCTGTGCCTTTTTTCTTTGTGTATTGTTTTTATTGTACCAAACTGCATCCTTTTGCACTGTTGTGCACCGCACTGTTTGACTTTGAAAGTGAACTGTAAATATGTTGAACCCAGTTTAATATATTGTATCCTGAAGAGATACAGCGATGGTTGTGTTTCAGTCATTTGAGGACTCTCTGCAGAATGGAGTCTATATTCTTCCAGGCTGTTGTCAAGGCACACCGGTGTACTGATTATGTTCTGTCAGATAATAAGGAATTATTACCGTCTTATCAGTCAGTCTAATCTAGTGGTCTCCGCTTAGTCGCTTCCCCAGACAGGTGACTTAGAAAACAACTTCACAGATGGAGTGGATAAAGTCCAGACCATAGGGTGTCAGCGGGATTGTGGCTCCAGCAGGAGAGAGGGCTTCCCTTGGGTGGGGATGGAGCCCAGCCTAGCTTAGCTGGTTCAGAGCTCCATAGCTGCAGGGAAACAGGAGGGGACACTGTGTGTGTGTGTGTGTGTCTGTGTGTGAGTGTCTGTGTCTGTGTGTATTCATATGTGCAGACAAACTGAGTGTCTGACTATCCTTAGGCTTGGCTGGGCAAGCACACACACGTCCTTGGCACTCTGAGAGGATCACACACACACACACACACACACACACACACACACACACAGCCACCCACCACCCCACCCACACACAAACAGACTTACTGTAGATCCTGCAGGCAATGTGGGGTTAATCACGGCGTGGTAGGGTGCTTTCCCATTTTATAATATCTTCCCAAAAATGACAGAAGAGGGGTGACGAAGTAAATTTATACAAAAGGTCAATTTAAAGGTCTAATGTGTAACATTCAGGGTGATCTACTGGCAGATCGAGTGGGGAGCATTAGGCAGGCAGTATTTAGTTGGAAGAGTAGATGCCACTGAATCATACACAGTGGACCTTTACTGGCACAATAAGATCTTTTTAAAAGCATAATTATTTTGGATGATGTCTATTCCTGTAAACACGTAGCTTCATTCATGTAGCTCTTCTGACATTGGAAACTGCTTTAAACCTATGTATTGATTTCCTCTGAGGAATGACTGAAACGCAAATACTGTTCCAGCAGAACTACCCAGTGATTCACAGGCTTCAGAGCAGACCAGCAACAGGATCCCCCGGTTCTTGCTCATACACCCAATAGTGGGTTGAGTGTCCCTCGTTGCCAACCGTGAAAGCGGAACAGACTTCCGCTGCTCAAACATGGGATCTCCTCATGATGCGTTCATCTAACATACAACTAACCAGGTGGCAAGATAGATGCGCAAAATTAGAAATTCACAACCCACAAATACACCTCCTCTCCACTGCTGCGGCCAAGAGTAGAGTCAGATGGCTGGGATCTCCCTTCACATATATGAACACACATGCAAACAGACATTTAAGTCTTCACTGCAGGCTCTTATGATAGTGTTGTAGTTAATAGAAACTGCGGATGACTCCCAGAGTGAGACTTAATCCTCCCACAGCCCACACAGGCTCACACAGGCTCACACAGAGAGGGAAGACCAGGGCTTCTGCGAACGACAGTAAAGCAGTGAAAACTTGATGTCAAAAAGTGCTTGAGACGATGGAAAGCTCGACAGCTCTAAAAGTGGATTAAAGGAAGTCGGGGGAAGACCTGACAGCCGTTCAAACCTCCCGGCAAATGGAAATAGGCTTGTTTATTTTCTAGAGAGTTGTCTCTGGGCGTCACAGTATCTGCCACGAGTTGTTCGACATGCTATGGAAATCCCACAATTACATAACATGCGCAATTAGGTGAAAGAAAACAGAGAGAGTGTGTGGAGCTCCCTGCGCCTGGCAATTCCTGATTTTCTCTTTACCTTTCAGCCATAGCAAATGCAGTTTTTTATTGGAGGTGAACATAGAGAGGAGTTTCGGGGAGAGGAGACACATATAAAACAAAAACAGATGGTGTCAGAATAAAGAAAAAAAAACAGCCCAGCTAGAATATATGTTTTGATAAGAGGGGTTAAGGATATGTGGGATGGCTTTTTCTGTTAAAAAAAAAAACCCTCAGCCTATTAAATTTTCAGTCTTGCTTCTCTTTTCCACTTCTTTCTCTTCACTATCCTGTCGGCCTCGGGCAGGGATCAGAGCTGGTCAGAGATCTCTGTCTTGAGATTTGGAGGGCTTTCCTGACACACACACAGAAATATGAAGCAGGGGTGTTTAATAGAGGAAGAGAGAATAAATCAAAACGAGGTGGAGTGAAACTCTGAGAAGTAAGACACATGGAAAGACTGGGCGTCAGCCGCACCAAAACTAACAAGGACCGAACAGGGATGGTAGAGAAACTGCACGGTAGGTGTTCCTAAGAGTTTCTGAACACATCTGCCCAAACACAGGTATGCACTTGCACAGGTTTTTATTGGAGTTTAAAGATGAGCGGCAGTGCTCTGATCCCTGTTGCTGTCTGTCGTGAGACAAAGCGAGATCTTATCCTGTTGATCACTTTGCTGCCTCGTTCCTTTTGTCCTGGCTTTATCACGTCATCACTGGTCGTGCCCTCGAGCCTCAGCTGCTGATGTGCCATTTGTGGCTCTCCTCCCTATCGTCTCCCACAGAGAATAACCTTAGCTGGCATTGGACAAAAAGGTCATAGGGAAGATCAACATTACGATACAATGAAAGGGGTATAAAGGAGCTTAAAGGGGGTTAAATCATTGTAATATGCTCCATATTGACTCTAGTTGATCACAGATTGCATTTCAAATAGTTTCCTTTTGTCCACCCAACCTCTGTCATTACCGCTAGCTTAGGCTTGTTAACACTTGGCATTGTTTCATCTACACATGGACAGCTTGTCACCCTGCTGCCCTCTGTCCCTTTATCCCCGGCCTCCTGCGGGCCCATGGCCCTCTGGCTCATAGCGGCACACTCCGACAAGCTGCTCCTTCATCGGCACCACAAAGGCATGTCTCCTGGCCCCTATTCATTCACACCCCATTCATCTGCATACAGGTGGCCCCCCAATTCAAACACACGGAGGCACACTTCTGCTTAATAGCGCTCCATGTGTCTAGATTTAACCCAGCAGGGGAGCAAATAGTGCAATTCTTGAAATGACAGACTCGCCATAAGGTGGTGTTTCTGCTCTGGGCATCTTCTGGTAAGTCACGAAGGGAGGCTGAGCTGTCTCCAAACGTGCAACACTCGAGCTAGCAGGGTTATCAAGGCAAACCACGGACACGCACGTGAACAAACTGAAACAATGTTGCATGTGTGTGTCGGTAGGGGGTAAACTAGCCTCCTCCCTCCCTCCCTCGTGGACACTGTCTCACTATTCAGACCACAGGAATCATTAACTCACCCAGTCAACAGGCACACTTCACTTGTGTCTGCCGCTCTGTCCTCCTTTCGTCTCCCAGGGACTCTCACTCCTATGCCCACACACACACACACACACACACACACACTCACACACCAGCACACAAAAGCACAAACAAACCCAAGTGAAATATTTAACCACGCTAGTCAGCTTGCATTGCCTCTGCCATCATTTGTTATACTGTATCTTCTTGTCTGTCTCCCTGCTTGTTCTCTCGGCTCATCTGTTGTCTCTGCTGTCTTTCCTTCCTTCCCTTTTTTTTCCTGTTCATCTGTTCAGTTATTTCCACAGAGCTCTGATTAGCCCCTGGCCTGAACGTACCGGGTACATCGCTCCATGATTACTTTGCGTTCTCTTGTTTTCTTTTCACATTGACAAGCTCTCGAGTGACTCCTGTTTAATCCCTTTTATGCTCTATTGCTCCCTTGCAGTTTCTACTTCTCCCCATCCTGTCCAGTTTTCTTCTTGCTGACTTCCCCACCACCCTCACTTTCAATCTTTTCTTATCCATGTTCACCCCCCACCCCCCGACCACAAGTACCTCGGGCAGTGCATTTGTTAGGACAGAATCCATTATCCTCCTCCGTCCTCCTCCCACCTTCTGTCCTCCCTCTCTCCCTCTCTCTCTCTCTGTCTCCCTCTCTTCTCCTCACATGCCCCAGCCCTATATTCATTAACATAGTGTTAATGATCCCAGATGGACTGACATGTACTCTATGGGGGCGATGTGTGAGTGGCTTCTTCCAAGGGTGTGCGTAGGTGGTTGTGCGTGTATGTGTGCATGCACGTCTGTTGGGTACATGTGTGCATGCTTGCGTGTACATATGTGCGTGACTGTGTCTACATGTGTGCATGTGTGTGGGTACATGCGTTCGTATCGAGAACGACATTTGCTTGTTTCTCTCCCGGGCGGTAGATTGCTCTGTTATGATGATATGCATCTCTTCTTTCAGAAAGCCAACAAGAGAGTTGCTCAGACTGCGGCTGAGGAAGGATGTAAGATCATGAGCAATTTGTTCTGGCTTTGAATTTTAAACGAGCGAAGAGCTATGATCCTCCTGTACTAGCGATGAATGAGAGTTAAATTTAGTCATTTTGACAAAATAAGCAGCGCCCAAAGAGCAACTTATCGTTTAATCACATTTATAGAAGGCAATAACTTCCTTCTTTAGGTTTCAGTCATATTCATACAGTTTGCTTATTGGTAGAAGTAACATTTTACACATTTGGGTCACTGTCTTATTGTTATTGTTTATTATTATATAATTTATGGGGAAATACATGACTGAGAGAAAGCTGTTGCAGGATTAAAGATCTAAACTAAATGCCATGAATCAGTATTTTGCCTCAAAAACATTGTAAACCATTTTGATAGACGATTCATTCATAGATGATCTGACTGACCTCTGTTTCCTCAAAAATAATACACATATATATATATATATATATATATATATATATATAATACAATATGAGTGACTACACTAGCTGAGGATTTTGTGTACTTTTAGTCTGGGCAGCTTCTAAAGAAGTTTGACAGTTAAAAAAGTTTTCGCTGGTTATTAAGCAACCCCATGGTGACAACAAGTTCCCAGGAAGCCAATGTACTCGTAAATGCTCCCATTAAAACCGCAAATTATCACTTTTACACTTTGTTTTTGTACACATTAAGCGACTGTCATATACGTAAGCAAGTTAGAGGTGCTGGTAATGCAAATTCTGTTACCTTCCAGGCTGTTCCCCCCCTTATTTCGTTACGCTTTTTTGCTATGCTGAACTAAGTTAATGAGCTTCATATTCATGGCACAAACTTAAAAGTGCCGTATGGTGTTTTCTTGTAAACAAACAAAGTTTCTGTTTACATTCAGTACCAATCACCAAAATGGACTGTGTGTATCCACCAAAAGTGTTAAATGCATTATTCCTTTCCTCATGAAACTCTTGCAAAGGTGCTGATGTTTATACTCATGTTTAGCTAGAGGTCTTATTCTTCACTACCTTTACTATGGATGCATTGCAGCATTTCTTGGTGTGTTGGTGTGTAATGGACCAGCTCCATAGCACAACAGTCACAAACTCCACAGAAAAACCTTAAGAGTGGTATCAATCTTTTCTTTCTACTCTTGGCAAGAAAGCAAATGAGCATATTTCTTAAAACGTGGTACTGCCCCTTTAATGGTTTGGGCTCGGTCAATATAGTTTCTATAAAGGGAAATCTATATACTACAGCATGCAATTATATTTTACAGAAAAACGTGTCCAACTTTGTGGGAAGATATTGGGGAGGGCCATCAACATGTCAATGTCTCCGTGCACAAAGCAAATGCCATGAAGAAATGGTGTGAATCGGTGTGTAAGAACGTGACTGGGCTGCCTGGGCCTAACCTCGACCTCATCTAACTCTTCTAGGATGAGCCTGAATGCCAGCTGTGAGTCCAACATACACCCAGTTTCTAAAATCATTTTTAAAACCACAACACATACTTTGAGCTCATGTTGGAAATGTTAGAAATGCATCGCAGTGATGAGGCATTATGATTTTTTGTTGTCGTTGAAGCGACCCTTAGACTCATAACATGCATGCTATGCTGAATGTGTCTATGTATGGGTCCAAAGGATCAACAAGTTAGACAAGTCAAGAAGTTAAAACCCTGCTGCTAACCAAGTTTAGGTCCTGTGGTGCACCCTCACACACACACATAAACACACTGCTCTATGCTAAGGTTACAATGTTACAGGTGCAAGGGCAAAGTGCATGTATGTGTGTCATGGATACGTTAGCATTCTCTAAATGCATACACACATTGCCTGACCCCCCCTCCAAATATAGTTTACTGCATGCTCGCTCGTAGCATATTCCGACCTATACACCATAAAACCAAGTTTCCACAAACTTCAGCAAAGCGCTTCAAACTTTATCTTTAAATCATTCTCTGCAATACATCTTTTTCTCTCAGTGGTGTTCCTTTTGTTTTCTCAGTAAATCATCCAACCCTGTCACGCTGTTCCCTCTGCCTCCTGTTCTGTCTCTCTGTTCTTTCTTTGTCTATCATTGGCACGGTCACACTCGTTGCATAATCGCGCAGTCGCTTAATTCTCAAGAACACTCAGTCTAGCACTTTCCATGTCAGGGGGGCTGTCCTTGTGCCCTTCTACACGTAAACACACTCAACCCGCGAGCTCCCACACACAAACATGCGCACCAAATCAATCAATGTCTTTATCTAAACCATCTCTTGTTTTTCTCCCGTTGAGCGGCATTATTGTGGCATGAAGCTAATGTGCCCTTAGAAAAACACCTGTAGATGCAATTACAGAAAGAAACTTCCAATTTAAACACAGCCAGAACCGCCCACACTCAGCCACACACCTAAAGTTATTATGTTCTCCTTTGTGCCACATTTTATATGCAGCTTTTTGACATCTTCTGCATACACATTATGCAAAGACTGCTAATGATAAGAGCACAAAAAGGAATCATTTAGAATGGGAGCACAGATGTGATCCTTTAAGAGATTGTCTAATGGGAGCCTGGAAATGAATTTAGTGAGCACAGTCCATTAATAATTGATGCACTCTCTAGTCAAACAGGGGATGTGTATTTGTTTGTGCGCTTGTGTGTGCACCTCTTGGCAGAGAGTGGTCACCATGGTGATCTCCTAAATCAGGGTCTTCTAAATGACAGAAGTGGGCAGCAGCCGGCTATCACACTGCACAAGCAGGCACACAGAAAATGGTTTTTTTTTATATATATATATATTTATACTAATGTGAGATACAATTTTTACAACACGGCTTTTATCTTTATCATTCTGGGCATCGCTCCTGTAGTTTATGGTATTAGTTTATTGTAGCTGTGTAGATCTGAGGATGTGGCAGCATGACTTCATACAGTCCACCTGGGCAAAGAACGTGAGTGATCAGATCAGGGACAAGGCTACAAGGCCAGTTCATTGGCATTGTTTATGGAAATTTGGGCAGTGTAATAACGCAAAGAGGACTTTACGTGCCACATGAACACGCGTTGGGTTTTATACAGGTAGCTCTAATTAGAATTACATACCTTGTAGAGAAGGCTTTGAATCAACACTTTGACCATGAGTTACAGCAGAAGGGTTTATTTCACAAATCAAAGAGTTAAACAAATAAATAGGATGCACAATTAGCCAAATTATTTGATTATTCGCTTCGGTTTGTTTGGCAGCTAGCCAGACATTTCTTGTGGCGGGTGAAGTGCTACTGTGGAAAATTTGGACTCATGACCTCAGTTTCTAAACAAGCGTCCTTCTGTATCCTTGGGTCACATGGACAAGTGTAACCATGTTACTCAAACCACAAATTTTTATTCATTTATTTTAAGATTTTTTTTTTTGGCCTTTCCAAGCTTTATTAGATGAAGAGTGACAAGGAATATGGTGAGAGAGAGATGGGGAATGACATGCAGGAAAGGGCCACAGGTCGGGACTCAAAAGTTAACGCTAACCTAGGTACAAACCCTTAATGCACAGCCACAAGCACAAACCCTTATCTCGTATAATAACACCAAAAATCAGTATGAACACCAAAGTGTCCTTGTAAACCAAAATATCCTCATTAAATCAGTGAGCTGTCTAGTTAATCGTCACAAGTGTACTGGAGCTCAACCAGACCACACACAAACACATACACATGCTAGGAGGTTTGGATCCTTGGAAGATGTTTACATGCACAACATTGTCTACCAAACGTGATCAGCATAGGGGTCATCCACAGACACAGAAAGGCATGTTCCACTTGAGTGATTTATAGAGTCCCAGGCACTGAAATTGTCTAAGTTACCTATGCGTGGACAGAATTTGCATCCAATTTTCTGATGACAGCAGGTGATGGGTTGAGGGAGGGTCAGGTCAGGTCAGATTTTGCAGATTATTGGGAGAGTTAAAACAGGCAGCGAGTAACAGTTCAGTTGGATACTCAGGTTCTTAACAGCTAACAGATGGTGTCTTTTACCAGAAAGGACTCATGGAATAAAAAATACTGATTCAGTAAGACACACGCACAAACACGCATTGATCCTGCAAGGAAAGAGGCTCATGGGGATCTGAAGAATGTTTTTGAGTTCTTTCACTTGCAAGGAAAGGTTCTTTAGGAGGAGCCTTTCCATCAGAGACTCTACTCATTCAGATAAAATGTTATTTTCTGATGTGGGCTTTGTCAGGGAGGGAATATGCACATGACCAAGACGTCTTAGTCACTGTGGCACGATGCACAATTACTGCAGCCTCATGAATAAGTGGGATCCACTGTAATACGTTTTTACAGAGGACATGTCCCTTGATCATGCTGGATTTTAACAAAGACAGACTGGAAGTGAACTCCAAACTGGATGGATACGTGCAGGAAAAATTAAGACTGTGATCACATTTGGCTTTGATCACCGCCATCTGCATAGACTCACTGGCCAAAACCTGTCGGAACTTTTGCATAGTTTAACACATGGAATCACGAATATGATCTTAAGGTCTTAAATCAGGGTGTAACGCTGACCTAAGACTTGAGATATTTAATGATTATTCACTGGTCGGATTCCTATATCCTGTACACTAATATTTCCTCATATTTAGAGAAAAAAAACAACAACTGTGAAGCCTTGAAGCTTACCTACTTCATGTCCTTCTGGTCAACAATATCTGTAAAGTGAAAGCGTGTCTTATCTAATGCAGCCCTCCAGCAGCAGGTCAGGTTAGCAGAGATACACTTAAAGGGCAGGTCACAGGGTTATACAAAGAACAGTCAAAGAAGAGTACTGGACGGTATTCCTTAGCTCCTCAAAGTCTCTATTATTACTCTTACACGATTAAAACCAATCCCATTACTGTGTCTACGTCTATGTGGGGGGGATAAGGTATGAAGATGAGGCGTAGTGAGTCTGGTTATAACAGGCTTACGGTTAAGGGCTGCGAGTTTCAAAGAACTACGCACCATCTCTCTGAACTCTCAATATTTGTCATCTAATCTGTACAGCACTGCACTTCTAAAAGCTCACATCTGCTATCGGTTTAGCTGCAACCAGAGAGGATATATAGAAGAAGAAATTGAGTATTAGAGTTCTGAGGTAACCCTGAGGACTGATTTTATGGTTGCCTCAGTGCATGTAGGACCCCTCCTCTCTTTACTCGTCTCCTCAGCGTCAATGGAATAAAAGGATCTAATCCCGTTATTGGATAATATACTTAAGTGGGTTAACGTCAGCGGCTGTGCCTATCATTGGGGTGCCTGTGTGTTCGTGGATCTGTGTGTATATTCAACTCACTCTGCAGTGTGTTCTGGTATGAAAACACACTAGAGTCTGTTAGTGTATTGGCCTAAATCAGTCAAAGATAGATGTCAGATTTGGAAATGATTACTGCAAACAAAACCCAACTTGCCCTTATCAATGTTGCATTAAACGCGTTGTCTCGACGCTCGTGCATGTGGCAAGCGTGTGGCATCTTGTGTATGCACATATTGCAAACACACTTTAACTGGTTGTTGTCATGATTTCTATCTCAGACTTTTAGGTTGTGTTTACGGTGTCATCTAATATCATCCCGCAATGTTTGTAAGATACGTGTTTGCTGATAAAAAAATGCTCCCTTGATGTTTTTTATTTGCATCGTACCATTCTGCAAGATTCTCCAAATCACTGGGAGCCACAGGTGCATTAGCATTCATGCGATCCGCTAGGAGACCCTGATATGGATTTCAATAAAATGTCAACTTTTGAAATTGATTTGTCCTGCTGGCGTCCACTCTGCACTGTGTTTTCCGTGTATGGGGAAAAAAACGGTCCAAATAAAATGTAGCGGACTTGAATTTTCATTAAAGTAAGCATGATGGATGATATGAATGCTAAATTAATCAGTGAACCCTGACGGCTCAGAAAAAACTCTCAAGTCAAGCTCTCTCAAGGTTGTTATAGTCAGCGAGGTGTGTATGTTTGCTGATAAGCAAGTCAACGGTAAACTGCCTTTGCACTTGCAGATTTCTGAAGGAGAATTTTTTCATATTAAAAAAAAAAAAGAGAGAGAAGGAGTGTGTATGTCCGGCGTAGCAATGCAGTGTTTATATAAGCTGTATGGTCAGTATAGAAGTTGACTGTTTTCTCTGCTGCTTTCCCACTATTCTCGGAAAAATCTTAATTGCAGTCCTTCATTGTGGTAAGCTCACTGTGGTGCAGGGCTGTACTCATGTGCTCACACTCCTCTCTCTTTCTGTAACACACACATGGTCATGAGACCAATCCCTGTAGTTTTACATCACCTCTTCGCTGGCCTCCACTCCATCATGACCGCATTGGAAATTACTCCCTGACTGCAAATGGCTGCCAAAAGGGTTGCCGGTTCAATTCCCTCTCCAGCTGTTTGTGTTGTATGTCTCCGTCGAAGCCCGGCAGACACACTTTAGGTCAGCTCTGACATTTCTAATTAAAGAACAGGACGCAGCAGAGAGAGGGCTGTTAATGCACTGTGGTCTGTTCAGACTGACTGCCATAATTACAATCAGGCTGGCATAGCCAGGGCCCCGTCTATAGGGCCGAGGTGTTAAACCACCCGTGGCTCTCATTAGAGGACACGGGCTAATGAGTGCACTCCACACACATACACCGGGAACACACACACACACACACATCGTGTCTAGAGTTCACTGTGCTTTTACTGCATTCTGGCAAGCTTAATTTCACACTTTTGCCTCCAGTGACACACACACAGACGCACCTACCCTGAGAGGGGTGCGATTTTAAATAGAGTTGTTATGAATGGAGCTGGGAAAGAGCCAATTAAGAGTGTGTGATTCTAATTATGCCATTCATTTTACTGCACGCCAGTCCGCGAGGGAACCAGAGAGCGCAGGAAATGAGCGCGAGGGGGGAATTTTAAAGAAGAAATAAAATGGTGGAAATAGGTACAAGAGGAAATGTTTCACAGATACAAGGAAATGGGGAGGTTTAAAAAAAAAAGCAGGCAGGGGGGGCAGACACAGAGAGAAAGAAGGTGGAGACAAGAGAGGGCAGGGAAGAGGGATAGGGTAAGGGAGAAGGGGGGGTAACCCGATCTCTGTCCCGATAAGGCCGAATTTATTTTGGAGGGTAACAAAAACAGCTCGGTGTCACTACGCAGATCTACAGGGCTGGAGAGAAGAGAAACATCCAAGTCTGATACTGACAGAGCAAATGAGGCAGAGAAATGTAGATTGGGCTCAGGAGATATACTAAAAAAAAAAAAAAAGTTAGATTAGAAATGGGAAGAAAGTGACATGATTTTACACTTGTACTAAAAAGAAGGAAGGAAGGAAACTAGGAGAGAGGAGAGTGACTGACTGAATGAAGGGCTAAGATAGCCTGCTGGGTTGTCTGAAGAGGTTAGCCGAAGTCAAACGCAGGACCAATTACTGCGCTGCTCCATGGACCGGTGACTGACAGCGAGACAAGAGAAAATGTGCAGTACATGGGCAGATGTTGTTCACAGAGCTGCAGTGAGCATAAAATAACTTGGCAGCTAACAAAAAACAGAAATGTTTACAAGGAGAAATGGATGATTCATTCAAACGTTAATGAAATCACTTTTTTTTTTTTTAAGGAACACACCCAGTGCACATAGTTCTGGATGTTACTGGTTTCTGGTCTATTTCTAAGCGTTTGGGTGGGGTGCATGTGCTTTGGGATCAAGCCATGAGGTGTGCTTCTTGGCCCTGTCAATGATGTATTAGAATTGGTGTTGACTTTTCTGCAGACGCTGTCATAATGTGTTGACATACAGCAGTCTAAACAAAACCAGGGTCACTTAGACTACGCCTGACCCAATAAAGAAAACCCTGTATGGGGGGGAATACAGTATGATCAACTTAGCAGTGTCCATCCTGAAAGAGGCTGCCCTGACCTACATCTTACTGTCCACAATTTGAGACAGCTAACAGTAGGGTAAACCCTACTTACACACAACATTACAGACACCTACCGAAGCTTAAAGGATGCTGATCTGCTGCCAATAGTACAGTGTTAATACAGCTGTCAGAGAAACTGAAGGCTGCGCATTTGCTTGTGTGAATTAAACGGAAAGATGGTCAGGCGACAGATCGTATTTAGGGCAGTTTATCAGTCAGCCCTGATGCCTTTAGTCTTTAATGCACAATCCAGTCTACTGGAGTGTCTACAAATTAAGGACTGGTTACTACAGTCAATCCTGGATCGGACTGCTTGGTCCCTGCGGGTCGGGAGGATCAGACGGATTCAGACAGACTGGGTTTAATTGACACATGTCTGAGAGACAGTAAAGCACTGCCTCACGTATCTATCAGAAAGCCACATTTTCTTGTTTCCCTCAAGGCCGGGCTGTGGAGAGGTGAAAGGATAGGAGAGGCTTATGCACAGAGAGAGAGAGAGAGGAGGATGGATGCAGAGATGGAATAAGAGGCGAGGGCGGAGGGTGGCAGATTGTAATTAGGTTCTCGGTGCTTACGACTGGCCAGTCAGTTTGGGTTACCTTGGCAACAGCAGATACAGCTGTGTGGCATTATGGGATGTAGCACTGATGGCCAACAGACACATGCACACACGCACACACTCATGGGCATAAAGATAACATGCCAATAAACACGTACGACATCGCTGGAGCGCGTCCGTGCATAATCACACGCTCCACGATCACGTTAGCATGATGTGTGCGCTATTGCCATGCTGAGTCACATGTGCAAGCGTACGTGCGGCAGGCCATGCCGAGCTCTACACTTGTGAGAGCTATTAACCAGGTGTGTGTGCACCTTGCTCCCGGACAGATAAGAAGCTCGTAGAGAAAGCGATATAAAACAAGGGAGGGAGTTTTTACTCGTTATCATAACTCAATAAAAACTTTTATCTTACAAGTGTGTGTGCAAAGTTCACCTCTGTTTCTTAAGAGCGGACTTTGTAAGTTGGGTTGTTTTGTCAGACCAGACAATGTAAATTGAAAACTCAGCTCTGAAACCTTTCCTTCTGTGCGTCTGGCTGAAGTGGAATCCATTTAACTCCCACAGAGACAGGCACAGCAAAGCTCACGAGGCTTACACAGCCACTATTGTGCCTTCATCAGACCGCCATTGTCTCTGTGTGTGCATGCATGTGCATAGTTATTGCCTTGCGCACCAGAGTGTAGGAAGGTATCTGTTAGTGTATACAAGCATGTGAGTTTATGTAGGCATGCATGATGGCATGCATGTCATAGGAGAGGGAGCTCATGGACTTTGGCGCTGGTAGACTCAAAAGAAACAAACGCATTGATGTGAAAATGGGAGACAAAGAGAGCGAGATGCTGGAAAAATACAGAAAACTTTGAGAGAAAACAGAAGAAACAAGAAAGCAAACATTGTCATGATGAATAGATGTTGATATGGCTTGCAAAAATGTTAAAAATCCATGTTAAAAAAAAAAAAGAAAAAGTACAATCAGAATTTGAACAGTACAGTCTGTCTAAATATTATTCTCCAAAGTACCAAAGAAAGAAGTCAGAAACAAAGAAAAGAAAGAAAAGAACAAGCTAGCCAAGGTAACCAGAGGTCCTTTGTCTTATCACACATTAAACAAGGTGACATCATGCCTGCTGGTAAGGCGGGTCACTGATACTACACTATTTACATCATCCAGAAACATTACTCCTGTTTACCTCACCACCTGCTCTGTGTTCCCTCGTCTGACTCAACCATTAATGTGCTGGAGTGTCCACTCCTGTGCGATGCCACGATGCGGTCAGCATTATTCCAGGCACTGAAACTTGAAACCTTCTGTTTAGCGCTGCAGCGTATGATACCCATTTAGTATTACCACTCTGGCTAACCTGCAAATTGTAGCTTTTGTGTTCACGTTGGCTTAAACTTTGTTACTGGAGGTTTTACTTGGTTTCAGGAGACAAGCAGACTGAGCTGAATAAACAATGAAATGCAGTAAATCTATGAAGCAGTGGTTGCTGAGAGATTTTACTGAGAAGTGAGAATTTCTTTTATTATAGTGTATCTTTTTGCCACAATAGCCAAGGCCACAGTGAATAGAAATACTCTTCTCATTAAACGTAATCATTATTATGAAACCATTAGATTTACACACACACACAAAAAAATGGTTTAATGTATCTGAAGCACGTAATACTGCAGATCCAAGTGAACATTTAAAGAAAAAGTTAGACATTTTTGGAAATAGGCTTATCGACTTTTCTGCCTTGAGTTTGAGGAAAGAATTGCTATGACTCTTGTCTGTATGCAATATGCGTATCTTAGCATTAAGACTGGAAACAGAGGGAAACAGCTAGCCTGACTACATCAAAAAGTAACAAAATCTTCCTAACGGCCTCTCTAAAGCTCGCATATGAACTGCCAAGCTGTTTTCCCGTTTCCACTCTTTAGCTAAGCTAACCAGCAGCTGGAAATGGCATTAGCTTCATGTTTAGTGTATAAACATGACACCTGTGTTTATTTTCTCATCAAACTCTCAATAAGAAAGCGAAAAAGTATATTTTTAAATGAGACGAGATGGTAGATGAGGTCGACAAACACGGAAAGCAGGAATACAGTACTACGTCCAAGTACTGTACATCTGACACTAAACCAGTGTGGTCCAGCTTTTGATTCTGGGTCAGAGGAGATCAAAGCCTCTCCCCATCATTTCATGCTTCCATCAATCTTCCAATCTCTGTGTGTCTTCGCTGGCATTTCCTCGTACCACAGAGCTCTCTGTGTCTGTCAAAACGCTGTTTGTTTCTGCTCAGTGATGGATCTGAACAAGATTCTGTTTGTGTCCAGAGGGAAACAATTAGTTCACTGTATGTGTGTGTGTGTGTGTGTGTGTGTGCTTGCGTGCTTGGCTTGGTGGGTGTGTGTACCAACGTGAGAAGAGCAGGCGTTCAAGGCCGTCGCTGTACAAACTCATTAACCGACCATTTGTTAGAGCCGAGACAGGACCAAACAAGATATAAAGGAAAAGAAGGGGGAATCGAGACATTTGAGATTAATGTGGGAGAAAGAAAACGAGCAAGGAATTTAAAACACAAAGGGAGAGAAAGCTTGTTCGGGCTTAATGATTATCGAACCGTTTCTGATCACTATGGTCAGTTTGAAATGTCTCTTGAGTTAGCACACACACACACACACACTTGAACACACATATGACAAACTACCACCTATTATTACAAATGATATGCATATAACGTTACACAGGATGGATCTGATCGTACTAATCTGTTTCTCAAATCTGTTCCGACAGTGTTATTGTCAAATGAACTGTGACAACTTAGTGCCATCAGTGCTTCATCATGTTCCCATATGTCTGCAGCTTATCGAGTGCAGTTTCACATTCTTTTCAGTGATCTTGATGGTGAAACGAGCTAAAAATCAGCAAAACATCTTAATAAATATTTAAGGCTCCAGCAAGTTGGGGATGCACACTTCCACCTAAATGTTTGATGTCACTAGTTTTAATGTTGTTTTTCTTCTTTCCTTCGATAATGTTCACTTTTAAAGAGATAAAAAAAAAAATAGCATAATTCAGACATCAAATGTATAATTTAAATTTCATATAGTTTTGGCCCCAAAAGAAGAATAACTACATGATTAAAATTTCAATTTAGTTGATGTTCCCACAGGGTTGCATGACAGGGGAGAATACTGTTGTAACCATTTCTCGCTTAAATATCCTTCGATTTTTAATTTGTTATACAGTCCAAAAAAAAAAGTGTAAGTGACACGAGATCACTGCTGATCTACAACAGTGCCACTGGGGGCCTAAATATTTTGGGAACCTGTTTTTTTCCTCCGTGTTGGGTTGAATAAGTTTGAACTGTGTCACTTCACAGTATGTTCAGCTGATATCCCGTGATCCAATTCCAACAGTGCGGACCCCAGGCTAACGCTCTATTTCTAATTTGAAGTTTTAGGGTTTTGCTAAAGGAAGTGTGTTATAAGCACTGTTGTGCACTTGACACTGAGACCTGAAACCTGTTCCTATTTAAATCTGCACAGATTTTTGATGCTAAGCTTCCATTTTATTTCACCATTGACTGGTGATTTCCTACGTTCTTAGTTAACTATTGCTCAGAGGGTTCTTTGTCTCTTTCTGCCCTTCCATCAGTCTGGTTGAACCATTGTTTTGTTCTCCGTGTACTAAACATTACCTTTTACATCGCCTCTTTTTGCAAACCCTTCACACAAATTAACATCTGTTTGTCAAAAAGATTTTCTACAACCTAATAGCATGAAAATTCAAAAGTATTCCTCTCAACCATTTGACTGCACTGAATTAAGCTTTTTTCTGGCAGGTGACCTCAACCTTTTGTGGGAGTATTTTTTTTACAAAATGTACGTTGCTGTCCATTCCCCTCAGAGAACATTTAAATACTACCGTCCTGTAGCACCACTTAATGTAGGCCCAGGAGAAATGACTACAGGTAATTAGGCTAAATTGCAAAGGACTCCATGACTCCTTGGTGTAATTTTCTTACTTGTGAATTACAAAACAAACAGTGGCTATGGGTCAAGCATTCTCATCAACAGATCTTTGTGCTAGGCAGCTGAGCTAATGAGTTAAACACAATACAAGTGTTAAAAAAAAAAGTTGTCATAAAAGTTAAAAAAATCAGGTGAATTACGTCTATTTGGAAGAGAGCAGAAAAGGCACAGGTGCAAATAACAACATTAAAGATGGCTGAATTCCATTTATCTGCTCGAGTTTCAGGGTCCTTGTTTGTGCAGTCTGGTTCACTGTCACACTGGCATGACTTATTGTGACACCTGAGTGTCTGAGTGTCATCTGTGAGACGTGCACATGCATGCACACAGACAGGGCGTTGAAAACAAACCAGAATGACTGACAGGTTATACTGACATCGTCATGAACTGAAACACCCAACCGTTACACAAGTAATGGGTGGAAAATGCTTCTTACGTCAAGAAGGAACCCACCCGGTTAGCTCAGAGGGCAGAAAAACACTATTAGCTAACAGTGATCTGTTTTCTGACAGCTGGTGTTTTGGATAGAAAAAACATCACTTTATTATGCTTAGAATTTTGCAGAGATACAATGTGCGAGGCTTTGTCTGTACAGTACACTGCAGTCATCTAATATGAGCTTCTGCACTAATGTACCACACTGACGTCTGGTATATTTTGAGGCATGTGCTCTTAACTCGTGCAGCAGTCAAACAACAGGAAGTTCACACAGCATGCTAACATTAGTTTTAAATGCTAACTTCACTCGTGTAAAGGAGAGTTCTGTGCTTTTAACCTGCGCGGGTGGTTAATGTTTTGGGACCCACAGTCCATTTTTTCTAACTAATGTAGAGCTAACTTTGGAAGTAAGTAAGCTGCTTCATTTCCTAATACTGAAAACATCCATAATTAAGCTATCATGACATCTGCTGTGCTCATATCCCACGTTAATGTTATTTGTAACACCGCTGCTTCTTCTTCTATGACAAGTCCGAATGTGTGAGGTGAAACAAACTGAGAGGCCTCACACTGCAGCTAATGGCATATTCTGTATATTGGTGTATCTTTGTCATTATCAACAAAAAGGACCACAACACATGTAGTGAAGCTGCAGCTGAAATTAATGTACCATAAATTAAAAACAAAGTACTGTAGCCACGCTATATTTTGAGGATTATTATTATGATTATTTATTAATAGAATCATTTATTTAGATTTGGATCCATTACATCACAGACAGATATTGTACTTCTTACTTCACTACAAGCTGATACCCTTACTACCCTTACTAATACTACTAGTTTTCAGATTAAGATTAGTAATACAAAATATAATCATCATATAATCAATGATCAACTGGTGAAATTTCCAAGCTATAAACTGAACTCCACCTTTTCCAGCTATTGGATTAATGTAATGCATCAACAATTCTAATACAAGGATATACTATATATATATATACACTGCTTTTACTTCAGTAAAAGATCTGTGTACTTCTTCCAACACTGAAAAACAGTAACATCAGTTGTTTATGTTTCTTTCTCGGAACTAAAGATCAAGGCCACTTACCCTCTTGCACTGACTTTCAATGCTGCCAAACAGGAAGACGAGTGGAGGCAAAAAATATCTTATTCCTCACTGACTAGTTCCTTCAGAAGACCTTAATGCAACACGGCCAAAAACACATGTTGTGTTTTGAGTAATGGGCGCACTGGGGAACTCTTCCTGTTACTATCATTATCACCTCCTCTATCACTGTTGCGGTATACACCTTCATATAAACAATGCTGGATAAGTCCAGGCATGTTTGTTGGGGGGTGGTGAAAGTGGTTCTGGGAAATGTAGGAAATGACTTCCTGAGGTTGAATTAGATAACAAAGGAATATTACAGACAAGACAGTGTGTAGCAGTGCTCTGCATGGAGGACAAAGGCCTGATAAAACCAGGCTCATGTGATAAAAATATTTTTCTCTGTAGGACGGGATAGTGTGTTGGTGTGTGTGTGTACTGTATAAGTGCATGTTTGTCACTGTAAGATACCACCTCTGTGCCGGCATGTCCAGATGTTCCCAGATTATTACTTTTCTCTCTCTATCCCTTTATTTCTCTACCATCCATCATCCTCCGCCCTTCTGTCCTGCCCCACTGACTTACTGCTGCTGATATGTGTAATCCACCTTTTATCTCCTTCTCTCTCTCTCTCTCTCTCTCTCTCCCATCGCCATGTCTTCATTATGTATTTGTCTGTCCATCACTCTTACCATTTAATCTTTTCTGTAAAACAAGTGGGGTTTTTTTTATAGACTTTAACTCTTCTGTGGAGGGTGTGGGTGTATATATATATATAGCCTGTAAACTAGAATGGTACAACTCCCCAATAGACATGTGTTAATATGCTGTTGGTGCCAAAATGAATCAAGGACAGCCTGCAGGATGTGTGTTAATGAGGTGTTTGGATTCATTCTAATGTACTGTACTATGTGTGCATGCGTGTGTGTGTGCGTGCGTGTGTGCGTGTGTCTCTGTGTGGTTGTATCTGGGTCTGTCTATGTGAGTATGTTACACAAACTAATATGTTCGTCCTTAGCGAAGACCTGGGGGAGAACATGGGATCAAATCTCCCCTTGTGCACTAAATCACATCAAGAAGTTCTGTATAATTAACCTGTTCTTTATGCACAACCCAAAATAGAGATTTTCAGATGATGTGTGCCAGATAAAACTAAGAACTTTAGGGACCTAATTTCATGAACCAAAAGGCAAGCAATGCAAGAGGATGGTGCAATGTCCCTGTTTGACTTTTTTGGTAATTTAATGACCAAAATTGTGGCACTGGTTTACTTTTTAAAAGGGTTGACGTGGAATCTAATAAAAAGAAATTACAATGTTAAAGTGAAAGCACTCCTAGAGTACTTCATTAGTACCTTTTTTTATTTTGCCTTGTGAACACGGTGCAGCTGTCCGCGCTGAAGGTGCTTTATCCTGTTACTCATATTCCCATCTTTGCCTGAAATAATTCCTCCTCATTATATTTATTTGACACTGCAGGACTTTTTGGTGGCATCTCGGCACTCTGAACTGCCAACGCTATTAAATACACCACGCTTGACCTCACCACCTCAGACAGCTGCTGTAATTGTGGTAGTAGGCCAATCAAACATCACGCTGAATTGAGGAACAGCTTGCAGTGAATGGCTGTGAGCATCCAAATACTCGTTTTTTTTCTAGCTCTGGGTACAAAAAGGATCAAACGCAGGTTCACTGGAGAAGTTTGAGTTCTACCTGGAATGTGCAACATTAACCCGTTTGTCTAATGGCCACATTTAACAACATTTCTTTGGCTGGTGAGTGATGCATATTCTATCAGCATCTGATTGGTGCTTATTCTGTGTCCTGCATCGAGAACTGATATGCAGCCTGTAGGGGAGGAAAGCTTTATCGACAGATGCGGTGGGTGCAGGCATCAGTCACTGCAAATCACATCAGCTCCTTTTAAAAGCAGCCCATTCTCTGTCATGTTCACACTTACTGCAGTCCACATTTATTTAAGATGGGACGAGGCGAGAGTATATTCAGTTTATTAGATACACCTGAACTTTAATGCTTTAATCTAATACATAAACCCAAGAATAAATTCTTTTGGGCAGCTTATGAAGTTTATGTTAACACTGTCACAGAGGTGCTGATTCAACTCGAGGTGCAGTAGATTTTATTGCTTATAGCCGTGTTGAAATGGATTGCTTTGTACTGTATTAATATGTCTTTTTTTCCATTTGGAAACACAAAGGCCAGGATATTAAAAACAACTTCTCACAGTATTATATAATACTTTCCAATGCAACAACATAAATCTCGACAGCCACATTAGTAGTTCTGTGAGGCACCGCGGTGGTTTGAGCCAAATGTTATTGTCAGCACTGATATGACAATGTTAACATGTTAACATGTTGATGTTAAGCAGATGTTCAACATGTTCACTGTCTTAGTTTAGTTTGTTATCATGCTAATGTTTGATGATTAGCTTTAAACCAAGCAGCAACCTCAGTGGCTGTGAAGGGAACTGGTTGCAGAACAAAGTCAGTCTCCATAAGTCCCCATATTCAAATGCCTAACTTCACAGCAGAAATAAACATGTTTACAGCCTGATACTAAAAACTATTCTTTTTCCCTTCACAACTGTACTGAGTCTGATTTTTTTTTTTTAAACCCACCGGTTCGAAATATATTAAGTCTTAAAGTTATGCATAATTATCAGCATGGCCGGATTGATTGACAGCTGGGTGCCATTAGAGGAGGCTTGTTTGAGCACCCAGGCATTATTCAGCCTATTTTAGGTCCATCGATGATCCACGTCTTTGCCCATGTTTAGATTAGCCATGAGGCAGAAGAGGCAGGACTGCCAACATGGCAGCAGCCAGAGCCATGGATTTTGAGCTTCAGAGCAGCTGGCGGAGTGATGGGCAGCCACGTTAGTGGCTCAGTACCTTGCTCAGCGCACAGGTTGTGCACTACTTGTACCGGCCACTCTACTGTTCCCGAGGTAAGTCCCTATAGAGTAAG
This sequence comes from Protonibea diacanthus, assembly GCA_028641955.1. Lineage (NCBI taxonomy): Eukaryota > Metazoa > Chordata > Actinopteri > Sciaenidae > Protonibea > Protonibea diacanthus. The sequence continues at coordinate 15,849,711 of CM053983.1, read as the reverse complement.
CTACTGCCGCCCTCAAAAATATCAATCTCATGGTGGCACTAGGTGAAAAGATTCATACTATGGGAACCATGAACGTCCGTACTAAATGTCATGCAATCCATCTGATAGTTGTTGAGACATTTCAGTTTGGACCAAAGTGTTCCATACTGAACAACAGGCTAACAATGCCTTTACCATAGCTGTGATGCTTGAGTGACTAAAAATAACAATAGAGTGAATCAACAACACTGACACAGCATCAACAGAGCCATTATATGCCTCACATGATCTACTGCAGGGCTGTTATATTTAGATTTGACTGTGTCAGTGTACCTAATAAATTGGCAACTCAGTACGCAGCAGTCTAATTTAGAATATACAGAGCCCAAAACATAAATATAAATACATCCTCTCAGACTACATCCCTGAGGGCAGATCATACCCCTCTGTAAGATGAAATCCCATTTCTGGAAACACTGAAATATTTATCACTATGTTTTCTGGGTGTAATGATGCACATCATCAGGCTTTTAGTTGAAGACGCTGACTGACACATAATCCAGACATGGCAGCACCATAAAATGAGATTTCATTATTTTGTATTTTGTCTGTGATTTATGTAACCAGTTTAAAAAGACTGGGTTTGATTAAAGGCTTGTTTACATTGATGCGAACAATAATATGACTGCTGACAAAAAAACCAAAACAAAAAACGAGGTAATAAGCTGATGAGCCACTTTAAAAGATTGCATAAACTGGCAATTCAACATAATAATCCTGTTTGCATAAGTGAAGTTATTACTTTCTAGAGAGAACAGAGGAAATTCTGGACCATTACCATATTGTTCATAGCAGCTATGGCCCTTTGTGTATGATTTTGTATTAAAGTAGCTGTTGAAAAGAGGAAATGGATTGTTGAACTAAGACACCTCCCGTAGGTGAGCTCTTCTTACGTGAAAACTCCCTGGAAAACTGCAACTTTGTGAAGCAGAGAGGCTTGGCATTTGTGTAGATATGTTTTTTGAGCCCGGTGCTGCTTTTGCAAGACCAACACTGGATGCAGCATTACGAGTTAGAGGTTGCAGATAAAAAGTGAATAGCTGTCCTTCAGCTGCTGCCTTTTGTGTCTATAAAAAGGGGATGTCTTTACATACTCCGTCAGCACTCGTAGATTAGAGATATTAGCAAGAATTGCCTCATATTCTACAGACATGTGTATGCTGATGAAAATATTTTGAAGAATGTGTCATGATTTATGAAGAGACACAATTATTATTTATGATATTTGACTGTGAGATTGCAGGGGTCGTACAATCATAACAACCCTTATAACATGGCATGTGTGCAGGCAGGAAAATGAAAAATGCTTCTGCCTCACACAATTGACACTTCACTAGTATATAAAGGCTGTTGTATTCCATTTGTGCCTGGCGTGAAAACAGCGCCCTAAAGCCCAGAACAGAAACAAAGCGTCACCTCGAGTGAATCTTTTGATCCACAGCAAATGACACAATAGAAGAGAAAATATGACAATCGCAATTATGGACAGAAAATTGATGAAGCGCTTTAGTGAGCGTTGTGAGTTATGAGCTTCTTTCAGAAAGCCGCTTGTACAGAAACCAAAATATTACGAGCAGGTCGCCTGCAAAGGAGAATTGCACCTGATGTTGCTGTCAAAAATTACATTTACAGCAATGTTCACTTAACTATTAGGCTAACGTGTACAGAAGGTTAAGCATTGAGGAACCTGAGACCTTGCACAGAAACAAAAGATCAAGATCGAGGTTATGTTTGACAGACTGACGAGGAAGAACATTAGATAACATATCCATACATTAGCTAATGAGCATGTATATGATACGCAGTTCATTACTAACGCATTTTTGCAGGAATAATAACATCTATATTATCTAATACACTTGACCTGTGGGTTAGTAGCATTATATTCCTGCATTGTTTTAATGAGACAGCACTGACGAGACAGGAATTGGCTGGATAGATATTATGAAACGCTGTGATCTGAATGAATGCCGAGGCTACGGAGGTCACATGGAGAGATTTCTCGCAGTAATAACAATAAATTTGTTATACAATGTTCATAATACTCCACTTCTCATTGTCATTATGAAAACAGTTAGTATATTTCTGGATTTCTGATTGATGTGAAGGGCAAAGTTCAGGGCAGGCAGAGTTATGAAAACTCTGAAATATAACGCGTCTTAAGCTTTAATGAAATCCCATTATGGAGAAGCAACTTGCATAAACATGTCAGTGGATTTATGCCGACCATTAAAGAAAATGTATTAAAATGCCTGTAACCTGTAGAAAGAACTTGAAATCTCTTTGTGTATTTCAGGTTTCTGACATCTGGCATTTTCTCCTCACATGCCAAAATCTTGACCCTGATAAGACAACTTTATTTCAGAATGTACAAAGGGCGCAGATTATGTGTGATACAGCTCAAGATAAACCCCAAATCCCCGTGGAGATTTCAAATTTTAAACTTGAGGATTTATTTGAGGTAACTTCTGGTCTGGGGTCACAAGAAGAACAGCTTTGAGAAATGCAACACGAAGAACCTGCAACATTAGGCCAATGTCGATTTGTAATTACACGAGATAAGAAGATGAGTGGAGGGTTTAGTGCATGTCTTGACTAAATGAGAGAGTTTATTTGTGGTCCAGAGGGCACAGGATGATACACTCATTTTACAAGCTTAGGCCACTGCGCTGTCTGTTCAGAGCTTTAGGGCCAAGGGAGGATGTATCCCTCTGTTTGTCTGTCTGTCTGTCTGTTTCCATGTGTTAACAAATACACGTGTAATAAAGCATACAAACACACACACACATGCAAGCATGCATGTGTACACAAGTCATCACATGCTAACACATGCTAATGTTATTTTTACTCATTGATTCCTGTTTGGCTACTGAACCGCACATTAACCTACATTGTCGTGTTGCAGGTTTCAGCCCTGGAGATGTTTAATAATCAGTGTCTGAGTGTGTGTTAGCGTGTGAACAGAGAGAGGAACTGGCAGTTGAGACGTGTACTGAGTCAACCAGAAGGCTTCAAGTTTTGTCTGTCTTATTTTTTGAACAATAAAGAACAAGGGATATGTTTATATGTATTTGTTTTTACGACAACAGTGAAATAAAAAATATAGATTTCAAGAGACTCTAAGTGACAAATGAAGAATAGCAAGAGGGGAGCTGAGGAGAAAATGATAAATGACAGTATCGTCAAGACTGAGCTGACAAACAAGCTTCTCCATGAATTTTAAACTTGCTGGATTGAATTTAGAAGAAATGAAAGAGGGTGATATAAAGTAAGACAGCTTGTGCACTGAAATCACTCACTTGCTGCAGGACCTGATAAGGTTTTTTTTTAATTAACTTCGAAGACCTGGGGGTTCATTTAAAAATCATATTACAATGGCAATTTGACTGCATACAATCATCGCAGCAAAAACATGAATTTTAAATTACTGATTTTCAGTTGAGTCTCACATTTAGCATGCATTGATTTCCAATTAGACACAAGTCATGACGTTTCAGGTAATATCACATAAGTGTGAGGCTGATGTAGAACCCAAGGCCAGAGGCAGGAAATTCAATGCAGTATAAAATACTCAAGATGTGTTTTATATTCTCTGTCAACCACGATCTGTATAACAGCAGTCTGAGATCTGATTCTGTAACACTAAGACAGCCATGAACTGACAGTTTTTCCTCATTAATTCCTCTATTTGGCCAAAGCAGTACTCAGCAAGTTGCAACGTGCTCACAGCTTCAGTCGTGCTCATCAGCTCGTGTGTGCGTGAGTCGGCCAGACGGCTCAGCTGTTGTTTCAAAGTCGTTGGGCATTTGAGGGACTTTAAAAGTGGAAATGAGGATGGGGAAAAAAAAATGGGATGTCTGCTTTTTATGCAGGACAGAAGAGTAGACAGAGTCAAAATGAGACTCATAAGAGATTAAGGGGAAATCTAGGGACAAAACAGCAGCTAGACGATGCACCATATGTCCCCATGGCCCATTATCCACTACTTCAGCCTATCTTGCACTTGTTTGCACCCCGTGGATTTTCAGGACTCAACTTTGCAAAACAACACATAAAATGGAGCATTAGGCCTTTTATTTTGCTCCTCATTCCCAGATTTAATGGGACATGAACAATTTCGTTCTTTCAGAAGTAAACGCAAATTCACGGTCGTTTATTGAGAAAAACTGACTTTCGAGTATTAAACACGGATCTCGAGGCTTGAATGGTGGACTCTTTAAAAGAACAGTTCAACATTTTGGAAAAACTTAAAGAGTGGAAGAAAGGGGAAGCTAGTCTGTACTCTAAAATACTTTTACCAGTACTTCTGAAGCCCACTAATTAACAGGTTTGTTTAATCCGTACATATTGCATGTCAGTTAATGAGCTGTAAAGGTTCTGGTATAGGACTCTTAATGAATTACAATGGATTGCAACCCTCGTATTGGGCATGCGGTAGAGCGGGTCATCTACTAATCAATCCCTGGCTCCTCCAGTCTGCATATCAAAGTGTCTTTGAGCAAGATTCCTAAAGAAGAAGCAAAGAAGTTTCTATGTACATTTTTTCCCCCCATTGTCAGTGGATCAACCCCAGCAAGACCACAGCTACTGTTTTCTGAAGAAATGTAAATAAACAAAGAATTAAAGCCACATTTCAAGTCTACAGGAGTGGATTATTTGACACCCAAAAGAGGGTTTGGGTTTTAAAATCACTCTAACTATTCAGCTGTGACTCTGCAGTGGAGCCGAATGTAAATCTGAGCAACATTTTAATTTAACACAGTAAAAAAAAAAAAAAAAAAATCTGCATGGAAATTGCTACATTTAACGAAACAAGCACAGATTTGTCACATTCCCCTGCTGATGAGCATCTGCACCTAGTTATGTATCAGCGAATCAGGACCTGACCTTTATGTTGTGAAGTAAACATATTTTCTCTTTCACATGCGGCATGAATAAATGAATACAAAATGTGGAAAGGCGGACATGGGGGTGCTGCAGGTGGTTGTACATGTGTGCACATGGCCTACATGTGCAAGGAAATTCATCATATGAGAACAAATAACACAATATGTCCAACCTGATGGCAGCCCCCCACCCCCAGAACCTCCCCTCCAACATGTGTGTGCATGTGCATATGTGAACGTCAACGTGCACGCAAGTCACGTTTTTTTTGACGACAGAGGTGACAAGCTCGTCGCATATGTCTCACCACTCATGTCAGATAACGGTGCCTGTGCCATGTGTTGGCTTTTCAACTTGAAAAGTTTACTTTGCACCTCAGGGATGCACCTCGGCTGTGTATTTCTTCTAACTAGCTAAATCTCAGATTTGCAGTTGCTTATGTTTATGTTTTAATTAATTAGAGTTTAATTACTGTAGAAGCACCCGGTAAGCACCACGTGTGGGAGCTATGGGTATGAGGTAGAGGGGAGAAATGTGCTGTATTGAATGTTTATTTCTGTGGCTATGTTGGGGTGTTTCTATGTATCTGTGCATTTATGTATGTAAGGTTTTGTACAGACTGCGGCAACAAATTTTCTTACAAGGACAGTAAAGTACTGTCTATCTATCTTCATCCATTAGTTAATCATGTTCACAAATAATACTGAAGACATCAGCATGAAAGTTCTTTTCTACCCATGAACCAAATTATATTTTGACAACAGTTCCAGCTCAAGCTGAGCATTGATAAGGACTACAAAATATGGATAAAATCTCTGCACGAAAAAGAATCAGTTTGGGAATGCGTGGATTTTGGTCTGAAGTTGGCTCTTCTGTTTACGTTTAGATCACATGCCGTGATTTAGAGATGAGAGACAGTGCCAACTATCAATATCTCTTTCTTTGGAAAAACATACAAGAAAAGACAGACACGTCACGTCTGTCACAGGTATTGTCACGACACGTGTCGCATAAACAGGCAGGACAAGTTGCTGTTGTTGTCGTAAGAAATACAGAAACACCAGAACAAAGACCAGCCATCACTCCGGAAATCCGGCAGATAATCTGGTGCTTAGAGGATAAGAGAAAAGACGATGACTGGTTAGAGGTACGTTCAAACCACGCAGTTCCACAGCTCTGATTAATCAATTACATCCACATCCATTAAATCTGTCTAATACCCTCAATCTGACCTTACCACCAACACACGGGTACAAAGAAATGAATCCACACATTTAGACAAAACGCTCAAAATATGCACAGTCACTCACATCGCATGCATCTCTGATAATGCTGTAATGATACACTACACTTGGGCCAACTCACACTTCATAATGAGCACATGAAACTGTCACATGTGTGATGGCGCCTCGCACAAAAACGTTTTTTTCTAATGCCTTAACCTGACAAACCACACATGGACAAGTTAAAGGATCCAATTACACTTTCAATTTACATATTACCTCTGCAGCCTCGAGAGTTTTATTAACGAGTCTTTCATGTCCAGCGTGTAGTTAAATGTTTGCGCGGTGCTAAACTGCATGTCTATTGTATGCATGTATGTGTCAGACAGAGTAAATATAACCCTCCCATCTGTTAGGGCTGTACAGATGCTGTCTCAGAAATAGAGGATTAGTGCTAAACTTAGAGGAGAGGGGAACATGTGATGAGAGGACGAGGGGGGAAAGCCAGGCAGTGACTAATACCAAAAGCATAAATCTGGGGGCGACTGACAGCGTCAGAGCAGCCGTTCGGAGGGAGGATGAGAAAATGGAGAGACGGCAAAGCAGGCTGTGCAAAGTTGTGAGGGGGCACGCTGCACGTTGCGTTCATGTGAGGGACGAGGAGTCCGGGAGAGGGAAAATGTACAAATAAGGAAGATGGGGCAACGCGGCAGAAGAAGAAATTTGTATCATTCAACACTGTCATAACATCTCATTATAGCCTCAGATATGGCTGGTTAAAAATATCCACTTTGTAATAAAGTCATGGTGATGTGGTTGTTGGTCTGTGGGGAGGAAACGTATATCTGCATGAGTGTATGCAAATAAAATTACTTTTATTGTATATGTGTCAGTGTTTGTCTCCAGAGACAGCATCAGCCACTATTAATAACTAAATCCACTTGGTCTTTCGAAGAAATAATTAATTTACCCTCATGAGAAAACAATGAAAAGGTTGACACGTCAGTGCAGAACTCACGGTGATAATCCACAATGCACCAACTTTTATTTTTTTATTTACTGTGATGCTGAATGTTTTACTTGGTCCTTCATATAAAGGATGTAGAGAACGGTGCGGCTTTGAGAAGCTGTAATCAAAATCTCATCTGCGTTTGCGCCTGTCGGGTGGAGACACAACATTGCGTTGGTGGGGATGGAAGGAGGTACAAAAGCCTGGTTGCCTTTTCATCGCTAATGGCAATGAAAGGTTCATCTGTGGCCAAACTCTGTCGAAAAAGCTTGTGGGCTGCTCACATGTCGGCCAAGCTCCCCCACTGTTGCGGTGCTCAAGATGTCTGCAGATTGTAATGTGACAAACAAATCCCAAATCAAGTAACAAGTAACGTTTGCAGTAAGGTTTAACAAAAAAACTGCGTTGCATTGTCACATGCTACAACTCTGCTACAGCTCTGCAGCATGTCACGTGTCTTTTTCTTTGGATTTTTGCGCTGCCGTTTGTTGTTGTTCTAGGTCGCCCTCCTTTTTAGTGTCGTCCAGCCACTGTGTTTTTCAGTAATGATAATGTCTGCTGATTTGAACTCACTGTTGTTACTTCCATAAACAAAGGCGAATCACTTCCTGTTCACGAAAAGCTTTTCCTTGGAAAGGTCCAAGGTTAAATAAAATGTAAAATGCTCCGCAAACAGGTTATGCGTTGATTTAATATGGAATGGAAAAGCAAAAATGTATTTATATGAAAATGATACAGATTATTACTTCAGCCTTAAGGCTTTCACCATGAGGTTTGAGAAATGGAATGATCGGCATCAGTGATCAGTGATGAAATTGCATCTTTAAAACCCGGTGGGACTCTCAGTGAGAGCTGTTTTGGCATCAGCCAGACAGGGCTGTAACCGGAGTTATGTGTGTGCATGTGGGGATTCTTCTGAGACCTTAAACGTGTTTTTGAAGAGAGGGGAAAAAAGAACACTAACAAGTTTTAGATCTTTGCTTTTGATTCAAATCCAAAAATAAAACATGGAGAAGCTCCAAGCTAGTCGAAGATCAACTTTTCTTTAGAAGACTCCTAGAAAACATCTGTTGCCCCCCCAGTTATCTTGGTGCTATTGGGGAGAGCTTATACTCACACCTGAGCATAACCACCACACACACTTGACAATGAACCATGTGGGTTAGAAGATTTTCTGAATTTGGCCTCAGGTGCCCCAACGTGACATCAGTGACTCAGCTAGCTTTTCACCTTCTGTGGTTGTAGACACACACACACACACACACACACACACCAATACGCACACGTTACGTGCCCACCACATACACAAGCGCCAAACAACGTCTGCATCCATGTTGACGCAATCACCCCTTATGTTCAGTGCAGGTTATCCAAGGCTTGTTGACTGAAGTAACGTGCAGACAGACAGGCGTGTTCACATGTTGACGAGCAAGTTTTTTTAAACGCTAGCCATAAGGCAGAGTAGGAGGGTTTCTCTTGCATCGTCGCTGCACCAGTCACAAGGATCATCACCACACAGCCATGACTAAGGGGAGCATGGGGAGCAGGGCGTGTGTCAGCAGAAGGGGATCATCTGTTTCATATGTGCCGTGGTCGTTCTGCTAATGTGTCTTTGGGTGTTGCAGATGGATGGGTGTGGGGAGGCTGATGTTTTCTCAGATATCAAGACCATATGTTATGTTTACTTTGTTTATTTTCACAGCTCAGGATAATGGTTATAATAACACATTGCTCATATGTTTAGATATGTCCAATGGGACGACAGAGTAGTCAGATTACCAGTCAGGTTGCAAACAGACCTCCAGGTTAAACAAAGGTGAACTGACCCAGACTGTCCATTTTAAACATCTGCCACAACTTTTCTGTTCTACTTCATCCAAACGTCGTTGCTGTAATTGTATGCACTCTTCTGCATTCTTCCTACGTAATGAGGCATTAGCATCATTATGGGTGTGCTTGCTTTAGTTTCAAATAAAGTGGTAGCTAATCTTTCAAAACTGTCGGTCTGTTTACAACCTCTATAATTGTCTGAACAGGTGTGTTTGTCACACCATTGAAGCTATTTTAGCTGTAGGGATGGTGCTGCATTTTGTGATCTCAGTAAATACTTTGGTGGGTGCAGTGTTGTCATAACCAGTGGGACAGGTGGCCCGAAGCTAGAAAAATAAAGCCAGAGTTGTGATAAATCATAGTTTAAATACTCAAATCTGGAGATATTTGTTGCTATCCGTACTCCACAAGCCCTACACACCTACTGTGAATGAAGTGTCCCTTATTTCGTCGAAGGGATGTTTGTGGCAGAGTAGAATTCGAATGTGTTTTTGGGCAGTCGAGGCATTGTGGTTAATCTAGGGTGAAAAAAAAAAGACTTTTGCATTGTGTTAAAATTCATAATACTTTTCATTCAAGATAAAACTAAAGGTTAGCCGTGCAGCAGAGACAGTTAATTGTAACGTCGTCTTGGCGTCCTCACAAGAGAGCAAACAGTTGTTAGATTCTGGTAGAGCGAGCCTATTGTAAACGGCTTCATATTTACAAGCCTGCCCATGCATAACATTGATTTCTCTGTAAAACAAACACAATCAGAGAAGGGAGAACATTTTTCTCTTCAGCCTGACTCACTGTGATAAATGAATGCAGGGAGAAATTCTGCCTTAAAGTTCGTGACTGGAAGACCCTGAGTTTGAACAGTCATTTGTTGAAGCCTTGGATGGATAGTTGTTGCATATTTTCTCACTGGTTGGTATGTGAGAGAGTACATGTCCTTGTCCTTTGCAGCCACATTCCTACCTTTGGGAGCTGCAGCAAAATCTTCTTCATGAAGTCACCTTTTATGCTTGCAAATGTACGGTTATATCATGACCCAGTAAAATAAATCTGCATGTTTAATCCCAATGACTCTAGTTACACAATGGCCATTGTGGCTTTAATGGATTTATGTATTCAGATAAGGGATTACAAGTCAGGGGCTTTAGGGAGCAGAACCTCCAGAAGGCTATGACTGAACAGCGGCACCAAGTGGTCAGCATGTACTACTGCAGCACATGCATATAAAAATAAATAAATAAAAAAAAAAAATGTGTGAGACCTCCGGCTTCCTCTCACAGTCCAAAGACACACACTTAATAGGTTAGTGAGGATAAACGGTTACAGGTAATGTATGCATGTATGTACATATGTATGTATTTAAGATGAAGATACATGAACAGAAAGACTTTTACCCAACCTATATTAAGCTATATCAGTTATTCATAAAATTATTTATTGTTAATGTGTTATCTCCTGATGGGTTGGATTTGAACCCTTTGACAATACTAAGCACTGACCTGAGGTTAACAGAAGATTAGAGAGAGAAGAGTTTTAGGACTGTTACAAAAAATAAAAAATAAATAAAAACTGACTTAAATGTCTGGAAGCTTGAAGTGAGTCAGTGATTCTCGGAAAATCCGACATAATGTTGCCAAAATATGGTTTGATGTGTGGTGCCAGACAGTCCTAGCAGTCATCAATCAAGTTCACTTTTCAGATGCTTCTGATGTCTGATTCACTGCCTGGATCATTTTCCACTGGGATGATGACGTGTCTCTTTCCCACTGGAAATGATTTTGATACTTGGAAACATATCAATAGAATGAGGAGGACACTTGTATAATAATTAAATGGAGTATTAATAAAAGCAAACAACTGGACCACCTGATGAATTTAAGCTCAAACGGTTCACCTTTTCTAAATGGACTGAAGGGACCATTCTTCATTGTTGGCTTTGGGAGGCAGAATGTTTGAACTCTTGCACACCTGGACAAGAAGACGTGCATGTGTTTTGCACATTGATTTTAGCATTAATGAAGCAAACTAGACCACATTTTGATCTGATTTCAGATCTAGACTGGACATCAGATTTTAGTTACTTTATTTCCAAAACTCAAACCTCGACTTGCATGACTTGGCTGCCAGAACTTGTCTTCCAAACTGTACATCTTCTTGCTTCTTGCAGCACCTACCTAAGTCCTGACCTCTATCAGTCCATCTTCTTCCTCGAGTTGTCTTCAGTTGTGTTGGCTTATCAGTAAGTTGAGAATACCTCCTGTACGACAAAAAACCTGTTGCATAAGATCACAGACAGTAAGCCTAGCTGCACTCAGCAGCGGCTTTATCCCTCCATCAGCCAGTCCAGACATACAGGTACACACTGCTGCTCTGTCCCATTGTCATTTAAATGTTGAGCTGGTGATTGAAGCGCTTATCTCCCCTAATCGGTGCGTGTAAAGGTATTACTGCTGCGAGAGAGCGTCGCCACACCAACTTTGATATGGAAAATCACATCTGTGAGCTCCCAAACAACATTATCTACAGAGAACTGAATATACCAGGTGAAACCTTTCCTGCTACCCCTCCATCTGTTGTCTTGGATTAGCTCCATGCTTATTCCCTTTTTTTTTTTCCTGATCCTCAAAGACAGAGAGAGTAGGCAAGGTGAGCGGGGGGAGATTGGAAAAGGGAGGTATAAAAAAAAAAGAGGCGAACACACATCTTGTTAAAAGTAAGATTTGTAAGCTTATTATTTTGTTATCATGATCATTGTTATAACCTCTGTTATGGTTTGTTCAGTTTACAGTTTATTTTCAAGTTCATTTAAAGTCATTCCAGTCGAAGGTAAACATGATTGTAATTGTTGTTTCCAACACTATTAAATGCTTTTTTTATTTGTTTTGCCAGACAACAATCGGTCACACTCGCTCACTCATACGCACATGGAAAGAGCAGAAACAAAAAGACTGTTGCTCACTTACTCATCTATTCATTCATTCTCTCTCTCTCTCTCTCTCTCTCTCTCTCTCTCACACACACACACACACACACACACACACACAACAGTACACATACAAAGAAAGACGGCATCTCATGCTAAAGCTCCTGCACACACAGACATGAAGTGATTAACAGAAATGAGCTCTGATTCTTACTCTCCCTGACACAAACACATTTTCAGATGACACACCCACACAGACACACACACACACACACACACACTTTCTTGCTCTCGTGTCTAAGTTCATAAGTGCAACTTCTTGAAGAGTGATTTACCCTCCCGCTCAGCTCTTCAACCCTCCCGCTCCACACCAGGACCCAAAATCCCCTTCCTACCTCACCCTCCCACCGAGAGCCATACATACACCTGGGCTGGTTCACACACTGTATTATAATGCACTTAATGATGCTCCAAACCTACATGATGCTTGTTTTGTTTCCACAGATATAATGTCTTGTCTGGGTGACAATAGCTATTAAATAGCTAACTGACACACAACTTTAGAAAAAAAAAAAAGCCACTTTACTCTCAAACTACAAGCGCACAATGATGTAAAAAAATAACTTACTTAGAAAAAAAAATCCTATATAACAGTGGTCCCCAACCTGGTGGACTGGACTCCCCAACAGGAACACAATGAGATAGATGGTTAAATATCTGGTTTGTTATTTCAGACTTTCTTCTCATATTTTCAGTTGAGAATGACTGGATAGTTTTACCTGATCTGTAAGTATAATCATCTTTTGATTGAAACATTAGGAAAAGCAGAGGCAGACATATCCAGACTTTCACTCCTTAGTTCTAAAAGTGCTGGATCCAACGCACCCATGACACATCTCAGATTTTAGAAAGCCACCTCCAGCTCCAGAAGTAAAGTCGTGGAGTGTCGCAAGCCAAAAGAGTTGGGAACCACGGCTATACACGATTAGTCAATATTCATCTTTCTAGAACTCACAATCCACAAGATAACTTAACCTTAAAGTTGTATAATCAGTCGGCTAAGAGACTCGGAGTGCAGCCCAAGTTTACGTACGGCTCAACCCGCCCACTTATCCAACTTTTAAACCCCCCTTCCTCCTCAAGATAACCAAAAATACACCACAGCAAAACTCAACATAATAATAATAAAAACAGAAAAGAAGAAGAAGAAGAAGAAAAAAAAAACAACCACAAGAAAACTGAGCTTCAAGTTTGTAAAAATGCTTACATAACATTCCACCGTGGCAAATTTCAAGACATTGGGAATTCCATTCGTTGTCCGTCATGACATTTACACGAGTACTTGAACGTCTCACATGCCGGTGGGTAAGCCGCTGTGTGACATGGTCGGCCAGCGGTCAGCTCACAGTCCATCTTCATTATCATTGTAATCGTCGTCACCTTTATCATTGTTATCAGCTACTATGGTAAGCCATGCCCTACTAGAGTCCATCATTGGCAGGGTGGGGTAACCATGGTGAATAAGGTGCTAGTTGCTATGGAAACACTATTCTGCAGCAACCGACTGGTACAGTTGTTTGAGTTTTGAATTGCCGTACCTCCCCACCAAAGCACTTGGTTTGTATGTATTACTTGTTGCTTTAGTTGTGGTTTGATTTTTTTTTTTTTTTATTTTGCATTTTCATACTTATAAGATGTACAGTATGTGGATGTATTTTCAGGCTGTTAGTACCTTTAAAATAGTCTCTCTCTCTCTCACTCTCGAACACGCACACATGGCACACTCAGACCTGTTTTGTTTTTGTCACTCAAGCACACACAAACACTCGTACGGTAACAGAAAACTGTTTACATGTGGCATCTGACAAAATGGGTTTACAGAGATGAGATCGGCAGAGCAGGCTGCTACACCAACACTGATCGGTGGAGAGCTTCGTATCGTCCCAGACTTGGATCTGTTCATAGATGCTTGTGTGAGTGACTGTCTTTCCTCCTTTCGTTTCCCTCCTCCCCGCTCCTCTTGCTCTCCTCCGAACAGCCTGCAGTGGGTTGAGAGGAGGGCAGTATTGCTGATTGTATCCATGGCTGCTCCGTAGCCATCGTGTGCTTCGTTAACCTCGGAGATGACAAGAGGACTAACCGAGTGCTTCAAAGACTGGACAGAAAAGTAACACAGCAACTTATAACGTCAACAAACCCTTGTGGTTTCTGTGTCAATGGCACATCTACAGTAAATTCCTCCCCCAAATTGATGTTTAAGTGAATGATTCATCGTTTAAATGCTCTGTAATTCACCCCCCCTGACCCCGTGCTGTCCCGTTGGCTTCGTTAGAGACGTGCTGGAGACTGATTGTGAACACAGGATGACACAGCAGAGTGGAGATGACAACTAAAACACTGGCGTCTGAAGTCCCAGGGTGTGTTTATGAACTATCAGCTACTTTGACTAGTCTCCTACACAGGACCTGCGCAGTTTGTCAGCTGGTTCCTTTTTTTTTTTCCTCCTCCGTGGACTGGTACAAGTTCCCAGCATCGAGATCAACAACAACAACGACAACAACAACAAAAAAAAGGCAATTCCAGTTCAGTTCTGCTGAAATCTATTTGATTCAGTTCATTTGAGTTCAGTTTAAGTCTTGTAGCAAGAAACTATGGCAACTAGCCCTAAGGAAGTGTTTCAGCCAATCAGATCCAGGGGAAAGTCCTTAAATGGTTTTCAATTGAGTGGGTGGATTGGATGCTTGTTCTTCTTTTTAATAGGATTTCAGCCCCGCCTCTCCTGTTGTATAAATGTTTTGTGTGGTGTGCATGATTCAACAAGCTCAACCTGTGGCCTGTTCAGACACACGCACACTCATACAGACACACATATACACAGACACACGCACACAGTCTAGCACACCTGCATCTGTATACACAGGTTGACTTTAACACAACGTACGGTTCAGTCTGTGTCACCGTGTGCCTGAAGGTCTTTCAGCTCCATCAAAACCACACTCCCACAATTGCGCAGCTGTACAAACACACACACACACACACACACACACACACACACACACACACACACACACACACATTCACACTGTGATGCTTGAAAACTCTTGCTCCTCTTGCCTTTTGCTCTATTCACGGTATCTTAACTCTCTTCTCCTCTCTCCTCCTGACTCCCTCCTGACTCCCACCCGCTGATACTGTACACCCTCCCAAGGCTAGTTGGCATGGTGACGCTGATGGGATGGCCGTTGCTAGGAGATGAAGAGAGCGGCCAGAAGGAGCATCGTCACGGTGAGGAGAAGGCGATCCCTGGATGGGCTACTTCCGCTGACACTCTTCTCCAGCTTGGGAACAAACGGGTTAAATTCATCTGGAAGAAAAACAGAGAGAGGAAGAAAAGGGATGAGGGAGAGTGATGTCTTTATATAAATTCATGACAGTGATTTTCTATGCTTGAAAAACTTGAAAGGGAAATGAGGAAAAAGAGTTTATCTGTGCTCCTAATCGTGCTATGATCTGCTTACACAGCACAGCTTTTACTAAAACACGGCCACCTTTTTTAATGAGACAGACTGACTGAGAAGAAAAAAGCAACTTTACAGCACAGAGTCACACTCCCACGGAAACATGGGAAGTCTGCTACAAAGACAACACAACAGCAGCGCTATAGCTGACTGCTGCAGCTGTTATCAGAGAGCTCTTATTGTTCTAATAAAGTGACACATCCCCAGTCACACACACGCATACTTTTAAACACAGGCCTACTGTATAATACCGTAACACCGGTCCCCTGTGCACGTACACCTGGCGGCGTCCTAAAAATAGTTTGCGGTCTTTTGTTGCGGGCTACACGGAGAGAGAGAGAGAGCATTGATGTCTAGTCGATGTGCAAAAGAACACAAGCCACAAGACAGTTCGCTGCATGCCTACACTTATGAGACACATGTGCGGCCAGACACACCCTCTCGAGTCACTTGATTAATGAGACTAGGGGCCAGACATAAAGCACACTTTTCTGTCTATACACAGGACAGCTGATATTCTCAGTTTTTCCCCACCACGCCATATCGAGCTCCAGAATATTTCCAGCTGCTCTGTGGGTCAGACAGCAGAGTAATGACTGGCTGACACCTGGTTTTAAAGATGGCCTCTTCTGATATGCTCTGCTGGCCAATCTAATGAGGTCTACGCAGCAGCGGAGCTCAGGTTAAACGCTTTGACCGCTCTGTAACCGAGCATGCCGCCGAAGGGTCAGGACACTGTTACGTTGGCGCTAACTGACAGAGGAATGTGGTTTTGAAGACACAAACAGCACAGACGGCAGAGCTTTTCGCTAAACTGGTTCTGAAGTGTGGCTCTACTAATCGCTTCATTACACACACACACACACACACTCGCCCGCTGTCTCTCACTGACTGTCACAAACATCTCATTATTGGCGCGATGTTTGTGCAGAGGGCCATGTGACATACTGTACATCATGACCTTCTGACATGTTCCCGAGCCAAACGTCGTCTCTCACGAGGACGCTGTGTGCATTTCTGTAAGCTGGAGCTGTGTGCGCGTGTGTGTGCACGTCACATTTTAAAGCAGGCAGCATCTGCCTAATAATTAGGATGTTCAGACACCTAGAGGCGTCTATGAAATTGAATGTCATGTTGACAAGAACAAGGAGATATCTTGCTCTGACTGCATTAAGAGTATCTACCTGTGTGTGAAGTGTGTGTGTGTGTGTGTGTGTGTGTGTGTGTGTGTGTGTATAAATGTGCGTGTTTACATCTGTCAGTAGTAGCTAAAACACAAGCATATACAATATAATACTATGTGTAATTACACTTTGATAACAATGAATAATAATTTGATGTACTGTAACACATTTTATTCAACGTTTTCAAGGGCTAATAGAGTGACATGAAACAAATAACCTTTGTACGTTGTTGTGCAATCCAAAAATCCTGTAACAAATATGAATATAAAAATAATGATGTTTAATTGCTGTTGTCAGACAGGTGATGATTCACCTATGTACTAATCTTCCCAGAAGTTATAATTTGTGGTGTTCCCGGATCACGTCCTCATTAAAGGTTAATTCCAGTGATTTCCTATCGCACCTCCATGTAGTGGGGGAACTTTTGAGACTTTGGTTAAAATAGGAAAGGAAATTGCTATGAGAGCATCTCTCATTAGACTCTCTCATTAGAATCTTTCGACTCAAAACTTAATAAAAGTCCCGCAGAGACACAGATGACAATACAATGGTTTTTAGATATTTGGACATGAGGGAGGCACACCTGTTAGGATTAAGGTGATATAGCAGTTTACTCTTTAGTCTGATGAGGTCACATTTCTGTATCGTGAAATATTCTTACACCGTCAAATAGACCTTTTTCACAGTGGCCATTTTGACATGAAATAGTAGCCCAAACACAGGTGCTCAATGTCAAAATGGCTGCTGTGAAAAAAAGTCTGTTAGCAAAAAATCATATGAATCATCTTAAAGCAAACGTTGATTAAATGCTGAGGAAACAGTTTGGGGTTGTGACATCATCAGCTTAACTGATGAACTTGAGCAATCAGCTGGCACACCTGGTGTTAATTATCTGTTTCTTCTTGGTGGTTTTAAAGCAAAACAGGATACTTGAAATGGCAACAATGTCCCTTTTTTTTTCCCTGTGTGTTTTAAAGCTTAGTGGATCCCCTGCTTTCTTCATCGCAAACTGAGCACAAATTTGTATAATGCATGAAATCTGTGGAAGTGCTCATAATTACTGCGAGATAATTAGTATTTGTGACTCCCAGAGCAACCGTTTCCACAAAAGCAGAGGTGACATTCGCTTTTGTGCTGTGTCCTGCCCGCTGAGACTCAACCTGATGTTGCTGGCGAGGTAACCCAAAACCCACTGACGCTTAAAGGAGTGGTAATTGCTACAATAAACCCCATTAAAGGAAAAGCTTCTGATTTCGCCCACTAATGGCCGGACCTGATCGTCAGATGCGGTAACCTGAGCCAACAGGGTGGGTAAATGAGTATCCTCCCACTGAAAGCCGTCAGTAATCACATGGCTGCATGGGGAGCTGCTAGCACCATTCCATCTGTGTTGTAAATGAGATCTAAATGAAATCTAATACTGGAGGCCGTATTCAGGAGGGAACCACTGTTGAGCTGTAGACACTGATTGAAAGGGGCAGCGCCCAGGAAATAAACTGTGAGCAGTGAAGGGGAGAGGGAGACGGGTGGTTTACTGCAACATTCAGCTTAGTTAAACATTTTCAGACACAGTAATCAGGCAGACTTGAACTGAGCGGTTTGCGTGTCGCTTTGTGTTTGTGCAAATGTGCTGATGTGAACTTTGAATAACGGTAATTAAAACTATGATGTGATGAGTCTAATCGGCAGTCGGGAGGAGTGAGAACGAGGGAGGGGAATAGGAAACTGTACAGCTTCTTTGTTTTCAATGCTTTTCACAGCTCCCTGCTGATTTCCTCACTTCCTCTTGCACCACTTGGGTTACCCTATTAATTTAATTGGCAACGCAGCACTACAGGTGAAAATGACCCACAGGAGCCGGAGTAATTTGTGCTCTGCTACTGTGTCAGCCATTCACTAAATATTAAAAGCATTTTCATGTCGCCCACATTCCTTATCTGTTCAAGTACATCCCCTGTTCTTCTGTGGAAACAGCCGAGTCTTTTGTATATGCTCGTAATTGCGTGCGTACGGTGTGAGTTTGAAGTATATGTTTTCTGTTATTGTTTACTGTGTCTTTACAAATATTTGCAAGAAAGGGAGGAAGGCGCACAAGTCGTGAGGATATGTGATGAGAATGTATATGTGTTGCTCACCAAACAAAAGTATGGGTGAACTAACTTGCAATCTTTGCTTATTGTAGGGTTAAAAAAAAACAAACAAAAAAAAAAACATGAACGAACAGACAATAAACTTTTTTCTTTATTCTAATATCAGTGTGATAGCATGAATGCATACTACAACCCCCAAGATTAATATCATTTTGGTGGGAAAGACGGTTAAAAGAGGGTAAAAACTCAATTTCACACATCAAAAGGTGAATAAACTGAGTTTTTGGTGGCTTTCCCCTCCACTGCATTCCTACTTGAGCTCTGGGAGGAAAAAAATGGAGGATGGGAATTAAAGGGTGGGAGGGCGAGGAGGGCATGGAGAAAGGAAATGGAGAGAGAGAGAGAGAGAGAAACGAGATGAAAGAATGATGGAAAGAGGAAAAAGAAGCGAGGGAGAGAGGTGTATCAACAAACTCGTATGACCTGCAGCCATTCGCCGCAGCCAGTGATGGGTTTTCTTATGACAGTTACGACACTGATTTATCACGCACGTGAGCGCGCGCGCGCTCGCACTGATTAACAACAGCACGGCAGCACATTTTACAGGCTACCTTGGAGAAGAGTGTGACAGCGTGATGACTGATACCTACACGTCTGGTTGTGTAATGGGCGCCAGCTAGCTAGGCCAAGATAGCTGTACATGTTGTTATTGTGCCGTTGCGCTATTGTTGTCACAACGCTGAGAAGCAACCACATGATCATCTGTGAGATTATCTTAAAGTCTGTCACTTATTGATTTACGGCTCAGCATTAAATCTCTCCCGAATTTCATACAGTTCCACCGCTCACAGATGATAACATGAGTCACATGATTCCCACGATTTCACCAGTTGTGTAATGTTGACGAGAGCAACATAAGGGCAAACTGGGAGCATTTGCCAAGATCTAGCAGTTAACTACGGGAAATCTGGACAAGTCTTTGCTTTTCTGAATGAACTAACCATGAAACTCTGTGTTCCTTGCTTATCCGGGTGAAGACGGCGAGTGTGAAATGAATATGCATGTTGTTGTATAGAAGGATCAGCAGCTTGCCAAGCCAGCTGGTGCTGTAAAGTTAACTGTGCTGAAGGTCCCTCTTGAAAACGGCACATTTCACTTTAGCTGGCCACTTTTGATGGCGAACGAATAGGTCACGCTGCCATCAAATATCAAGGATCAATCTGCCGTCAGCATTTAAATTATGAGGCTAGTGATATTCTATCTTTTTTTTTTTTTTTTTGTTATTGTCAGTAAGTCCCACGGAAAGACAAGTGTGTAATTTCCACTGGGGATGGGGTGACACGACCCTCTCACTTTTCCATTTTCCTATTTTTGCCGGCTGTCTTCGTAAAGCTTCTCCGTAAGAGTGACTCACTCCAATCTCTCTAGTCAGTGTCCCCTTACTGTCCAGCTGTCATAATCCAAATGAGAAAGCTTTGAGTCCAAAAAAAAAAAAAGTTGATTTAGTCCACCATATCAATATGTGCTCACTGAGCACCACCAAGTTCTTTGGGAACTTTTTACTGCCCTGGATTTCGCCTGTAGGC
The DNA here is from genome assembly GCA_028641955.1 of Protonibea diacanthus. Classification (NCBI taxonomy): domain Eukaryota; kingdom Metazoa; phylum Chordata; class Actinopteri; family Sciaenidae; genus Protonibea; species Protonibea diacanthus. The sequence goes on along the minus strand of CM053983.1, from coordinate 15,829,428 downwards.
CCGAGTGCAAGCTGTGCTCACTACTTGATTGATGAAGCGAGTCGGGGCTGAATGCTACGTGACAGGAAGCATTCGGGAAGAAATTATTTACAGGTGAAGATGTGAAAACACAATATTGAAAGACAGAATGAATCATTAATCAAAACCAAGGGAGTGTTCTTGTTAGAAAAATGGATTGGTTAAAGATGCAAATATATATTTATATTCATATTTAAGGCCTGTATTCATGAATCTAAAATTTACAGTTAGCAGTAATACAGAAATTGACATTTTAAATCATTTTTGTTAAAGTACTATAATAATGAAACCACACACACACAAAAAGTGTTTGCTAACATAAATGCCTGTAAGTGCAAGAAGTATTCTATTTATATTCTTTCTTTTTCCAGTAATGAATCTACTCCAATTACAAGTATCTGTGTCATTGACACAGATTACAGCTGTTAAAAAACATAAATGAGCCACATGTACACACACACACGACCTTCATTTACAATGGACACGTGTACCGAAGTCCCACATACACCATCCTGTAGGCGTAATTATTCACTAGAGCGCCAAATGTTTATTAATACGCTGCTGAAAATAGTCCACAACAAATGCACCATTTACTCCCGTTTGAGAAACGTTTGTTAAGAACTGCGGCGTCCAGCTGTTGCAAAAAGATATCCGTGGGCCTGTTTTAAAAGATTTACATCGTCAGCAAAAACACAGGGGCTTGTAAACATATTATGGAAATCATAAAGTCCTGACAGATGAACTAACATATTGTTAGTTTATGAGATTCATTGAAAATAAGAAATAAAAAAAGATTAATGAACCTTTAACTTCGTGATTTGACGTGATTTGATTTGAATAACAAACATGAGTCAGCGTCTGCTTTTGTGAATCCAGGCAGGTTGCACAGGTGTGTTCTACACTTACTCAGCGTCACATGTGTATAAGTTAAATTGTGTGTGTGACTCACCGATATCGTCAAGTTTTAGGCCTGGTCTAAGCGTGTAGTCTGGTTCTGTAGGCTCTGGCTCATCATCCACGTCAGAGGCTGAAAGGGGGAGAGAGAGAGAGGGAGAGAGGGAGATTGTGTGAGACGGAAAAAAAGGGAGAGAGAGAGAGAGTGGAGGGGTTAAACCATTTCACCAACCCAAGGGATTTTAATTACATCTAACTTGACATCTCGAGAGAAACATGCGAGAGCGCAGCAAGGCAAGGGTGTAGGGGTTAAAAAAATCCCCCGCAGCAGACAGACTGACAAGCAAAAACATCACCAGAAACCCTGAGAAGAAGAGAGAGAGAGAGAGAGGGAGAGAGAGGAGGGGGAGAGAGAGAGAGAGAAGAGGGAAGGTGAAGGGTGGCAGATCAAACTGAAGAGAGGCAGTGTGTGAAAAGGGAAGGAGAGTTGTGGAGGGGGTTGGAGGGAGGAGAGGTTAATACTACACGGCGGTGGAAGTTAAAAGGACCGGACAGGCCAGGGATCAAAGTCTGTGTGTGTGTGTGTGTGTGTGTGTGTGTGTGTGAGTGAGTGAGAGAGGGTCGAGAGATTGAAGGAAGGCAGGAGAGCGAGTGAGAGAGGTTAACGCTACATATACATAGCCACCCACTGACTGCACACGGCAATAAATGGATTCTGACAGGGAGTGAGGGAGGAGGGGTGAAAGAGGAGGAAAGAGAGAGGAGAGGAAAGGAGAGGAGAGGAGAGGAGAGGAGAGGAGAGGAGAGGAGAGGAGAGGCGGGGGTGAGGGCCTTCAAAGCTGGAGCTGCTCCTTTTTCTGCTGCTGTACGGGGAGAGCAGGAAGCGAAAGAAGAGAGAAAGAGAGAGAGAGATACAGAAAAAGACAGAGAGAGAGAGAGAAGGGAAGAAAAAGAGGAGCAAGGGTGGTTCTGTACTGCGAGTGAAAATGCTGCAGGGGAAACTCAGCAGGAGTATTAATAGCTCTGCCTGTTTCAGACTGTATTTAGATTTGTGCATGCATCTGTATGCAGCCGTGTGTGTGTGTGTGTGTGTGTGTGTGTTTGTATGTGTGTGGGTTTATGGGTTCGTGGGGAGTCTGGTGGTTGCCAGATGGGTAGAGTGGCCAGATGGGTGCAGGTACAGCCTGCAAACAGGTCCAAGCATTGCATTGCAGGTCACACCACACACACACACACACACACACACACACACACACACAGATATAAAGTGAAAGACTCACCCGTGGAGCAGCAGACATACACCCGTAGTCTCAGACAGCTACGGCCGTGATGATGGGTGGGTGTGGCTGTAAAAACATAAAATACACAATAGATCACGCTCAGTGTGCGTTTTTATCTGTGACCACCGTTTGTTTTTTTCCACCTTCAAATGTGATAAAAGTCAATTCATCTGTCTGTTCATGTGCCGAAAAGATGCGTTTTTTTTTTACAGCACTAATAATAATCCTGAGAAATGCACCAATCCAAACTACTGGAGCAGTATTAGTGCTGATACTGAAGTTGTTAAACAGATTGAATATCAGCCAGATGTGACTGTTCCACATTAAACACGGTTAATATACAATTTTTCACACCGCATTAAACTTTAATACAATTTTTAAACCTTCTAGAACAACATAACTAAATTTTGCACAAATCTATGACATATACTGCTGTTATGAAGCCAAACTTTGTGATTTACAGCCTAATTTTGCGATAGTAGTGTGTGCAGAGGCGAAAGCGATCAGTTCTGCTGGAAATTCTGCCTGAAACAGTGACTGTGGTCGGCTTGGCAGATCGTTAAAAGCACAGATGAAGTCGGGTTGCAAATCCGTGAGTGCAGTGGTTTGAAAATGTTTGGTTGACATTTTATCACCTCCTTTGTACCTCACCAGACTCGAAAAACATAAAACACTAATGTAGGTTTATTTATTCAGCGGCCAACTTTGGCAACTTGTCTTGCCAAATAAATTCTCTAAGAGCGACTCGCTTAAACCTTCAGGTAGAGACTAGAACACTTTCGATACTCTTGTTTAGAACTCAACTGTGGCTGCATCTTTAGCGTCCGAGGGGAGTCAAACACATTTAATTGACTGTACAACTTAAAAACAAAACACCAAATCATCTCTCCAAAGCATGTGTAGGGGCTCTCTAATTCACCTGATCTGTATGTGTTTGGACTGTGGGTGAAAAGCGATTGAGGAGCACAACAGAGATACAGAACCTGAAAAACACTAAACATAAGGCCTTGTAGTTTTGAGCCGATGTGAAAATATATAACTTATCATCATTCATTTATTAAGTCTAAATCTTATTTATTTTAGTTTGTGGAAGACATTTAGGAAACACACAGGTGTAAATAATAAAATGAACAAATTCCATGTATTAGCTTCTGGTTCATGCTGGCTCACTGTCACACTGTATAATCCAACCAACCAAATTCATACATGTTTTAAAATGATCACTTTGATTGGTAATTAAAAGAAGTTTAAAAGTTTGGCCTAACAAAAAAAAAAAAAAAAAAACAAGAAGCAAGGAGGCACCTCTGTCGTGAAGCACAGAGCAGCTTTCTGCTTTTGTTGCTGCAGAGCCGAACAACTTTCTAGACACGTTTCCCATCAATTAATGTATCTTCAATGAGTGCTGCATTCATTATACAGCCATTTAATGCATGAGACATTAATCCACGGCTTGAAATATTTGTTTTTAAATGCTTTTATGACAAGTTAAAAGTTCATTATTTCACACAGTGTCATACTGGTGCAAGGTGTTGCGAGTAAATTTGATTAGCTATCAACAAAATGGATGAGCCTGCTTGACTGCGGGGTGATATGATTAGATGTGAAACAGCAATTTGTTATCCTGAAATTACCTGAGGATGGACTTTGGCTAATCTGAACTGAGTAATCATCAAATCCATTTAACAATAAAAAAACAACATGTTTAATCTTACAGCAGAGTGTTTGTCACACTGCTCTAATCTCAAGAGAGCTTCTGCAAGAATAGCAAGTTTTTAACTATCATTTCTAGTTTTGTTTATAAATATTTTGATGACACTTGGTATGCATGATACTGAATTGATTCCACTTACAGATGTAGTAGTACTCCTGTCCAACGTGGAACTCGTAGCCCAGCGAGAAGGCGCTGTAACGCTGGAACTTCTCAGAGAACTTGATGGGCGCATGGGGAGCGTGGGGCCGGTTGCACTCCCACCTCTTGAAGCCCATTTGGGGGTCGCAGTTCCTGTAACCGCGGTAGCTGACCATATAGAGGACATACTGCTCCCCGGTGCCCACCATGCGCTGACTGTCATTGTAATGAGGGCAGTAGATGTCCAGGTAGTCGTTGACGTTCACCTGCATTGTGTAGCCCTCCCTGCGCAGACTGGAGACACAGAAAAGAGTGTGAATGAGTGTAATCACAAAGCTGCAGAATACACACATCAGGTTTTACGCCGTATCTTTTGCCAGTTCCTCTGACACGAGTCAAAGGTGTTTCAAACTAATTGAATTTTCGTGAATCTGTCAACACATCATAATTGGGTATGTTCTTGTTTCACGATGTTTCACGAAGTGTTTGCAGAATTTGAGCAGAAGAAACCTGTCAGTCAGATTAAAGCGTTGTGTCTAAACTGCAAATTGAAACTAATTAAACTTTATTAATTAACCTTGTGCACACTGGCTCTAATTCCCAATTTCGCATGCATCATTTTTAGATACACACGTTTTTTGGGGGCCTTCACACCACACTCATATGTAACTGCAAAGAAAACACAACCTTTCGCGCCATTGTACGGTATGCTGTGTTTCACATTCATGATTTTCAGCTTTAATGTTCACCCGGGGTCAAACAAATCTTTGTTTGAGAGTTATTGAGTTATTAATAACAAGCAGGTGTGTGTGTATGAGTGTGTGTGTGTGCGTGAGTGTGTATTTGTGGCTGCAGGGCTGCTGTATGCAGAGAATGCGGAGCTGGCTCTTCAGTATGGACTGAAGGCCCCAGGGCCACAGCTCCTTCTCCTGGTGTCAGCGCAGCGTTGTCCCCTAACCCCAGTGCTCGTACATCAACCTGAGCGCAACGTTGCGCTCACGTCAGCCGTCAACGTCCTGGCCACGTCCCCCCCCCCCCCTCCCCCAAAGCTCATATATCAGCGTCAAGCCTAAAAAAGACTCGGCTTGACAGGAAGATAAGGTCTGATTCTGTGTCTGGGAGTGTATGTGTGTGTGTAGTTTGTGTGACAAAGTGAAATAGATTCTTTCCTGACATCCAAAAGCCCTCCTTTTCTCCCCATCACAGACGCGAGCCCATATCTGTGTGACAGAGACAGGTTGCAGTTGTAAATCATACACACACCGATGAGCATGTGCGCACGCGCACGCACACACACACACACACACACACACACCCAGACTCACTCAGACGTTATAGTGGTGACATCATAAAATCACAAGGGGGCAGCAGTGTGTCATCCTCAGCCTGAAGCTGCCTCCCTCTCTGCCAGTTCTAGGTCACGTCTCCAGGGAGATTATTATTCAATTATTAAATGAAGATCGAAACACTGTTCCCAATGTCTCCTTCTCTCCATCACTTCTCACCACTCTCTTCAAATCCTTCCTGAATTTGTCTTTCTCCCCTTGCTCTCCCATTTCTCTTTCATCCCTTTCTTTCAGAGCCTAACATGAACGGAAGATTAATTGTTCAACATTCATCCTTTGCTCTCCTCTATCTCCTCTCCGCTCCTCACTTTCTCTCATTACATCATTTAGTAGCCTGCAGAAGAGATTTACTTATTGTGGTATTAGTGGTAGAAAGAAGAGGGAAAAAAAAGAAGAAGCAGAAAACGCTTCAAGGGAACTATATTTATAGTGAATGCAAAAAGAGAGGGATGGAAAGCAAGAGAGAAAGAACACGAGTCAAGGATGAGTTTGGTTCCACGAGGGAGGCGTGAATGCAAATTGAGAAAAAGAGTAAAAAAAAAAAAAAAAGCAGAGAGAGCCAGAATGGATCAGACGGAAAAAAGAAAGAGGCAGTTGTAGAGTTTTACACTACCAAGTTCTCCGAGATGAAGAGAGAGAGAGAGAGGGGGAAATGAGGGGGGGAAGACAACTTGGAGTATCTTGAGTAATCTGAGAGTAAATTACTCCAAGATAAAAACTGGTTTCAGGCTTCCCACTGTGTGTGTGTGTGTGCTCATGCGAGCAAACAAGCATTTCTACATCAAAGAACCAAACTTTTATGAGTGACATCTTTAGTGGGGGGGTTGTGTCTCTGACATATATACGCGTAAAACACAACAGATTGGCTGATTTGCAGCAAATCCAACATCAACATGGCGTCAGAATCCTCGGATGTTGCAATAATCTGTCTAAGATCACTTTATGCTACTTTCAAGCCGTGGATAATCAGAAAACGGCCAGATGAAGGAAGCATGTTTCAGGGTACGAGTGAAGGATTATAGGTATTAAAACCGAGATTTTTAATCATACCTCTGCTGTCTCATAGGTAGACAATACGGTACATGAATATATTACATGTACTTTGAGGAACTAGTAAGGACCAGTAAGTGGAACACTCTGTATGCATTCAGCTACAAGGCTATATTCTCTGTTGTGTGTGCAGAGATTTAAATGAATCAATGACAGTCATGTAAAATAGTATTTCTGGAATTCTTTTAGACAACACAACGAGAAATCCGTGACCTGACCACACTGCGACTGTGTTTTTCTGTTCATCGCTTAAGTGCAGCTGTTGGATATAAACCGTCTGCTGGGAATGTGCACTTTCCTTTGTGCAAAGTTGATGTGACAGCCCCATACCAGACGCGATCGTACTCTTCCTTTAGTCTGCTTCGAGACAAAAGGGAATGCAATAAATATTTTAATTTAAAAAAAAAAGAAAAAGAAAAAATGGTTTCCCTAAGAATCGGGAGCGAAAAATCCACTCTGCACTGACTGAGGAAATCAAGTCGCTCGTTTTATCCCAAAATGTGCACCCGTACTTTGGAGGCTTTTTTTTTTATTCTGCTTTACGATATTGGAGTTTATTGGATGGTAATGCTCTCTGAAAATTTCCAAATAAAGACAGATGGAGAAACAGAGAGATACAGAAACTAAGAGGTGGAGCAGCTTATGAAATGTCACGATGCGTTGCCTTCCTCTGCTCTCTCCCGATGACTTCCTTCCCTTTTGTGTTGGATCACCGCTAATTTCCCCTCTCTCATAAGTGATACCTGGCAGGGCGAGGAGAGAGAGAGAGATGGAGCGAGACGTTTCATCAGCACAACACAACTCAGAGGAGCAGAGCAGAGGCGCAGAAGACGCACCGGAGGGATGGAGTGATGGAAGAGATGGAGAGAAAGATGGGAGGATTTATAGGATGAGACGAGGGGTAGTCGGGGTTAAAAGCTGCCGAGTCTGGCCACCAGGGAGCGGAGGGTGATAGCAGGAGGGAGAGAGAAGGAGCAACAGCTAAGAGCAAGATCAAAGTGGGCCTGGATCAATGTCACTACTGTAAAATCACATCAGAGAGTGTGAGAGAGAGGGGGAGAGAGACAGAGAGAGAGAGAGAGAGAAAGGGAGAGAGTGTGTTGCCTATATAAATCAGTCATAGGCAACATAATGCCACAGAGTTACCCCCTGCCCGCCTATTATCTGCCAAGCCCGTTGGAGCACTGTACATCAATAAAACACTTTGACAGTAAGAGCAATCATTCCTTTTTGTAACAAGAGCTTGGAGGACCAGCTTACTCTGCTGTTCTCTGCTGGCAAGATGGTAGACTTTGTGGAGAAAGGGAGTGGCGGGGTGGGGGGGCCGAAGCTCAAACGTTTAAGCCAGCGAGTCATAGCACGGAATTACACTGAATGCAAACCACATTGTTGCGACAACAGAGAGCACAATATCAGCACCCAATCAACAAGGACACCCAAATCACCCATGTGTGCCCTGTACATTAATCACTATGATTTTTTTTTTTACCTGCTGATGCGCGTGTGATTTATTTTCTAAACCAATCAGAATCATCAGGAGCCGGTGTGAAAGCTAACCTAGCTCTAGCTAAATATTCTCAGGTGGGGGATGTTACTTATTTTGGCACATTTTGCACACGGTTTTATTAATCCCTCTTGTGACAACAGGTATGCAAATGTGGGAGAATAGTCCTCATAGCTAATTTCAGTGGCTTTGGAAATCGCCATGGAAACCTGAAGGAAAGATGTAAAGAAACACAATGCAACAATCTGACAATTAGAGACTTTGAAATAAAGTCTGAACTTTTGGTAATAGATACCTGCACATTGTTTCATTACGTAGTCTGTGGATTCACATATTTTCATTAATCGGGCCTTTTTCTAAATGGCATTTTGACACAGTAGGAGAAGTGCAGGTGTAAATAATAAAATGAATGAATTCTATTTAGCTGCTTCAGTTTCAGGGTCCTGCTTTTGTTCTGCTTCTCTGTCACAGTGTCATGACATCACTGTGACACTTGAATAGAGCGGAGCCATCATTAACGTGATAAGTAACACCATTTCTCCTCAAATGTCTGCTGCGAAAGACATATTTGATTTTTCATCATAAAGAAAGTCCTAAAAGTTTATTTTTACAACAAAGATCCAAATGAGAGGCCACAAATTCATCACATACAGTGATTTCTAGCCACTGCAGTCTGCAACTGAAAACAGTTTTTTAATTAAGATTGCGTCAAATCATTGAAAAGAAACCCTAAATGTGTGACAGGTGCATCAGGGAGCAGCTACATTTGAATAAAAATATAAATCCTCTACGCAGCTGTCTCACTTACCGCTGGTTCGTGTATATAGTGTGACATTTCAATTGTGACAAACTTCATTAGTGCGTATTTCCTGGTAAGAATCCCGTACATGAGGAATATGGGCAATTTTCTAGTTTTCTTCCTCTATTAATTGATCTTTTATGCGCTGTCGTAGATTACACATTTTAAAAGAAAAGCTAAACCTAGCTGTTGTGTATTTTCAAGGTGCTTTATTCACCAAAGTCGGACAGTAAATGGAGGTTTTTGTACGGTTGGCTGTCCTTAACCTCAACCTCAACCCTCTATCAAAAATAATTAAGACTTAAAAAACACAAAAAGACACATTTTCAGAGATGTTTGAGCTTCTCAATTACTATCTCACAAAAGATAACAGAGCATGGAACATAGCCTCAGCCCACATCAGTTCCCTCCTAATGTGCTTTACATTTTGTATCTTATCATCTGTTTTATTGAATCGTCTTGTATCCATGACTTGCTGCAAAACCAATTGCCCTCTGGGAACAAATAAGAATGAAAGCGGAAGTTAATCTAGGTGTCTTAAACTGTTTCAATCTTTCTGACTAGTCCATTTTAGCTCCGCCTTGGTGAATTAATATCACTGATTTATTTACAGAGCACACATCAACAACTGCTTAAAAAAAGAGATGAAATAAAACACAGAAACAATCAAATAGAAAATTAAAAAAAACAGACATAGATAAAAGCATATATTCCGCTCGGGACTGTGTACTCAACAATCAAAAGCAGAAAACCACAGGTGGCTGATTGGGGCTGCAAAGGTGCAAGTGTGTGTCAGCAAGCTACCAAAAAGAAAAGAAATACATGCATGCAAAGAAGAATCAAAGTTAAAGAAAGGGCCACACCGCTGATGGGCACAAGGTTGGCCTGGATTAAAACCTGTCCAACAGTGTTACAAATGATTGCCAATCAGGACTTAAAAGCCACTCTGCCTCCTGAGGCCAGAATTCTAAATCCCATCTCAGTTCGTTACAGAGATGCTAACATTGTTACGGGAGGACTCCAATCAGCCTGGCGGAGCGGTAGGTATAATTGAATGGCTCCCCCGCTGAATGGAGACTCCCGGAGATCTGTAGCATCAATGAGGCCCTCATCAAACACAGACAGGAGTCCTTCCCACTGTATCCTCCTCTTCCCGCTCCCTCTGCTCTGCCTCCGTCTCTCCCTCTCCCTGTTTCTGTCTAAGTTTGGCTTTCGCCTGAGAGAAAAGCATGCAGACAAGAGTGTTTAAAAACAGATGTGTGTGTACATGCCCCTTAGTGATGCCATATAATTCAACATCGGTAGACACTGAAGATACTGACACACGGGTCGCTGCTGGTGAATAAGGATGCCATCTTTCTCTTTTCTCATCTTCTGTCTCTTTTTATTGTTTTCCATCCCTCCGTCTCTCTGAACCACTGGAGGAACATACATGTGTGTCTATGCCTGTAGGTGTGTGTGTGTGTGTGTGTGTGTGTGTGTGCAGGAGGGGGTGTCTTAGAGGGTGTAGTGGTTGAGTAGGTTCTAAATTCTCCCCATTGAAATCAATACCTGTCTAGAGTGTGTCCAACAGACTGGAATATGCTGCCTTCTCTCAAGGCCGCTAGATACACACACACACACACACACACCTACAGGCACATACACACAGGCCTGCCCTGCAGAGCGATGGTTCATCATTGGTAATTGATCAAAGTATTACGGCTCTTGCCAAGTGTCCTCACACGCAGAACTGACACGATCCCATAAAAAAGGAGCAGCATTTTCTGAATCTCCCTCCATTTCCGCCCCTTTTCTTACATCTTGTCCCTCGTTTGCTTCATTTTTCTGCTCTTGTCTCACTTCTCTCTCAGGCTCTTAAGCACTCTTCCTCCTTCCTCTCTTTCCCCCTATCCTCCATCCATCATGCTCTCCCCCTCTCTCTTCCTCTCTCTGCCTGTGGATATTGACTATGTGGTGTGTGTGTGAGAGAGAGAGAGAGAGAAAGAGAGTGTTCCAGCCACACGAAACCTAATGGCAGGCATTATTAGCCCTTTGAACTGAGCTGTCTCGCTTTCATACAGAGCCACATTAGACAGACAGACACACTCTTAACCCATTATGTATACACAGAGCATGGAGTTCTGCACATGCATGTTTTTTTGCCCCCCCCCCAATCAATCATACATGCTTTATTTAGTGGGTTTTGGTCCTGAGATATATGACACAGATGGATGGAGGTGCGGAAATTAAAATGAACAACTGCATGAAACAACAGATGGCGGAAGCCAAGGCCGAAACACACGCGGAATAAGAGGACAAAGAAGAAAAAAAAAGCGAGAGCAGATCAGAGATGTGGGTGGATGAAAGACAAGGAAGGGAAGAGGAAAGGACAGAAGACTTCGATTAAGAAAAATGTTGTGAATAAGACCTGGACTTGTGGTCTTTACCTTAATTTGCGTGTTTATTGATTTTGTTTTCAGCTTTCATTTATCGTGCGTTTTACAACCGTCCCACCCAGCCTATTTTACGCTCCAAGGGCTTTCCTAATTTTAAGACTTCTTCAAACGCTCACAAGTGCCATTCACAAAGATTCTGCCAATTCCATCCGACCTCTTCGCTCCCATCAATTCTTTCCTGTCCCGCTCCGTCCCTCTGTTTCCCTACATCTCCCACTGCCTCAATTCCCAAAGCCCTTACACGAGCAATAGTGATCCCATCAGACACTGGGCCAGCAGAGGCAAACAGACACACAGAAGAGAAAGAGAGTGTATGTTCCCTAAGCTCTCTCATGATTGATAGTGATCCTGTCTGATGGCTGTGTATAGACTCAGCACTCAGTGAGACATTACCCTCTGACCCAGCTATTGATTTTTGCATTCGCCGCCCCAAACACACAACACTAGTCTTGACCCTGCCCGCGCAAAAACCACACAAACACACACATGCGTGCGCGCACACACACACACACACACGCGCGCTTGTATGTACAGTCCTACAGATTGATAGTTTGGCGGTGTCCTGTGAAACCTGATCAATCTGCTGCATAACAATCATTCTCCCTGCCTGCCTCAGCCCACTTCCTGGCCGAGTCACATGGCACCCATGTCCCGCTGACTGATGTGTTTGGGTCAGGGTCTGGAGGCTTGAATATCAGGGCTGCGGGGAAAAAGAGCTCCAGCGCTGGGATAAGCAGCTCTATACAACAACAACAACATTACTCAGATCCCTCTCCTGAGCCAAATTTAATAAGGGATCCGGGGCAAGAAACAGTGCTTGCCAAGCAGAAGGACAATGTGGAATGAGAAGTAGTGCCATTCATCAAGAAGACCTGGGTCAGATAGTATTTGCAAATATTTCCTTATCAGCTTGCACTTGTTTTAACCTACCTGAACTGCAAGGTGGGTGGGTGTAACACACAAAAGATATCGGCCGACTAAAGGGAAGTATTTAAAACTCACTTTGCTTCTTGTCTGCGCTGTGGCCAACTGTGCGCGAGTGCGTGGCCAACTTGGCTAATGTAAGAAAAGAAAGAAAAAAAAATCCCCCTATCAACCACTTCAAACGAGCTAAAACAAAGCACCGAGATGATTTGCAACCGTTATTTGACCCATGTCCGATATCACAGACAAGTTAAACACAGAGAGGATATTTCAGCCATTGTGTGCCCAAGGAGGCGAAGCCAGAAAGAAAAGCAAGACAGAGAGGAGTGCCAACTGAGCTCCAGCCTAATGGGCTTCCAAGACAAAACCACAGCTGGCTTTCAACATTAGTCTCCATGACGACAGAAGAAGCCCTAGCTATGGAGCTATTGTAGCAAAAAAAAAAAAAAAGGGGGGCTACAGGGGTTCATTGCTTTGTGCAAAAAACCCATCTATCCCCCCTTTATCCACCATCTCTCCTCTGTCTCTCTAATGGCTAATTAAGTACCACTTATTACTGTTGTACATTATCACAAATCATCAGCTATTACTGTGGCAAATTCAGTTTCTCACCGTGTTCAGGAGAGGTTTTTTTGTGTGTGTGTGTGTGTGTTACATGTCAGTTTGGCTGCAAAATGAACAAAGAATTAAGGCTAAAAGCAGAAAGGGAGGGAGGGGTGTGTTACTAGGGGTTACAGGCAACATTGGGATTGGTCATGTACAGTACCGATAGCGAGACGTGCAGCGCTGTGCGACTTCATGCGCGTCCTAGAGGGGACATCCAAAGGTGAAATAACGACCGGATGAATATTTTATTAAAGTTTTTAAACCCGGTTACATCAGCTCCTGGAAAAGGAGCACCAGTGTAAAAATCCAACCAGCCAAATGAAAAGATGTATCTACTTAACATTCCTCTCTCAAACCTTTTAATTTGCTCAGAAAGAGACAAAACACAATGCACCCAGGCTAAAACAACAGAAAAAGCACAATAGCAAAGAGAAGTTCTGTTACTTTTAGGGTACAACAGATGGATAATCTTCCATGCACATGCACACATCAGGGCAGTGAGATAAATAGCAGACTTGGTAGGACAAACAGGCACCAGCATTAAGTCTTTAAGTGTTTAAATGCGTCTGGGTATTCTTGTCAGATAGAAGATGACATTGAGCTCTAACATTTCAAGCATTATGGATGTTCTATTAATGCACTGTGACGTGGAGAATTAATTAAAATGTATTCACATAGACCCGGACACAAAGGCCTGAAATCAAGGCATGCAGATTGAGACACAATGCTAATCTAAGTGATAAGTGCTCAATTACCCATTTAGGAAAATAATTTTACTGCGTGAAATCAATGGAGTAAAACAATGAAAGGAGAGAGAGAGAGAGAAAAAAAAAACAATGTTCAGACTCAGACGTCATCATCTATTTTTATTCTATATCAAAGTGGAACATAAAAGACGAGCACAGCGCAGAATGTTTCAGACCTTCCACAAAGCACAGGCCAAAGTGATAACTGAAGAAACAAGAAAGATTTTGTTGGCTGATGAATGAGCCGAAAATCTATCAATGCCACATTTTTAACTTTGCACATAATAGACTTGGTGGAAACTTTAAGTTGGTGCGCTAAATAGCTGTGTGGGTGTTTGGGATGGTAGGTAGGGGAGGGCTGCAGCTGTATAAAGCTTTGCTCCGCTCTCTTCAATTATACCTCCGAAGCAGGTCTGAAACACCGGAGTCTGAGTCCAGCCTGCTGCATTACAACTCCCTTACACTCCGGTAAATTACCTCTCAAAAATGTACAGCTGCGCGAAGCATATGCAAGTCGATACGAACAATAAAACAACATAAGAACGGAGCAGGACAGTGATGAAAATGGAATAGTTTTGCAAAGAAACATTTAGCAGAACGCATTCAGGTTCACTGCGTGGTAATTCAAATGTAAGTAAAGTGAGGTGTAGTTTAAGGATACAGAATACACACATTAAGTTTTTAATCTTGTTGATCTTACAAGCTTGTATATATGTGTGTGTGTGTGTGTGTGTGTGTGTGTGTTGGGGGTGTCAGTATTTCATGATGTGGCTGACTCTCTCCACTGAACATGAGCAGACTCTGTCAGACTCGACAGTCTATCAGTGGAACATCCCTCTCTCGTTTCCCTCCCCCCTTTTCTCTCTCTTTCTCCCCCGCCCTCCCGCTATCCCTCGCTCGGCCTTACTCTCCTCCTCTGTCTCTCCATTCTTATCAGTGTCCCTCCATCCGTCTCTCGCTCAATTTTTCATTTCAGGTTCAATCTTTTTGACGTCCTCTCACTCCTCCTTCGACGACAACACCTCTCCCTCCTTTTCTGTCTTCCTCTGCTGGCCTGTCAATCTGTCGTCCCCGCCCTCTTCCTCTCTCTCTCCCTCTCTCCCTCATGAAATCAATATGCCTCTCCATGTGGTGGCGTCCTGTCAGTCATCTTATGACAGTGAGTAGCATGTGCATTCACATGAAGCTTTGTGTACGCGTGCTTTTGTGGGGGCTTTTCCCAGCGCATCAGAAAACATGTGCAGTAAACAAAACGTCAGAAGTTAGAGGTTGTCCATCCGATAAACATTCCTGCTCTTAAAGATGCTCAGAAATAATGTGGCAATTCATTTTGTTTGGTTTACACGTGTTCACAAATTAATATGTTTACGCATGTAAAATTAAAAAAAAAAAAAGTTATGTGGAAGGTGACAAACCACCTCAAACAAAGTGTCGTCATTTTCCACCTGTGTTTGTATGTAATAAAAATAAATTAATAAATCCCCCCTGAAATATTGCAGTAAAAGTATGAAACACTGTGATGCCTTTTTCATGGCGCTTTCTTTTGATGAGGTTTGAGCTCCTGTAGGTTTTCGCTCTTTTCTTTCATTCCAGCCATTGAGCTGTGTTTATTCCAAAACAAACTGCTGCTGCGGCTGTCGGAAGCGTAAAAGACAACACTTTCTGTGTGCCTAGGGGTGTTTCTCGAGAAAGGACAGGAAATGAAAAAAGGCATCGGCTGAATCGCTATTGTGTTTCAGAAATGGGAATGGAAAGTAGCGAAGTTAGCATTTATTCCGATGAAGACACTGCAGGTTATTACTTTAACTCATCTGCTGTCCTGAGAGACGTGCAAACATGCGGCGGTGACAAACAGCGGTGACTCATACAACAGGTGGCCACATGGGCCCATTTAAGACCTGACATTCCGTGTGTGCGGCATTAAGGTTTATGGATATATGTAGGTGTCTTTCTGGAGGGGTTATGAAATGTATTTTATTTATTCTTATTCGGTCATTTATTCAAAGGGGACAAACCAGTGGGGTGTGTATATGAGCTCTCATAAAGTCAGCCCACGTCCCAGTGCAACATCCTGGCCATATAAGCAATGCCTGCTCTGCTCTGCTTTGCTTCTGGAATATGAAATATGCATGGACCATAAAGAGCATATGGACCATCTATCTCAATATCCGCTACACCAGACCATCAAAAAAGATCATTAAACCTAACACACACAGGCTAGCCCGCACACGCACACCAACACACAAAATGGCACATAAACATGCACTCCCACGTCGTGCATAATGGTTTATCAGTTTCAGTGCCAAGTTTCTGCTGACAGTGCACACGCAATAACAGGCAAAGGCCTGCGCACAGTAAAACAGACACAGATACACATTTAGGAAAGGGAAGAGACCTAACCATTTGTGTACATTTGCTTACTTCAAGTTTCTAGTCTCAAACTAAATACGGCTGTCACAAAGTGGGGGAAAAAAAAAAAAACCTACAGAGAGACCTGAGCAAACTGTACGTCCTTGTTCTTCTCTATCTCACACACACACACACACACACACACACACGTGCCACAACTCTGAGCTGTCACTCTGTCTATATTTACTTTACCACGCCTGTGTCAGGCTCTGTCACTATCAGGCTCTCTGGCCCTCCACTGCAGGGAATTAAAATTTAATATGAGACTCACAAGAGGGGGGAGAGAGAGAGAGAGAGAGAGTGAGAGAGAGAGAGAGAGAGAGAGAGAGAGAGGCCGACAAAGTCACAGTGACAGTAAATCAGAGAAAGGTTCAACTCATGGCCTCTTGGTTTTGCAGTGAGTGACAGCAAAATTGCACAAATGAAGAGCAAAGTCAAGGAAACTGTTAACAGAGAAGTGGAACAAAGGAGGAAGGCTCGAACAAAAAGTGAAGGTGAGATGAGGAAGAAGAGGATCTCTGACGAAGAAGACAGTAAATTCTTTAATTTCACAGAAACGACAACTTAAAACTTCCGTTGCGTGCGCGCCGCCGCATCTAAATCAACCCCTCCGTCCTCCTTCATCTCCTTCTCTCATTCCTTTATCATCCTCTCCTCTCCTCCTCCTTCTCTCACATCTCGCTAATCTGTTTCTAACTACACTATGTGTCAGCGCGGAGTCCGACACTAAGCCAGCGTCATATTCTATCACGCGTGCAGACGGAGACAGCAGCACACGCAAACAGGACAGCTACAAGACGGGCTTCGTCTTTATCTCATCTCTTCTGAACTCCTTCAGCCCTTCCTTCCTCATCTCTCCATCCTACCTCCTCCTAAAACTAGTCAGCACAGGTGAAGCCAACATCAATCTGCTAATGGGCGCTGTTCTCTTGTTAGTTCACACTGTGGCCTAAAAAAGCCCATTTTGTTTGGTGAAAAGCGACCGGAAAAGGGTGAAGAGAAAAAAAAAAAAAAAAAGAGTTGGACAAATGTATGCGTGTACTTAGCAGCAGGATTTTCCCACATCCACCTTGTTTTCTCCTTCACAGTAGAGGGTAAATGTTTGGGGAAATTCAATCTTTGTTGCCAGGTTCTACCGGCTGGTGTAATAATTCACTTCTTTATGTATAGAGGTGTGAAGGTAGAGGTTGCAGAAGCGTTTTTTTTTTTCCCATGGTCAATTCAGGGATAATTTAACAACAGCATAGGCTGATGTTATTACGGCAAACTGTTTCACATATTTCAACTTCATTTCTAAGAAATCATGTTCATTTCCCATCATTTCAGTACAGCAAATGGCTCTAAATAACCAACTAAAACAGCAACGTCCAACAGCAAGTACCAACGGCTATAAATGTCAGCTGTAATCTAGCCAGCTATGGAAGTCTCATCATGTCTTTCCACTGACGCATAGCATGATTCAACCAGAAGGCTTCCAAGCCCACCCGAGCGACATGCTCCAACTTCTAGACGACTTTGAACATTTCCTGCGCACGAAATTAATAAGACTTCCGGAAAACCTTCGCGCCCGAAATACCTCCTCCCACTACACAACTCTAGTTCTCAGAGTTTACCGCCGTCCTCCTCTGGCATTCAGTACACCTCCAGTTTGCACCACTATACCTCCAGTGTATGGGTACAGCCAAAATGTGAATGCAGCAATACTCAGGGGCTGTCATTGGTATATTGCTGCCTTCTGGTTTGAGATTTAAAAATATCTCTTTTGAAACCAGATGTGCCACCTGCTCACCTCAGCTGCTGCGGAGCTCTTTTGACAGGCCGGCTCCCTGCCTTGTTAACGGCACTTTGATTCAGCCAATTTCAGGAATATGAAAAGATGCTATTATGTCTTGGGAGGCCGTTGTTGTGCCTTCGTGAATGCTGCTGTGTGTATGTGTGCAGCTGGCTTAGGTATTGATGCCGTATGAGCTGGAGGGTGGGTGCGTCGACGCAGCCCTCGCAGATGTGTGTAAGTGCGGAGAGAGAGAGAGAACACAAGCGGGCACAGCTGACATTACAAAAAAAGAAAAACACATGAGAGAAATGAATCAACTGTGTTTGCTTTTTGACGTTTTCATCCCCTCTGGCAAGGACTTTCTCCCTCGCTTACTGTCCTCACTCCCCTTCAAACACACTTTTCTTTTTTCGGTCTTTTCTGTCTCTGTTTGACATCACCTGTTCCTCTCATCTCCTGCCCCTTTTTGTCGCCTCTCTCTCTCTCACTCTGTCTCTCCGTGCAACTGCCAATCTATTCACTGTGGTGTAAAGTTGTAATCCCTTTCCCTCTTTCTCTCCAGTCGTTTACTCCACTCTCTATCTTCGTAATTATCTCTCCGCCCTGTCCCCTCGCCGCACCCCCTGTCATCCATCCATCTGCCTCTATGTAAAATATCTCCATCTGCTTTCACTTTCATACTCCGTTCCTCATTCCCTGCCCTCCCTTATCTCGCTGAGCTGACCCCTTCATCTCCCCCTCCTTCCCTCCATCCTTCTATCTCTCCTCCTCTCATCAGCACCATCCCTTTTGCCTGCCTGCCTGCCTGCCTCCATCTCTCCATCCCTCCTCCCGGTCACGGGCTGATTGAAATTCAAACCCGGGCTTTATTGTGCGGTCGATGATTTGCTTAGCACACATTCCTGGCCGAGGCCGTGGAGGTTGTGAGCATACTGGTGTTGGGTATTCAGAGAGAAGATAAAGCAACATGAGAGGCAGCGGCCACTGACTCGTCCATTCATTAGTTTGCTGTAATGTTTATCATTACCACCGAGCTAGAACAGCGGCAGCCAGCCACCACTTGCTCGCCTGTCTGAACCCTGAACTTAGTTTGTCTCTGTGAGGCAGAGTTAACTCACTTTAAATGCTTCGACACACCTGCATTTAGCTTCCCAAAAGGCGGCCACTGTGTTTCGCCCTCTGCCACCTCCATCTATTCTCCTATATTTCTTGCTGTCAACCAATCTTTCCTAGCTTTTCTGTTTTGACATTCTCATCCCATCACTTTCTCTTTCTTTGTCCTAGCCACAGGAACAGCAAAGTGAATCACGCACAGTGACAACAGAAGAGGAAATGATGAAGGTCAAGATTTAGGCAGGTAGGTGTGCAAACAAATCATGTAATATCTATGATATGATGTAGGATCCATTAACCCCTAACCCTTTACAGGTCTAAGGCTGCATCACAGTTAAGTGATAGACTTTGTGAGGTCATTTCATACTAATATTGAGGCATTTACTTTAAAATATGCAGATATTTGAGTTGTTGCTGCTGCATATTCCTTTCCCCTTTTTTTTAAAATCTATAAATGGATTTTCAATTAAATTTCCAGAAATTAAAACACATTTTTGAGCTCTCAAATGTGAGCAGTCTTAAATTACTGTGAACTGAATATGGGAATATGGGTTGGGGTTTTGGACTGTTTTTATGACAAAAGCAAGACATTTTACCACCATCGGTTCATGGATTGTGATGGAAATAATCTACAGCTTAATTGATATGGAAAATAATCAGATATTTTACCTGTAAATCAGGGCTGACTAGGGCAAAACCTATTGTAAAGCTTTAGTACCGACAACAAAGAGATGATAAGCAGATGGTGTGTGTATGTACACTGGATGAGTAAGAGAAAGGGGTGTTTGTTTGCTAATATGTGCGAGCAGCAGACAGGTTATATACACACTTTGCAGGTGTCACAGCTGCTCCTGCAGGCTGACTTGTTTTAATACGTGTGTCCTCAAGAGTGCCTGTGTATGTGTGTGTGTCAGACAGTGTGTCTGGTGTGTGTATGTGAGTGTGTGTGTGTGTGTGTGTGTGTGTGTGTGTGTGTGTGTGTGAGAGAGAGAGAGAGAGACCGTCATGCACAAGACAGCTGCTTCAGAGATGGCAGTGTGAGCTTTTATTCTGTCTCTTCAATCAAAGTGCTTCCCCACAGCTCGGCCTGCCAGACAAAACCAGAGTCAGCCAACACCGGGCTCTGAGCTCGTCTCAGTCGGACTGAGAGACAGACAGAGGGAGAGAGAATGGGAGACCTGTGGGTGAGAGGCCACAAGGTCTGTTTCTGTCTCTGGTGCAATGTGATGAAACCGGCAGGCAGCCAATCAGACATGACGATGAGCCAACCAGGGAATAACCCGTGGGTCAGCTAACACACACACACACACACACGCACACACACATACACAAACACACGATCATCCGCCATGTGCTTGTTTGAGTTGTAGCATTGTTCACTAAGGTCTCAGCATCTAAGCAGACCTTTTCTTGATATCAAGTGTTGCATGTAGAAGGTAATTGGATTGGCTGTAATTGGTTGTGGTCGGCTGGTCTGAATAGCAAATGCTGGCTTTGCATAAACACACAAATTAAAACCCTTGTTTACGTTTGCGCGTCTGCGTGCGCACACGCAACTGACACTGGCTGTCGTTATATCCGTTTGTGCGCTGATTGCAGAAACAGACCCTAAGCTAAAAAATAAATAAATAAAAAAATCTGTATGTTGCAGGGAGAAAAAAAGATTGCTGGCGGTGGAAAAAAAAAAAAAAAGAAAAAAAGAAAAAGAGAGGAGGAAGCGTGAGTGACATGTGAAACAAAGGAGCGGGAGATAGATGGAGGAAGTGAGGGTGGTCGGGGAGGGAGACAGAGACAGAGCGAAAGGCCAGGGAGGTCAGGGAGAAAGTGAAGGGGAGGGTGAGGCTGACTGTACCGGTGATTACAGCAGCATAAACCTTCAAGCTTGGCTAATGCTCTGTTTGTTTGTTTGTGTGTGTGTGTGTGTGGATGAGTCATGCTAGCTGTAACGAGGAGCAGATTGTTTATCATTTATATATAGCGGGCGTGCCCATGTGTGTGTGTTATACCACCCAGGTGACAGTCCGGACACGCGTCTAAGGCACGCACACGCCCAGCAGTGCTGTTGTTGTGAAGACTAAATGAGACAAAGAAACTTCAGAGGTGTATGAAACACCCATCACTTTGGACCTCCCACCGAGTACGAATGTGCAGTGTCAGCCTTCATGCCTCTGCCTCCCCTTTATTACCCCCTTGTTTCTCGCCTCTCTCTTTCTCAAATTGTTTACTTTCCTTTCCGCTTATTCGCTACCTCACCCCTTCCTCCCTTTTCTCCCCCTCTCGCTCCATGCCTCCCTCTCTGTGCGGTCGTTATGGCGGTGAGGGAGCGGTGATGTCACGTCATCATGTCGTCCCAGCGCAACTGCGCCTATACGATGTCGTTTATAGATCTCGCTGCTCCCCTCGGAGTCTGTTACCGAGGGCAAAATGCACCGTTTAACAATGTGAAAGTTACTGTATGTATGGTATTTTGCATGTGTGTGTGTGTGTGTGTGTGTGTGTGTGTGTGTGTGTAAGTGCTGCTGGCAGTGAGAACACACTGATCCTGTCTTTACATAACCACTGTGCAAGGAGCAAAGTGGGGCAGCCAAAGAGCGACAGCAAAACATTAGAGTGTGTGTGTGTGTTCTGGCTTCTGCATGCCCTGTTTCTGTGTGTAAGTGTGTGTGCGTGTGTGTGTGTGTGTCAGGGGTCAGATCGGCGAGGAGATGTTTCAGGGAGAGAAACTCTGAAGAAATGGAGGGCGACAGGCAGGCAGCCTGGACAGCGAGAGAGATTTGGTTTTTCATCTCCGCCACACTCCAACATCCGGCTTGTGTGCTGAAAAATCGATCAAGACCCTCAATTTTTTCAAGGACATTTCAAACTGGTTCTCAGTGGGTGACGCTTTTTCCAGAGAAGCCTGATGAGAGGATTCACAACTGCATCCAATGCCGAAGTCTTTTAATTGGAATGTGTGTCGTATACACTGTCGCTTGGCTGAGCAAAGACATTCCACTTAGCAAATATGTGTTGCTCTGACTCATCCGTCCTCGTTTTGTAGACTTATATATTCCTGGTCTTATAAGGGAGGAACTAAGAAGAAAGGAAAGGAAGGAAGTGAGGAGGCATAAACTGGGAATTAGAAAGACAAGCAGCAGGGGTTTGGGTAATGATGGGATGGAGGAGAATTGGGGGAAGAGAGGGAAGGGAGTTAATGAGTATGTGTAATTGGTTACTGTTTATTAGCATTGTCCCTTATCACTGATTATGAAGTCATTTTTCCCCGGACCATGTGCAATTTCACATTTTGCAATCAAGTTTTCTGTGCGCTAATGTTCAGAATAAAAGCATCAATTTGTTGTACCGGTTAATCTACTGTGGAGAATTTAATTAAGTTTCCATTTTTTTGAGTCTTCAACTTTCCAGTGAGAGTTATCTGAGCCTGCCTTGTTAGCTAAGGCAAGACACAACAACACTCATAAAGACTGTCCTGCCACAGTCTGCTACAGGTAACCGAGAAGATCTATAAAGACCAGCAAACATTTAAAAGATATTTCTGTTCACTCTCTACAGTCTCTTCCCAATGTTGTTGTAACAACACAGGTGGTTACAGCTCAGGTGATAGTAACATTTGATCTTCCGTCCACATGTCAAAGTTTTTGAGCGTCACGTTGAGCCCCCGAGACAAAATACATACAAATGTACTCAGCTTTCCATCATTCTAAAACACACACATACACATAAATATTACAATACAGAAATGTCTGTTTTAAGCTGTAAAATCTAGATTTAATTAACTGCCGGAAGCGTCTTACTCTGGTTTGTCTAAAGATTTGAGCTATCTGTCTTTCTGGGTCATAGTTTTCCAAAAGGCAGACTAAAATAACCAAGAAGAGATTGTTTTTTTTCTTTTTCTTAATTCACAATTTATGCACTCCTGCCTTCTCCATTTCCCTTCCTCCAGCTTGTGACCCAGAAATCAATTGAGGTCCACCATCTCTTTAAGTGAGGAGAGACAAATAATGAAACATACACTTGAGGTCGAGTTCTCTGTGTTTCTGTTTTTGTTTCACTCTTCACAATAATGTGCAAGTTTTTATGAAGAGGTAACCTGAACTTGTTGTTTGCGGAGCTGTGTAGCCCCGACGCCAGCGTGCTGATGCAACACTTTAAAAAACAATCACTGGCTTCTCATTCACACTGACTGATTACCTTCACTGACTGAATTAGGCGTCTCCGGGGTTTTCTGTGCTGTTTTGTAATTGAATGGGAACTAATGAGCCTGAGAGATATGGTAAGAAGTGCTTAAAAATGTCTTTAACTATGCGTATTAAAATAGAATTAAAAGTGAAGGGATGAAAAATGTAAAATGTGAGCAAACATCTCGAAACGAGAGAACAGAATTAGGCGGTGTTTAAGCCAACATCAGCACAGTGTGAAAAAAATCAAACCCCTGGTTTTATTTCACAGGGGTGTGAAGGCAGAAAGCTCTGACCAAAATAACAAATTGTCATCAGGCAAAAAAAAAAGTAGAACCTGGCTCAACTTTTGGCAAATGCAATGGCGTCGGGAAACAGATACGTTACCCAATCAATTATCTGCAAGCACGCATTCTTGGTAGATTGCTTCTACTCTTCTAGACTGCCTTAATAAACCTTCCGACTAATTAAACTGATCTTTCGTTGCCTCACCCGAACAACATGCCCGCACTAACACAGCTCTGTCCATTTTTCTAAACGAACACTTTGACATTTTGGGAACTAGACGTATGAAGCTACAGCCTTAGCTTAGCTTAGCTTAGCTTAGCTTAGCTTAGCTCAAAGACTGTAAACCTGATAAAATAGGTAGCCTGGCTCTGTCCAAATGTAACAAACTCTTATGTTTATACAGGCTAACTTTGTCACCTTTTGGGTGCAGGCTGCTAGCTGTTTCCCTCCATGCCCAGTCTTTATGCTAAGCTAACCGTTTGTTAGTTGTTCATGTTTAGCAGACAAATATAAGAAGTGCTTCAATTTTCTCATCTAACTCGGCAAAAATCAAAATTAAAAAATCCAGAATTACAACTATTCCTTCCTTTCCTTTGAACAGACTGTGTAGTTTCAGTCTATCACTGCTTACACAGTCGCTAACCATGTTCTCTGCCAGTCAGTCTCTAGACTGAAAGCAAACCAGCTATCTCTCCAGCCTTAAACCCAGCCTCTCAGCACCGCAGCTCGTATGTCATTTTAAAATGATTATCACACAGCAGGTCGCTCTGTTCTCCTCCATATTTAAAGACTTTATTAGGATCATTATTCAGGAAGCAAAAGTTAAAAACTGATGAATAAGGATTACGCTCTCTGCCATTCTGTGACAAGGAGTGGCAGTCATTAGCGGGAGATATTAATAGACAGGCTATTAGCTTAGGTCGGAGCTTTGTGTCAGACTCTGTTACAGTTACACTGACTTTCTGTCTCCTTCCTCGTGTGCCTCTCCTCCTCAACACCGCCATCTCCTTCCTCCTCGTTGGCTCCAGCTTATCCACTCTGATTCCCTACCTTGACTCATGTATGCCTCTTCTCTCTCACTCGCTTTCATACACCGGGCCCTCTCCGTCACTTTTCTCAATCACACAGTTCTCCGCGCTACAGGCCCAAAACCACTTCCCTGCGGCGTTGTCTATCTAATCCTGTTTTCTATCATTCTGCACTCTCCTCTCTTTTCTCACCCCCACATCATGCTATTTCTCACCATAAATCTTCAAACCCAGCCCCCACCCCGCCACCCTTTGGTCGCCACGCATCATTTGATAACACGCTCTCACCCCCCTCCGAACCCATCTTTTCCTATGTCTCTCTCTCTTATTCACTTTAGCCATGACCACACTAATGCAGATGTATCTGAAAGCACAGTTTTTTGCCTCGAACAGACTTCTATTTTCACTTTTCAAACTATTTAAAAAGAAGCTAAACAGTTCCTTCGTCCAAAACAAAAAAACTGTGCTTCCCCTCCATTATCTGGTAAGGAGTGTAGAACATTTTGACCAACATGTGACGCTGATTTAAATGAGGGTCATGAATTGCTACTTGTAAAAACAAGGCATGGGTCAGGGTTGATTCGTATTTTAGATTTGGATCTGACCACATAAATGGAACTTTATGTCATTTACAACACCCGTTTTGCATCGTCAGCGCTGCTTGCTAACAAAACGAACAATCAAAAAGACTGAAGAAATAGACAGTTGGCTGTTTAATGTTGCTGCCTTGCTGATGGTGGGGTGGGTGATATAGATAAAAATTAATAATGCAATGAATATAGCGCCATTAACCATAGTTAACAGTTATGAGAGTCCAAATAGGTTAATTCACTTAAACTACATACCATCACTTGGGTTGTGTCCAAAATAACTCGTGTGTATTCTTTTATAACTCTGTGTATAATAGTCACTTGTAAAGAAGAGAAATGAGATTTAGGACAATTATGGAGCATCATTTTTTAATGTTATTACTGACAGGTGTTGTGACATTGATCACAGAAAGTCATGTACACGTCATGGACACGACTTTCTGTCCCATTCTTTAGGGCACAATGTATAATGTGTATATTTCACACTCTGTAAAATGGCAGGCAATATCTCAATAAGAGAATTTTGTACGATTATCTGTAAAAACAAACAATTATACAGATTTTTCTGCCCAGTCCTTGATTGTCTGTGAAACATGGCACTCAGATCTATTATTTTAAGAACTGTATCCACTATTGAGCTTTTTGAAAAGCCTTGTTTTTAGGTGGAAATCTTTGTTTAGAACAAAAACAACAAAAAAAACCCAAACATACGCCTTCATGTGGCCTTGCTCTTCATCCTTCATCAAATGTGACTTCACCCCAGCACCCTGTCTCCTCTTTATTCCTCACTAACGACCTCTCTGTCCATCCCTCTATCTTTAACAAATTCCCTCATTTCTTCCCAATCATCTTATCTCTCTTCTTATCGCTCCTCCATTGTGGAGTTTGTGACCCCCCGGGGAGAGAGAGAGAGAGAGAGACAGTTTGAGAGTGGGTAAAAAGAGAGGGAGAAAAGAGAGAGAGAGCGGCAGAGGGTAAGGTTTCGATTTCACAGCAGACAAATAGGCTGACTTTACGTAGGTAACCTCTGTAAATGGGTTTTCGATCTCTAATTCTCAACAGATCCCTATAAACGATTACATAAAGACACACATGTGTGTGAGAAACAGAGGACAAAGAGAGAGAGAGAGAGAGTCGAGAATAAGACGAGAGAGAGAGAGAGAGAGAGAGAGAGAGAGAGAGAGAGGGAGTCGAACACCTCTGTAAAAATTGACAAATCACCTCAGAATTTCCCGGTGGTTTCTCAGTCTGCTCGGTGAGTCAGAGAATTTACAGTCACACTGACTCCTACTCTTACCAACACATAAACAAATCAACATTTAAACACAGATACACACATATGGCTCTCGCCCACACTGAATATGGTCGGAGGTTTGACCCTAATCGGTCTCCTTCTGTTTGTTAGTCTGCCCAATGCGCACCAGATTTTAACGATGCTTTGGGAAAAGAGCTCAGCGCTTATTTGTGGCATTGTTTTTAATTAACTGCAGACTCTGCTGATGGGACTTAGATTAACCTTGGAAATTATGCATCTCGTCAGGGCGGTAGAGTATTTACTCAGACATACAAACAGGAAGAGAGAGACATGCTGCTAACTGCTGCCTTGTTGGAAACTGCTTCACCTTATAAAGACTGCATGAAATTCATTAGTGGCCCAAATTAGGAACTAGTTACATAGTTACATCTTCTTTAAAGTAACAAATGCATATGGATGGGCATACCACACACACACACACACACACACGCACATACACACACCAAATTACGGTATATTTCCTGCATTTGTTTGCTTCAACATCTCTAAATTTAGACGTCTGTTTCTCCCTAAAAATGGACCTTCAGTTTGAGTCTTTGGGTGTCATATTCTGAGAAATGGGAGAAACGATCACAACGCTGACAATGGCGGTGTAGAGGAAAATAACTTGTAATTAATCAATCTAGCATTTTGTACAAAGGCTCCTCAAGAAGACTACAATACAATGAGCGTAACAAGCTCAAATCATAAAAAATGGAATGGCACCACTGAGCCATCCATCCATTTTTTATACATTGATCCATTGTAGGGTGGCGGGGCTAAAAGTCTATCCCAGCATGAATTGGGTGGGAGGCGGGGTACGCCATGAGCAGGACGCCTACACGGTTTACCCAACACGCATGATTTTGCTGGAGGAAACCAGAGCACCTAAGGGGGAAAAAACGGCATCGTAAATAAGTAATGAACTGTTAAGTGGTTTTATTTTTGAAAAGGCGTAATGATTTTATGTAACGCTGGCTGACACCAGTCTACAATCTAGACATCATTTCATCACTTAAGTAATTTATCAAGTAAGAATGTCACATTTGCAGCTCCAAGACGAAGATTTGCCTTTTCCTACTTCATATCACTGTAAATGGAATATCTTTGGTTTATAGACTTTTCATTTGAAAAATCAATTTGAAGACATCCCCTTGGGCTGTGAGAAACTGTGACGGCCATTTTTCACAATTTTCCGGACACCTTATAGAGTAAGACAAAACAATTAATCTTAAAAAAAAGAAAAGAAAGAAAGAAAGAAAGAAAACTAAATAATCGACAGACTGATCGATAATGGAAATAGCTCCTAAATGTGAAAACTGTTATGCGCTCTATCTAGGGCAACACTTTATCTCCTATTACAACACGCTCACGTAAACATGCAGATAATCACCTCTCTCCAATTTCAAGGAGAATTTCTCTTTGGTTCATCAGATATGATTCAGCAGATATACAGTCATACTGACAAAGAGAGAGAGAGAGAGAGAGCGAGGTAAAGCTCCCCCTCTTTCTCTTAATAAGCCTGATCTGTACTTTCTGTTTATTCCGTCTCAGTCCAAATTGCTTCTAGGTGCGGCTTGTTCAAAAAGTAATTCTCCTCCACCATATTTAATTGTTTTATTGTGTCATTACTTCATGTTGCCGGAGCATTAACGCGCCGTGCATTCCACTATGCCTATTAAACTGTAATGGCTCTACAAAGCAATATACGTCGTGATCAGACGTACACATGCATGCACGCAAACACTATCAAACGTACACACACTATTAAGCACCAATGGTGCCAGAGAGTGATATGAGGCAATATTGCAGGCGAGCAATCTGATGAAGTGTGCAGAAACAGTCATTAGCCGAGTCCTCGTCCCTGTTCAGTTTACCACACACTTAACATCTTAACGAAGGAGCCGCATTGCTTTCACACTGCAACGGCCTATAATCACTTGCAGAGACGCTATCAGAATTATAACACATGCTCGCTTTGTCACTCATTTATACACCGTGAAACGCAGACGCGCAGACGACAGTTTTGCTCGTTTTCTCTCGGCTTATGAGGCAAACTGTGGAGAGAGAGCGTCTGAGAATATGTGCATACATTACGGCGCGTGAAAGTGCGAGCTGGCGAAAGAAAGTCTTAAATGTTTCTGAGTGTGTGAGAGGAAGTAATAAGATGAGTGGAGTGCGTTTGTCTGCTGAGAGAGGGATGATGGATTGTCGAGGAGAGGCAGGTGAAGCTGAATATCTCCCTACAGCGCCGGTCATAAAGCAAGAGAGCAGCCTCCTCTCCAACAACACAATGAGATCAAATAACCTCCAGTGCCTCTAAGCGCAGGCACACACACACACACACACACACACGTACGTACACACACACACACACAGAGGTGAAAGCAACATCAGTGGCTGGCACTGATATTCTGGCTTCTCTCTGTTTTAAAACATCCATCATATTCTTGAGCAGAAAGAGAGGCAATGAAAGTATAAAGGCGAGCACTCTTTGACACACTCCCCCATCCCCAGCCCTATCTCTCACAAAAACACATATACGTGCACGCAGATAAATACACAGCAGTCCGTGAAGTACGCGGGTGAGAGGAGGTGAAGTAAGATGAACAAGGAGGAGAGGAGGTTGAAGAAGAAGAACAAATCCGAGCAGGGAAGGGGAGGGTGAGAATCAAACCAAAGTGCTTGAGTGGAAGGAGGGTCACTGATGGGAGAGACTCTCCAGGGCTCAGAGGGGGATTAGGGCCCAGGGTGTGTGTGTGTCTGTGTGAAAATGTGAGAAAGAAAGAAGGAATGGCATCAATCTTGCCGAATCTGATCGTTACTTTTTTTTCATAACAATAAACCTGTGAGCAAGGCATTTTACAACCAGCATCTGTCACAAAGCCTTGACACCACCACAGTCCGGCTCCCTTTCTGTCCCCGGCAGTCATTAACAGGCCTCTCTGACTCCTCGCTTTGGTGTGTTATTGTGTGTGTGCCCTTGTTTGTGCGTGCCTGTCCACATGTGAGACTCCCCATTGCTACACAATGTGTGTGGAATTTCATGCTATAATCGGTTGGGGACCGGAACACACGGCAGACAAAGCAATCCACAACAACAACGCGCCCACATAGCTTACAGGGCACACATGCATCATGCTGCACACGCACACACACACACACACACACACCAAACACACACACCTCCTGAGCAGGCTGGTGTAGATGTAGTCCTCTTTGAGCTCCTGCACTTTGCCCTCTTTCTGCAGATGGCCAATTACATGATCAGATGTGGTCCGTTAGACTGCGGCCACACACGAAATGGTGCATATTCAAATGCTCGCTCCATGGAAAATTCATGCATGCACACACAAACAGACTCACACCATGCCAGATCATAAAAAAAAAAAAAAAAAAAAAAAAAAAACATCCACCAGCATGGTCCTAGGGGGTAATTTAGGATTAGGGTGTGTGATGCTAAAAACAGCCTAAAACATGCTCACATTGATATGGAAATTAGACCAATCTAGCTCTGGCGCAAATGGCTAAAAAACAGTTACTTAAATGTCAAAAAAAAAAGAAAAAAAAAACTGTGTGTACTTGCGCGCACACACACACACATACAGAGAGAGAAAGAGAGATATGCATATGAATGCCATGCGAGGGATCTGTCCCAGAGCTTGGTTGTGCCTATCAAAGGCTCGTCTCTCCCAGAGACCAGTCGAGGCCCAGCCTTACACACTTAGCATTAGAATACATCAATGGCGCAGGAATGGAGGCACGCAAGCTTTCATACCCCGAAAACCCACCTTCAGCCTCTATCTTCCCCTTTTCACTCCAAGCTTTGGTCCATCCCAGCCCTCCACCCCCACTGTTAGCCCTCGCCTATTATCTCCTGCTCCTCTTACCCCCTCCTCCCCATCTCCTTCTGCGTCTTAAGACTTTCACCCCCGCCCCTCCCTCCCCACAACTCCTCTCTCCAGAAGGAAGCCTTTTTAACCGTGACAAGAACTCAGAGCTGCATGGACCGTGACCACATAGCCATACAACACCAGATAGTGTGTGTGTGTGTGTGGATGTGTGTGTGTATGTGACTGACATACAATAATCATAGTTGCCACATGCCACTGTTCAGTCACCCTCAGTGTTTGAACAGGCTGCTTCAGATCCTGTTTAGCTCTTTGGGATTCACTGTCTTGGCCATCAGCATTCACCCCAACACTTCACTGACTAACTGACAAACTCCACTTAATGGAATCAAACTTGGCCCATCAAACGTGTGTCAGTGCATGTATTTGTGTGTGTGTGTGTGTGTGTGTGTGTGTGTGTGTGTGCCCCGTCACTTGTCTGTCGATACCCAGAGACAGCCTTCAGCCAGAGAATAGGAGAGGGAGCTGAGAAAAAAACAAGCCGGCTCTCCTTTACTCTCTAATTACAAATGACAAACCTGCTACCGAGAGTCGGTCTGGCACCTGACGACGCATGATAACCTCTCAGCTCTCTGCCGATACTCTGTGACAGACTGGAGGCTATCTGTGAGTGTGTGTGTGTGTGTGTGTGTGTGTGTGTGTGTGTGTGTGTCGGAGTAAGAGTTGACTGACAGATTAAAACAGGAACAACAAAATCAAACAGTGTCCTGCCCTACAGCTCTGATTTCCAATGACAAAGCAAGAAGTCCACGGCCAATATCTCACCTGTCTTCCTCATCTTCCTCTCTTCATTGCCCTTTTAGTTTCCCATTCTTTACTTTTAGCCATCGATTTTCTCCTTCCTTCCTCCCTTCCTTCCTCCTTTCCTTCCTTTCGCTCTATCTCTTTCTCCGTCCCTTCTGCATCATTTAAACACCACCCGTTCTCCTGCAGATCATCCATTTCCTCCCCACCGCGTAATAATGAGGTTACCACTGCATTGTGGCTTGTACTCTTACTGGCTAATATCTCTAATTGCACCGTAATGATATCAAAAGCCATCTACTGCAAGTGTCATGTGATATAATATCCTCACAACGCCGAGAGGTTGTAACCTGTTCTCACACCATGCTCTCCTCTCTTATCTTCACACCCTGAACTCTCTGTAGTTTTCTATTTGAGAGCAGCTGTAGAGGTTGAAGGAGCAAAACTTGAGAAGGTCCGGTACCCGATTGTTGACACCAAAACAGTGCTTTTGACGAAAATATCAGCTTGTTAAGAGTACGAACCATTTTGATTGATGAAAACATATGAAACTTGAATGAAACTAAATGAGGTTTAATATTAATGGACAGTACTGGGAAGATTTTAGATTACATTTTCCCAAAAAACTGACAACTTAGCGGATACATCATACTAATTTTAAAATGTGTGAATACTACTCGGTCTAAAACATATTTCTACACATACAAATAAAATATAGTTATGTTTAATATACAGTTTGGACTAATGAAACCCTGAAGTGTGACAGCTCATGTTGCTACAGTAACTGCCCTTTTACAGTGAGAACCTCCTTCAGTTTACAACATTGCTTACATGTTACAGGTGCAACCCAATTTATTAAATCACTCGTTTGAAACTATCAAGCACTGACTAAGAACTTATGAAAGACTTAATACACAGACTTAATAATGGATTTATGAAGAGCTGGTACAACCCAGTCCAGGAGGAGTGTTCTTATTTTTCACAGGATTGTAGATGTTTGACTTTTTTGAGCATTTAACCTTAATCCTAAGACCCAAAGACACATATTTCACATTTTTATATTCTATTATTCTTCTTTTTTTTTTGGTGACTTTGTCAATCAATTTGTTCCTAATGACTTCTTATCATTGTTTTCTGTTTTAATTAGTGCTTAAAAATACCAATGTATTGAGGTCCTAGGAGACCCCAGCTAAAAGCAGACAATTTCACCTGTGCAGTTTTAATAGATGGAACTATTTAGTGAGTTTGGTCCTAATTTGAAGTATCACACAGTTACAGGGCGGATAGAGGCACTGTGTCAGTCATTTTGAAGGAGAAAGACAGATTTTCTCATGTGCTCATGTCTATTTATGTTTTACACGATATGCAAATGAACTGTAACCTTAACTTTCTTATAATAATTATATAACTAATAATGTTTTGAGAGGCACTGAGAGAATACTGTGCTATAGTGGTTGTTCCTTACAGTTGTTTATTCTTGAGATCCCCAAGGATTCATTCTTTGTATGTTAAATATGTTGAATCTATCGTCTGTGTTGACTTTTAAAGTTCATTCTGGGCCTCGGAAACAGAAGTTAAGTTATTATTAGATTTCAGGTACGTCACATGATTTTCACAAGTAAATGTTTGTCCAGTTTTCATGAAATTGTAATTTATTAACTGGCGCTACAACTCAAACAAAGAACCACACAACAACAAAACTACCACAATATGCTTATTTATAAATCATAATAATTTCACAAATAATCACAAATCAGCTTTATAATTAAACACAACATCCTTCGTTGACCAGAATTTGTCTAATCTATGTAATGTTTTCAGGAATTAAATGAAGGAGCACACCCTACACCCTCTGAAAGCCTGTTCCACGATTTTACTACACCACTACTACTAAAAAATGTTTTTCTTGCTGTTTATCTATTTTAAAAAAGAAAAACTTTTTAATCTAATAAAAGATGCCAAATGTCTCAGACACACTCAAATGTTTCATGTCGTCAAGCAGCAGTGGAAGAACTTGGCTCAAATAAAATTGTTAGAAATTGGCAAAATTGCGATTCAAAACAGAAACTGTGATCAAAGAATAAATGAAGAGCAAGCGTTCGAGGCCTTTGGGAATTTGAATGAATTTGAATTTTTTTTTTTTTTTTACAGGAACATTTTGATTGGCACCAAAACCGTACTGAAGTTTTAATGTGCAGCCCTTTGGACAGATAGACATGAGGACAACTTAAAAATGTGAAAAATAAAAGTGGGGCAGGCAGACAGATAAAGCAGGAGGGAGACACCCAGAGAGACTCATACATATATACACACACACACACACACAAACACCAGCCTGAATGCACCGCCAGACATGGGTTCACGCTACAGAAGTGAGCTTACACTTCTTCCCATTCACCCTTAGCATTGAGTTAGCATTGACTCCCTGCTGAATAGTCTTGTGAAGGCACAGGGCGATGCTAACCGGGAGGCACTATCGCTAGCCGCCCTGCTCCTTGGCGGAATAGCCGGGGCAGCATTGATATGGTAATGTTAGGGACATTTCAGGGCCAAAGCTTGGGACCGTGGGCGCTCTGTGATCCTCCAAGCCCAAAAAGGACAGATCTCTAGGGCATTGTGATTTCCCCAGTCAAGGCCCTGAGTGATCAGGATAAGCCCGTCCATGCTGCTTTAGTGCTGTCACTCAGACGCTATTGTGGTCATGTGAACGGCCATTTTCATCACAATTGACCTCGGTTTTGGCAGTACTGTTCTGCAGGGCCCTCCTTTCTCTATTCTTCGGTGCCCTCCCCTCCTTCCCCTTCGCCCTCCCATCAATGATTTTTTTTCTCTCTCTCTCTCTGTCTGGTCTTTCTTGTTGTGTGCTCTCTCTGTCTCTTTTTTCTCTCTCCAGCGACAACAGAAGCCAACAGATATGGCTGATGCAGAGTTAAACTTGTTCTCTCTGCCTATCCACTCCCATCCATGGAGCCTTTGATTATCTGGACTGATACTGTAGAAAATTGCAACGCGTGATGCAACACATATGCTGGGATTTACTGTTTCTCCCCCCTCCCACCACCTCTGGGGGAAAAAAAAAAAAAACTCAGCATGTATGGTGTGAGCAACAATTTACAATACACACAGCAAGTGGGCGGATGGGTGTCATCATTCGGTTTCATTCGATCACGGTTTAGCAAACATAGGAGTGTATGGTGTGTGTTTTTACCGCGTGTCTGTGTGTGGAGGAGTGCGTGTGTGTTCTCTCTTTGCTACACTTTATTTGATCAGAGCTGGAAGAAAATAACAATGTACTCCCTTGAGGAATCTGTGGGAGGTAATGACAGAGATTGTCCCTGTGAAACGAGTTTTGCCTGCACGTGTGTGTGTCTATGTTGGTGAAAAATGGCGCGTGCATGTATGTAAGTGGGAAAACAGAGGGTAAGAAATGGAAAGAGAGATAGAGGACGCGGAGAAAAGGATGCATATGTATGGGTCTAACACATGTGGGTAATGTGTGTGTGTGTGTGTGGGTGTGGGTGGTACGCTTTTAGGCTGTGGGGCATTCACATGCCTTCTACCCCCCCCCCTCTCTCACACACACACTGATACACACATATATGCACATGCTAGGATGGGAGGAGAGTTTGCCTAGCTGTGAAGAACTCTGCTCCATCAACACAACACATCCTATTTCGCAACATCTCCTCCCACATCTCCCTCTCCCCCTCCACCACCTTTATTTCTCTCTCTCCCGGGAAGTGACACAGAATTCTTTTTAACTGCAGTACATTCATTACAACAACCCTGCAACCCCCACATCCTCCATACACTCCCCCTCCACCCTCTATCCCCCCTCCGCACCCCCCTCTATCCTCTACACTCTCTTTCTCCCTCCCTATAATGCAAGCGAAATAAAGACAGTGTACGTATCCACCTCCGGCAGCCACCCTGGACTTTACACTTTCATTAAAAACACGATAGTCGAACGGGATAGAAAAGTTGGCTGAGGGAGATAGTAAACACTCATTCATATGCGGCCTTACTACAGCGGCGCTAGCACATTCCTGTGCCTCAAAGCGTAGGAGCGGAGAGCAGAGCCTACAGACAGCGTGGGTGTTAGTACTGAGGCCAGCCAGCATCGCTAGCTCTCACCCACCCTCACACTATCTCCCTCCATTGACTACCAACTCTGTTCGGCGTACACACGCGCGTATAGACAAAGCGCAGCTGTCCGTCGTGTAAAATAATGCAACCAAATTGCATAGCAAAGGTCAAAAACATGGAGGTATGCAAGAAATCACGCGCACACACACACACACACACACACACACAGAGGAGCTCACACACCTCACAGATAATGCTGGACGTATAGACAACATACTGTGTACTGCAGGTCAATAGAAATTTGTCAATTGCCATTGCAGGCAATGTTGCAAATCAATGACGGAGGGACTGCTGTATGGAGGTATTGGATTTTTGCATAGCTGTGATAAAGTACCTGGATTTGTCAGTTCTTTAATTCGGCAGATGAGGCAAAAACAGACTTTCTCATTATGATATTTCATCTGTGAAAGATTTCTCAATGGAATTTACAGCAAATAACAATTACAACAAAAGTTCTTGCTCGCTGCAAAATTGTATCGGCAGACGCGTCCCAGTCGAACCACAAAATCCTGCACAGCGTTGATCCCTTGAACTGACTTTATTAACGATGTTTAGAGGTTCTGATGACTGAAACGTCTTCTATAAAGTGAGCACTGAGCACAAGTGATCGACAAGTTATTATTATTATTTTTGTTCTTTCAACTGAATTTACCCCCAAAACACGTACAGCGCTGATATCTATATCGACATTGCAATTTAAAATGATATTCTACGGCTGCAAATCGTGTTTATTTTCATTATCAATACATCTCTCAATAATTCATGTGTGTCCATCACAAGGGCCCAGGGCGATGTCTTAAAATATTTCGTACATACGTCTAGCCATCTGAAACCCAAAGATATTCCACTTTGAATGAAATAAAACAGAGTTACTTAGTCGACTGATCAATAAAACAACTCATTGTTTCAACCTACTACATATAGTATACCATGATAGAAGAATTTATCCAAATCACACACAGCAGAGCTGCAACTAAGGATTACTTCCTCTGTTAATCTCATTTATTCATTGTTCAGGATTTAAAAAAAAGGCCCTCCACAATTTCCCACAGCCTAAGATGGCGTCTTGTTTTGTCCAAAATCCCAACATATTCGACATACAATAACATAAAACAAGCAGGACGTCCTCACATTTGAAACGCTTCAGCACATGAATATATTACATTTTGCTCAAAACAATTCACCGTTGATCAAAATCGGCCTTAAAAAGCCATACAATGATATAGAAATGCCTTAAAAAGCACTGAAGAGCTGCAGCATCATATTGGCATTCAGCACAACACACAAACTGGCCAATATGTGAAGCCAGGAACAGGGATCCCTCATCAAGAATAATTCGCACACACCTACACACACTAAGAGCTCATTGTCTGATCTGAAGAGAGACTTGAGGGCAGTACGGTGATGCAGAGGAGTACAATGGAGGAGGAGGAGGAGGAGGAAGAGAAGAAGGGATGTTGAGAAAGCCAAGCCAACATGAGCAGCAGGAGAGACGGAGAGGCAGAAGGAGGAAGGGGAGTGCAGAGCAGCAGGTACACGGCGAGAGGAGAGAGGGGGAACAGGCTGAAACATCCAGGAGAGGAGTGCGGTGTCTGTAGGATGCCATCGATCCGACACTGACAGAAATAGACAGCCAGGCCAGAACCAACAGAGGCACTCGGAGACACACTGACACACAGCGGTGTTGCTGACCGTTCACACGTCTGAACAGCGAGAGCTATTCATACATGAACAGGCAAAACATGCTCTTCATCCACACGCAGGCAGTCACGTGCACGCACGTGCACACACGAACACTGGAAGAGAAAAAGCTAGAACAAAATGGCCAGTTTGAGACCAAAATGACAGAACGTTACACTGGCATTGTTCGCTGCTTCACATTTTTGCCACCTCGTCATAAGTTGCATTTTTCATGTGTCCGTTGGGCTGCGTACTTTTCTTTTTCAGCCTTTGTTTCCACTCCATGCCATTCATGCTCCTCTGTTCTTTGCTCATTCCAACACGAATCAGTTCAGCCGATAAAGGCTAGACTTACTGGGCTTTGCGAGAACATCTGTGCACCTATATTACCATTAATATAATGTCCGCGCTTATGTAAACACGCAAGAATAAAACCCCCAGCAGGGACTATAAACGCGAAAAGTAACTTCTCCGATCTTACCCAATGATTCACAAACCCTCTCCACCTCAGGCCTGAAGCTTCCTACAGCAAACACGCCTCACGTGAATTAATGCGCATCTGACTGCAGGGGCACTTTAGACAAAAATTAAATTTTATATCATATCATCATATTATCTTGTTTCAACTGTACTTTTAGTTGCATTTTAGGAACAGGACAATCTGAGGACAACTGTCAGCAGATGCATTAAATAACTCACACCTACAGTGCTAGGTCATGTGGCTAATATATACTTTTGACATTGATTTACTGTTATCACAGTATGGGGGGAAAAAATCTAGTCTAATCTAGAGGCCTACATCTGATCAAACTCTTATATGTAGATGTAATATGTAAAACAAAAACAGGAATAATTGGTGTTTTCTTAAAAGTAATTTGCTTGGGGTGATGATTTTCGATCAGAATTTTTAAAAAAACAATAACACCACATGACCTTAGAGCTGAAGTTATTTACACACCGCTATAAAATTAATCCGCAGCCATTTTCATAATCGATAAATTGTATAAGTGATTTACTAAGCAAACCTCCTCTGCTTCCAGCCTCTCGCATGCAAAAAAAATATACTGATTTATCATTATCAATGTAGAATGAATGTCTCTGAGCTGTTGATTGGACAAAACAAGAAATCCAATGACATCTACTCGAGCTCTGGGAAAGTTGTGATGAACAATTTTCACCCTGACATTTTATAAACCAAACGATTGATCAACTGTTTGAGAAAATAACCTGTTGATTAATTGATAGTGCAAATAATCATTTGTCGCACCTCCAGTAATTATTTTTGTTCCAGTGCGATTACACTGAAAGTCAATATGCTGTGTGATGAACCCTGCGCACACAACCCTACATGCAGAACACACGATTTCAGCCCCATGATCATATATGAATTTTCCACCAATGGTTTTTGAATATGCCCGTTACTGTATGAATTACTGGTTCCACTGACACATCACACTGGTTTGACAGTCAGTTTTCCTGACTGGCTGCTGTTGCCATCAGGAGCAGAATGCTTGTGTAGCGAACATTTTCTGCCTCCCTCCCTGGCCTGGCTGGGACTGATTAAAGCCTTCTGCTGAAACAAGGTCATAATTCACTTAGCCATTTCCCAATTTCCGCATAATTACCCTCCTGCCTCACTAACACTAACGCGCGAACACACACACACCCACACACGTTCACACCGACGCTCAGACACAAACACATTTCCTCTCTGATTTGTGTCATTACTGAGAGCAGAGTGGTTAAAAGGTTTCAGAGTTGGCCTCTTAGTGACAGCTTAAATGGATAAAACCTCAATTAAAGACTCTCTCTCCCTCTCTGCCGTGCTCTCTCTGTGGATGGAATAAGCATAATTCTGTGTCCTTTTTTTTTTCTCCTCTCTTCCTCCAAAATTAAACCTTCCACAATCAAGACTTTTTCATATCTGCCCATAATTGTTTCTTATGAAAGCCTGTTACAGTCAGGCTACATTTTGAATAAAACTGCATAAAAACCTTCCTGTAAGCTCACAAGTCAGATCTGGGGTTCTGTACGTCTTGATCGAGCGTTAACAACATTCATAATCAAAGCTCAACAATAAGCATCATTTCTGCCCAGCGAGCACTGACAATAGACACTTTTCCTGTCAAAGCTGTGGCTCTCCTCCCTGCTGCTCTCTGGCCGGCGACGGTTGACTCGTGGTGTGCGTGCGTGCGTGTGTGCGTGGGTTGGATGAAAACAGCTACGTTTTCACGTGCAAACATATTGCCCTTATGTGGAGGATTTCTAATTGTCACGTCGGTAGAGTTTATTAACGCTAGACCACTTTGCACTGTTGTGATCAGCCTCAGCATATGGCCTCAGACTGCCAGTGCGCTGCTACCATTAGCTACATCACAAACACACCATATGAGCATCTGGTGAGCGTGTGTGTGTGTGTGTGTGTGTGCGTGTGTGCAAGAGCTGACAGTCTACATTATTAGTACCCCCTCCAAAGCCCCAAGAGCACTGGCGAGGAGTAGAGTAGACATCACATAGAGAATACTCACGCACACACACACACACACACACACATATACACACCCAGATACATAAAGCGCTTTGAAACAGCTTGTAAACATCACAGCCTTGTTATTAGCACCTGATTACACTGCTGGAGCTTAGGCATCAGCTCAGAGAATAATGTTAATATCAACAACAACATCGAGTGTGTGCGTCTGTGTGTGTATACGCTGCATATGTGAGCGTTCTTGTGTATTGCCTCGCTGTGGGATTTGTTCTCTGTGGACAATTTGTTCAAATTTAACACATGGGTGGGAAAGATAAATTCTTGTTTCGCCCCACGTTTTGCCTAAAATCTACAGATAACGAGGGAAGCCGGTCATTCAATAATTTGGCTGTCAAGGGGGAGAAAAAAAAAACACAGTTTTAACTGCATAACTCTGATGCAGCTCCTCTTCTTATTGTAATGGGATTTCTGAAAACTAAG
Source organism: Protonibea diacanthus (assembly GCA_028641955.1). Lineage (NCBI taxonomy): Eukaryota > Metazoa > Chordata > Actinopteri > Sciaenidae > Protonibea > Protonibea diacanthus. The sequence goes on along the minus strand of CM053983.1, from coordinate 15,789,851 downwards.
CGTAGAGATCCAAAATGTCCTGAAAAGATCTTTTTTATGCCGCTTTCACCACAGGAACTTTCTGCAGGGACTAGGAACTTTTGGGGGAACTTTCCACCACAGGGACCAAGGTCTAAATTAAGTTCTAAAATCATTTCTTTACCCCCCCGAAAAAGTCCTTGCTTGAGGGGGTGGTACTTTTCAAAAAGTACAGGAACGTTGGAGGTGGCACTGAACATTTCTGATTGAGTGAAGAATATGGTGTCATTGTTGCTGTATAGTCACCCTCAAACATGATATATAAAAGCAGCCGTCACTAAGATTTGTCTGATCTTTGCCAGTCTTTAGACTGAAGCAGAAATGCTAACAACCCTTTTAGTTCCTTGAAAAGCAGTTCCTGGTACTAAAGGTTCCAGCTACTTTGAGTGAAAATACAGCTTTAGTGTCGCTTTACTGTCACTCTTTAATTTAATTTGTGAGCTCCACATTTCCTCTCTATGCCTTCACATTACCCATACAGATTGTGAAGAACACTGAACACAGACCTCATCTCGAAATCACCAGTGGAAAAGCCAATATCGATGTGTTTGACTTTGGGAGAACTCCTATGTGGCAAACAGAAGTCACTTCTGCGATGTAAAATGTTCTTCAGCCGACAATGACGTGCTCCAGCGACGGTATGGGATGTGCATCTGATAGTCGAGAATCATTCGTAGCTGCTCATTCATATTCTCGGCGAATGGCAGGAAAATGGACAGGTAGCAGGTTTATCAACGGCTAAAATGCTCTCTCTCAAAAGAGGTGATGCCTCATAAATCACGTCAAAAAAAGTCAGGTTTGACATTTCGAGTAGTACAGAGAGGTGGAGGAGAAGCCAGATTACATAGAGAGGGTGGTTGTAAGGAGGGAGAATAGATTAACGGAAAGGCTACAGAAAATAAAACATCATATTTGCATGCAGCTCACAAGCTGAGGCACTGTGACTCAAATGAATATACTGTCGTCGGCAATGTAAAAGTGACTGGTACAGTTAAAGAGTGGATCCACTGGATGGAGAGACGAATCTGCACCGCGTTTGGAGCTCACCTCATTTTCACACCTGTGCACACGTGGCCAGAACACAGGTGTGGCTGTCAGCTTGTCGGTTACGGAAAGTTACAATAATTGGGCGGATCGGGCGCGTGTAATCCAAACACCTGAGCGGAGCTGTTCATCATTTTCAGACTGTCCAAACAGCACTTCTAAAAGAGTGTATACAGTGGCCTTAACGCAAAGAACAGCAGTCACACCTTTAGGTGGTTTATACTGTCAAATCTAACTGATGGCATGTCGCTGGAATCAGGTGCAAACTGAAGCATGAGGATCTCTATTTATCAAGCATCACTAATTAGGAACTCAGTCCTAACTGGCCCAAAAGTCTCAGAGTAGTGATATAGTGAGACAAAGATATATGGTCATCCCGTTTGGGTGTAGAGATAAAACCATTTTCATCAGCTTTTTTGAACAGGGAGAAGTCATCCTGTCGGCTCCAGGGTTTAGTTGAGCTGCAGCTGCTCAAAGCTGTTAGAGTTTCCCAGCAGGTGGCAAATGATACGATGAGCACGCATGCACACTTCGACAGATGTGGAAACATTAAATAGAGAACATCTGATTTTAAACAACATACGTCATTCGGAGAGATATTCAAAAGATACAGAGTGGATCCAATAATGACTGATTTGGTCCGGGAGCCAAACATGCCATTCATGCTTTATTGAAAACAAATATATACACCCATAATATGAGACATAATAAATGGGCACGCGCTGTCGGAACATCAAAGCTCCAATAACACACATGACGTTTGGAGTAAATGTGTGGCTTTCTGGGATTTGTCAGTGTCATGAATCGCATAAATCACTGGTGCAAACATTGATAAGGACACATTCCAAGTAAATCCATATCACATTATCGACACAGATTGGTTCTGCATGCATTATCCTTGACGTTTTGGCCAAATGACACAAGGACGTGCGCAGACCATAAAAAGAGGCCGACGGCAGCATCAAAGCATCACCTACAATTATCATTTTAACTTCTTTTGCACAGGATGCCGTGTAAAATAGTGGAAGCAGTTATGATTTCTGCGTCACGTTTATCAATCCGAGCATAAACAAAATCAACACTTCCCATATCTAAATATTTAGGGGACCGATCTAAATCGATTTTCGCCCACTCAGACACATCTTTATGCATGTCTGTATTTAATATCTCTTGCCTAAATTTCACGTGAAAGCATTGCATCAAGCATCGGCTGAAAAGTCTGCCTGAACACAGCACTCATGTGCAGTTCTTGGCTTCTGAATTCACTGCAGCCCACCGCGCTACACCTCCACCTCCCTGGAGGATGACTACCAAAAATAAATTCTCAACTTGTGGGAAACACTAGCAGTGTTGTTATTTTCTATATTTTATTTTAGTTTTCCTGCTTTCAGCTTATACTGGAGCTACATCTGACCACTGTCAGTGTGTTAAATCTCTATTGTAACTTAAACGATTCTTCCTAAAAAATAAGAATGTATTTTTCTTGTTAACTTTGTGCTGGATTTTTCATTAACAAAAACACCTTGTTGCTCTGAAGTGAGTTCTTAGTTCTCGACAAGAGCGATTTCTCGCCGCGTCTCTGAAAGGCCCGATAAATACAGCCTGCAAAGCGTCTGTTCTAACCGCTGAGCAACCAGCATGGAATAAGCAGTCGCTTAAATCAATACCAATCCTAGCCACGCATTTATACCCATAAGACCTGTACTTTGAGTCTAGGCTTGATCAGAATTGCTCAACTAGGTCTGACTCTCATGTAAGGTCGGCCTCAGCAGAATCACATCCCCAAAAATCCCTAAAAACCCGCTTCCTTTGAATCCAAACCATTACAGTGACCAGTTAGCGTTTGATTCGAGACTGAGCAAGCAGGAACAGTGAACATCAATACTCCATTTTCACAGCAATGCTTCCGATTAGTCGATCATGTATGCGAGACAGCGTTTGAGGAAATGAAAGAGCCAATCAAGAGATGTAGAAAAACAGGGTGGGCTCGATATTTCAGGCTTGTCTTTTTCTCGAGATCAATGTGCGTGCGCGTGCGTGCGTGTGTGTGAATGTATAGGATCTGCAAGGAGGTGTGTTTGAGATGGATTTGGTCAAAACATCAAAGTGTATGTGAGGAGAGGGGAAGAGTGGTGAGAAGAAAAAGAAGAAGAGAGAGAGAGAGAGAGAGAGAGAGAAAAGGGGGGGCTGGGTGAGGTGAGGTGAAAGAAAACCAGACCTCAAAGAGAGGCAACATATTTTGTAGCACTGGAAAGATTTAGTCCAAGTTCATTTGACAGAGAAAGAGTCTCACAACAGTCACATTAAACCACATAGCTCCCAAAATACCACCACCCCAAGAGTGCTTTCCCATCAGGCAATTGGAGGATGAGAGAAGAACAGAGAGGTGGGAGCGCACTCCTGAAATCTAGCTCATCCCCAAAGAGAGAGAGGGAAAAAAAAGATAGAGGACGAGAAAATAATTAATTTCTTTCCCTCCTTTTTCTCTTCTCTCTTACATGTCCCTTATTACTCGGCTCACCTACCAGACAATACCCGTCCAATCAGAAAAAATTATTTACTCCTACGCACGCACATCGAGCGAGAGAGAGCAACAGCATAGGAGAGAGAGAGAGAGAGGGAGGGAGAGAGAAGACCACTGGATCTTATTATGCAAACAGTAGTCATCCATCACACAGGTGTTCCCTATTGCTTTTAATTAATGACGTCTCTGTGCGAGCGTCTGCACACCACACACACACTTTCACACCCACACATCGCTACGCAGACCAGAATCCATTCACCTGTACACTATGTGGCCTTATTATTTGTTACTAATGACCAGTCTGATCACTGTGTCTATATAACTGTTATGATGATCACTGAGCCTGTGTGTGAGGTTCTTTTTGTGTGTGTGTGTGTGTGTGTGTGTGTATGTGAGTGCGTGCGCGCGTGCAGACACACACATCACATCACAGCGGTGCGTAGCGGCAGCACGAACGTCTATGATGAATGGGTTGTACGCACACACACACACACACACACACACACAGACACACACAGGCGGACCATGCGCCTTGTGATAGTGAGTGAGTGATACTCTCCTTTGTGCACATATTCATAAATGTAAATGTTGTTGTCCTAAGTGGGGCTGGGAGACGGATAGGTTTGTGTTGCTGTCAAGGGGATGGTTGATTGGCCTGCTTAATCCTCTCGTCTGTGTCTACATTTCCCCCTCTCCCTCTCATGCACACACACACACAAACCAAGCTATGGTGTCTACTGTGAGAACTCAGTGAGCGGATCGGCGCCCTGGCAAAGCATTATTATGATTATTATGATGACCCTCCTCCCTCCATGCATCTATTATGATTCAACACCAAAGTCCATCTGTATTCTTCCTGACGTCCTCTCTCCACCAACCAGTCCTGTAGTATTTCTCTCTCACCGTCTCTCTCTCTCTCTCTCTCTTCTCATATTCTTGCATTATTTCTCTCCCGCCCTGCGTGACATGTCTCTGCACACTCTGACGAGCTGGATGAATATAAAACAAGTTCCACCTCAGCATCGATTACCACACATATGCATGTGCATTCATATGAGAGCCAAAATCTGCTTGCGATAGCTGGCTTCAATCCAGTAGCATGCGTTGAGGTGACAGTGTCATTGGTGCACGCCTACACACACACACACACACGCAAACACACACCAGAAAATGTTTGTGTTTGTTTATTCACAACCTAATCGCTTCCAAAATATACAACTGATAAATTAAGAGATATCGGCAGATATCTATTATGCAAACCGCGTTATTAGATTACACACATACACATGTATACGCGCGCACGCACACACTCACACTCACAGCGGTGGTTAATTGCCAGGTGGTGGAAGATAATGTGTGATTTAACGGACTGATGGATTTGTTTTTGTTTCGGTCACCCATCAATGAACAGAGACATCTGTAACAGGGCAAACACACACATACGCCAGTCCTTACACACACACACACACGCACACACACACAGAAACGCACACAATTATACACATACACGCATGCCCAGGGATATCAGTGACAAGTGACTGATAGGCAGTGGCAACAGCCTTTGTGCAAGACGCACACGCAGGAAATAATCCATTTTCTCAAAGTAAAAAAAAAAAAAAAAAAGTACACAACGAAGACGTGTGTGTGTGTTTGTGTGTGCTCACGTCGTCATAGATATACGTATGCGGACATGCTAGCATGTGCACCATGTACAGTTGTGAGCGTGCATGCGCGCGCGTGTGTGTGTGTGTGTGTGTGTGTGTGTGTGTGTGTGTGTGTGTGTGAAGGAGTTAATCCTCAGTAACAGTCTCAGCCTGTCTCTCGTGGTTGATGAGTGGCTTGGGGTCAGAAGCTGGTTGAGAAACTGCAGGGTCCTGAGGCTTTACAATGTGTTTACCACTCAAACTGACAGCTATACTACAGCTTATTATTGGCCTTCTAAACCTCCACACTGCACTGTGAGTTAGAGAAACTCCAGAGAGGCCGATTGCCAACGGCTAGAGACACGCCAGCCAACCCTGTTGGATGTTGTGGCGTTGAGTGCACAGATTAAAATAAATGCAGGAAATGGGATCTGTGCCGTTGAAAAATGGCTCAGAGGCGTATGAAAGAGTAGATTAGACAGGTTATCCTGCAGTTTATCTGTCTTTTGTGTGCCACTGTCCACGGCCCCTTTGTCTCCTAATTCAATAAGTAGGCTGAACTGAAAAAGTTATCCCCACTCACTGCTCATACGTTGTCACCGTGTATGTGTGAACCGGGAAAGAGAGAGAGAGATGGGAAGATCAGGGATGAGGCAAGTCCACTGAGATGCAGTGTTCTTTAATTAACCACAGTCTTTTATAAAAGACACACACGCTAAGACTCACACTGCAGGGGCTAAGAATATTCTGCCGCTGGGATGAGAACCGTATTGGCAGTGAACGTGTGGAGAGAGGGAGGAGAGACTGCGGGGCTCTGCAGTACTCAGGTCCTGGACAGTCAGGTTAAAGGTTAGCCTGCTGTAGACTGCTTTAGTCCTCCCACTGCTTTGTCTGAAAAAAAATCAACTGCGGCTTTGTTTTTTTTTTTGTTTTTTTTTTTGTTTTTTTTTAAACCTAACAGCAAACAGTGTGAATACACAGCGAGAAACGTCTGACAAATTGTTTAATTAAGTATACATTTTTACCAAGGTTAAAACCACTCACGTTATATCAAGCTGATTGTACCGAAGTCCCGGGTTCACTTCTTCCACATCCTTTTATGCCTTTAAGCACTTTTTCCCCACATTTTTATCTAAATCAACTTCTGTCTCCAATATGAAAACCGAAGTTAGAATTTCATTAGCATTTATTATAAAATTATTAAACTAAAGAAACTAAAAATGAGCCACCCAGCACACTGATAGATGCAGAAACACATCAGCTAAAATGGATTAGCAGCAAACGTGCACGCAATATTAGTTTCTCTAAAATGTGCGGAAACAATTTTCTTACTTTCAGGAAAACTAATATTGTTTACAGTATCGTGCCACGACCAATAACCTTATGTTTTCCGCTCCTATTACTTTATGCAGTACTTCATGTATGGTAATGTTGTTGTGACGCATGAATTCGCTCGCCTCTCGTAGTTTTATTTCACGCAGTAAACTAAAAATCATTGGCCTAGGGTTATTGTCAGCGAACAGAATCATTGATCGTCCGTCTGCAAAAACAACAGTGAATTGTCTGAGTTTTCATATTGTTTACGTCTTTAATAAACACAGTCATAAAATGTAAGTCGCCGTATATCTGACTGCTCATCTTAGTAGGCCGGTAAATACTGCTGAAGAGATAAATACCACAAACTGAGATGTTCTGAGAGGATGCACGGCGGTTGAAATATAGCTTACACATGGACAGGATTCACTGCAAGATGGAGAGCAGAAAAAAAAAAAAAAAAAAAAAGGAAGGAAGGAAGGGGTGTGTGTGTGTGTTAGTGTGTGACATGCGCTGTTGTGCACCTCTGAGACCTGAACGTTCAGGTTCATCGGTGCATTATTTTGGGACGATGTTGGGAAAAATCAAAATATATTAGATCACGCAACTTGCTGAATTGCTCACAAAAACGCAATCAGACAATATTTCATTCAGATCTGGCATCCGATTGCACATTTACATCATTTCATCTTTTATCTATCTCTATTTTTATTTTGGGGGGCAGATGAAATGTGGATGGACAGATTAGGACGTGGAATACAGCTACTACAACATAAACTTAAAAGATTTTACATTGAACTGAAGGAAGAGAGATAAGCCTACAGTGTGCTGGCGCAGACTGACGCTACATTCTTAAGGATCCAGCAGCAGAGCCATGGACTCTCGAGGACAGTATCAAAAGGCAGCTTTCAAAAAAGAGAGAGAGAGAGAGAGGGGTGGAAGAAAAAAAAAAAAAAAGAAGCTTTTTCACTTGAATCGAGATAGGGGCGAAGAGCGAAGGATTAGGAGGATAACAAAAAGGCCAGCGGACTGAGTGTAAACAAGAAAGGGGGTTAGAGAGGGATAGAAGGAGAGAGCAAGTTGGAGAGGGAGCGAGAAGGAGAGATTGAATAGTGACACTGCTACAACACAATGGGGTCAGGATGAAGAAGTGCTCCTAATTGAACCAGATAGAGGAGAAGACAGAGAAAGAGTCCCTGAAAGACTGAGAGGGGAGAGCCACATGACGGAGAGAGGAGGAGAGGAAGGCGAGGGGAATCACATGCGATCCTTTTCTTTTCTACTCCCCGGTCATGCATGGCTGAAGGTAGAGTAGGGGAGAGAAAAGGAGGGAAGTAATTGAATAGATAGTAATATACACAGATTAGCGTTGGACCGAGGCACGGAAACTAAATGTGTCCAACTAGTTGTGCAAGAGAAGGTGCTGAAAAGATGATTTGAAGGCACCTTGACTTCACAGTAGGGGTCTGACAGAGCAGTTTGAGACTTAAAAATAGCTTCACCGTACAGAGGAACACGAGAGGCCTGTTTGAATAGTTTTTGTGCTTCTAAATCATTTCTTCCATTCAAAAGAGGGGAGGAAAGGTGGCTGCTACAACCTTGCCAAAGCATTAGAGAGACACAATCAAGCAAAGCTCAAAGCAGCAATAAACACTGACAGAATCAAAGTGTGATGGTGTGAACCTGACAGCCCAGGGAGTGCAAACCAGGACATTTTCCTGCCCTTTACCAAGTGGGCAACAAAAGAAATGACACAAAACACACACACACACACACACACACACACACACTAATAAACATGGCGAAGTAGTGAGGGGGGGGGGGGGGGGGGTCTTACTGTATGTTGGAGCTGTTCCAGTAAACGGAATGCCTGTTGGCTGACACCTGGAGCAGGTCCGCCCAGGTGAGACTCGTTAGCACCCAGAGAGACAGCGCTACCAGAGCCATGCTCCCGGCTCCTCTATCGGCCTCCGTCCCTTTGGTCTCTCCGGCCACTCTCTCGGTCCCTTCACCCCACCAAACAACGCGACTCAAACATCCCAGCAAATGCCTAACAGACGGGAGAGGGGGAAAACAAAAGCTTCATGCATGCATACAAAAAAACGACGTTCAAAGACTCTTAAGACTTGCTCTGGTTAATAAGTGTTGTAAAAACTCAAAAGTCTATTGTGGTGTGAAGTGACTTGAGGTTTCCCCCCCTCTTTCCCCTCCCACCTTCCTCCTCCTCCTCCTCCTCCCCCGTAGACCAGTACACTGCGAACCCCCCCTCCCTCCTTCCCTCCCACCCCCGACAAATCCTGGGGCTTCAAACAAGGGGGTTTGTGGAAGTCCTTAAGAGCGGGTCCCCCTTTATGACTGTGCTGCGCCTGGTCCTCTCTTCTCACCGGGAACTGCTGCTTCTGAGCCCGTCAGAGGAGTGTGAGAGGCCGGTATTGGGTCCAAGCGGGAGGTCGGTCTTCCTCCGGGCATGAAGCAGTCCTGTCCGCTTGGAAAGAGTTCTACTGGTGCAAAAAAAAAAAAAAAAAAAAAAAAAAAAAGAATAATAACAATAATAAAGATGAAATAATACTAAGCAAGTCCTCTTCTTTTTGAAACTGTTTCTTGTTATCTGCGTGCTGCTGCAGTTTCTTTTTCCTCCCCCTTTCCAAAGGATCCGATGCAAAGATGCAAGCACGCCGGGCTGCTGAGCGCGTGATCGCTGCAAACAATTCAACCAGCCAGTTTCATTAGGTCTTCAAGACTCTATCCGACAACCATCGTTTACGGTGAGCAGACTGCTTACCCGTCTCTCCCCTTTCTCTCTCTCTCCTCCTTCTCACTCTCTCTGTTTGGTAGGCAGCGCTCGTTCACTCTAACTCCACCCCTGCGAGCGACAAAAGCGCATTTCACTCAATATTGTGGCCAGTCGCAGCATCAGGCATCACTGCGACTTGAAGTTTTCTTTTTTTTTGTCAACTATTCGACCTCCACCGCCGGTGTAAAAGTAGAAAGCTCTGAATCCCCCCCTTTCTGCCGGATACGTCTGCAGCCACCATCTGCAGTCTATTTTCAACAGCATCCCCATCCACCACCACCACCTACCCACCTCCTCCCAGACACACACACGCACACACACACTTTTGCATTTTATTACTAAGGCTAAAGACACTCACACACACACACACATATTATCCACTTGCCAACCTTTCCCGGCGTGCATCCCAGACACTGTAAGTCAGTCTGATAGCTACAGCACTATCATCACACAGTCTTCTTATGGCTGCAGCACATTAACGCCGGTGTCCGCGCGCGCGCACGTGCACGCGCACGCCCTCTCCATCCAACGCAATTAAAATATACAAACTGCATGTCACACCAGTAATGTCAGAGATTATGATTTGACTTTAAGTTTTGAGCAGACTCAAAGTAAGTTGCGCGAATTCAATCTGCCAAACTGTATAAAAGCACTTCAGTTATAATATAAGTTCTTCTCATGCAGTGTGATGTGGCTCATATATTCCTGGAGCTCTGTCCTTGCAGAGGCATGGTAAAATGTTCAGTAATTTGCCCCCCTCTGTCACCTCCACTGCCACAAACCGTGCATTAGACGTGTTTGTGTGTGTGTGTGTGTGTGTGTGAGAGAGAGAGCGAGAGAGAGAGAAAGAGAGAGAGAGAGAACAGGCCAGACAGGGAAGAGACGGGAGGAGGGAGTGAAAAAAGAGAGAGAGATAACCCAGATAAGAGAGAAAAGATTGTTACAGTTTTCTTGCCGCCTGCTGAAGAATGAGTTGGTTAAGGAGAAGTCAGAATGATTTGTGGGAGAAAAAAGGAGGAAATAGGGAGAAGGAGAGCAAGAAGAGAGAGATGAGATGCCATCGGGAATCCTCTGTCTTCTCCAGTCCTTCCACCCCTCTCATGAGCTGTCCATTTAATCCTCCCTCTGTCTTTCTCTCTTCTCCCTCTTCTCCTCACCTTATTCTCCCATTTCCAATGCAAACTTTCTCCACTCTGCGATCCCAGAAACCTGGCTCTGCTATTTTGCCTCTGTCTTTTGTTAGCTTTGTCTCTGGTGGTCTACCTGTCTCCTCTGCCTCTGCCTCTCTCTCCATCTCTCACCGTTACAGCAGGCATGCAACTTTTAATGAGCACTCCTCCTTTGCCTTCTCGCCTTGCTCCTCTGTCTATCATTTCTCCTCAGTCTCTCCATGTTGTATCTCTGTTTATCACTACACTGCGGTATAATTATCACAGCAGCCTGATCAAACACCTGGTACAATTAAATATACATGCCCAGATATAGGCTAGACGTGGGCCTATATAAACATACATTCACCTCTCTCTCTGCCCTTAAGGGTCGCTTCACACAAACTGTACAAAAATACATATTTCATGATTAAGCATTTGTTATCCATGTAGATGATTTAGCGTTTGTTTGTTCAGGTTCATGCTGATATTCTGTCGTAAATGGAACTGCTGGTCACAACGTTGAAAGATTTAAGGAATAGTTCAAGATTTTGGGAAGCACTCTTACTCCCTTTCTTGCTGAAAGTTACGTGAGAAAACTGACACCTCTCTCTTGTCTGTCCATGAAATATGAAGCTGCAGCTTGCAGCCTGTTAGCTTAGCTTTGGAGACTGCTAGCCCGGCACTGGATGACGCCCTGGAAAACTGCAACATGTTTGCACAGATTAAACAAATGAGATATAGCATGTTAATTTATGAGCTTTAGAGGTGCTGGTAGGACCTTTGGACAGAGCTAGGCTAGTTGTTTTAATACCACTTCCAACAATGTAAGCCAAGATCACTTGACTGTAGCTATATTTAGCAAATAGACAAAGAATTAGTATCAATCTTTTCATCAAACTCTTGACAAAAAGAGTGAACAAACGTATTTCCTAAAATGTCTAAAACTATTACTGAAGAACATTTCCAAGAGTAGCGGTAGTCTTTATGAAAGTGGCGACAGGTTGATTCTGACCTTGACCCTGACCCCAAGGTTCACTAATTAGCTTTCTGGGTTCTTTCAACCACATCACCCTGTCATCTTTAGCTCAGGCATCATCACCTTCAGTCACATTAAAAGGAGACCAACACCTGTAGATTTGCTATCATGCAAGCAAAATTCTCTAAGGCTACTTAGATCGCGTGAAGACGCGTGAAGTTTCACATGGAATACGGTCAAAAGCTTGACAATAAATCGTAAATATTTTTATCACACCTACAAAAAAAACGTTTGGGGTGTTCTGTTGTGATTGTCAGAACAGCAAGGATACTGTGTCTGGAAAAGATGTTGCTTATTATCATTTTTGACAGATGTCTAAAAAGCCATGCGCAAATCATACAAAAGCTGTGGTAGATATTGCTGGAATAAGTGAGGAGAAGGCTGTATGTGTTTTTGCCATGTGAACTGACCCCTCAAATCCCAGCCAGTAGAGCATGGATGATTGACTGTACTGGAGCTACAGGGAGGTGGTTGTAAATATACCATATGGCTACATTTTAAAAGGAAACTGTAAATCAGGTGCAGGAGAAGACAAAAGTTGGGAATCGAACGCCGACAGGGCAGGGATCTTGTACTTTTATTGAATAAAAAAATTACATTTCTCACTTGCATTTGGTTTTTGAAGCAGCGGACTGGCATGCTCTGTTCCAACAAACACCTGTCAATTCTAATCATCCAGGTTGGATTTTCCAGGCGTGGGGTTGCAGTGCTATTAGATTACTTTGTATTGGGGTTATTATGAGAAATGACCTCGGGGCTGACTGCATGCGGTGACACCGAGGCTCTTATGACATTTCAACCCAGAGCTGGCCAACAACACATCTGTCAAATGCTCCTTTCTGCAACCTCGAGAAATCCCTGTCGGGCTCTCATAGCACTGATAGTGGATATTAGGCCCCACAGGCTCACATCCCTCTGGGGCCCCAGGGTAAACAGTGCACATATGAATTCAGCAGGACCCTTGTATGTACATGAGCATCATGTGAATATACAGTAAACACTATATTTTTGTACACTTGTATGTGTGCTGCATTTCAATGGCATTCTTGAACTGGGGTCTTTCTCTGCCTCCCGGCTCACTCTGTGTCTTGGCCTGCTTCGCTGTTCACTGTTGTGTAGTAGGGTGTACTGACCTCCCCCGCCTCTCTCGCTCCTCACCACCTCTGCTGCTCCCCCCTCCTCCTGTCCCTCTCTCACCACGACCCAGACACGAATTTTCAATCTCTCTGTTTACCTTTCACTGCTGTTGCCTAAAACAACTTACTGTTACGGGCTAGAGCAAGGAGGAGACTGGGCGGGGGGTGGGGTGTGGAGAGATGAAGCCGAGTACGACAGAGCATTGGAGGAAGAAAAAGAGGGAGGAGGATGAGGAGGAGAGGTGCTGCCACTGAGATTGGATGGGGGTAGGAGAACGGCAAGGGGTGGGAGGCGTGGAGGGGATGTAAAAAAAAAAAAAAAAAAAAAAAAAAGAAGAAGTGAAAGAGGTGCAAAAAGAGAGAACAGGGCTTTCTCTGTGTTTTGGTTGGAAGAATCAAAGGGGAATGAGGAGAGAAGGAGTGAGGGTTAAGGGAAGGAGAAGAGGAGCTGATACTTTTGAGCAGTCCGCGCAAAGTGAACCAGCAGAGGGGACAAGAGGAGGCGAGAGGAGAGAGAGGAGGAGGGGAGGAAAAAGGAAATGAAAGGGTGGAAGAGAATGTAAGTCAGAGTTGGGAGAGAAAAGAGTTAGATGGGGCACAGAACATTAGGAGTGCAATGAGATTATTATAGAGTGAGGGGAGAGAGAGAGAGATTTATAGAAGTACAGAGAGGAGGGACAGCAAGAGTGATGTGTGTAGAGAGAGAGAGAGGTTTTTTTTTTTTAAAAGACAGCAGATGGGAAAGAGAGGAAGGAGGGGGTGTGTGTGTGAGAGGGAGAGAGAGAGAGAAAGAGAGAGAGCTCAGAATGAATCGCTCTCCAGCAGCATGAAAATATTGAACGAAAGGGCCAGACACAAGGAGGCGAAGAAAATGGAGGAACTGATAAGAACAAAATACAATCGTTTTGTGTGTGTGTGTGTGTGTGTGTGTGTGTGTGTGTGTGTGTGCGCATGTGTGTGTATGTTTTGGAGACGGAGGAAGATGAAGAGAGAAGGAGAAAGAAAAGTAGGTGACAGGAATTTGAAGAATAGTTGCTAGCGGCTGGAGCGAACACACACACACATAATCACAATCACGTTTGAGTTTAGATTGCCATGTGTGGGGCGATGGGCGGAATTTGGTGGTGGAAAGCATCACACTGCAGAGTACGTTTCATCACCACTTGCACCATTCCAACACACACTTGGGCGCGCACATGCACGCCCCCCCCGCCCTACCCCACCCCCTCCTTTGATCTCACTCCTCACTGATCTTCTCTCCTTCCATGTCAAATATTTAGGCTGCATTTGGCAGGTTTGAGTAAATTACCATGGAGAAATGATTTTGTTATTTAAATTCCACATCTGAAGTCGATTGTCAGTTGCTGCGAGTGGATGATCCCAAATTTCAACCAGAGGAGACCGGCACTGATCCAAAAAAGCTGGAATCTGCTGAGTACCCCCTTTTCAGACATTATTTTTAATGCAAAGACTCTCTGCTGATGGATTTCTGAGGAACCGACCACCCAGGTGGTTTGTTTAGAAAGCAGTAATGAAAAAAGTGTGGAAAAGTTTAGGCGGTTTAAGGAGAGACAACTGTCACATTCACACACACGAATCCACACTTTCGATCGCGATGGAGTCAACACTCTCTAGCGTCATTCATTTTGCTATAAAGTATCAAGATGATGTTTACGTCTCTCTTTTTGGATGAATAATGTATTTTTGCAGCCCGCGGGTAATCATAATCTCCAGCTAAGGCTGAAGGTGGATCATTTTAATAATAGCATTGATAGAAATCTGACTAGCATCATACACAGACAATGGCAGCACAATTACCAACCCCACCCCCACCCCCACCACTATCACAGTCTTAGACAAGGCTTGTATTTACTTACTCTGCACTTTTTAACCAAGAATCTTGACATAAATCCAGATCGGCGCATCGATTGGAGGGAGAGATGATTACAGAGTGGCTGAAGAGGAAAGAAAATGAGACAGAAGAAGGCCTCAGTAATAACTGGGGGTATAGAAGTTTTTAAAGACACTAAACACTCATGATTTACATTCTGACTGTCAACAATGAGTTTACGCGTCATTTTAAAAATGGTACAAATCTTTATTTTTGGCACATAAATACAAAATACTGGAGAGGCGAAGAAAGATAATCACAAGAAATTAATGGTGAAATTACATGCAGTCCATTTGTTTGCTGATTATTCACCTACCACTGACATCATTTCAAACCTTGTGTTTAATTTCCCTCTAATAATATTTGTTTCTGAAGAGCCATGTATTTATACATTTACCGTAAAATGTGATAGATCACCATATGTTGCACACATATACACACGGGTGACAAAAACATAAAGTCTTTCAGTCAGGTGTTGCTACCATCAGATAGTTTGCTGATAACTCTAGACTTGCAAAATTAAATATACACAAACAAAAGTGTCCAACTTAATGAAAAGAGAAACAGAAACTAGTGTTTCAAAATTTAGTAAAGGTGTGAATATCTTCTATATATCTATATCGCATTATATTCTATATATCTTCTATCTATAGTATGTCAGTCCAAGGTCATGCTGTGTTGGCTCTTTGTTGTATGTACACTGACTGGATTTAAAAATAACTTCGAAAAGAAAATGAAAGAAAAGGTCACATTAAACTGAAGCAGACATTAGATTACCATTGTTTTAGTCTGATGATATGGTTGGAGGTGCTGTGAACGATCGGTCCAAAGTCTCCCTTGGGTGATTAGCTGAGAGTTGAAATGCAATTGATCGTGCTGGAGCATGACATTTAATTCACATCATTTAAACTCATGAAACCATTCAGTGACCCCATGCACCCTGTGAATGTCACCCTAGAGGAGACCGCTCTCATCAGGATAGACATGTTATACCTGTTAGATCTTTTACTCCTTCTGTATTGATCCAAAATCGATGTCGACCTCCCAGAGCATGATAGGATGTTAGTAGTGCTCTCAGTGCACCTATATTTGTATTAGCTTTGTTATATTTCTTCTATCTGGATTTTTTTTTTTACTTGGTCAACCGTTTACAAATTACACGTGGCACAAATATAAGTCGACTTTTAGACTTTTAGACCACTTACTAGTAGATAGTTTGATCAGCATTGAACCTGTGTGTCTGTGTCTTAAAAGTGAGTGTGTGTTTGTGCGCTGCTGCAAGCTTGTGTTTAAGAGTGGTTGGGCTTTGGGGCTATTTAGACAAATGTTTCCGACGCCTCATATATCACGAGTCTCAGTACTGTATTAAGCCCCCGTGAGTGTGCTTCTGCAGACAGCACAGAAACAGTGAAGACAGCAGGTAGGCACATGCGGACAGTCCCCCCACACACACACACACACACACACACACACACACACACCCTCCCCCCCGCTGATGCACCGACAGACACACATGCACACACATGGAAAAGGAACAGGTGCAGGTTGAAAAAGCCAGCTGCCACCCGTTCTTTGTAACATCTACATTTCATCAGCCACAGCAGCGGCAGCGGCAGCAGCAGCAGCAGCAGCCACAGCAGCCACAGCGGCAGCAGCACAGGTGACGCCGAGCCCAGTGGGCACCGAGATTAGGAGAGTGGGAAGAGGTTTAACTTACACTGTCATCTAAGGTCAGATTTGCATTTTCCTTTTATTGTTAAAGGTTAGGTATTCCAGAGGCTAAGCTGATCTGAGATCAATGCCTAAAGGCACCATCCACCCTCAAGGGCAGCTCCACGGCGCTCCTGATGGTGACATCATATCTGTGCAGGAAGTTGAAAGGACGGGGTGATTTTTGCCTATTTGGACCACCATGATTGGTAGACAGTGGGCGTCCTCTGTGCATGGGTCTCTGTTGCTGACTGTCTCTCTTCTTTCCTTCCCTATCTCTTCATTCCTTTCTCTCTCGCCCGTAGCTCCCTCTTTGTCATTCTATCTCAATCCCCTTTTTTTCTGTCTCCACTGCTATCTCTGTCGCCCTATTGCTCCTGGCTTCCTCCTTCCTTGCTGTATCTCTATTTCCCCGTTGCTCGCAGCCCTGCTCTCCTCCCTCTGCTCGGCCGCTGTGAGGAAGTGCTGTCAGGTGAAACCCTGGTAGATTAACCTCTGACCCTCAGCAGGAGGTGGGACGGATTGGCTTGTAATTGCTATCAATGTAGGATGTGTGAGGGTGTAGGTTGACCGTTTGTGCATGTGTGTGTGTGTATGTATATGTGTGTGTATATGTGCGTTTTCTCCATTTGGGCAGGATGATGGCTATCTGGGCCAGCACAGACAGCCAACAAATTTAAAGGGTGAAATGCATTCTGGGTTGTGATGGTGCGTTATGGGTGTAAGTGGGTCTTTGGTGTCCATACCAAAGAGGATGAAAAACATTTCTGCTGCTCTCAGCAAACTAGAGCTTACTGCTGTGTCCAGAGCATCTATATACACAAACATGTTAACACACACACACACACACACACACACAAACTCATATATAGAGCACAGGACATAAATACAAATGATTATTTTCCTCCTGTATCTTTGAATGGCACCTGATTTGTGCAACAGTAGGTGCTAAGGGCCCTCTTCTTCAGCTCGTCTGATTGGGTTTGTGTGCATGGGTACCCATGTGTGCAGAATATTTACGAATGTGTACGCGCGCGCGCGCGTGTGTGTGTGTGAGCGCACACGTGTGTGTCTGTGGAGAGATGGGGTGCTGTGAAACGGAGGCTCTAACTCCCAGCAGTCTTTTGTCACACTGACTGACTGCTGAAAGGCTGAAAGCAGGAAAGCCATTTCAGACTGCGGGGCTAAATGATGGCAGGTACTCCGATCCATCCGCAGCTCTCTACAATAACACAATACGGACCAGTCATCAACAACCCTGTCATCTCCATCTGTAAATGTACTTCAGACAGCCCCCTTTGTCTCTCCTCCTCCTTATTCGACTGCCATTCAAATACTTGTGCAACCGTCCCTTAAACCCAACCGGCCCTCATGTAGTTGAAGCACAGCCAGATGCAGTAAAATCATTTGTGTGTCTCCTTTTCCCCTGTTTCCTTGTTTTGTTTGCCTCGTGTCGCCCTCAATTTGTTTTAGAGTTGCTACTGAATTTATTGGCTTGCTGTGGTGGAGGTAGTGGTGGAGGTGGTGGTAGTTGTCACTTGGCTTTAATGTATGACTAACTTGGAGTAGCCATGTATTTCTGGTGGTGTCGCTGCTACTTCTTGAGCCTATTGATGAAATTAATGACCAGAATGACTAAATGGGCCGTCACAATACGAGGCTCTGGAGACTCACAGGGGTGGGCAGGCTTTTATGCTGGCCAAGTGCTAACACAGTCAGCTGCAAGAGAGACAGAGCAAAAAAAAAAAAAAACAAAAGATAGTTTTTTTCAAGGTGAAGCGGGAAAAAAGACAGAGGGGAGAGAAACATCAGATGGCAGAAGAATGCATATGGTAAAGGGATAGAGAGAAAGGGGATGTAAAAGCGACTGGCAGGGAGGAAGGCAGCGAAAGAGAGATAGTGAGTAAGTAAAAGCAGGTCTGGTCCAGGTGGGGTTCAGACAGTCAGTATGTTATTTTAGGAGGGCAGAGGGAGGGAGGGTGAGAGAAAGGGATGGATGGAGGGAGGGGAAGATGAATGTAGTTAATTAAGATGAGCAGGCGGAGGAGACAGTGTGGAATTACACAAACACTAATTAGAGTCTTCGTTAGGGGGCACGAAACGAGAGCAGCACATCCATCATCACAACCCTCCATCCCTCTTTTCTCCCTCCCTTCTTTACCTCCCGTTCTCCACGAGCTCTTGCTTTTGCATGGCAACCACATTTCCTCTCACGATTCTCCCCACTGCCCCCACGCTGCGTCTCCGGTCCACCTCTGCCACTTTCCATCCCACATTCTCCCTCCCTCCATCTTCCCTTTGCCTTTCTCAATTTTCACTATCGATCCCGTCAGCAGTTAACTAAACAGGCGCGATTTAACATCTGGAATCGCAAATCGAAACTACCTGTGCTCTCACCTTCCTTCACTTTGATTTCTATTCTTTGTTGTTGCATCATTCCTTCTTTTTTTATCACTGCTCCGGGAAGGATTTCATCTGCACTCCCACTCCCCTGTTACGTGCTGACAAACACACACACACACGCACACACACACACATTAACTGTACCATGTCAGCATTATTTTTATTGTCTCTCCAAGCCAGTCAGTGCCTCCTCTAGTCTTGCTGCTCCTGCTCCACTCCTCCTACATACAGTACACACAGCACTGTAAACCACTTACCTCTTCATATCTTGCCTTTCTCTCCTTTTCTTTCTCTTCTTCTTTTTTTTACACACAGGCTCTGAGCACTGCTGTTGTCCTCTTTATCGTCTCACTGTCCTCTTCTGGCTCATCCCTCGTTCCCTGCTCTAACTGAGGAGCAGATCAGCCTGTCACTGTTGTCGTCTGCATCCCTCTCTTCTCATGAGACCACAGGGATGGAGAGGGAATAATGAGGGATACATTTGGATGGAGCTGCGGGTGGCCCATGCCAGTTCTTGTTTTTGGCATTTGTATACATATACACAGCATGAAGCGAAATAATGCCATGCGCACGGTGTAGTTACAATGCAAATGATGGTGCAATAATGTACTTAAATGAGTATTTACTGACTTTATTATCTACGCATTTACTTACAGTATATACATGTTTACAGTGATTTAGTGCCTTCTAGCCAGCTGTGGGTTTCAGTACTTGCTTAATAATTTCAGTATGGTGCAAAAAAAGAACTTGGAGAGGTAAAACTTGCTTGACATAAGTGATCTATCACTGTAAGCATTTAGTAACCTTGTTTTCTTATGCTACCAAAGCCTGCTAATACAATTGTTACAGCATGCTGTTGGAAAAACTCAGCCGTCCTGATGTGTGTAAGTACATTTTTAGGATTAAAAACAACAGAGACAACTGTTTTCATATTTTTTTCCTCCTGAGGCGTCTGGCAACCTGGCCCCTTTTTTCTCCTATTAAATGTTTTTATCAACTCAAATTCGGTGCGATTTTCACCTGAGGTATCAGTTTTCCGAAGCTATAAAGCTGAAATAAAACTATTGGTATCACTTTTATTAAGTCTTTCTGGGGATATCGTGCCTTTATTGTTAGAGAGTTGACAGTAGAGAGACAACAGAAAACGCGTGGGAAGAGAGAGATGTGATGCTGAACAAAACGCCACCGACGTCCCAGGCCAGACATTGCAGTTCATTGTTGGCACCCCATCACAATGTATTTCCTTAAAGAATATTTCTGTGGCTCCCCCAGGTTTCCACATGTCGGGTCAAAAATGATATCCATATATTCAGATAAATATGGATACTCGTTTTCATGGTCAGGAACATTTAAATTAAACCTTTTAACGTTTAAAGATCCTGTCCAGAGATGTTTTAAGATGAATCAATTGTGTGTCTGATATGGATTTCCACAAAAAGTTATTCACTCTTTAAAAATTCTTAAAAGTACATCTATTCCATCTCCCTCATTGAAAAATCCATAATCTATGAATATGTATTTTTCATTTTTAAAGTTTAACAGACACACAGGACACTGGACACTGGCTGTCTCCTACTTCTCTGAAAAGTTCATCCTGACTGAACTACGTGCACTGGAGGCTTCAAGTTTCCACATCACACTTTTGTTACTTCCAAACTAACTGTGAAGTCACGAAATCCTGCGCTTATGCCGCGATTTAAGGTGAGCACGGATAAACTTTCCTCCTTCAACACACAAATGTGAAAACACCTTCTGGTGTCAAAGTCTGCACGTACATCATTCAGCTCGGTGATGCTCAAGTGAAGTATCAATTAGCAAAATACATTCTGAGTGGAGGGGGACTTTAAAGCTGCAACACTATAGGAGATCTCTCAAGAATTGCAATAAATGTTACGGTTAGTGAGGTGCTACCTTTATCTGTTTTACCAATGGCAGTGGTGCGATAATAGCAGTCAACATAGCACAAACTGTGCTATGTTATGTATAAATATTGTAAAAATGTTGTTCAGCAGTCTCATTTCAGCTCTTCAGGGCTCCCTGTGTGAATATTTATCATTTACTTCTTGCCTCCTGACCTTTGGCCCGGACCTGCACATTGTGTGAGCTTCTTGCTGCAGGGTCACAAACAGACGGAGCCGAGGACTCCCATCTGTTTTCAGTCTGCTCACAATTGGAGCCTACTAACAAGCTACTGTCTACTTGACCGTCATGTCAAGGTGACCGCAGAACACGTATAGCATGTTAATGCACCGGCTACACTTATTTATAACATAAACAAAACAGAGGCTACCAAAACACTGGAGAAACGTAAGTGATGCTGAGCTGATTCAGTGTGAACAGAGACGAAAAGGGGGAGGGGATTTTGGAAACATTTGACTTCTTAGATGTGAAAGATTTCCCTGTAATATTCAGCCATGTTAGCAGCATGGCTCTAGAGGGATGACAATATCAGCCTGTGGGTCTGACCTTTGATCCAGGCTGAAATACATCAACAATTCTGGATGGATTGCCGTGCAATTGTGTACAGATGTTCGGGGTCCCCAGAGGAGCAACCAGCTCTAGTAGAAGTAAAAGTTTTTTGTCTATTCTGTTCAGTGTCTCAACATCCGCTTGCATGCATTGGTATTTTATACAAACACTTGCATAAAACAGACGACATTTGTGGTTTTACATTAAATATCTGTCAGTGACAGCTAAAAGTGGCTGACCTATAGATATTCCTGGTCTTTAGAGGATGATTTGTAAGACCTTTGACCCCTGACTTATGATTTATGACTATATATGTAAAACTAATGGCTGTCCCCTCCGCCACAGCTGTATGTTTAGTGCTATTTGCTAATGTCTTTTTTTTTGTTTTGGTAAGATAGAATGATACACATAAAGGATGTAAAAGATAAATAGCATGAAAATAATAAAACAGTTACACTGATATATGAAGATATGAAAAGACTACGGGGGGGTTGAAATGAGATTAGACTGTGCATATGGTGTGTGTTTGTACAGTTGGTGTGTGGGGTAAGTAGCATCGCTGGTGTGGCAGAGAGAAAGGAAAGCATATCGCATTAATGTTAGAGTGATATTTGGTATGTGGTATGCGAACAACATTATTGTTATACTAATACTATAGTAATAAAATGAGTATAATCATTATACAATATAGGAACGATAAATACATACACAATATAATAAAAACTGTTAGAATAATCAAAGTGACATAATATTACAGTGGGGAGTGAAGCCCCAGGCCACCCAGCAGCACTAAGCAGAGCCCCAGCAGGAGGTACAGAGGGCAGGTCAGTGAGGAATACCCCGCTCCCAGGCAGACATACTGTATGTTTGTTTTTTATAGGAGATGTTGCTTTGAGCTATAATCAATGTTAGCATGCCAAAGTAAGAACATATTAAACATACCATCTAAAACAACAGCAAGTTAGAGTTGCCATTGTGAGCATGTTACATAAAGATTTGAGTGACACTTGCGTGAGGAATTTTCCCAAATTGTTTCCATCTGCAGGCCCCACTTCACAAGATCCTGTTCCGAAAACTAAAACCACATTGTGGAGGGCTGATTTTGAATCTTGGAGGTTTCATCAAGTAACAATGCTTGCATTGTTGTTCAGCATTTCCTTGGCAGTCTGTAATGCCCTTCAAGAGTTCGTTTTTATGATTTATGTGCCCTGGTCATGGAGGTTGAAATTCCTTCTACAGCAACAGCAGATCACCCAGTAAACCCAGTGTCATGAGCATCACCTAGACCTCCATCAGTAACCATTGTGGTTACACATTCATATTCCTCCTGGCCAGAACAACAGCAGCATGCTAATTTGCTGTGAAACCAGTGTAGTGTGTCCCATCACCACATCTCCTGTAATCCCTGCAGGTGAGAAAGAGGGAGAGATGGATTCCTGAGTATCTGATTGAGCGGCACACAAGATGAATAATTGATATGTAGGTTCTCCATCCCAATGAACACACAGATGCACAAACACCAACTGTCTTACAGCCCATGCAGTCACCAGTCTCTCTGGCTAAACTAATCCTCCAGGAAATGTAATACGTGATTCAATTAGCAGCAGTATATAGTGCCAGCTACCTTCTGTGTATGACATGGTAGTGTGTCTATGTGTGCGTGTGTGTGTGTGTGTGTGTGTGTTTGGAAGCACTCTAAGTACAGAGCTGAACTAAGTCCATTCATTAATGTAAAACCATTTATTAATATACTGTGCTTTTCCACATCTCTTTCAGATCCTCAAGCATGAAGAGACAAAACATTTATATGCTAAAGAGAAAGCCCAGAGACACACACACAGTAAAATGTAAAATAAAAGGCCATCTAGTAAATTACAATTCTGCTGGCACAAAAACTGTGATTTTGCATTTTAAAATACAGAATATACAACCTCAAAAATTGATAGCGCAGCAAACAATAGCCGTGGTCTCAGGCTAATGTTTTCTTCAAATGATCTCTGTTTGCTTTTCCATTATTCATCACCTTGTTTTCATGCACTCACGCTTGTTTTTCATGCCCACAGCAGCGGGATGATGCCACTGTCTTTCAAGTCCATTTCTTAGGGTCAACTCTTGCCTCAGACCCAAAAATCTAAACGAACAGAAGGCGAGAAAAGTCAGCTCAGAATCTAACCAAGGGGGTGAAAGTTATCCCTGATTTTAATTGCTAAGTATTTCAAACTAAGTGTCGACTTCTAAGTCATTCTGTTAAAAGACAAACATTAACAACATGAGTTTAAAGTCAGTTTCTAAGAGCCGGTGTCATAATTTGACACCTTGGATAAGTCACTCAGCAGAGTGTGTTCCTTTTGACTAAAGTCTAATTTAAAACAGTGTTATAGAGAATTAAATAATCATAATAATCTTGAATCAGTCACAAAATCTAGGCAGAAATACATGTTGTAAGACGAGCTGTCAAATTTGTGAGCGTCTGAACGTATTCATAACTGAAAACTCAGCTGTCGATCAGCTTTTATAACAGGACCTTAAATTAGCTCTCAGTGGGGAAAATCTTAAATTCTATTTTCAGACATTATAAAGTCAGATCTTCCCCACTCAAAAAAAAGAGAATTTCAACACTTTCAAAATACAAAACACTGCCCTCAGAGGAAGCTTGTTAAAAAATTACATAATTATTCGCAGACTTGGAAAATAATAATTGCTTTCTTTTTTTTAAAAAAATGCATGTAATGAAATACGGCCCATCTCATGGTCCAGTGGGGGAAGAGATGGAAGAGAGAGAACAAGAGTGTTACTCTTTATTGCTCCATCTCTCTTTCACGCTCCCTGAATCTCTCTATTACCCTGGAAGTCTCCTGAATCCCTAAAAACACACACAGACACACACACACGCACGCTCATAGTGTCCATCTATGAACACTACTATAATATACAGCATGTGGATAGGAATAATGAGTGTGTGCGCGTGTGTGTGTGTGCTTCTCAGTGTGTACTTGTGGGTCTGAGTTATGATTGATGTCTTTCTTCTCAAATTAGGCATTTAAAGACGAATGGGCTGCAAAGAGGGAGCATGGGATGAAGGAGAGAAAAAAAAAACAGCCACTTAAGAGGGCCTAAACCATTTAACCACTTAACCTCAAAGCCCTCTCAATGTCATGCTCTAACTGCCTCCCTTGTCCTGTGTCTCCTCTATGATCAGAAGTAAGTAAAGTACAAGGTTTACAGTCTACAGTAAGTACACTGGCTTGTATAAAACTCTGTGCTTTGTACTTTTGGGGCTGATTATTTCTATTATGCACAAATCTATCAGTTATTTTTTGGTTCATTCGGCCTCTAAAAAGCCTGAAAATTGTAGAAAATGCCTACCATATTTCCCACAGCCCAAGGTGACATCTTCAGATTGCTTGTTTTGTGCAAGCAACAGTCTAAAAATACCCAAAGATATTCACCTTACAGTAATATGAAACACAGGCGAGCAGTAGATGCTGCAACCAGAGAACAGTTAAACTATTATTAAAACTTCATTGCCAATTAATTTCCTACCGATCGACTAATCTGTGAATCTTTCTTTAGCACAACATAATTTTAGACCTTAAAGCGCTTGAAAATCTACATTTTTTTGGAAACAGCAGTTATTTCCAAGAAAGAACGTTCAATTAAAGGGTAATTGTTTCAACACCATATACACTATACAGTACTATACAACATAGAATACTACTGTATTATCAGGTAAGAACGTCACTGTGAAGAAATAATGTGTAAAATCAGAAAATATATACATGATAGGATGAGATATTGAATGTAGCAGTAACTGTTTTTTTTTTTTTTTCCTTTCAGGCTGCGACACGGTCCAAACAGATTTTACTGATTCTATGACGAGGCCGATTCTTTCCCCAGGTAAATACTGAACTTTGTTTTGGGTTGGGAGTGTGTCAGACTCTTGATATTTCTCAAGAGTGCTCTCGTGAAGGCCGTGGAGGAGCTGGAAGTTTTGCTGCATGTTGTTGTTGTTGTTGTTCAGTGTCCAAAGTTAAGCATGTAGCATGTTCACACTGTAATAGTGACAAAATGAAGACAAAATGCCAGATTTCTGTGTGTTGTTGATGGACAATATTGTCCTACAATGCAATGCACAAACAAACTACAGAAACTAGTGATGAGACAGCTTCAGAAAGATGTTATAAAACAACCAAAACAAGTGATTGTTTGATTGATTTCTAACTGTTAAAAACATTTTTGTACACCAGCAGACCATAAAGAAAAGTATATAACACCACTGGTGTACTCACTCTGTAATTAGCGTATGTCTGTCTCTTTCTGCTCGCACACAGTATGCAAATAATCTGCCACTTACAATCTTCTTAGTTGGAGTAGACGTCCAGGAGATTCATGCACTTTTATTTTTCCTTGGCTGTAATTTACCGGTCCAGATTGAGAGAATTATGTTGAGGTTTATTATAGGAGCCGAGCTTCATAACCAGCACCTCAATGATCATCTGTTCACCGCTATCACTCTGTAAGGCCTCACACCTCCAGTACATACATACATTCATCAAGTCGTTTGTCTCCATCACTCATTTTTGTCAGCTGAAATCACATTTACCACAAAATGGAGAAAACATTTATAGTTTCTATGAAAATCAGTTGGAACGACTGACCGTTTTGCAGTAATGGTGACTTAACCCTGATTGGCTGGCCTGTCTGTCTGTAATCAAAGTGGATGAGGTGAGGGCAGGCATCAGACCGGTCGGATGAGACTCTCATTATTTTCCTCTCTCATCCCCAACATCAATTTATAATACCGCTCTCTCATTGCGTCTCCTCTCCCTCTTTCCCAAGCCTTCTGCTCATCAAATCCCCCTCCTAGACTTATCCATTCCCTATTTTTCATTTCCATGTTCTCTCTCTCTCCTTTCTCTCTCCCTCTCTCTCTCTCTCTCTCTCTCCCCCCTGGATATTTAGTTTGATTTATTGCCTCTTGTTGGAAAGGTTGGCGTTTTAATAACTCAGCTCCTCCTCACCCGAACGAAGAAAGAGAGAATGTGCGAGAAGAAGAACTTTAGTAAGCACAAAATAAACGTGCGGACAGACAGCAAGGTTTTTCTAGTGCTTTTCTTTTATCTCCACAGCACTCTCCCTACTCTTTCATGTCTTCCGGTTCCTCTCACCGTTCACTCCGGCTGAGGATATAAAAGCTAAACGTGCAGCCGAAATGGATGTCAATTTGAGCTCCTCTCTGATCTGTGGAGAGAAAAATACACATACGCACACACCCAACAGCTGTAATGGACTGGGGATGTGAAAACTGACAAGCACATAAAAAATGGACCATCTGGTTTAGAGGTAGAGGATAGCATGGGACCAAAAAGAAAGAAAGAAAAAAAAGAGTTAAACCAAAAGAAGACCAATGATGAAAGAGGGACAGCACTCTGGCCATGAGATACACAGTGGTGATAATAAGTAAAAGTAAGAGAGTTAGAGTCGTGAAACCAACAAAGAGGGACAAGGCTTGAAAAGTATGTTCATCAGCTAATGGGCCAGTGGAGGGTTAATGAGAGGATGAGAAAGATAGTGAGAGACAAGACTGGGAGATTTCTAGCACCAAACAGAGCCTTTATTTAGATGGCGATTATTCACACTGGTCATTAGAGAACCATATCACTTTCCCTCATTTACTGAAAGACAGCGAGGGAGAGGGGGGCGAGGAGAGAATGAGAGGGCAATCATTAGGAGATATCACTTTCACCCATCTTCTGAGGAGGGGAAGAAGGCCACAGCAGACAGATACAGTCTGAGAATCAACATCCTCAAGCAATAAGACAATAACTAGCAATTAATAATTCAAATCACACACCAGCAGCCACTGTAGCGACACGTGGGAGTTACAGTCTGTTAACAGAACCTTTGCGCTCCTGCTCATTTAGTTTTTGTGTCTGCATTGGAGATAAATCTGATCAGGGTAATTATGTAGTCTTAGCTATAGGCTGATTGTTTTTTTTTTTTTTCGTTTACAGCGTGTTTCCTCTAAGAGCAATTAAGTTAAAGTGTATGTAGAGTTAATTACAGAGCACGAGCTGGGATTATTGGAAAACATGCGTACATTTCCCATTTAATTAAATGTTTACAGGTATTCACTGTAAAGCTGTCAAGCGCCGTGACGTAAGAACAGTCGGAAAGAGGCGTTTTGACACACACACACACACACACACACACATACACACACATGCGCACGCACATAGCCCTGTGTCTGATTCCGCAGTAATAACTCAGAAGAAAAATCGTAGATGCGGGGCGAAAAAAAAAAGTCATTGACAGGGAGAAAAAAAAAAAAAAATCTGCATTTTTATCCTCAGCCCATAATTCTAAGTGGTCTGGCCTGTTTGAACGTTTCCTAAGGGAACAATTAACTTGCTTTTAGTTCCTACCACATAAGCATGTCTGCCAAATCCCCATCAGATCGCTGCCCACAAAAACACACAGTGACAGTCAGAGATTACAGACACAAACTGAAAAACACTCTTATGTGTACACTTAATGAAGAAGGAGCCCGGTAACAGCAACAAAGACCGAACACACAGAGGTTAAAAAAGTGTTTTATGACATTTACATCCGCCCAACAAGCAATTGCCCGACAAGCGTAGATCCACTTAAATGTAGATATGTACTATTATGTCTTTACATTGAGGTTTCACTGTCACCATTTTGCTCAATATCAAATAAAAACACATGAAATGACAGTTCGGGGGGTTTGTATGTGTTGGCTTCTCCTGTCAAAGCCCGCAGCTGCTAAAAAGAGCTGGGTATTCATTTATTCTTTTATCTCATTCAGAGCCACATGACTGAGCAGGTGAAGGATTTGTGTTCTTCTCAAAGGCACTTTGATTGGGTTCAAACCTCGATGTGATGTAATGGGACAGTCACTTCAACCACTAGACTGCCCCGCTGCTTCCTTTTTGGCTGTATTTAAATGGAAATCTCTTTCTGGCACGTAGAGGAATTGTGTCTTTCTAGACACCAGAGCATAAATCGTGAAAGCTGCAAGACACAAAAGTGGAGTGTCTTGGCAGTAAATAGATCAAGACATAACCTTCACTGCAATTTTTTTGGCAGAATATCATACTGCATGCGCAAACAGCCATAGCCTCGTTTATCTCAAAGTTAATTTTACTACAGAGGGTTCACTTAGACCATATGGGATGGAGAGGAGGAGCGGGGGGAGATGCAGTACAGTAGGGGACAGAAAGGGAGAGGACAGAATAAATTGTGGTGTGTTTTTCGGAGGAGAGGATGAGTGCTGGCACACAGAGAGGACGCAGGGAAAGCGGACAGAGAGCGGGGAGAGACTGCAGTGAGCAGATCGCTGAATAGAAGGAACAGAAGGACAGATGAATATGCAGAGCGGGCCCCGTGTCCTCTTCTTGCTTCCATCCGACTCTACTAATCATCCACAAATGCCGCGAGAGGGGAGGGGGGGAGGACAGGGGAGACAGAAAGTAGGTGACAGTAAGGGAAGAGGAACAGTATGGAAACACAGGAGGACGAGAGTGGGATATGCACAAGAACTGGGGATTGTTAATACCAAAATTATACTTTTTTTCCCCCATACCTCATGAGGAATATAAAAATGTTCTTCCTGTTCCATTTATCAAAAGTCAAAGTTCAAACATCTTAAATGTCTAGACACAAGAAGCCCTGTAATACCTATTTCATCTTACTGTACATACGTATTAATGAATATAAGATTGTGCAATTATTATTGTGCAATCACATGCACATAATATGGTTTTCCCGTCATTGGAGGCTGTTTTACAGAAGACATTTTGACATCTCACAAAAAGGAAAAGCACTCCAGTCCTTCTTCAGTTTCAGGGTCCTGGCATTGTTCATGCTGGTACACCGTCACACTGTGGCGACTTACTGGAGCGCTTGAACAGAAGCGAGCCATTGTTAATCATTCATTATAGTATCACCTGTGCTTTTCCTGTGTGACAGGTCACAATGACTGGAGCGAAAACACCCTATTGTTAGTCCATGTAGGATGCACGTAATCTATCCATCAGCTCACTGAGTCAAAGTTAGATGATGAAGCATTTATTCTGACTTTCTTGACAAAGCATACTGCTTGTAACAACAAGGCTGCAGGGTAATATTCTAACTCATCATTGTCAGATGAAGACCACGTATACCCAAATGTAGAATTTTGTTACAGTTGTGGCATTTTTCAGATAAATTAAATGTAAATTATATTGTTACATTTAACATATGATATATAATACTGTATATTCATGACACTGAAAATTTGTCCCCCAAAAAATCTGGACCTTTCAACCACTTTTAATGGTCATGGTCATGTGACCTGCTTGACACGATAGCAATATGTCAGTTTCATAGTTTCATGTTGTTTAGCTTTACATCTTTGTGTATTTGTATAGCCTGTCTTCTTGTATCTTACTATTGTATCTGTACATTTGTTCTCAATGTTGACAGTATGTGTAGCATCTGACAACCAGAGGCAAACTCTTTTTCCTGTACGCGTTGATTCCGGTTGTTCATTTTGACAAAAATCTGACTAAAAGAGAGATTGTGTAACTTTTGAAGAAGAAAAAGGAATAACATATTGTCCAGAAAACCAGAAGGTGGCCGGTTCAAATCCAGCACAAACCGCAGTTTGACTGAAGCTGAGTTTATAAGAAATGAAACACACCCTTCGTCAACACACAACAATGTTTCTAACTTGGTCTGGTATGACCAGTAGCTAATGGTGGCTAATTTTAGCTAGAACTGCCTGACATCGCTGAGTCAGTTTACCAATTTTACGTCTCCTCTCTACTGGTGCTACTGCTTTTCAGCATGAATCATTATGTTCTAACTTTTTTGTCACATTTTTTCAGCAAAATGTGTGTATGTCATTTTAAGTAAGTGACGTGGTATGATCAAACAGTAAGTTAAGAAAAGACAATGCTAGTTTTCCATGAATACATCTCCATCAGAACCACGAGAGTATTGTTTAAGTCCTATATTTATCAAACATAGAAAAAGGGGACATAAGAAGACAGGCTGGGTAGCTTTGAAAGAGGGATGAACAAACAGAGAGCCAATAGAGAGAGAAAAAGACCAGATTGGACACTGTATCTGTGATGATGAGGAGAAGGAAGAGACGCAATCAGATTGTTCGCATCTCAGAGTGTCGTATTCAGTGGGGGCCACTTACACAGTCAATAGTAATGGATAGCACGTACCGTAAAAGAGAACTTGCCTTCTTTATCTGCTTACATGTAGTACAAGGCAACAACAATAGCCCTGACTGCTGCATTGAAAATCTATCCGACATACTCAATTCTCATCTTTTCTTTACAAATGCGACTATTAGTCACCAAAGACGTTGAAGTGGCTCCTCAGATAACAAAAGAGAGAAATTAAATGAGGGGAAGAGACAGAGATGACCAATCAATTCACAAGTGTGCAAGAAAAGACTAAGACCGAGGTAGACAGGTGGATCCGAGGAAAAAGAGGGGAGGAAAAGCAAAGGGGAAAGTAAGAAAGTGCAGCAAAAAACATTCAATAAACACGTCTCTATAGTAACCAAGATGTAATTTGCTTGGTGAGAAAAAGAGAAAGATGGAGATTCAGGGGGAGTGATGGAGAGAGGGGAATAGAAAAGCATTTACCATCACTGCTTGAGTCCAGAGCTGTAATTACGGAACCGAGACGCAGCGAGAGAGGGGGAGGAAAAGAGCAGAGGTACACACAAGGCAGGAGCCGCACACAATGTACTTTAACAAAAGGAAAAGGTGAGAATGAAAAATACACACTAGTAAAGTGATGACCCCATAAAATTGGCACTGTTGCAAATAAGTGCGGTAGGCGTGCGGAAGAAAGGAAGGGGGAAAAAAGCAGCTCCACAAAGTACAAAATGACAAAGATGGAGGAAAAAAGAGAAAGTTGTGAAAAGGCTTCTTTAGTGAGCATGTGCGGGGAGTGAGTTCATTTGTTCATAAAAAAAAAAAAAAAACAACAACATAATAATCCTGGCTGATCATTATGTCAAATAAAATTACTCTGATTAAGTGGAGTGAGTATTAACTATGCAGGGGAGCGCAGAGGGAAATGCTGGGATGTAAAGAGAAGAAGACCAAGAGGAGGTGTAGTAGCGTAAAAGTGAGGAGAAGGAAGAGTGACAGGCGAAGACAAGATATCTTATGGGAAAGCGGTAGTTCTCAAATGATGAGTGATAGACAGTCCAAGATGTGCATGAAACATGCAGGACGATCAAAATAGTAAGAGACCAAAAATAGCGGGATTAGAGAGAAGACAGAGAATGGGGCCAGTCCCGCTCTGTGTATATATATATGTGTGTATGTGTATATGTGTGTGTGTGTGTGTGTGAGACAGAAAGAGAGACAGAGTGATATAGGGAGACGAGTATGTTCACGCTGTGAGTGTGTGCGTGTGTAGGGTAGTTGATTACAGCTCTGGCGAGTGGCTTGGTGTCAGCCTGTATATGTGGAGATAACAGGATTAAGAGGCTACTGACACTACTGTACAAAAGCAATGAAGAGAGAAGAAGAAGTGATGGTGACGAGAGGGAGAGAGAGAGGAGGAACAGCAGGAAAAACGAGAAGGAAAGGAAACGGGAAGGAATATTGGAATGGAAAGGAATATTCCCTCTTGAACTCTGAGAATTCGTTTGGCACATGACATTAAATAATAAGCAACTATTAAATGCACGATGTCTAGGAAATGATGGGTGACAAATGTGAATGAATGAGCCACTGAGAGCGTATACAGGTCACACAGGGTCACTAAATTGTTTGAAAAAAATTACATGAATCACATGATACAACCTTTTCAGTCACAGCCTGATTGGACGCCTCTGAGAGATTCTGGACCAACAGTGTTTTCCACAGCCATCATTAAAACACCAAATGAGGGAATATCTTTGGAAAGAATAGTGTTCATTCCTCAAACAGAGCTGAACGGGAGCAAACAGGGTCTATAACAAAGATCAGTGCTCTTACTAAGACACTTTTTTGGCATGAGGATCTCTTCTCTAACATGTCATGTGCATGCAAAGATAAAAAGGCAAAAAAAAACAAACAAAAAAAAAAACAGCAGCACATCGCTTCATGCACGTCATGCACGTCATACACTAACACCACAACAAAGACAGCCTTGAAAACAGGCGCTTAAACTATTCGTATTTAAAACTAGTTCACACATGCTAGTTCTGCAATGATAGAAATTATTTCAAGCGTTCAACAAACTAGAGATAATCAATACAGGCTTGCACTTCATGTTGATGTACTTATGAATCATCTTTGATTCTTGGAGTTGGTTTTCAAGGTTGAAGTTAGAAGAGTTTTGGTTGTTTTACAAGAAATGTGACGCATGTGTTTTTTGTTTGCGCTCTTCTCACTGGTCTGAAAAAGGGAGGGGCTCAGATGGAAAAAATGTAATGTCACATACTTGTGTGCAGCAGTCAGGGTTTAAGAGTATTTTAATCGAAATGTGATGACAGTTGTGCGGCTATTTTCATATGTTGCCACTGTCGACTCACGCAGTCCTGATTAAGGGTGTTAGTAAAGTGTTAAACTCATGAACGATACCTCAACTTTTTTTTTTTTTCCCAATGTTAAACTTTAATCGATACATGTTTAGTGATAGATCAAGTTTTCAGGGGGCTTTAAGTGGAAATTAGGTTCATAAGAATCTTGCATGAATAATGGAGTAATCCTGAATAGCGGTTTAGACTCTGGATAAGGTCAAATGTTTGCTAAGATACACTGTGCCTGGAGATGGGGGGGAAAAACATATTTGACCGGTAATGAGAAGATCAATGAGAGGGAAGATTAGTACGGATGATGGATAGAGACTGAAGAAAAAAGATTTTGGAAAGAGTGCTGATAATGATGAATAGCAGTCACACGGGGGGTTGAAACAAATATTAAAGAAGAGAGGAGGCAGTGTCAGAGGGAGAGGGAGAGGGTTTGAGGATGAAGTGAAGCTGTAAAGTTTTCTGCCTCTTCGGTTAAAACGACCATTAGTACGTGCAAAATCCATCAGCTTTGCAATCAACGTGGCTTTTAATTTAGTGCATCATAACTGGAGATTTCAATTGGCGCTCCCATGGGGTAAATGAGACCACTTTTCTCTCCAATCTAATCTGAGTCAAGGGGGGAAACTGGTCAATTTGTAGTGTGAGACAGAAGAGTTAGCTGCAGGGCCACTGAATACTTAAACTGTTATGTTCTTCAGACAATTCCAAATTGAAAGTTAGAAAGGTTTTTTTTTTTAGAGAAAGAGGGAGAGAATAAAATGAATTTTCACAAAGTGTTATTAACCTCTGGCACTCTTACAAAATTTGTTAGGAACTGTCTGAGCCTATAGATCAATCAAAAACGAGAGAGAGAGAGAGAGAGAGACCCCTGCAGAGTGAGTTACTCCTCTGTGGTCCACTTCACGTTTGCTGAGGGAGAGCAAGCTCACTGGGGACAAATTAGCCACACAGGAGCACCGAGGCATCATGGGAAATTAATGATCAGGACCTCCAGGAAGTGAGCTAATGAGTCCTGGTGCCACATGTACACCGTGAACCACACACATACATACACTGGATAAAAGATAGAGAGGAAGGAGGGGGGTCCTGCAGAAAGGAAATAGCCTAATGTGCAGTTGCAGCAGCTAATAACACAAAGCTATCAGTGGAACTTTGTCTGGATGAGGGATAGCGCTAGAACAATAGCAGGGTTAGTAATCTTACACAAGCACACACACACACACACACACACACATAGAAAGAACCAGATAATTAGAGAGGACCACCAGTGGCTTTCGCCCATGGAGGCGTAGTGATTACTGTCACTACACCCTCCCCTGGGGCGTTTGACAACAACCAGAGAATTAATACTTATCAACACACACACACACATACACACACTTCCTATAGCCAAGTGCAGCTGAAGTAAATGTGTATCTTGTGGACGACTTGTGGAGCTGCTCCCTACTGTTTGATTATCTTGTGTGTTGGGTACCTGAACGCCTCATTTTACTATGTAACGTTGCCCTACTTGGAGTTTTACAGTAAGTTGTGGCACTGGGAGGAAGTTTGAGCTCCCTGCTGGAGTACCCATGAGCAAAACACCCACCTGCTGCAGAGGAGAGCTGCTCAGGACTCTGAGCTGCGTGCTGGAGCCTTTTGTTTGCACGGCTCAAGTTGGAATAAGTTGAACTATTCAGCTCCAGATCAGTCATATCAAGGGGGGAAGAAAAGAGGACAGAGGGTCCCAGGGCAGGTCCTAAAAACTGGAACAGTGACAGACTGTCTCTCCACACCAGTCGGCGCACCTCACTAGGATTTAACTTTGCACTACAGTATCACACATCACCACACCCTTGTGGATTGATTGGCTCAAAGTTTTCCCCGGCACCGCCCTCAAGCAAAGCGGATCCGCCCTTCCAGCGCTCCCCAGCCTGTAGCTGCCAAGCCAGCTGGCACTTTGAACTGATATTCTGACCCATTACTGTAAACTGGAAACTTTGACCTTTAAATCAGAGTGAGGCACTCTTTTTATAACTTTATTATTTAGTGAGGTGATCTCAATCCAAAGAACACTATGCGGACCATGGACAAACTCTCAGGAACCTCTCACTGTGGAAGTCCAGCCTGCAGTCTGTGATTTAACCTTTTTTTTTTTTCCTTTTCTTTTAAAGCGACTTTCTACATTATGCAAAACTGCAGCAGCAGCAGCAGCAGATGAAGTTTTTGAGTTGTTTTTATGAGTTGGTGAAACTGTTGGAGGAAGTTTGTTGACCGAGCTCCTTCTGCCGGGTCTCCTCACCTGATTCTGCACGCCACTCCCCAGCCGGTGTAAAGCCTCTCCGCGGCCCCTGCGGCGGTCAGGATGGGCTCCCTAGTGTGGACACCGGGAACTCTGCCTGCGTGGAAAGCCACGATCTTCCTCTTTAACATAATCTCAGCCGCCGTGGCCAAAAGACACGTCGTGTATTGGAATTCAACGAACACAAGGTGAGAAAACACTAATGATGCGCCTTGCCAGGACAAAATGAGATTGTTCCTGTGCGCCCTCTTCTCACTGCGGGCCAAATTAAGGTTTAATGTTTTATTTTATTTTTTTTTTTTTTAAAGAAGAAGCACCATTTGGCTCATTTAAATCTACTTTGCATAGAACAAACGTGGCCGGTCTGAACTTGCACTGCGGTGCCGTTGCACAACGACCACAATAATTCCTACTAAATGAGTCAGGCTTTAGTTGGTTTAAAGAATCCGTGCTATGCAGTAGATCACGTCCTTGTGTACTTAATTGAAGAGGGGTGCAGAGCAGGTATGATCACCTACAACCTACATTAACCCAAAAGCTGTCAGACTGGTATTTTAAATTAGGCAGCCTGAACTCAGGGGTCCTGGTCTCATTTAAATGGCCTGATGTCACCTTCTTCTGCAGCTGGTTATCTTTATCACAGTGACTAACCCTGGCTTTCACCTGTCCACTGCTTTTTGGAGTTGGTGATTATGCTACTTATAGAATGGCAGAAGTAAGGGTTTCTTCTTAAGTGTTTGTTCTGAATAGTGTCCTAGATAGCATTCTGAGGACACAGGTGTATATTAAAGGCTAAAGAGCTGCCGTGCGCAGGCGAATATGTAGTTAGGTAATGGGAAGGTATGTTTGTGAGTGTGTGTAATGGCTTGATTGGGGCCATTAGCTTGGCAGAGTCTGGCTCACCTGCTGATCCAGGTGTTCCAGTCTGGTTAATTGAAGGGTTGAGGTGGAAGACCTGCAGGGCCAGTACGGCCCAAAATAATACATGTGCCATTCTCTCACCCGCTTATTTAGAGACTCTCGCTCTCCGTAAGGCCTGATTCCCCAAACACTCTTTCAGATGAATGACCTTTTTTCTTAATAGCCGTTGGCCACAGAGGCCGCTTTGTCAGTCACAGTTTTGTCTTGTGTTTTACATTTGTGGATGCACAAATGTGACAGAAATATGACTCCTGGGACTGATAATTTCCCCAAGGGCCCTTTTGTCAGGTCTGCAGGACTCATCCTGCACTGGAGTCAGCCCAGATTCTATCCAGTGTGTCCAGGCGGGTAAAACCCAGTCCTGTAATTGGGATCCCACAGAAATGTGGTGGGGAGAAACACTGTGAGGATTAGGAAGCACCTTCTTGTTCCCCAGAGATTCAGGGATGAATGGTCACAGCCTGTGGCAGGACCACACAGTTGGCTGCAACACCACACAATCACAATGCCATCAGCATCACGGCGGAGAGTAACCCACTGTGGCAGAGAATCACTCTCATCAGCAACACCACCCAATCACAAAGCTATCAGCGCAGCCGTGATGCTGCACCCGGTTCCGAATCCCCTGGGTTTACAGCGAGCACTCTCTTCCTCCTCTCCTCTCCTCTCCTCTCCTCTCCTCTCCTCTCCTCTCCTCTCCTCACTCTTCATTACCTCCATTGTTACATCCCGCTCTCCTTTTCATTTTTTGTCTGCACCCCCCCTTCTCCTCCTCCTCCTCCTCTTCCTTCGCACCCTTTATCTCTCATGACTCCCTCCTGCCCAGTGATGGATATTGGCAGTGTGATTAGTTGAGCTTCAGTCATTTTCCCATACCATATTTTCTATTAGCTGCCAGCCAGCCAGCCAGCCAGGTTGTCCTGAGGCCTGTAAATGTAGCCTGGCGAGAGAAAAGGAGCACAGGGACAGGGGAGAGATGCTTTTGTTGGCTTGCCGCTGCACTACGGCCTTGATGTTCATGGCACAGAAGGCACTCTAGCTCACAAAATATCCATATTTGGCTTTTTGTGTGTTTGTTCACAATGTTATAATAGTTTAGTTTCTGCTGAAAAGCTCTGGGCTCATTTCTTAAAGCTCTTCAGTTAATATTTTTATATTAACAATGACTCAGATGCCTATGTAATGTGAGAGTGGTCAAAGAGAATTATCATCTTGCAGTTCGCCAGAGCATTTTAGCATCTTTCAGCTCATTGTTTTGGTTTAACAACCGGCAACTTTGTTGCTCTGATTAATTTTCATCAGCGTTGTTTATAGCAAATATCTCCATAAACCCAGTGTAAGCAACAGCACCAAACATAGGAGGGGAAAAATTAGCGAATTTAGTGGAGAATTTAGCAGTAAAAGAGACAGATATTTCACCGAGGAGCTGGTGGAGAACAAAATGGGCCAATTTATGGGCTTAGAAGAGAGTGAATTTTGGTCTTACATTTACCAGGTTGCCAGAATTATGGCTTGAAATGCATGCTAATCTTGTTCCATGTCTGCTGGGTCTGTAAATTGCCAACTGTTTGCTAACGCTGCAACTTTACAAGCTAATATGTCAGTGCTGTGTCTCCAAAAATCAATTAAATTTGCTGTCAGAGCAACAATTAAGTTGCTCTGGCAGCTGAAAGCCGAAGAATTGAGTGGACCAGTTTATTCATGCCTTCATTATTCCTGCTGTCTCTGACACTGGAAAAACAGCTAAAGTGGAGCCTGCTGCCGTTACAAACATTAAATTAAAGGCTCGGCTCCGTATGTAACATAACTGTAGCTGGTGAGCAAACAGGCCCCTTTTTAATACAGATGACAGAAGACATTCCCTGGCCATCACCTTTCCTTTGACATCTAGATTTATGGTTTTAATGAAGGCGGCGCAGTGAATTGGAGACTGAAGGGCCTTGTTGCTCTGCTCTTCACTGGCTAATATGGCTGTAACAAAGGCTCAGTGAAACACTTCAACTGGCACACATTTAGGACCCTCCAGATTGAAAGATGGAGCTCGGGAATGGAAGTGATAGACTGACTGCGAGGTCAGCGTTGAACATCGTGGACTAGTCAGATAGCCTGGCCTCTTTCATTGTGGGGTTGTTAGATTGCCCTCTTTTATGATTTTATGAACAAGGTTTACGATCGTTCTTGACTTTATTACAGTCTTTCTCTCAAAGCAATAGTTCCTTATTAAAGGAGAAATTATTTTTTACTTCCTGGAGCGGTTAGAGGTTAGTAAAATATTATAACCAGACTGCTTTAAGTGTGCTTTGAGCGTGTGTTTGTGCGTGTGCTGACAGCAGATCCCAGCAGAGTAGCAAGCTCAGACTAGGTTATTGGTATATTAAGCCCCCTCCTTTGTACCATGGTGTGCCCTAAAACCTTAAAACCCCAGACCAAATAAGTTAACCAGCCTATTTTCTGAATACAACAGTGTCTGCTTCTTGTGCTACATTCATCCTCATAAATTCACTCAGGATCTGTCAGAAAGTTTACTCAGAGCATCAAAACTTTAAGGATTGAATTACCTTTTTTTCTTTCTTTCTTTCTTTCTTTTTTTGCAAGAGATGGCTTTTACCACCTATATATGGGCTGCTCATACATCTGTAACAAGAATAAATGTCACCCAAACCTGAACCTTAAATAAGCTACTCCATTTCCCTGTCCTCTGACTTACCCTTGTTCTTGGCTCACACCTCTACTTGTTCTTTCTCCCTTATCCAACATGGCAGGAGGCAAACTTGTTGCAGCAGTTCCTCTGGATCACAGCTCAAAACTTTAGTCTCTTGTTTCCTGACTCTTCTTGTCTTTTATTTCCTGCACTACAGTGGATTAGTTGAGTGTTAATTGGAGATTTTACTATTTACATAGAGGCATATTGCACAATAGGAAAATTATAACCAGTTTCCCTTACCTGTATACACTCTTGCTCAAACTTGAACCCACTATGCAAGTTTGGACACAGACCTTTAAAGCATGTAAAAACGACACCAAAGCAGTCCGGGCCCCTCTGAACTCTCTCTCTCTCTCTCTCTCTCTCTCTCTCTCTCTCTCTCTCTCTCTCTCTCTCTTTGTCTCTCTCTCTCTCTCTGTCTCTCTCCCCTCTACTGACACAGGCTTAGGGCGAGCTCCAAGCCAGTGAAGCATGTTTAAACGGTGCGTGAGAAGATGAATATTTGTATTGGTTTTCTGTATCTTTATTGAAAGCACCCCTCATAAGTCTTCCGTGTAATCTCTGCTCTGTTTATGCATCATTTCCCTCTGTGTGTGCACTCATGAATGATCTAGTTTAAATACCAAAGTAAATCACATTCTGCATACCATACCTTCACTCGCGCACACACTGGCCTGATCTGTGCGCACACACGCACACACACACACACACACACGCAGTATACAGTAAAGTGAAAACAGACAGCGTTTGTAATTGTGTCTTGTCAAGGGAGATGATTGCACTTCTAGACTGATTTCTTTTTTTATTTATTTTTTATTATTTCTTCACTGGCCGGCCTCTCTGTGTTTATGCCTCCTCTGATGTGTGTGTGTGTGTGTGTGTGTGTGTATGCAAATTAATATATTTCTCACACTGTCTGCTATCTCTACTCTCTGCGTCTGTCTCTGTACTAATCTCTGTCTTCCCCTGGTAAATGATTAACATGGAGAACCTGGCTGAACTATAATCAACAAACCCACAGTGTGGTAATTACCACTTTATTCCCTGCCCTGCTAACAAAGCAATCTCTCTCTCCACGTCACTCTGTCTCTCTCTCTCTCTGTCTCTCTCTCTCTCTCTCTCTCTCTCCTCATCTGTCATCTAACCATATCAATGTCTGTCTCTC
The DNA here is from genome assembly GCA_028641955.1 of Protonibea diacanthus. Lineage (NCBI taxonomy): Eukaryota > Metazoa > Chordata > Actinopteri > Sciaenidae > Protonibea > Protonibea diacanthus. Next base: position 15,750,090 of record CM053983.1, on the reverse strand, counting down.
TTTTCTGTGTCTCTCAGTGCCTATTGTCTCCCTCAGTGCTGTGCTGTGGTCTACGTTGATCCATAGATGTTTGTGTGTGTGTGTGTGTGTGTGTGTGTACCTTATCTGTCTTTGTAAATGTGCTTTGTCTGTTTGTTTGTGGTATTGAGTGTATTATCTGGAAGTAAACTGTGGATGAGTTAACTGTGTGTACACTTGAGCTTCTTCATCTCTGTCGGAAAACAATGCGAGGCAGTGATTTTAGTGATTTGTACGCCAGCGAATTGACATTTGGTGCCATTGTTGTCGGTTGAAGTTCATTTCAGTAGAACAATACCTCTGTTAGAGGTGTGTGCATGTGTGTGTGTGTGTCCATGTGTGTGTGTGTGTGTGTGTGTGTGTTTTGGAACTGACCTGCTGGTTTGCATGAAAGGGAACTCTTTGTTTCCTTGAGAAGAGATGTGTGTGTGATAAATTTCAGTTCTGAGAAAACAAAACCCAGAAATGTACCAGGATACCGAGCCCTATTAAAACACTCAGGTTTTTTGATTCATTTGTGATCTTGAACATGATTCATGTTTCATGATTCGTGAGTTGTTTTTTTTTTGTTGTTTTTTTTTTAAACAGATTTCTCTTCCGTTCACAGCAAGTAGTGAAAGTGGCTTTGACTGGAAAAACTCTCAGTTCCGGCCAGCGGTGAGTGGCTGTGGGAACATACCAACCGCTGTGCCGGCCTCTCGTCTAAATAGGTCATTGTTTTGTTTCCACTCGTTAGTTGATTTTAGGTGTGACTAAAGTGTTGGAGGGAAAAGGCGTGTTATTGCCTTTGGATGCTTGGTTTTTTAAAGGTGGGGCGTGCAGATAGAGCATTGTGCAACCACGTCTTTTGCTCTAAAGTGTCACGTGGCCTCATTTTGTGGAAGTATTTCAGGTGAATCTTTACACAGATGGGTATAGGTTACTACCCACTGTAGTACTGACACTTTTTTTGTGTGAAATCAGTAATCCTCCATTTTTTGTGTTTAGTGTTATATTATACCCAAGAATGAAACCAACATAAAAGTTGCACAACAAAAATAATCCTTGCAGCGATACGCAAACACACACATACATAAATAAATAAAGGGAGACTCAAGCACACTGTGTTGAAAATGAGGTTTGGGCAAAGGCCTAGCGGTGAGGATGTCTGTATTAAAATGGATCAGATAGTCACAGTGCAGCTTGGAGCCGTCGGAGCAGACATGGTGTACAAGCATGAAAGGACGGCCGCTCTTTCCTCCTGGTCAGGATATTTAGTCAATCGATACCAATTTAACACCCAGATATTATCGCCGGCTTCTCGCATTATCGCTAGACTGCATATGGACCCATCTCTTTCCCAATTTCTCACCCTGCGCCGCCCTGTTTCTCTGTGTACACACACATACATCAATATTAGGATGCATTAAGCCATAATAAGTTGTATTGTATGAATGTCTCCAAGTGGGGTGGGACAGCTGTGGAATGAAATGAGGTTCAATGTTGTCTGAGGCTCAGTTGGTACAGCATAGTCTGGCTTGGGCACAAAATGGCTGCTGAATGCCGTACGTGAAGTGTGAAGTGGGTGGTTGTGGTGGTTGAGGAGTATTGGTGAGCGCGGAGTGAGAGCACATTCATTCATTCATTCATTCATTGATGGCATACAATGAGCCGGCATTGTTGTAGGCGTCAGGCCAACTGTGTATTCCTCTGACATACAAAACAGCAATTAAAAATGTGGCGTGAGAATATGTAAACTCAAAAATGTGGGAAACACCTATCAGCTTAAGCTTCACCAGAATAACACAACCGTCTCACTGTTTAGCCAATAAGTGTGTTTTAGAATTACACGCGCACGCTCACGTGCACACAGAAACAGGGCAGACACACACTCTCGAGTACATATAACCCCACACAATGCTCTTCCACTCAGCTCAGAAATCCTGCCAAGAGGCAACCTGGGAATTCCCTGAGACAGAAATTGAATTAGTATTGACCCAGGCAGAGCGAAAGGCTGTAGCAGAAACCTGGATTATTGTACTATACAAGGTCCTCGCTGCCAGGAGGACAGTGAGACATGTTTGCCATCATATCGCAAATCTTCAAAGGTGCTTAAGGACAGTCACTCCAAAAGTTCTTTATAGCATGTACGTGTTGTTACAGATGATGTTGCAGTACCAGTACAATAGTGAGTGCAATCTTTCTTTTACCTCAGAGGATGTGTACAAATTCCACGCTTTTAAATGAGAACAGCACTTGTTATGAAGAATACTGATACTCATATGAGTCTCACGGTTCGCAATGATTTCCTTTTGTTTTGCTCGCTGCCTGCGTCCTGTCGTTAGCCACCAGGAAGGCACTCTGCACAAATCACTCCTATCTGCACCTGGCAGCACATTTTGTGTGCAGTACTTCAAGATCAGTAGGTCACAAGCCACAAATATGGAGGCACAGAAAAACTGCAGCTATCTTGTTTTAATATGCATACGTGCTAACTGCAACAACTAGCCTGATAATAGTTTTAACTGTTCTTTTATTTCACAATTATTGCACTCGCAGTTTCTCGTAAAAAGTAGTGTGTGATGTGATGCTTTATTTTGAAGGAATATTGTGAATGTGCACGTACATTTATAATAATAACATGAGCTGGCATTCTGCCATGGAAAGGCGTACTGAAGGATAAAAAGTACTTTGCTTTTAAATGAAATCTTACAGATTCTATTACAGGCCTGCATTCGCTGGAGGAAATGGAAAAAAAATCTTAAATAGTAAAAAGCTGAAAAAACACTGCAACAATTCTCTGGTTTTACTTCAGTAAGTTTCTCTCCTTGACCAGCCAGCTTGTACGCCTTTATTAATTCATTGATCATTCATTGATCACATTATGTCCTCTGCTGGTCATTTAAAATCCTAAAAATCTTATTAAAGTCTTGTGAAATAGTACATAGGGTCGTATGTGTGATGTACTCGTTGCATTATGATGGAGAGGAGCGGCCGTCTTCCCACCAGAACAAACTTTATGGACTAATAAGCCTGCTACAAACACATTTCCGCTGCACTTTATCTAGACACAACAAAGAGACACTTAGATAAAAATATTAAGTGGTGTGAACGTGTGTGTGGGTGTATTTTATGAGGTGTATACTTGTGTGTTTGGCACCTTTTTTTTTATAAATAAGGATTACCTTCTCGTAAAAAAAAAAAAAAAGAGAGAGTGAGCTTCAAGTAACACTTTTCAGCAATATTCTCAGTTCCTAAAAAAAAAACAATACCTTTTATTCTGCGCTTTGTGATTTCCACAGGAGATGGATCACATGACAAATGTTGCGTGGATATTTTGAATCTGCTGAATGATTTTAGGAGACTTTTCCATGGTGGAACAAAAACTAATATTATTTTGGCATTGCCTCCCAGAAGTATGGCAGCACAGCCTACTTTCCAGCCCCCAGTGATGTGAAACACACATTCCTCTTCTCTGTTTCTTTTTGGGCTGGCATACACATACCACACACACACACACACACACACACACACACACACACACACACACACCAAATATGAATATACACACTCCCCTCTCTGTTTCCCTTTTTTCTCGTCAGCCCCCAGAGATTGTAAAAACATTAGACCTGCAGTGGAGAGAGCGAGGGATGGAGAATGCGTTAAGGAGAGGATGGTAGGGAAAGAGTCAACAGATTTCAACTCCCAAAACAGCTCAGGAAGGCCCCCAGGGATGGAGGGATGAGGTGAGAGGGAGAGAGGGAAAGGGGGAAGAAAGGATGTCAGCAGGTATTACTATCACTGTCACAAGCAGGCGTGAGGAGAACCCCCCCCCCCACACACACACACACACACACTCCCCCCACTCCTCTCCCCTCAGACCCTCCCTCCTACAGATACGGGGGGCTCTCACTCTGTGACGCAGGCTCGCATACAGGTGTGGTACCGAGACACACACGCACACCACCAATAGTACCATCGTCTCGCCTGTACACACACTTGCACACGGCTGCTCGGACTCTGGGGAGTGCCCCAGTAGGAATCACACCCCATTTAGAACTGACACCGCTTTCTGGTTTGTCAGTGTGTGTGTGTGTGTGTGTGTGTGTGTGTGTGTGTGTGTGTGTGTGTTGACTAAGCATACGGTGTGTATGGTTATGCATGTTGCAAGATTACAATGGAGTGTCTTTTCCTGAGTAAAAAAGGATAAAATATGAATGGAATGTGGTTATTCAAACATGCCTGTGTTTTATGCAATAACCAGTACCACGTGAAGCGCAGTAATGCACAGCTTGATCCCTGTCTCCTGATACTCTGACTGCTATTTTTTCCCTCTCTTTCCTTGTTCTTTTTTCTGCCCTTCCTCCTATTTCTCCTCAACATTTTGTTCCAATCAAATCTTTTATTTATGGGTTCAAGGGAATATGTGTGTTTTATTTCTTTTTTCCTTTTTTAGAATTATTTCTTATTTCCAACCTAAAGTTGTGCAGCCAAATGAGATCTGTTCACCCTTTACTGTGTGTATCCACTTCGTTTTATCGCAGCGTGGTGCATATGTTATTGCTTTTGTAGGATGCTAAGGTAGCTTGTACCATCTCCTGCACTGACAGGCTGCTGACGCATTAGTATGCAGGTAGTTAAATGCTGGACATGCTGCACAAACGGGAGACCCACCTTTCTATGAGGTTGATTAAATTGTGTCAATCAATTTTATCAAGTTATCCCTTTTTCTATGTAAACTGTCATTTTTGTAATGAATTACTCTCTGCCACTGTCCAAAAATATGTTTTGTTGTATTCATCATATATGATCAGATAGTTGTAATTCACAGTCCGAGAGCATCCAGAGTTGTGGTGGTATTTTTGTGCTGAATGGAAGAGGGGAAATAGCCTTGTCCCAAATCTCCATAGCTATGGCCTTGTAGCAAGAGAACTCATGAATCTCATTGCTCCCCTATTCAGCTGGAAATGGAGTTCTTGTACGCAGCGTGCTTCTCAAAACACTTGAGAAGACGCTCTATGTTTATGATTGTGGAATTAATCTGTGTGTTCTCCTAAAAATACACCAAATGACAAATGCCTAGTCATGAAAGTCAGAAAAGCCCTTACTCGCTACTTTTTAAAAAATGTATTTATTTATTTTTTTAAGGAGGTTCCCTGATGGATTTCCTTTCAGGACGGAAAACTGTTGTGAGCGTTGTTGTTGTTCATCATCAAAGGTACAGACTGAATACCTGAGCTCGTGGGCGCTTTTTTTGTAGCATTTGCTTACTTTGGAGCTGCTTTACAGTGGACTTAGTGTCAAGAAAATAAACTCACCCACACTGTACCTCGTGCGTGCTAATCTTCTAATTTTGGGTCATTGCGGTTCATTACTTAAAGAAGCGGCCAGTCATCTTTAATCCCAAATTAATCAGTTAATCCCAGTCCAGTGTTAGGTTGTTGTTAGCACTGTGTGAGACTGCCGTCTCCCTTGACCCTCACCACTTCCTTCCTCTGGGCTCCTAACACCCCCCCTCTCCCCCTCCCTCCCTCCCTCCTTCCCTCTTATTGTGTCTGAACCCTTCATTAGTGTTGTGAAACTCAACTTGCCTTTCTAAGAAATTCAGAGGCATTGACCTTGAGGCAGAGAATGGCATCCAGTTATATCAGGCCAAATGTTGAAAGCATTAATTTTATTACACACACTGTAAACCTGTGGATAATCTAATGTACTGGAGCTGAATGTACTGTATTGAGTTTTTAGATAACACACTTTTAGTAGCCTTGAAGTCGAAGGGATAGATTTTGTTTAAAAAAAAAAAAAGTCCAGTAATTTTATTTCTTTATCTCCTTTGAGGAGGTTGGTATTAGACATCAGCGTAAGTGTCCCACCTCTGGTGTGAATATATGTTCATGTGTGCGTGGGCGGGGCGGGGTGGGTGGGTGTCTGTGCGTGACTAGAACAGGACAAAGCTGGCTGCCTTGAGGGGGAATAAGGGGGACCTTCCATACCCCCGATGCACAGAGCGATATGAATCTTAACCGATGTGACGGAGAAAGATGGAGCAGGAGAGAGAGGCATGGATCGGCTGCGAGGGGAGGGAGAGGGAAGGGGCCAGTTTAGACTCCTGGGATTCCAAAGCAGTGACCGTGAAAGTGCTTAGATAAACAGAGAGAAAGATGGAGGGGCGGGGGCGGTGGGGGGGGCTGAAGCGAAGTGGGTAAAATGGTGGTGGAAGAAGCAATGGAGGAAGAAGAGGACGAAAAAGGTGTCGGCACGCTGACAGGGGAAGGAAATGGGACCTGCTGAAGATGGGGTGAAAGAAAACAGATGGGAGTGAAACCAAGTATAGAAGTTTTAAAATAAGTTCGCCAAGAGTCAGAGCTTACTCTATTTACTCCTTAACTCTCGTGCATCGCCGATCCTTTTCTCACCATCTTCTCCTGTCCTCTCCTTCCCTCTGTTTAAATAATTCAGGCCTTTTGGCTGTATTAGGCCAAGTTTCCTTGACATGCCTTAACTGTGTGTATGTGTTTGGGCCTTGACTGACTGAAGGATGGCTCTCGCCCTCCAACTGGCCATCCCTTTGCGAACAACCAACCAAATCATCAGACGCAGAGTGGGTGGGGGGGGGATGCACACCTGGGATGAATAGTGCATGCTGCCTATCCAGCATTGACCTTCACATCATAGAGAGGGAGAGAGAGACAAAAACAGAGTACGAGAATGGGAAAGAAAGAGTGTCTACAGCATCAGAAGTGTGACCCACTTAGTAAATGATGGATTCTCAAAGCCAAGTCTGATTTATTGTCTGAGTGTATTTGCTTTGCGAGCGCCCTTTCCACTATAGAGAAGAGTGTATCTTAGTAAATGTGTGTGTCTATATGTGTGTGTAAGGGGTGTTGCTGGCATGTCCTCCTTAACCCACTTACACAGGTGGGCTTTGAGGCACAGATAAGTGCAGTTAAGCATAGTTAATATAATAGATGAGGGTGTACTGCTACGACAAACGTAAAACAAGTTTTTAAAGAAGTCAAGAGCAAAACGGTGGTTGTTGCGTCGTATCATCTCATGGAACGATGACTCGACGTAATTACAAACACTGCTACAAAGACAGGTTGTATTTGTCTGAAGGTCTAATGTATTAGTAGCATTTGTTGTCTTGAAAAGAAGTCCAGCAAACAGCGCTTTAGAGTTATTAAAGCAACTGAAAGCTCTGAGGTAGCCAAATAATCTTTACTAAATATTATAACTAAAACTCTGTTGCAGATGCGAGATGCAGACAAAGACAAGCCGTACTGAAATGTTGGAAATAAAACATCAGTTTAGGGTTGCAACTTATCATTATTTTTATTATCGTTTAATTTCCTTATCTGACAATATTGTTGGTAAAATATCGGAAAATAGTGAAAGAGCTGGAGGTGGTATCTGCTTTAAAACAACCTTAATCACAAAGATATTCGATATATATAATGATGGAAAACAAAGAGAAGCTGCAAATTTTCTGTAACCAATGAATTTTTGGCAGATTTGTTATTATTTTTTCTTCCGATTACTAATTGTTTCAGCATTAAAACATGTGTATGATGGTTTTTTTTAGGATCAATAGAAAAAAAAGATCCCTTCAATTTGTCTACGCCGTCTCTTTAGCTAGTCCTATCTGCTCTCGCACTGTGTGCGAAGCTGAAGGCCCCAAACAGCAAAGTTAGTACATAAACATGAGACAAATGATGTTGACACAGTGGATCAGCCCAGCTGCCACTTTGTAGCAATACACTTTGATAGATTTCATAAATAGTTTGAATCATGGCTTTTTGTGTCCACCCATCATAGCTGTCACTGCCCCTCCACACCCCCCCCCCTCCCCACACACCCCCTTTCGTCCGTCCTGTCAGTGTCTGAGCGGTGAGGTACTGTAGCTATATTCAGGTTTATGTATCCGAGCCTGGCACCTGTACAAATCAGCCCTGTATTTACACTGCAGCTCCATTTAGACTGCAGAAACATGGAGAGCACTCATTACTCTGAGGTTTAGGCTGTCCGATGGAGGGATGCAGGGGAAAAAGACGAATGGAGCGAAGGATGGATGGGTGGGGCATTGGCTTGGCTCCAATCCCAGCTCTGGATTGGTTGTTGTCCTGGCAACGGCACGTCTGACCTTATTTACCCCTTTGCCATACGCACACTCCACTCGCGCCCGTGCACCTCTCTTTTGCCGCACACTTTCTCTCGTCATTCTTCTCCGCGTGAGAGCTGAAACTCTTCTTCTTCTTCTTCTTATGCCCTTTTTTTTTTCTCTCGCATCCCTCTTACAAGTGTGGGCACCTCCACGCAGAGCAGGCGAGAGAGTGAAGTCAGGCAACACTTTTAGATCCTGACATACTGGTTGGCATGGTGAGGCAACATTTCGGCATGCAGCGTTTTTTGGTCAAACAGCGAAAAATATAAGCGAGCCATAGACTGCAAGACTGCACTCTTGTCCATTTATATTGTGGACAGTAATTTCATACCTCCCAGAAAAGTCACTGGAAAGCTTATTTTAGGATCAGACCAGACCACACATGGAGAGTGGTGCCTATGCATGACAGAGCTCTGCCACAAAGGGGGATGATGGCTTCTGCAGACCTGCAGCCGTATCAAAATGGTTCCGATGGATTGGTTTCCATACTGATGGGCCCTGTGGGCCCGAATCATGCAATTTTCTTCAGCTTCGATGGCCGTAGCTATACATCCTGTTGTGCTGCTGAGTCCCGCAGAATGGACACACATACACACACACACACACACACACACAGACACAGGAGGACCTATGCCATAACAGGCAGAAAATAGGGTCTGTCTTTACCTGAGGCTGGGAATCCTTTAGGGCCTGAAGCAGCAGGTGTGTGTGTGTGTGTGTGCGTGCGTGTTTGTGTTTGTGTTTGTGCGTATATCTGAGTGTTTTATCTGTGTCTGTAAATTGATAGGGAATGTGGGTTCATGAGGGAGCCTGCTGATCCGCACAGTTTGAATTCCCTGTGCCTTCTGGTCATTCAGTCGAGCCTGCAGGGCAAAAAAAACCCAATCACTTCATCTAGGTTATACACATCCACCCACAGCCACTGTAGCCAACACTCGCACCAATTCACATCGATATACGTTGCTTTGCGGCGCGCGCGTGTGTGTGCACTGGTGCTCCTATCCTCCTACGCTGATGAGGACGGAAGCATTAGGTTTGTCTGATGGCACAGGACTTCCCCCCTGGGAAATTGTTCAGCAGAGGTGGTGAGCCACCAAGATCCTAATGCTCAAAACTAGCATGTAAAGAAAAACCACAGACTTCAGTGGATGGAAATGGAAGACAGGAAAATGACGGAGGAAAGTTCACATACCATCTACATTCTGAGATTAGGACTCGTAGTAAAGAAAGCAAAGGTCTGGTGTACAGGGGAGATATACTTCCTGCTGACCTTGAAGGAAGCACACACACACACACGCGCACACATACACTCATGTAAGCATACCAAACAGGAAGGGGTAGATAAGAGCAACAGCTTGTTCCTCTTAAGTCCCTCTTTCCTCTCTGTGAGGAGTGGTTGATCGCCGTCTTTGGCCACAGTTTGATGACACTGAGAATCTAGTCTTGAGGGTGTGAGGTTGTAGAGGCTTTTTTTTTTTTTTTCCAGCCAGCTGGGCAGGCGGGGTGGTGGGGGGCCCCAGATGGTCAGAGGTGGGGGGTGAAGTCCTTGTTTGTGCGCGATGAGGGGAGTAAGCACCAGGTTAGACACAACACTGGCGTTTGGGCTCTGGACACAGCATGGCTTTGTGTGGGCGTGGAGGGAGGGGGGTACGGCTAATAGAAGGGAGGCGAGGGCGGGGGGGTGGGGGGGTGTCCTGATTCTGCTCCATTTTACATCCACACAGGGAAAGATCGAATAGGAGAGAGGAAATGGGGAAACAAAAAGGTTTAAGCCATGCAAATTCTTGGAAGTGGTGCACATGAACTCTCTCTCTCTTTCCGTCTCGTTCTCTGACTCATGGCTGTAGCACTGCAGCGGTACGATTCCTTTGCTTTCTTCCTCTGAAGACAGGATAGCCTGTGGAGCAGGAGGTCAGCGAAGCTTTGGAGACCTCAAGGAAAGAATGTTCTCTCTTTAGTTCTGCCTTGTACCCTCTTGCCTACTGGACTGTCTCTGGGCTCTTTTTTTTTTCTTTTTTGCCATAACCTTCTCTCATACTTTCTATGAGTTATTCCCCGCAGTACAGTGCTGTTTTTCCCATGAAAGTCTGATTTTTATCCTCCCGCCAGACATCACAGTTTAGGTGTGCTCGCATGTGAGAAGTTTTTCTGCAGCCCCTCTCTAGTCAGACCTGTATGGAGAAATGTTTTCACTAAATCTTTGTGATTTAGATCCCAGATGTCACCAGAAAGTGGAACAGCAGAAATTGTTACGTCTCCACAAAACAGGTGGGGCTGGAAGGCTGGCGATACAGTGAGCAACTGCAACCTATGCAGTTTATGAAGTTGTGTAAATTTAATGGAATGACAAAGCTAATGCGACTCTGGTTCTCCGTGCACTCAAAGGTTAGCAGTGGCGAAGATTTTGCGGTCGGTCAACAGCGCAAATGTGTCATCAGATCTAAAACGTGAAATGCAAAAGCACTGCACAGATTTACTTCGTCCCAGAAAGATAAAAAATCCACTGATTGGATGGGATAATTAAGCGACTTCGTTCTGGAATTTGGCCGTTAAAAAATTCTGCTGTGACTGGGCCGTGATGATGACTGCGACTAATGTGACACCCACAAAACTAAGACGACCGGTATCTGCATGTCAAAGCTGACGTTATTCACTGATATTAATGACTCACCTGACATCTAACTCATCTGTCATCATGCGGTTAAACCTCACCCATCTCATCAAAAAAAAAAACAACCTCAAATGAACTATACCATTTCACAAAGTCATCCTCCACAGATTCTCCCATATCACCAGAAGGGTTACTACAGCACCCGCCATAGAGGCTGAAGCTGTGTCATGCTATGCGCAGCCAAAGCACAGTGACCACAGGATGCTGTGCCCAGTCACTATAGTGACCAGAGTTAGCAATCACCCCGCTGTGATTAACCACTGAGGCTCCACGAAGCTTCTCAACCCCCCCCCATCGCCGCCACAAGGAGCCAACAGACTTTTACTGTGGACTGTTGAGCGTACCGTCACGAGCGTGAAAGTGTTTATTAAAACTACGGCATCTATAGTGTGCATTTCCTGAATTCATCTGGGATGCATAGTGCACAGCGTAAGCATGTTAGTGTATTAGCATTTGCATTGTAGTAGAATATTTTTATCTCCATGTTTACGTGCAGTACTTGCATTAAGTGCCTAAAGTGTATTCAGTATTCAGCTGCTGTGCGTGATCGAGTATCTGTTCTGTATTCCTGAAGCCATGTTGTGGGATTGTTGCTCCTTTAATTATTCTCTCATATTAAAGGATCAAAGGTCTCTGCCAGAGTCAAGCCCCTGCATTTCATTATAACTGCACACACGCACACACACACACTCATATCCGCACATGTGTGTCTATGCTTCAGTGTGCACATATATTAACATGGACACACATCAGGGGGGACATCAGTTATGTTCAATTTTTTTGAATTCTTGAACGTGATTTCCTGTAATTATTTTAAAAAAAAAAAAAAAAAAAAAAAGCTAAATGTTCGCCTTTTCAAGTTTTCCACTGAAGAGCCCAGCAGGTTCGTTTTGATTTCGGCTCCTCTGTGAGATTTTTTCTTTATCAACCAAGAGCTTGCACCAGTCCTCAGAAGGGTGTCACTGATCACCCTCTGGCATGAGGGATAGAGCATGTTTTATTCTCCAGAAGTACTTTCATGTTTTTCGTGTGTGTGTGTGTATGCCTAGCATGTGGGAACGTGTTTGTGTGTGTATGTGTGTGTGTGTATTCGTGCCCACATGTGCTTAAATGCACATGAGAGCGTGTGTGTGTGTGTGTGTGTGTGTGTGCGTGTGCCGTTCTGTGTCTTTGCCCTCTTCCTTCTGTTCCAGCATGGGACAAAACCAATCCCCTCCTCCGCTTCCAGAGGACTCTCCCGCTGATAGGCTGTTCCAGCACTCTGTTCTTTGACACCCACAGCTCTCTTCGTTGCTCCCATGATGCCCCTGTGCTGTCACCACTCTGCTGCATGGTGGCTGGCAGGAGGGGAGGATGCAGAGTGTAATTAGGGCGTACCCAAGCCTACCAGGGCCAGAGAGAGGAAAAGGGAGGAAAGAAGGGAAGAGGATAGAAAGAGGGATGACAGTTTGACATCAGTAGAGCACACCGTCTCTGTAATTGCTGGCGTACATATGGCGCGGGCTGAGGTTGGAGGCTTGTGGGAGGAAGGGTGGGGGGCAGGGGTAATGTAGGATAGAGAGGAGTCAGAAATAGGAGGGTGAGCAGGAGGAGCTGCACGCTCCGAAGCAATAGATTGGGGATGAGTGCATGTCATCCAAAGTGGGGAAAGATGAGGGAGGAGATCGAGGAGAGGAAAGAGGTGAGGAGGGATGCAAATTGGGGGAGAGGCTCGGGGCGGCTAGACTTGAGTGATGCAGAAGAAGCTTGAGGTGAATGACATGTATAGCAGGGGGTGCAGCATGTTGACACAGCACACGTCTATTATTACATACACATGCACACATACACACACACACACACACACCTGCATACACACACACTTCCACAGCTGGTGCACCTAAGTAAACAATTCTCAGCCTCAGAGAAGCTTGAGAAAGCACCACAGGTAGTACAAAGAGTAAACAGGCTGCTGTGTGTGTGTGTGTGTGTGTGTGTGTGTGCGTGTCTGTGTAGGTGTGTGCACGATTACACTGGCTTATGGGCTTTTGTGTTCTCTTAACCAGACAATCGAGTGCTTTTGTTCGTCTGTAATTAGCACACGCAGGTAATAGAGCTATCGGACACGGCCACACACACACGCACACACACTCTCAGACGGGATATTGATCAGGGGAGTGTTTGTGTGTCCTGAGCGAGGGGTTCTGATCGATGGTGTCCTGTCCCGTTGATAGATCGCCAATTTTGCGCGCTGGCTATTGAGCAGGAAGCAGCTTTGGTGAGACCTGCCTCCAGGGTCTCACCTGCCTCATCCCCCACGACACACACACACACACACACACACACACACACACACACACACACACACACACACACACACACTTTCCTGCTTTTCTGCTCCATTATCTCACTCAGAATTATAGACCATTGTGCCCCAAATTCAGGTTCAAAGTTAACAGAAAATGTGGATTTCTATTTCAGTTTTTTTTTTTCTCTCCGATGTTCTCCTGTCATATCTCCTCTCATTGCTCCATCCATCTTTGATACCCTCTACAGATTTGCCAGACCATCACAGTCTCCTGCTTCTTGTCATGTCTATCTGTTTCATTTCGGTTTGCGTCAGTTCCTCCTCCCTCCCTCCCCCCGGCCTCCTCCTCCTCCTCCTCCTCCTCCTCCTCCTCTCTTCACACTCATTTTTCCTCTCATTTATTCTTTTGCTCTCTTCTCTGTCCTCCTACTTAACTCGAGACTACTCCACTGTCCAACACCATCCTCCCCTCCCCGTTCCACACTCTTTTCCTCCCCCCCACTCCCAGGTTTCCCTTCACTGACTCGCAGCACTCCCTTCCTCTCTCCTCCGCTCTGTCACCCCTCTATAAAGACTCCCACTGATGGACCTGAACCTTCTGCCCAAGCCACATTCTGCCCCTCATTCTTTTCTCCTGCACTTCATGTGAAGAGGAGACCAATTAAAGTCCGTCTCCCCTTCTTCTTCCACTCCGTTGTTCTCATCTCTGTGTGTCTGCACTCAGACTCTCTGGGGTCACTAATTAAAACACTTTACTTTCTTTTCTCTTTTTACTCCACTTTTTTTTTTTTTTTTTCACCTGTTCGTCCAACTTTCTTCCTCTTTTGGCTTTCTTATTCATTTTCTTTTGTTCCACCTCTTTGCTCTGCCCTGTCTCAACAGCTCTCTTCTCATCAGTCTCCTTCTGTCTTCATCTGGGCCTCGTCTCATGTCGCTCCATCACTCACATTGCTTCCCTCCATTTGCCACACATTTCTCTCCTCGTTTATTGTCTCCTGCCCTGTCTTTCCTCGCCGTTATGATTCATACAAAGCCTTATGATTTCTTCATGTAAAATATACCTCCCTTACTTTGTCCTAGATGCACTTCTCTCAATCTTCCTCCTGTGTTCTTTTCCTCCACGTTAGCTTGTACCCGGGTGACTCTTTGTACTGTGGCTGACAAGGAAGTCAGAATCTGCAGTCTAAAGGAGCATGCATTATGCAGCTCTTCTGTTCTAATGATGCTGTCTTGTCCGGAGTTGTTGTTATGCCCAAAGCCAGTCAACCTTGACTGAAGATGTGGTTGTGCATGCACGTCTGCATAAGTTTATACACGCCTGTGTCTATCTGCACTGTGTAGAGGGAGAGAGTCAAGTTTATTTTACGCTGAACTCCTCTCAGTGGTCTTAATTAACATAGAAGGGATTGTTGTTCTCTGTACTGTATCTGTCGCTCAACGCCGCTCTCTTGCTGGTATATTGGTATGGAAGAAAGAATGTGGTCGTGTCACATTACATGTATTCATCCATATATATATATCTCAAATCCTCAGACATTCTTTAACCTGCACAACTTTGTTTTATCACCCTGTATAATCGTTATGTGTAATATTGATGAACTATCCATCTGCTCTAACTATCCACATTCCTCCAGGCGCAAAGAAATTATGGAATACCTGTCATCTGTCTTCTTTCTCTGTCTGTCTGCGCTTAATCACCACCTCTCTTTTCCCTTCAGTCATATATTACTCGGCGTAATCGTTACGTCAAATATTCATGTCGTTGTCGCTCTTCCTTGCAGGTTAACAGCTGGAGATCTGTCCATCCAGGTGACCCTGAATGACTACCTGGACATTTATTGCCCACACTACCCCAGTAAGGAGACTCTTGGCCCCGGGCAGCCAGAGACGCTGGCTCTTTACCTGGTGGGAGAGGCCTCTTTCCAGGGCTGCGTGGAGACCACGGGGGCCATCAAGAGGTGGGAGTGTAACACCCCCTATGCTCCCTTTGGACCAGTGCGTTTCTCTGAAAAGATCCAAAGGTTCACCCCGTTCTCGCTGGGATTTGAGTTTCTGCCAGGGCGCCACTACTACTACAGCTGTGAGTAGAAGCATGTGTATGTTTCTGTGTGGTATCACAAAGTGGGTCACAAAACAATAGCAGAGATTTGGTGCTGCGGATTCATATCACAAAATATACAAAACTTGTGAATGAATCCAGTTGTTGGTTTTTAAACAAGTCGCCAAATAAAAGCAAATCATTTTCAGGTGATATTTTGATCGGTTATGGCTACAAATATTTTGATTATTGATTGATTCTATAAAATAACTCAAATCTTTCTAAAGACGAAACACTTTCACTTTCAGGTTGCTCGTTTTGTCCAACCGATAGTCAAATGAACAAAGATTTTCAGTTTATTATCACATAAGGCAAAGAAAAGAAACATATTCTTACGATTAGGAAACTCAAGCAAAGGGTTGTTTGAATTTGTTGCTTAAAAAATCCCTTCAAGCCTGTAAAAATCTTAAATATTTCACTGTAACATTAAACATTCATCACTCAATAAGCAAAAATATATGTTTAAAATTTAAAAACAGCTAAAATTAAGAAACATCCTATCCTTAGATAACCCGAGGAGCATAACAGTAAACAAGATAATCTGCTTCATCAGGACTTCTTATTAACAATGATTATTAATCGATCACCAAAGTTGTTGCAGATTCATTTTCTGTTGGTTCGACTATAGAGACACTCAGAAGTATTGATGGGACAAGCGCTGGGAACTGAACATCAATACATGACTAAAAAGTCTTGTTAATATGCAAAGTGCATTATCCCTTCTTTCTTTTGTGAGAGATTTCTATTTCAGTGAAAGCAATGAATATTCACCCTACAGCCAAAAAGATGTAAATATTTGATGTTTGAGTTCATCAGACTGTGCATAGACATCCGCGTTGGAGGACGTGTGGCGGTCCGATGCTTTTAAGGGATGAAAAGGTCGAGAGCAGCTCCAGCCAATGTGTTTTTTATGAGGCTTTGAGTGTTGGCAAACAGTAGCTTATAGCATTTAATGTTTTCCATAAATTCATGCTGACTGACATTAATTTGATGTTTTCGTAAAAGCTGTAGGCTGTTACGCAATTTTAGTGATGGATTCTTCTTTCTCCATTACACTCACTTGTGCTCCTCTCCCCTCACTCATTTATTTTAAACCACTGGAGGGAGTAAAGGGAGGGAGAGAGACAGAAGATGGCTTAGTAGCTGTAAAATCAGTTGACTGTTTTTTTTTTTGTTGTTGTTGTTTTTTTCCCCTCACTTTTTACAACTTGTGGTGTCAGTCCAACCAAGAGGAGGACACGAAACAAGGCGGAGAATGAAAGAGTCAAGTGTGAATGCCTGGTATGGAAGGGTGACAACAAAGAGACAGAGGCACCCGCAAAATGTAGGAGGAAGAGAGCGGAGATCAATACGGGACGACAGTGAGGGAGGAGGGGGGGTGAAAAAAGAAAAAGGCAGGCAGAGAAGCAGACGGAGGTAGAGAAGCGTGGAGGAGTGACAGAGGAAGAGAAAGAGCAAAAGATGGACACAGTCTGACAGTACAGGACGGGAGGGAGGGAGGGAGGGAGAGGAGAGGAGAGGGGAGAGAAAGGGACGAGAGAGGCCGGATGAGAGGAATCCAGAAAAGGGATAGCAACAAAAGGGATGGATGAGACGAAGGGAAAGAAAGAATCTTTACATAAATTACTGTTGCGGTCCAAGGGACAATGGAGCATTGTGAGGGTATGAGAGTGTGGTTGCACACACACACACGCTAACACACACATGTATATATGTACACGCACACACACTGGGCTATTGTAGTTGTTCAGGCCAGTTCAGAGAAAAGCAACAATGGGTGCACTCCCCTCCTGGTCGGGCACACTGGGCTCAGAACGATTGTGTGTGTTTTGTCCACATCAAAGATAAGGCATAAAGTTGGTCCAAATGTCTGGCTCTGGGGTTTGTGTGTGAATGGGCCCGCAGCACTGGAGACACTATAATGGCATTAGCCCGGGAGAACAGTACAATAGTATTAGAAACACTAATGGCATTAGTTGGCTCAGTCTGAGCTGGGCTCAGCTCTTCTCTACGGCTCCCACAGACTATGACGCTGACAGCCCACTGTCTCTGGGTCTCTGGCCAACGCCCACTGGTTCTCCATGCCTGGATTCCCACAAACAGGAAACACCTTGACATCCTCTGATACTCAGCTGATCCCAACGATCCCAACCGTTTGAGGGGACAGTCACTACAAGAACGCAATGCCCTGCGACACAGGCTAATCGATGAATCAGCTTCATTATTTTGAACACATGCAACACATAAGTTAAACACAAGCAGATTAAGAACACAGTTAACAACCGTGAATCCATACGGTTTCCAGGGGACACCAAAAACTTGTTAATGCTTGCAGTATATAGGCAAAAGCTAAGAGTATATAAGAATTATGCACTTTCAGTGTTAAAATTTAAATAAATATTGAGCTTGGATCCCTTCAAGACATGTTTTAAGATGTATTTAAATAATGTTTTTTCTAGTATAAACAAAAAATAAACTACCAATACTTTTAAGCACATCTACTACTTCTCATACAATGAAAAATGCATAAATAAATTAATGCAAATATTGTTTATTTCAAGGTTTAACTTCTGGACACAAGATGTCTCACGCTTTCACATCACACTTGTGAGTTACACACCGGACGACAAACGGCTTCAAAAATAGTCATGATGTTACAAAATCCTGCTCGAACTTAGCATGCATTAAACTCAGACTTAAGGCTCGAAGAAACTTCCGTCCCTCGGCAGATGAACCCTACTCATTCATTATCGCCATTACCCAGTAACCAGGTGAAGTCACACTAAGCAAAACTCAACACTGAACTGAGAGGTGATTTAAGGTAAGATCCAAGGGTCAGCGCACTGGAAATAAACATTAGCTCACCTTTCGTCATCACTGATGAGTGGCCGTCTTCAGAAAAATCACAGGCTGAGCATTAGCTTTTTAGCAAATCTGTTGTATTACATGCAAATGGCCACATTTCTTTATTTGCTCATATTTTTTTGCCCGTGTTTTGGTTACCGTGTGTCTCAGTTCACATGTTTGATTTATTCTCTGCATTTGCTTTTAATGTGACGTACATGTTGTCCAGATGGGAAGATACTTTTTCTTGTTTTGTTTTGTCTTGGGCGTGATTTCAGCTCTCTCAGCCGTCATAGAGAGACCTTTACAACACAGCCCCACTGTTGTTCTGTGCTGTATCTTATCACTTGAAATTATAGATACAAAGTGAGACAGACTGTTAGCGATCATACACTCAGCTTGTGCGACGGGTCCCTGTTGAGTTAGCAGCTGTTTGTGAATAATTCAAATATAAAGCCATTTAACTGGCGTTTCCATGCAGATTTGTTTTGCGAAAGCAGCGCTTAACTGACAGGTAATCTAGCTGATGTTTGACAGTCTTCCCATGTGAGCCATGATCAGTATTAATATCACAGCCGTTGCATTCTTCTCTGTGGCTGCTATTGTTTTTATTTAGTTGTGCAAATAAGTGTGAAATATGTTTGTCACCGTGACACAGGGAGACAACTCTTTCTGCTGGTACCATGTATTGCATGAGCTACTGATATGGCAGAAACAGGAAAACAACGTTGTTTAGCTTCTCTTATCATAGGAATTATTCACAAGCACCATGAGAGTCCTCAAAGAGTGGATATGATGGAAGGATTTCATTCAGCATGTGCAAATGTCTCTTCCCATATTGTTTGTTGGGTTTAAAATACGGGGGAAGCATTAAATCTTTCTCTCTTCTCGTTCTTTCCAGCTCTACCCGCAGATGAAGGCCCTCCTCTGCCATGTATGAAGTTGCGTGTCACCGTGTGCTGTGAGCCCAGTGAGTACACTCCTCTTTTCATCTGTTCCTCCTTTCATGCTTCTCCTTTGTACGCCAAGACACTCCTCTCTCTGCCTTGCTCATCTCTACTATCAGGGCTGTATAGCATGATGTTTAGACTGCTACTCATCCTCGCTGCTCTCTCCGTTTCCTCCTCTCTTTTTTTTGAATAATTCAGAGACTGTAATTCTCCGCTTTTATCGGTGAAACTAAACGTATTTTTACCCCTCAAATTGTCTTTAACCTCGTAAGATGAGATGTACTCCTCTTTAAAAACGACATGAACTCCACTCTCCTCTTCAGTCCACGTTGGCTTTTAAACCTAATTG
This sequence comes from Protonibea diacanthus, assembly GCA_028641955.1. Taxonomy (NCBI): domain Eukaryota; kingdom Metazoa; phylum Chordata; class Actinopteri; family Sciaenidae; genus Protonibea; species Protonibea diacanthus. The sequence goes on along the minus strand of CM053983.1, from coordinate 15,730,733 downwards.
GATTGAGTTTGTTTTTTAAGCATTAGTTCACTCTAAGGCACGTATCTCCTCTACATTGTCTTCTCTTTTCTTTTTTACCTCCTTGTTTCCCTCATTCTCCCACTCTCAATCTCTCTGTCCCAGTGTGAAATTCCCAGCGTTGATCTAATCCAGAGTGCGCCTGGAGTAATGTTAGTCTTCCAGTCCAGTGAGCTGCCCATTCCGGTTGGGAATGTTGCCCAGTCACTGTGGGAATCCCAGTACAGTTGTTGTTGTTGTTGTGCGTGCGTGTGTGTGAGCATTTCTACGTGTATGACCATTTTTCTGTCTCTGTGCACTTTGTGTTTTTGTGCACTCCTGCATGCCTATATGGGCCTTTTGCGTGAGCTCTCTGGCGGTTTTAATTTGTGCATGTGCGCTTATGTGTGTGTGTGTGTGTGTGTGTGTGTGTGTGTGTGTGCGTGCCTGCCCTCATATGTGTGTCTGAGACGTCTGTCCCAGTTCCCATCCCAGTGCTATCTGCAGGGGGGGGGGGCTTGTCGTGCTGTCCCAGGCTGAACTAACACACACTTGTTCCAAGATAACCGGTCACAAAGGTTGTGCATCTCTGCATGTGTGTGAGACTCATTCACTAAATTCCTCCAGCACATGTCGTCTAGCGAATACCTTCCATCCATGCCGCCTTGATTAAATTTGTGCTGTGAAGGAAAATAAATATTAAAAAACTGAAATAAAAAGAACCCCATCCGTCTCGAATGAATTCTTAAATGCCATCACTGTTCCGGCGCGAGACAGGGAGTAATTTGCTGTGTTATTACCAGAGTGAAGGCTGATGGCTTTTTTTTTATATATGTTAATTATCCCGCTGTCATTAATTAGAAAGACCACAAATAGTTGTTCAGTGAAAAAATGCTAATGTAGTCTTGACCTTCTGACAGTATTCCCTGATCGGCCTATCTGAGCCTGAAATAATCAAAATATTTGAAATCATTTGGATTCTGCAGACTGGGACACACACACACACACACACACACACTTGACTACACTGTTAAAGCCCATTACTTCACATTAGAAAGACTTCTACCTACAAAGATTCACACACTTTCAACTACTGTTTCCTCTTCTCGTTTTCTTCCCTCTCCCTCTCATCCTGTTCCTTAACCAAAACTAATCCCGACTAAATTTCAGGATCTCCCTCTCCTTGTCTTTCACCCCTCCCCTCCCTCCCACCACCACCTCCTCCTCCACCTCCTCCTCCTCGTCCTCCTCCACTCCAACCTCCCGCTCTTTCTTTTCTAGTCTTCTGTCATTCCTGAAGTGGCACTAATCCTCCCCTTCTCTCTGTCTCCTCAGCTCTCTCCTCCCTTCCTCATTTTTTATGATCTTTCGCTACTGGAGCAAAACTAATCTAGGCACCATCCATGGCAGTCTCTTACACTTCCTCCCCCTTGGCTCCACCCCTCCTCACCCCGCCTCTCCTCCACCTTTCCCGTGTCTTCCCTATCTCTTTGTTGTATCTCCATATACACCACACAGTTATTCGCCCCCGACTCCCCTCTCTCTGCGTTTTCTCCACTGCGCTCCATCTTTGTCGGGCGCATGCTGTGCGGCGAGTGCGTTGGGATGAGAATACATGAGGCCGGAGAGAGAGAGGCGAATGAGATGGATGGGAGAGGAAATGAAGGAGAGTTGGAGGGTCTCTCTCTCTCTCTCTCTCTCCCTCTCTCTCTCCCTCTCTCTCTCTTTTTGACTGTCCATTAGTGGCGGTTTACCACAGCTGTTGTTGTGTTTTTTCCCTGTGGTAACACCTCACATACTCTCTGGTTCCTTCCTGCTCAGGTTGCCTTTTATCTGACAGGTAGCATGGCAGCAGGGCTCACCGTGCCTGTGTACTCTGTTAGTGTGTGTCTCTATGAGTGTGTGTGTGTGTGTGTGTGTGTGTGTGTGGCCCTCGGTGATGGTGATGGCTGCCTCTTGTCCTTCAGCTACATCTCCTGTCTCTTACCTAAACTTCAAACTGCGCACCTCTCTCCCTTCTTCTCTCCACAAACTTTTGTTTTCTTCCAGAAAGTAGCCCATGTGATTAAAAGGTAGATCCATGTGGGGATGCCCTGTCGTGGGTGTTTTGAATTAATTATCAGAGTGCACACACACACACACACACACACACACACACACACACACACCTGCCTCACACAGGTCTGAAGGACAGAGTGGTGACAGTGAGAGGGTCCGTCAGGTACGCTGTCATTGCTCCAAGGTCGGCTACCACTCGCCAGTCCCTCGGTCTCCTCTCCGGTGTGTGAATGTGTGTGTTTATCGCCTTAATTTAACCCAAGAACACAACAAACGAGGCAGGACAGATTCAGTGACGCAGGAAGCTCCTAATGACATCCTCTGTGTGTGTGTATGTGTGTGTGTGTGTGTGTGTGTGTTTCTAATGTTGCTCATTTCCGCATCCTGGTTGTTGTTTGCAGCTTTATAAAGCATGTTTTTGTTTTGTCTTTTTTTTTTTGTTCAGGTTTTGGTTATGTCTTTTTTGCCGTAGCGGCGTGTATTTGAACACAAACACTGTCACAAATCACGCCAGAGAGCGAGCTTTACTGAAAGGTGCTTGAGCCTGTGTTGCATCAGAAAACAAGGCTCTGAATCGGCATCAGCAGACTGGTGTCATGTGAAATCTCCGGCACCCTGCAGCCCTCTATTACATCTTTCACCAGCTCGCTTCACCACTCACTCCATACTTACCTTTTTTTTTTTTTTGGGCTGCAACTTCTCCCTAAAACTCCTCCTGTTGTGTTTATCTCTCTTGTTCTCCTTGTCGCTCTGCCTCTCTGCCTTTCTCTTTTTCAGCTGTCCTACTGTGAGAAACCATTATAGACCAACTTCCCTCTCTCTCTAATTGATTCTCTTTCTCTCTCTGTCTCTCTTCCCTTTTTTTCTGTCGTTTTCCCGCTGTGAGCAGTCCATTGCATTCATTTCAGTTTGCAGAGCTTCACCATTTTCCCGAGTTTTTTTCTGCCATTTTTTAAGAAGGGGGGGGGGATTTCTTACATCGCTGCTCCCCTTCACCCCCCTCCACTCTCTCCCAAATACCTTTGTACCCTCTGAACCCGATACACACAAGGACGAAACTCGAACACAGGCATACACACACCGCTTTGCCCAACCGAGCTCCCTCGGATCCCGAACTTGACGCTCAAAATATAACTTTAAACGCTTTTCGCAATTTGCGTTTGTCGTTCGCCGTTTTTTCCCCCTCATTTCGCAATTTTTTGTTAAGTTCTCATTTTTAGTAAAAGTGCTAACAGTCAGGGTCGGTTAGCATTAGCTCCTGCGTGTGTAAAATGGCGGCACGAGAGGAGAGGTGGGATGGTGGAACAGTGTCTGTCTCTGCAGTGGGGCGTTCTGCCGACTGGAGACACGCACACACACACACACATACACGGGCGTGCACACACTCTCACACACACACACACACACACACACACACATACTCAGACATTTAGCCATGGTTGTGCATGTACAGTTACACATGCTGCATGACTGCAGTGCAGACACGGCTCTGTTCTTGCAGTCACACCACCGCGGACGCCATTTTGTGGCGGAGCTCACCAAGACCAAAATTATGATGTTGACACAAACGAGTGTCCTCAATGTTCAGTTTTTGCACAGATGATGTGATTATAGCCCGATCAAAACACACATATCACACACAGCTGGGTAAACACAAGGCATTTAACGTTTCAGTTTTCGAAGAGCGGCGTGGCGTTAAACACACGCTAATTGATACTGTTGAGCCAAATGTTTTTTCCTCTACCCAAGTAAATTAGAAGTCTGATTTAAAACATATTCATAATTAAATTCCTCTTTTATAACATTTGCCGCATTGAAAAGGTCCGCAATAAGAGAACTTAGAAGTTCTTATAACCAGGGTTTTTCGTTTTATTTTGTTATTTATCATTTTGTAAGTTTTGTTAATTAATTTTTAAAATCCTATATTGATAAAAAATTAGACCCTGTTTATGCTTCTGTTTTATCGGCACAATTTAAATATGAAATACAGCAACTTGTAAATATTCTTTTGTCATTAAATTGCATTAAAACATGGGTTAATATAGAAATTCAGCGTTTTACATGAAAAATTATTTAAGTTTTTTTGTTCCTTTTTGGGCGGGTACGGCTCACCATTTTAACCACGAAATGTTTACGTATTACTCTTTTCGGTTCGCTTCAGTTTGTCCTACAAAAACTGCCAATTACATGTAGCCACGTAGACTCACACCAGCACACACACACACACCATCTCAGTGAGCGGCCCAGACCCAGCGTGTTATTTAATGCTTCGTTAACCCCTGGATGGTCGTTAGTTGTACAGAACCTGGGAGTAATTTAGTGGCTCATGTCTGTCAGAGCGACGTGTTGCTGCGGAGACCTGTAGGTACAAGATGGATCTCGCAGACAAACACAGTGCTTCTCTGCTAAGCCCTCATTTAATAAATCCTTCCTCCCTCTGTGTGACTCTACAACAGATGAGCTTGGAGTGTCCCATTTCCTCCCTCATAATCTCAGTCAATCGCTGTGGGATGTGGATAGGTGGTAGTTTTCCTGGAGGCGTCAATACACACTTTGTCTTCACGTGCGTCTGTGTGTGTGTTTATGCATGTTTGTGTGTGTGTGTGTTTGTTTGTGTGACTCTTGCAGTGTCAGAGGTGGGTTCAAGGCCGCAGATCGATTTAATAACAGCTGTAATTGTGCAGCCTCATCCCTGTTTGCTGACCCTTCTGTCCTCTCCTCCTGGTGTTACACGGCAGCGCTTTTTTTGGAGGGGTTTTAACCGTTTCTGCTTTTTTTTTTTTCTTTTTTTTTTGTCCTTTTTCTCTTCTCTTTACCAGGTCGACCACCCCTCCCTATACTTCCATACTTCCATCTCTCCATCCTTCTCTCCATTATTTCCTTTTAGTCCGCCCCCTGCTGAGAATGTGACGCCCAGACGCAAACTCCCCCCTATCCTGTCTCTTTCTCTCCCTCCCTTTTTTCTCTGTCTGACCTTGTTTCAATCTTTCCAACCTTCTTTTCTTTTTTTTTCTCCACCGTACTTTCTCACTCGGGTCTCCACCGCTCTTTCTTTCATCTTCTGTCCACTTCTTGGTTTCGCTCTGTCATTTTGAATTTTCTCGTATCCCCCCCCCGCCCCCCACCACCCAACCCTTCTTTTTCATTTCCTGTATCCCCCTCTGTATAATCTCGATCATTCTTACTCCTCCTAATTTACATAACACTATCTTTTCCTGTTGCCATGCTTCTCAAGCTCTTTTTTATCCGACCTTTAAGAGAATTTGCATAGGGGACATATTTAGGGTTGCACAGCCAGTCAGTACTCATTTTTCATGGCGTTAGGCTTTGAGTAATGGTAAATACCGTCCCCTGGTCATTTGTCTGTTTCTTGCTTCTTTTGTTCCACAAAGCAGTAGCTTTATTGAGAAAGTTAAGCATGAAAAAATGACTAATCAGCAACTTGTTTCTATGCCTCAACTTTATCTAACTCTTCTCTCCCTCTCTCTTCTCTCTCTCCTATTACAGCGTCAGAAGGTTCAAAACAGATACAAGGTGAGATGCAACATTTTACGCCCAATTTATTCTCAAGTGTAAGCATCTTTATGATGCATCTCTATGGTTATATTATGTCATGTTTCTGTGTATTTCTTTCTGCCTGTCTCGAGTTCAGGTACAAATGTGGTTTACTGGCATGAATCAGTTAGAGCAAGAATATGGCACATTATTATGACATTACGTTACCCAAATGTTACACTCTCATCGTCTCATTTCTAAAACAATGGTTATTAATGTGCTCTTATGAAAGCCGTCACTCTTCTGGGAGGTTTTTCTTTGCCAGATTTTGTCATCTGTGTGATGGGGTTGAGATCAGAGCTCTGCAAGGCCAGTCAAGTTCTTCTACAGCTACGCCCCAAAGCTCAGAAACCATTCCACAAACTGTTGTCACAAAGTCAGGAGGCACACCCTTGCTCATAAAGTCATTATATGCTGTCACATTAAATTAGATTAAAGGTGCGGTGTCCAAACTGTGGGAAAACTGGTCCAAATACTTGTCCACATAATTTTGGTCGTATCGCGATCATATTTCATTCATAAAGTTTCCTTCTCTCTCTCTTTTAGAAACTGTGTCCAGAAGCAGTGATTGCTCACTGAGGACAGCTTCGCCTCCACTCCTCCTCATCCTCGTCTTCATCCTGCTGACCACCTGACGTCCTCGTCCGTCCTCGTGGCTGACCTTGTACCCGTCGGATCGGGAGATGACTCTCAGATGTTCAAGTACACAATGCAATCTACTCTCAGACAGCGAATGACACAATGCAATCTATGCTAAGCTATCGCAAATGACACACGTTACCTTGTGGCCGTTCACCTGTGAAATTCCAGAAAGAATCAGGTGTCTTCTCCAAAACAGGGCCACAGTGACTCAGGGACTGGCACTCCGAATCACAGTGATTCATTTCTTGTTATTTTCCTCTCCCACCTGTTGTGTAAGTAGTAACGCAGAATATTACACATAGAGCTAGTCAGGAGACTCATATCCCGCTCTGATGCCAGAAGAACAATGAGTCTGTCAGGACAAAGTTTCCCCTCTTTCTCATCTCTGTTTCTCATTTTCTCCATGTTGTGTTGGATTTACTTCTTTTTGAGAACCTGTCTCAAGTTGAAAAGTGACCAAATAAACACATACTACTGTACTGAGTGGCTCGAGGTGGAGGTCGGTCCGTTAGCTGGACACATTTTAAACTGCCTTATTTGCATCTGAATAAGATTATTATGTATTCAAAATAATAATTGTTTCTGTTGTTGTTAACTTTTGTAATTAATCAGATTTGGGCATTTTAGGAGGAAATATGGGGAATATTTTTGGAATAGTCAGGCAGGGCTGCTACGCCCCCTACTGGGATTAAACTGGTTTAACTGGAATTGGACTGGGTTGGCCATAAACCCAGAAACTGGACGTTAGATTTTGGTGCTGTATGATAATAATGGGACCTGGGACAGAATTTGTCCTATCTGCTTGGACCCACTTGTCATTTTGCCTCTCCTCCCCTCTTGCTTGACAATAAAGCACAGGCAGAACAGAGGGGTTTATGGGTAAACGCTCATCTCGCTCCACTGTACACACTGCGGACCACTGAGGAGGCTGATTGGTTGATGCTCCTGTTGACCAACCAGATGTGCAGATATGCACACAAGCCTTTTTGTTGTTGCTGTTTTGTTTTTTTCACAGGATTCTTGATTTTTAGGTGTTACTGTATAGGTAATATATTCTGCAAAATGAAATATATTAACTACATAACTCAGTTTTTTAGTGAGAACCGTTGATACATACGTACAAAAGTCAGATAAAAAAATATTTTTGGGGCACAAAAACCATGATTTGTATTCTGGATATATATGTATATACTGGTATGTTTTCAATACGCTCGGCTGCAATGTAGTTTCACAAGTAAAATAATCTGATGGTGAAATTATTTAAATTTTTTGCCAAATATTTTTTTATACAAATCACTTCAATTGATTTATTAATTAAATGAAAATATCACAATGAAGCAATTAGTAATTAAATTCATTTTCCTGCTTTTTAAAGTTGAAATTGGACATAAAATAGATGTGTATTTTTTAAATTAAATTTATTTTATATCTCTACAGTTACATCATTATTTCCCAATAATATCTGAGTGTCTTGAGCTCAGAAAATCTATACATTAATTGCACATTATTCTATATCTATATATTAAATAAAAACTACATTGTTTGCACTTAATATATTTTCTTCTCGGAATATTTGGGTATCCTGCTATAAATCACACCATCATGTCATTTGTATTTTTTTTTATGTTCATTTCCTAAATGATGTTTTAAGATTTGTTAAATAATTTGAACGATGTAGAATTTTGCAATCATGTAAATTAGGAATTTGTTTGTTTGTTTGTTTTTTTCTTTATTGTGTGTGTGTACCGCTTTCTGCTTTCACATTTTAGTGAAGAATGTAGCTTCTTCTGTGAAGAGCCAACTGCAATCTGAGCCTTTTTTTTTTTTTTTTTTTTTTACGTGGCAAGACAACAAAATAAATATGATTGCATTTAAACGCTTCGAGTCGATCGTCATTTAACTTTTGAAAGTATTGATGTTTTATGTAACCGCAGGTCTCAACACACACACAACTTTATTTGCAGAATACACACATCCAGTGTAATACACAGGAGTATAGAGATAAGGAGACTTCTGGGACTTGAAATGACCTTGTGGTGTAAGAGGCCACTGTAATGTGAGTAACCTAGTGGAATATTGAGCTGAGTTTTTATCTATGGGAAGCCAAAGTCTGATAAGACTCAGATAGACTCCCGGTATTAATAGACCCCGAAGCATCATTGCCAATACATCGACCTTAAAGTAGTAACTTTATTTTCAGTAAGCACAGCAGCTGAGGTTGAATACAGCACAAGAGGTTTTTGTTTTGCGCTTTAAATAGAAGTGTACATCCAAATAAGCTGTAAATGCATTTCCATTTATGTCTGCTGTAATGTAGAGCCTCTTGTGAAGCCAGCAAGGCAATTTCCTGGATAATAGGGCTAATGCTCCTATTTCATGGTTTATGATCTCTTCTGATGACATGTTTGTCACTGTTGAGGCATGTTATGAACTGCCTTTGATTCTGACCTTCACATAGAAATTTCCAAAGCCCATGTTTTCATTCTTTTACCATTGTGAATGATGAAGTAAGCACACTGAAATCAGCGGAAAGTGAAGGAACCGGTGTTAAAGAGAAAGGACTTGAAAAGCAGCAGCCTGTGTCCACGTCCATTTTAGCTGAAAACTGTACGGCTGTCTATTCCAGCAAAAGCACGCACAAACCAAAGCTTTTATGTAATGGTGTGACATTTTCTACGTTTGATCCTCCTGATTCCAGACAGGAAATGCTTGAACAATCACACCAAAGAAAAAAAAAAAGTCTTTCCACTTGACAGTGTTGATGTTTTGAGTAAATCCGCTGTGTGTAGAAGTACTAAAGCTGGAAGTGAACTCACCCTCTAAAATAAACTTCATAATTATGGACAGATGTTACCATATTCTATAAATTTAGAAGATCATGAAAATCCCGCGGCAAAGCTTCCTCCGAGACTTACTGGGGGACGACTGTGATCATAAACAATTTCTGGGATGACGAATTTAGTTTTTAACTATCCATCTGACAAAAAAAAAAATCCTTTCGCATATCCATATTGCAGCTCTCATTTTCCATGACACTGTAATTACACTGTATCAAGTTTCAACACAGCAAGTTCTGTTGCCACAAGTTGGCCTATATCTAATTGGACCTCAGCTGAATATTTAAGGCTCAGATTACCGTGTTGATTACATCTTCCGAGATACAAAACGCTGACTATTAATAGAAGCAAACAATGCTCATATGGCACTTATATATATATACAGATATATATATTTAAGGGAAAGACTCACAGATCATCTTTCAAACAAAAAAAGACATTTTAAAGACATATTTTAGCTGCATAAAAGTAAATGTGTAGCTTCAAATCATGTTGTTCCTTTCTTTTTTAGTTACGTCTCACATCTACGGACACTTTCTTCTCAAGACTTTCCTTGAATTTTGGAAGGTTTTTGATATTTTTCACAGTTAAGAGTTTCCCAGCATGTAATCAACACCCTGATCAGTAGCGACATTGTTGTTGTGAATCCTTACCGGTGTACATTTCACATATTTCCGGGACAAGGTGAACTGAGGTGAGGTGAGAGGGCGACCCTACTGGAGGAAGTGTCCTTCTGAATACTTTGGAAAAGAAAGGCTTCAAGATCATCAGGCCCTCGAGAGAAATCGTACAATCAAATAGCATTTTGAATTTCTTTATAGGCTTTTTTTTTTTTTTAGTTTAGTTTATCAAAGTCACAGCATCCATAAAAAAATAATCACTTCACTTTGGGCAGTGAAGTGATACAAGGCCAAGCTGGTATTCATTGGACATTCTGTCCTTCAAGGCTTCATCGGGTATGTTTTAGCAAAAACAAAGATTCAGAAGAATATAATGTAGCTAGCACTGAAACTGTAACTCTGTCTTGTTAAGACGCTGCATTTATTTTTTACTTAAGGAGTTATTAATTTACTACTTTTGTTGTTGTGTTTCGACTGTTATTGACGAGGAGAGCCTGTTAGAGGCCAAGCTAAAGCTCCACTGATCTTTCCAGCTCACTAATCTAATATTTGCCATTTCTGGCCACATCTGCCTTCCACCAAAAAAAAAAACCTTTTTGCATCAGGGAATGGTTTAAATCTCCTGACCTTTCAGTCGGACAGTTCTGAGCATAAAACATTGCATCGTCTAGCACGAAGAAGGAAAAGTGTTTTTACTGTCGGTTGCCATCACTCCCACATGTCTGTAAACAGCACGGAGCGTTATTTACTCCTCAAGGTAACGTCTCAGCAGATGTGTGTGCAGTATTATATTGTCCTGCAAGAGAGCTCGCAACCATATCAAGATCAAGGACTGTGTTAAAGTCTCTACCAATCAGCACAATGTCACTTGACATCTCTTGCACATATTGCGTCTACTTTTTCAACACTTTCTAATCAGATACAGTATATATTTCTCAGGGTGAATATCAGACTCTTGATGCAGTAGAGAGTAAAAAACTGACTTAAGATGTTAAATCTGTGAAGTGGGTTATAACAAGCAGACCCGCTACTTAAATGCCTTTAGATTCTTCAGAATAAGAAGAAAATCCTCCTTATTTATTCTGGAAAGTTTCACTTCACTTCTTTTCCCTGTAATACATGTAGTTTTTTTTTTTTTCAATGGCCCTCAGAGTTGATCGATAGTTATACCACACTTTGTCTCATATATGATTGAAATTATAGAAAATATTGCCTTTATAGCACCATAATGGAGGCTGGCAGAGTCACATTGAAGCTTTAAAACTGCTGTGTGGCAGGTGTTGATTTATAAATCTAATTATGACAGTAAATCATTGCTGGTTTTAAAGTTAGAATACGATGACGGATGACACTGAACCACACTGCGCAAAAGCGAGCAAGAAGAAAATCACATATTTTAAATCATTTCTCAAATTGCAGATTGTGAAATGTCATCTAAAACCACAGAAGAACATAATTTGGGATAGATGAGTCTATTGAAATAACACATTTGCATTTACACATTCATTACTGAAGATGCCACATCACAACACGCACAGCTTTGAAGAAATCTGTTGTTGTTGTTTTTTTTATTATTATTATTATACAGTGTGAATTTATGTGAGATGATTTATTGCATCATTCGGAATAAGAGTTCTGTTAGAAGCACAAAAAAAACACATGGTTCACAACCAGGGTTCATGTGTTGCTCATTGTTTTTTTGTTTTTTTTGTTTTTTTCAGTTTGTGAAAGCCTCTAAGGATTATCATTGAATAATTTTGTAGCCTTGATGAATCGGTGTGCTATTTAATTTCCAGGTGAGGCTTTTATTTCTTCTTCAGCTGTAAGCAGAGTTTGTTTGTTCTAAATAAAGTCTAAACCATCCGCGTCTGCTTGTCGTACTCTTGTTCACATCCTTTTACGCGTGTCAGGTAGCCAATAACGGTGTAATTATTTCTGCTGTATGCTCACAAACCAGCCACTTCCGGGCTGTCACGCACAAAACAGTGATAAATGTGAATGGACCAGATTATGACAAAGAAGAGAAGAAAAAAAAAAACACACACTAGCTGTTTTGGTTCTGAGCTCAAGCAAGAGTCAACAGATATATGGACTAACATGTCTTCTTGTTGTGTTCTCATTCACATTCATTGCATAACATTTTGGAAATAAGTGCAAGCCAAGGATGCTGAAAAATATTAAAACGATATACAAGACGGTATGTGAAGGATATGTTACATTGATTTATAAATAAAATTAGCATCTAATCTCAGCATTTACTTTCTGAATGTCTAACGTAGGAATCAAGTTGAAACTGGCTGGGCCTTTCTAGTGTTAAACATCCCTCATCTTTGTAACACCATGTTTAAGTTATGGCTGTTGAGTGCAAATAAGCTCCAGATGACTTGAGCTGAGCTGATTTTTTTTCTCTCATCAGTTTTCAGCAGGCAGGTTGAAGCTTCACAGACCCTGGCCCCTTTATATTAAAGCGGGCCTGCTGCGTGAAAGCATTTCTGAACGCATCCCATGTGTGCTGCTCCGAGCAGGGGGTCTTGGTTCTGTGTACCGGACTGCGAGCTGTGACAAACTTAGGATTATGAGACAGGCTTTTATTTGAACACACCAAAACCAGACACAAATGAGCTAAGTCAGTCACACTTCACATGGCAGCCAAGCAAAGCAGCCTCCTTCCTCGTTTTCCCTCCCACTTTCTCCCTTCCGTTTTTCTCTCTCTTACTTTCATCCACTTTTAATGTGTGACACTTTGATACTGAACATCCTATTTCCCGTGTTCTGGTCGATTGGCTTTACATGCAGATGGGTTGGTAATTTGCATAGACTCAAAGGTCTCCCTTCTCTCCTGATGCTTTCTGACAACGGAGTGTCTATTCATCCTCTGTGTTAAGCATCCCCCATAGGACGTCGCCTGAATTGCTGTCTCATGCTGCTTCAAGTCTCGTTTTACACTGCAGGAACTGCTGAGGAATTGGATTAGGAACATATTCCTTTAGAGAAAAGCATCACAGTCACTAAAGCAGGCTCGCATCTGAAATGGATAGTTCACTCTGATATCAAAGCTTGTCACATGTTTTTGTACAAAGTGATCTTAAGTCGTGCTGAGTCCATTTCACACACGCCGTTAGCTGTGGATTCTGTGATACCTTAGAGTCCCACCTGGGAGATTTGAAGAGGAACAGTGGAGTGTATCAGCAGAGAAGTAAGGAGTTATGGACCTAATACAGAGGAGGGAACTCTGATCACCCCAGTTCTTCTTATCCTCACATCACCTTAAGTGGCTGCAGTGATCATACTTCCACCAGCTGACCTAAAATCTGTCTTTGGAGAACCAATTAAGTTTAAATATGCACAGGAGGAAAAAAATAGCCACTTCTTTTTATTCCTGCTTGTTCCACTTTGTCTCAAATGACTCAAAAGTTGCTGTATCAGAATTTCAAGAATGTTTTGTTTGCAGTTTTGTAGATTTCAAACAGACCCTGTTTCAAAAGCAGAGCAGTGTGAAATTAGAAAAAAAAAAAAAGATATTCATACATATATAGTTGAGGACCACACACACACACACAAAAAGTATTTTAGTCCAGATACATTTAGGCAACCAGTCAATACAAATATCCTCCCACTATATCACCCAAGATGTTTTTTCTGAGTCTGTCTTCCAGGTCAAACACCATTTTAAAATTCATAAGAAGGATAAAGTTCGGAGTTATTATACACAGGGGAAGACAGTGAAGGAGGAAGTGGTGTGAGGATTACAGTAGATAGTAGCTGGGTACAGTAGTGAACCCAAAACAGACATGAAAGATGAAACATTCAAGTGAGAGCGATGGAGCGACGACTGAAAGACGATGAAGATAAAACTGTAGAAGACAATGGGACCAAAGGACAAAGGTAATAAACTATAGAAAGATACTCAAATGTCAGAATTCATTTAGCATCCCAGTATGCCGGTAGTGATAACAAATGCAGATGTGTTGGTTGATCTTTTACTGATGTAGCCAGCCAGGGTGGTTATTGATTATGTTGAACAAGGATTGCTTTTTTAAAAGTTATTTAAATGAATGTGAGTATACAACATCTCCTAGATATCTGAAATATGTTTGTTCGTAAGGGATCACAAGCAAAAAAGGTTGGGAACGATGATTTTACCACTCACCCAGACAGGCTAAAATTCATTACCTGCTGTTGACCTGGCCATAGAGTCCAAAAACAGCCAGCCAATGAGAAGAGAGGCTCATGAATAGGAAGAGGAAAAGTAAAACACAAAACGCCATGTTCTTGCTAGAGCTCCAGTCACTAGAATGAACTCTATTAAGATGTTTTTGGTACTTAAAACAACAAATATATTTTCTTATGGATATGAAAACTTCCACACAAAAAAGTAAAATATGGGAACTTTAATCTTTAACGATGCATCTATAATATATTGTGTTTATCTGCTTTTAATAACTCAAAAGGTACAATATCTGCCTCTGAAATGTAACATAAACTAGAAAAAGTACAGGTAAAGTACAGATACCTCAAAACTGTACTTTGTTTGTAGTTACTTTCCACATCTAAGCAAATTTACTGCAAGATCATGAGTAAAGTCACTATTATTATTACTAAATTATATTACTACAAACTACAGAGAAACTATAGTTATAATAAACTCATAAATAAACTTAAAATAAAGTTATCAACTATTTTAAAACAAATTACTCAATATACTACATAGCTCGTAAGTAGGACAAAGTTCGTCTCAGACGTATTGTTAGTGTATGGGAATATAATTTTCTCTCACAAAAATATCATCATTCCAGGCAATGTCCCGGTGTTTTTATCGCACCACCATTACATTTCTGCTGTGATTATGAAGCCTCTGTTCATTGCTTCTTTTATTAGTGTTATTATTAATAAATCAAGCAAGCCGTGAAGCCCGGACAGATACGTTAGGGGGGTGTGTGTGGCGGGGCCGGGCAGGAGGTGGTAATTGCTGGTGTAACAGTGTGTGCAACCCCGCGGTGGCCTCGTAAGCGACCCGCTTTATTAGATCGGCCGGTATCGATCCTCGCTGCGCGGCGTTGACTAATCTCCAGGCGGGAGGAGAGAGAGAGAGAGAGAGAGAGAGAGAGAGAGAGAGAGAGAGAGAGAGAGAGAGAGGATCGATGAGCCTGGATTCAATCATGTCTGGAAACAGAGGAGGTAATTTTTTTTGTAATCACGGGTGCTAAATGGGAAAAAGTGAGAACAACGCGCCCGTGAGGTGCGCGGAGAGAACTGCAGCATGAGAGAGATGGAGAGAGGTGCAGCCTGTGATTATGGATATTCAGTGAGACACGGATGAATCAATAAGAGCCTGCTGCTTGACCTTCACTAGACTGTCCTGCTGCTGCACACCTGATTTTCTCACCTCGACTAGAAAACATTTTCACATTATTTACCAATGCGTTTTGATCTTTGTGGACAGATTGTCCTTATTGGATTTCAGAAACAAGACAAATGGATTCATGAATAAGATAAATCAAGAGCAATATTGAAAAGCCCTGCACGCTGCACACACACACACGCACACACCGCTATTTGTATGTGAGACTCCCCTTAAAATAGCAACATGACAATGGAGGAAAATGACAAAGATTGATGTTTTATTCAACAGCACAGGGAGCAATTACTTTAGACTGAGACTCACATGTATAAACAAATGACACACACACACACAAAGAGACTTTCATTCATTCACCTTATAAAAATATCTGTTATGTTTTCCACAGTTACATGTGCACAGGTTGCGTGATCTGAGATACGACAATGTGGCTCCAGCAGCAACAGGTGACGCGGCGAAGACCGAAGATCAGGCGCGAGAGTTTCGCTCCTCTTCTTCGTTCTCCAGGAGGTAGGCTGGCCTGTATCGCGTCACCCCCCTCTCGTCCACCACCTGCAGGGCCGTGTTCCGACAGGTGTTGTCCATGCTGCCCAGTGATGTGTACCTGCGGGTGGACAGGGAGGCTTCAGATCGAGATCTCGAGAGCGCTTCGGGTGTGATAAGCGGAGGATACAGAACGTGGAGAAGGTATTCTTACCCTTTATCGTAGAGAATACAGTAGGGAACATATAACGTCCTCAAGAACGACCAGATGTCATGATACGTCCAGTCCTGCAGAGCGTTGGGAGACATCAAATTCAGTTTGTTTGTGATTGATTAACGATTAGCTCAGTCTAGGGGAGCTCATCCTCTGCGGATTGAGATGCACGCACATAAATTATCGTACAATGAGGTCAACTGCTGAGCGTCCGCCGACATGCATCACGGGTACCGTTGCGGCTGTCACGGCACAACCGCCATCAGCTATTCTAAAAAGTATTTGCCATTTCTAAATGAAAGAACAGATCTAAAATAAAGCAGGTGGCATTGTGTTTCTGCTCGTGTGTATCTATTCCACAGTAAAGAGAAGAAAGAGCAGGTTTCTGCCTACGAAAGATGGACTGTGTCATAAAAACCCTGCACGGTGTAATTTAATCCAGCACCACAGGCCGGCAATAACTTCTCTCATGTGACGCTTTTAATGTCAAATATTTGTTGTGTCACAGACGTTGATTCACAACACCAATTTTTTGGGGGCGGAGGGGGGGGTTACTGTATATTGGAAACCAATATACTGTGCTGGTGTAGGAAGCATGTGAGGGGCAAAATATCGGGTACAAAAATATTCATAACATCATTTAAAGCTTCGCAAATGCAGCGTTACTGCAGGGTATTAAACAGTGCAGGTTCTCTGAGACTTCAGTCAAGATGACAAATAATATTAAGTGTAACAAGGGGGAAAGTGCCTGGCCGGAGCAGTGAAAACAGACTTGTATTACCAGTTCCTCTCGCAGCACTAGCTACGCTGTAACTTTAAAAATGCGGTGAAACTGAAGGACTGCTCTGTTCTTATTTCTATAATTAATGTGTGCAGGTGTTCTTAAGATTAAAAAAACACAACATATATATCAGGCGCTGTAAACCTCCATGTCCAGCTGTGAAGTTCAACCCCCTCACTTTAAAAACATGCAATTTTGTAATGTTATGAATTAGCTGATTGTTAATTTCTTGGTTATTTCTTTGACTCAAGTGGATGCTCTTACGTGATACTGTGCTTTGTACAGCCTAAAAAGGCAGGAGAAGTAAAATAAAAGAGAAATACAAAGACGTAATGAAACAGCATATCTGTGCAGTTTGTGTGTGTGTCTCACTAGTAACGGGTTGACTCTCATGTAGTCTGGCCAGCCGGGGTCAGTAGGACACATGGGGGTTAGCGTGTGTGAGTAGGGGTCGCTCCTCCTGGTCCCCATCAGGACGGCTTTCAGCTCTGGCCTCCTCTCCTGCACCTCGCTCAGCGCCTGCCGGATACTGCCCTCCACAGAGAACAGGTCTAGGTCGTATCTACGGGAGACACGTTGCCAAATAATGAGTTGCCGTACTGTGACACAGAGGACTGGAAAGCTTAATTCACAGCTATTTGGATACAGTAGGGTTCACCTTTTAATTGTGTCTTGAAGGAATCTCTCCATTTCGGGGAACGGAGAGACAATACGGATATACAGAGCTTTCAACCTGTCTTTACCATCTGGATACCGCCTGAGAGTGACAAGAGACAGACACAGAGAGAGAGAGGCAGACAGGCAGAGAGTGAGAGAGAGGGACAGGGAGGGGGAGGGAGGTAGAAATGGGATATATATAAAAAAAAGTTCATCATCACTATGTCTCACTGTCAAATACAGGTCAAGAAAAGTCCAAACAGTAGTCTGTCTTGTCCGAGATTTTCCTCTAGTTGCCACTGAACTCATTTCCTTCTTCACTTCTCACTGTGATACCCCGCTGTGCAGAAGTGGCATCATTACATTTTTTAATTTGAACCTCCCTTTCATCTTTTCTCTCTCAGGTCATTTGTTTTGTCCTGATTAAATCATTCCTACCCCGAAATGTTCTAATTGTCTCATCTCGCCTTCTCCCCCCGTCCTGTTACCGTTTCAGTGCGGCGTAGTAGAGATGCAGCAGCGCCGTGCAGTCTTTGCCCCCGTTGAAGCCGACGCAGACTTCCTCCGTCGAATACTGATCCAGTGCAGCCTCCACCGTTTTCAGCGCAGACATAACTTTCTTACCCAACGGTGTGCCTGCGGCAAAATTAAATTCACAGCGAGAGGACGTTTCACCACGAATGTAGTTAAATTATGTTAGTAACAATATAAATTATCCTTTTTTGACATTCTTGTGTCAAATTCAGAGTAAAACATATCTGCTGATTGTCTGATTTTATTAATGAGTCTATTCTCTGCTCAGTCTCATGCCAGTTATATTCTTTTTTTTATAATCCACTATGATTTTACAGCGATAATTACTTTAATCTTTTTGCTTCCTTTATAGGTCCCAATGCATGTATAAAATGGAGTTCTCTGCAATATTCACTTTATATTAAGTTGACATAGTTTAACTATCATCTTCCACCGCCTTCTGTCTCCCCCTCACCGCTGTTGGCCAGTGTGTACACCTCAGCTGTGGCGATGGACACTGGGTCAGTGACTAAGGGCACCACGCTACCCTTAGGCAGCTCGTCTAGCAGCTGGCCTCGGGCTTTGTCCACCTCCTCCTGACTATCTGAGTCCAGGACCAGCCTGACTCTATGATAGTTGCTCAACCAGTCTGGGTAGGAGCCCAGAGCCACCTTTCGGCCCCAACCAGCCTGCAGTTTAGTCAGCACAGGGGCGATCTCTGCTTCATCTGCATCCACAAACACCTTAATGCAAAGATTATTTGGTTAGCTCGCTTATTCTATAAAAAACACAGTATTCAGATGGATTTATATGATGATGGCGATGACAAGAATGGTTAAGGTGTTACCTCACGAGAGTGAAATGTGGTCCCTGATCCAGCAAAGAGGTGCTCCAGCCCATTAAAGGCCCTCTCCATCAGAGACGGGATCCCAGGAAAGATAAAGACATTACGGACGCTGACCTGGGAGAAGAAAGTGGACACATCATATACTGAAAGAATAAGTGGGCTCAACAGTAAGTGTCCTACCAGTTCTGTTGTTATTTTCTATTTCAGGTACAACGACCAACGCATCTAATAAAATGCATTGATAATGTAATGCTAACATCTTGAAACCAACCTTACTGTCTTTCTTGTTTTCACACAGTTTTAAAGATTCAGGGCTCAAGATATACAGTTGTATGAAAATGTTACAAGAATATTTAAATTCTTTATTACAGTAACCAAACAACGGTTTGCTTCACCACTGCCTCTAAAACGGATCCATTGCACGTGCAGCATTGTCTGTTCTTTTAATATCATTAATGCTGCAGATTATTTAGGTCGTGCCCTGGCATCTTTCATTCTAACATCTGTTTACTCATACTGATCGGAGTCAGTTGTTGCATTTCTTTTTTTTTTTATTCTCATCAAAAGACGTGTTTTTTCCTTCGATGTTAATGGTCGGTTGTTTTCTTTCTGATCTGCAGGCATGACCTCTTGTGAATCATTTTCAGAGCAAGTGCAAGCAGGGTTATGTTCAGGATGGTCTACTGTATAAATAAATTAGGTAATTTCACACATTTATGTAACTACATCATTTAATTCTAGCTAAGTATATGTTTGTGTATGTGTAAGTATAATCATAAGGTACTCAGAGGTTAACCATGCAGATCACTCTGATCTGATGAACACAAGGACTTGCAGGTGTACATTCCATACACTGCTGTTTTATGTAAGTGTTCAATGTTATTATTTTGTACGCTGTGAGAAGCAGCTTTTCACTCTTGCAGTGTCTGGTTAGCAGTCAATGTTGCAATCTGTCTTCCAAAATAACCACAGAACAGAGCGGAACATTGTGTGACTGTGAGTGAACATCACTCTGAAAGTACTGTCAACTAAACAATTTTTATTTGCCCCGAAAAGCATCCTGAAAAGGTAATACACAGCACAGCAGATATTTGGGACATCAATTTATAACTTCCTTTAAAGCTTGGGTATAATCTAATCAGTTGTATGCAATGAAAATGTATTAACAACTACAGCTCACAACTACACACTCACCAATGGGTAGCGGAGTGGCTGTCCGGTCTGAGGGTCAGTACCGTAGTTGAGTTTGGCTGAGCGAGGCACCATGGCCAGCTTCATAGCAGCGCTGTTCTTATCCACCACCCCAAAGAATTCCTCAACCAGCCGGGTGAGTTCAGGGTGGGGATGTAATTCTTCCTGGAATGCCATGGCAATGCTCTCGAAGGTGACGTCGTCATGGGTGGGGCCTATGCCCCCTGAGGTGATGAGGTGTGTGTACTGAGGTGAAAGGAGAGCCACCTCTTTGGCAATGACCTCCTGTTTGTCTGGTATGACTGTTATGCGCTGCACAGACACACCGAGCTTCCTTAGCGCCCGTGTCAGGAAGGCACTGTTGGTGTCCGTAGTGTGACCCTGAGAGATGAAGGCAAAGAAGAGACAGTTAGTTTTGATTTGGTATGACCACTCTTGGTTGACTACAAGGTCCTGCTACTGACAGCGAGCATGTTTTGAGGGCGAGACATGACATTGGACAAAACCAAAGGCTTCATGTTTAAAACATGATCATGTCAAGAAATAATGGCAAACTTGTCATTTCATAACCAAGTGCTGCTGCCACATCAAATAACCATCATAGGTTTTTCCTGAGACAGCCCAGAGAGCTGAGGCATACTGATGCATCTGGGTGTCATGTTAGACTATATATGTGTTATAAAGTTGTACTACATAATTGAGGGTTTACTGTATTTTTTTCTTAACTCCATAAAGGATTTGTTTGTTCAAGGATTGTTTCAAGGACTCTCAGCAGGAGACCGTAAATCGCACGAATACAGCTTCAAAGTGCCACAAACCTCAAATACTTATCATTCCACAATAAATCACCTTGAGTATCTCATCTCCGATGATGAGAATGGCTGCAGTGGGAGCTTCCCCGTTGGCTGCAGAGGACGGACTGGAGCCCAGGTGGTTTGTGGACATGGTTGATTCACAGAGATGAGCCGCCAGGCTCCTCACACGCACCACTGCTCTACTCAGCTTGGAAAAGGCAAGGCTGGAAGACAAAAGAAAAAAAAAAACTGTTATGACACAGTTCATTAAGCATTTGTACTTTCTGCATGCATGTTTTAGTGTAAATGTCTGTTATAAACAGTGAACAAATAACAACTCTAGCATGATATAGGCTACAGTAGAATGCAGCGCATCTTTAAATTTATTTTTTGTGTTCTTGTATACTTCCCGTTGTTTTTGTAATGACCTATTATGCCTTTGAGTGTTGTGCAGAATACTAATGATCAATGGTCAGTTCAATCAGTGGAGAGAAAGAAGTTGAAAGAAGTTGAAGTTTGATCAAAAATCAAGGATTTTTTTTTTTTTTTCATTTTAGAAACTTTATTAATCATGCTGAACATGAAATTACTTCTCCGCATTTAACCCATCCAGGCTGGCACCTGTTGGAACACACACATGCACATGCACAGGGTCACACACTCCTTGCCTTGCTCAAGGGCATGATGACATGCTGTCCTCTCTGGCTCATCTATATACCTTCAGAATAATACCACAACTACTCTTTGTCCTTTAATGGTTAATTAATCTACAGACAAGTTAACATGTTTACCCTGAGTGGTGTGACATTGTAATCTCACCTTGTAATTGCTTCTACGTTATTCACTATTAATCTATTATGTCTTGAGTGAGGCAGCCCTATCCTCTGACCTGCTTTCCTAAACACAAAACATACAGCTGCTCTGTATCTCAAGGAGAAGAAGTCAGTGTACCCATAACAATCAAAAGTCTCAACACTACCCCTACAGTGGCCTTAAGACATGTGCTTGACCCTCTGTAACCCCTTCACGTGGCATGCGTGAATAGAAAATGTCCTCGCAACGAGGATCCATAAAGTTCCCTTTAAATCTTACATCGACATGAAGAATCCATAGAGTTTCCCAAATGTTTCATTACACTTCAGGCCCTCTTCTCCTTCATAACTTGTCTCCTACCAGGGAGTATCTTTGGAAGAGAGAGAGAGAGAGATAAATAAAGGGGGAAAGAAGAAGAAATAGTGACAGTCAGGCAGCGCATCAACTAACCATGACTGCTTATCTGTTTGAGTTTGAAGAAATGATGCAATGGGTTGATTACAAGTCATTTAATGATTCATACCCATCAATAACGTATAAATAAAACACACTGATAGGAGTGAGACAAATAAACTGGCATGCGGTGAAGATGATCTGAGAGGATCAGATGTTTAATGGGCAGTGTCAGTCTGCATCCCTTAAAGCTGTGTGTGTGTGTGTGTGTTAATGTTTAACCTTAACACTGTGTTTTTTCTATGGGAATGAGTGACAGGAGTTAACTAGAGGAGCATGCTACTATCCTCACTTGACCGCATTAAATTAAAATTACGTAACCCTGTAAGTTAACCGACGTGATGAAATGGTGAAAAGACGCTCACGTACATCTGTTATCCGTCATAAAAAACACAAATGATGAATTAATATGAATTAAAGCTTCAGCTAAATGTGACAAACCTCTTTGCTAGGTTGCTTGAGCAGTTGCTAGAGACCGGGCACTAGCTTCAACCAAGCATTAGCATACAAGTGCACTTACATAGTGACGTATGTCCTGTCTATACTGTCGATTTCTCTCCACTATCACATACTGTGAAGACAAAGCGATATATGTTTTAATAATTTGATAACCAAACTCATCAAATCCGAGATAACTTACTCTTAAGCCGCATATGTCCTCGTTACGTATCCGAGTCCGACCGCTACATGTCGCTCACGTCATCGTCCAATCAGAAATAGGAAAATGATTCCGGAGAGGTCCGTGAGCCAATCAGGTTTTAAGGAGGGCGGGTCTTAACGGCCAGCCTTTTTTATGTACGCGGAAGTGCCAGACTCAATAAAGACGTGTCGGGGCGATATAACACGTGGTTTGGACACAACAAATAAGTATGTAATGGTACCGATCAGTGCTGCCACCATCGTCTTCACCAGGATAGAGTGATGCTTACAGCTGCCAAGACTTCTTTTCTTTCGACCCAAACAGATGCCGAGATGACTCGCCTGCCTCTGCTGGCTGGAGGAGTGGATGATCCGGTGACTGACCCCGGAGAGAAGAGCCGCTGTCCGAGCTGCTGCCTGCTGCTAGCTTTGTTGCCTATGGGTGGCGCACGTGTAACTGGGTTAATGAAACAAAGTGGACGGTGAAATGATTTTTCCCACGCTGTTTAAGTGGTTTAAGATGATAGTGCTGGATTAAGTTGCATCATATGTAGAAAATAAAAAAAGGAAGTAAAGTTCTGAGGATGGTATTTATCATATCAAGACACCATCTGCATTCATACACATTCAGTAGTCAAATCACGTATTTATCAGTCAGGATATTTAACTTTAACTGGGTCTGCAAATAAAGTTTTATGAACAGTTAGGAATATAACATGCTCATGATCAATAAATGATTAAATCAGAGGTCGAATTGAGACACAATTATGATATAGTAGTAATAATAAGATAATATGTCCATATATAGGCCTATTTTCACAGATATCTCTCTGGTGTGTCTAATGTTAATGATGGCACCTCTCTATACCCTGATGATTTCTGAGAAGAGGAGCCTGTTATGTAAATATAAACTGGGTGTGCACCCAAGTGAACAGTTTCACAGGAGTTCTGTGGTGAAGGAAGATGCCTTGTTTGTTTACTTGTTGACACGTTGTTTGGTTTAATTGCTTCAGGGTGTGACCTGCACAAAGGGGTGAATCTCTTTTCACCATCAAACTGCTCTTGCAAATGAGGAACAACTTATATCTTATCCAATGTAGAGGACTAGTGACTGTCACAAGAAAGCCATAAAGTTTGAAACAATGTATAGTGAAGGACTAAGTAAGTAAGTCTACATTCAGATGTCACTTTATTGTGGGCAAACTATTGATTGATTTTTGATTATTGTGTCATGCATAAATAATGTGTCCAAGAGCAGCTCATACTTAAAAGACTATTATTTTTGAAAGATACCATAAACTATGGTAGCAACATAACCATGTTTTTGTATTAGTTTTACTACCGCAGTGAAGCTACTTTTAGGTTAGATATTCGACAGACATTTACGACTCCGGGGAAGCTACTTCAACATTTCAAGTGCACCCGTATTGCAGACTTTACAGTAAACACACGGAGATAGAAGGCGGCTACAGCGTGTACCTACTTCCTGTTTTCTAAATAGAAATATGGAATATTTAAAGCAGAGATACTGTGTTTAAAGCTATTGAGAAGCTACTGAACTAAAATGCTAATATTTATATATTAAAATTAATAAGAAATTATGAACAGATATCAAATATAAAAACAAGAGGTGTATCTCGTGCAGCCAGTGTAGTAACACGATCCCACACTGATTTTAAGTCAATTGATCACATGACCTGGAAGCTATTGAGCTAAAATGCTAATATTTACATATAAAAATTAATAAAAACTCCAGGCAAGGACCAATCACTGAAAAGGATTTCCTATTCTCAGAGAGATGTCCAAAGAAATCAATCATATAGTAAATTAAAGACGCTCGTCTTTAATTTACTATATGATTTTCCTATTTCCTATTTCCTATTTTTTGCGACCATTTCTTTATGACAAATTTGAAACTGGTGCGTGGTTTACTGACTTATGTCAGTATGCACTTATAAAGCCAAAATTTTATGTGATCACAGCCATGGGTTCTAAAAAAAAAAAAAAACACATGGAGAGAGGAAGAAACACTGCAACATGTGGAATCATATATAAGAAATCCTTTTCAGTGATTGGTCCTTGCCTGGAGTTTTCTAAATACATCATCCAGGATTCCCTTTGCTGCACAGCAAAATGTCAGAAATCAACTTTGAGACTGGCACTTAGAATTTAGTCCTACACTTTGCTTAGAGTGAGACTGTGATGTTTGATAACTAACTTTTAAGCACAGCTTTGAGCCAAGATTTTTTTTTTTACTCTTAAGTCAATTCTCAACAGCATTCTTAAGAGTATTTCTGAGAAGCTTGATAAATGTATGCCCTGGATAACAAGTTGGACTGGTCCCTTATTTAATTTCCCCTGCCTCCCTTCACTACGACAGAAGTTTTAGTGAGTTAAAAGCAGCCCTGCAGAGGCACAGAGACAAAAAGTAGCAAAGCGCCTCTTGTTCTTGAAGAAGCTCGGATCTCTAAACCTCTGTAGTAAGATGTTTTATCAGTCTGTGGTGGCAAGTGTTTTATTTCATGCTGCAGTCTGCTGGGGAGGATGTGTTGGAAGAAAAAGCAGGAAAGGAGGCTGGATAAGCTTGTTAAGAACGCTGGCTCTGTGATCGGAGTAGGGATGGACCCTCTCGAGGAAGTGGCAGAGATATACACACTCTCTCGTTACTGCGTGACAGAGATGTATACAAGATCTTTCTTACCCATGGCCATCAGACTACATAAGTCTTTGATAAATAGATGGGCCACTGATGTAACTGAATTTCTTTGGGAAAAATAAAGTTCCTCTTATCTTATCTCATCTCATCTCATCTCATCTTATCTTATCTTACCCTTTGGACAATCATTACAAGTCCTATAAATGTGTAGACATTTCCCATTATGCACCTTCCAGGTCATGTGACCTAATGACTCAAAAAATGAGTCCAGTGACTGGTTAAGATACACATGTATTTTTATTAACATTTAACGGTCCTCATGTTGGATGCTGGATGAGATACACCTGCCATTCTAAAAACTGAAAATTTGTATTATTTTTTATATGTTGATATTAGCATTTTAGCTCAATAGCTTCCAGGTCAAAATCAGCGTTGGATCATAGTATTACACTGGCTGCATGAGACACACCTCTTGTTTTTACTTTTGAAATCTCTAAATATTTTTTTTTATAAATTTTTATATATGAATATTAGCATTTTAGCTCAATAGGTTCCTAATAGCTTTAAACACAGTATCTCTGTTTTAAATACCTCACATTTTTATTCAGAAAACAGGAAGTAGGTACACGCTGTGGTCGTCTTCTATCTCCGTGTGTTTACTGTAAAGTCTGCAATACGGGTGCACTTGAAATGTTGGAGTGGCTTGCTCGGAGTCGCACTGTACCCGGAGTGAAGAAGAAGTTTACCCAGAGCGAATGTCTGTCAAATATTCAACTTAAAAATAACTTCACTTCGGTAGTTTTAGCCAGGTGTAGGCCTAAGTAACAAACTGGCTGCTGAAGTTGTTGTTTTTCTTTTCTACTACTGTATGCTTTATAAGAAAGGCCCAGTAATTAAAAATATGTAATCATCATAACATCAACATCATAACGAAACCTTATAACTAAGAGAATAAATAAAAGTAAATAAATAAAGTTGTATATATATACACAACATAAACACGTATAATATATGTGTTCATGCTTTTGGCTTGCGAGTTGGGTTTTCTACTTTTGCGCAATCTGCACCGAATAGGCCAGGTGCGAAACACACACACACACACGTACACACACACACACACACACACACACACACACACACACACACACACACGTACACACACACGCAGTATTCGCGGCCAGATGACGTTGCCATTTGTTCGCGGAAGTGGCTTCTATCGTGGCCGCGGAGGGGGAAGGCAGGGGGAGGAGGAAGGGAAGGAAAGGGAGAGGAAAGAAGAAGTTTAGACACATCTCTTATGAAGTTAAACAAAACTGTGAGGCGCCCGGCGGACAAACCCATCGAGCTTTTGTCCTGTTAGATGAAATTAAGCTCAAGTTTGTGCAGCAACAGCTTGGTGGGCAGGAGGGGCAACTCGAGGGAAAGGGAGGAAGAGAGCTGGTAAGTTGCTCGTTAAAGTTGACCACACTTTTTTTTTTTTTTTTTAGGGGGGCATGGTTTTGGACTGTGTGTTGCGTGCTGTGCGTCAGTTGTTGGACATATCAGAAAAAAAAATGAGGAAATAGTCCACTTACTATCTTTGTGGTGCCCACAGGGAAGCATTGTTCTGCCTTTGTAAAGTCGTATGGTGGTGTTATATTAAGACAACACAATGTCGTGTAGCCTGTCGGGCTACTGTACAAAAAAAAAAAAAAATGTGGCTCATGATCAGACTGGGCTGTGCACACATGAGCTAAATGTTTAACTTGTGTTCGTCAGACGAACTTTTTCACGTTTTGTTATTTGAGTCTCAGCAGCTGCCTGTTGAGCAACATTGTGGACTCACAGTCACTGTTAATAAAGCCCTGTAGTTAGTTTAAAATAGGCAATGATGAAAAGTCAACTGAGTGGCCCCGAGCCTGTGTCTCTTCCAGTAAATGAATAAAGAATAGGTCATCAAAATGCCTTTTGGTTGTCTGTGAGACACAGTTATATTCTCAAATTGCATTAGAGCTGTAATAATAAGGCGACTAATCACCTCACTGATTCAGATGAATCAGTAGACAGGAAAAAAGCAACTGTCGGGGCAATCAGTCAGCTGGTTTCTGCTTTTCTTTGTTTTACACAAACGTAGCTGTGGGTCAGACAAAACATTTCATTTGGACGTGTCACTTTTTGGGAAACCGATTGTCCACTGTTCTGACTTTGTGTAAACAAAAAGATCATTGAGAAAACAACCGGCAGATCACTTGATGAGGTACAGTAATCACAAGTTGCAGCCCTGGTAGTGTCAGAGTCGACCCAGATTACTTCAGGTTAGTTAGATAAGCCACACACACACATACACACAAATGCCAGCTACACAGTAAAGTTCCAGTTATGCACCACTTTTTTTTTTCCTCTGTGGGCCGTATCCATGGAGACACATCAGCAAAACACACCTCTGATGTGTTTGAAAGAGGGGTCACCGTGACAGAGTTAAAGTTCACCGCGAGTGAGTGAAGGACAGGCAGACGATTATGGATACAGACTCAGGGGTATGTGTGGGGATGGTTGAGGCGATTGATTGCTCTTATCGGGGTCAGCCACACTGCTCAGGCCAGCAACACCTGACATGATATTATATGGTGGAAGTTATCTCCGCTGATGCAACGGACAGGAAGAGAAGCTTCAATCAAAAACTGATCCGAGAAATGGAAGATTCGGACACATGTCAGGGACCAGACAGACAAGAGCGCGCGCACACACACACACACACACACCTGCACGCACACACACGCTCGTAACAACACAAATGGAAGGACAGCCTCAATACACAAGCTGTCAGTCAGAGCGAAACATCTCTGCCCGCTCTATCACAGCACTGCCACCATCTAAAAGTCCACTTGATTAAAATTGAATCTGTCCAATTCTGCTCAAACTGTATCAGCCACCAGTGAAAGCTTTGGTCCTGATTGATGGCACAGTGTGACACTTATGAGTGCTACCGCTTCACTTTGACAAGTGACAGGTGTGTGAGCTTGTGCACGTAGCCATACACTCACCCACCGACACCCACAACACACACACACAAGTCATTGCAGAAAAAAGCTTTGATTTTTCTATTGTAAGGCGTGAATCTTAGCGCTGATATTAGCTTTGAATTAGTCTCGTGGTGAGGTACTAAGCTGCTTTAAACACGTCAAGACTGTTGACGGGACTTAATATGTGGGTGTCTGTCCATGCGAGGGTGTGTTTATCTGTATCTCTGTCTGATGTGTGTGCTATATCTGGCTATTTGTCGGTGTTATGTTTGTCTGTATGTTTGTTTCTGGTGTGTGTGTGCGCATGCAAGTGTGTTCTGGAAACTAACCGTGGGAGTTTGTTTTCGAGGACGTAGCATGTGGTTGTCCGTCTCTACCTCTACACAATAGGACGCGCCTCAGCGGTGTCTCGTCCTGCACTGCTCAGTCGAGTGCAACATGCTCAGCATTGAGAGCGCTGTAGGAACCGCAATTTAAATATGTCCTGTTTATTGCTGAAATTGAGAAGCGAGTGTGGCTTGGTGTTTTAGGTCCTATATTAGCCCACTCTGATTTAGCTTTAAGACTTTACGTCAGTATGAATCAGTGATGTGCTTTGAGTTGAGAAATGTCTCTTATGTTTTTATCATGGACAATCTCTTTTTATGCAGAAAGCTGATATTGCACTTTCAGAAGTCACCTCTTCTTTTCTTTGCACCCGTGTCCGGCCTGGGTAATGTGTTGGGTGTGAGGTTGAAGTTACTCCTCTGCCAATCAAGGTCACTTTAGGATTAGGTGGAGATCAAGTGTGGAGCAGGCTAAATTCCCATTTCCTCGTCTGTCCCTGGTAGAAGTGTTATCACTGTTTTAAGCTCTCGATTGTTCTCTGTACTGATTTCAGAGAATAATAAATCACCAGTAAGATTAGAATCGTACTCATGACGTTGAAATATTTAACTGCTTGAGAAATACTTTTAGCATGCAGAAAGCATCAAATAAAACCAAACCTGATTTCCTGAAATAAAACTAAAAGCAGTGTTACTGCAAGTCGAGATGGACTTGGATTAGATAACACTATCACTATCAAAGATATGATGCACGCAGGTATGTACAGTGGAAAAACCAGTGACTTTTGAATGACTTAGATTGTGTAACATTAGTGTTGATCACGGAAAAGAAGTAACTTCCATTTTCTTTGAGCAGGATCAGTTTTTGAATCGCGTTAATGTTCAACTCAACCTGGCATAGGGGAAGCCTGGTTAATAGTTAATGTGAAAGTAGAATAGGACTGGGAGTCATATGACATTTTTTTATCCTGGTGTCACTGTCAGTACCTGTCAGGTGGAACATGGAGTGTTGACGCTTGTGTTTTGTCCTAGTGCGGCTTTGATTGTAAAATGTCATTGTACTAACAAATCAAAACTTGATACCTTACTTTGAGGAATGTAAACACGTTCTTGTTCACAAAACAAGCCAAAGCAGACATGCAGAAAGAAAAACTTGGCCGAAATAAAGTAATTGAAAATAAATAAATATAAAATTGGCAACTTTGCGAGTTAAATCAAGCGACATCTGATCGGAGGACCTGTAAATAATACCCGCCAACTTTTGGCACTTTTCAATATGTGACGCATGTGAAGATGAACACTTAAGTTGTTACTCAAAGTATTTTAGTTCAGTTAGAGAACTTAAATGAAGAAATGACTGTCTATGACACATAAACCGTTATAGTAAGGGGGAAGTTGTAAGCAGAGAGAGGCGGAGAGTGGCAGCAGGAAGGGAATGATGGAAGGAGATAGAGATGTAGGAGTGTGGTTAGAGGGGGTGGTGGAGGAGGGGAGAGGGGGTGGGGGGCAACCCAAAATAGCCATCTCACATGTTTGCTGTGTGTGTAGTGAGCTATGAAACCAGCAGAAAGGCCTCCCGCTGAATGCCTGGCTGATCTAATGTTCACTCTTGCCCCTTAAATTTTCAAAATTTGATTGCCATTTTTCCATTTATATGTGCGTGCGTGGTTGCACGCCTTTTCCGGTGAGAGAGGTTTTCCCCTTGTCATTTATGCTCCCTCTGTGCTCATCATCTTCATCATTATCTCTCTTGTCTCGAATAATATGAGCTGATGTTGGACAGCATCTCAGGCTGGCGATAGTCCAGCAGGGAAAAGGTCAGAGACTAGGCCCGTTTATTCATCTCCCCTCTTTTTTTTTTTTTTTTGGCCTAGTGTACGTAAGGGGGTGAGGAGTGCGGCGGGTCAAATCACATTACACACACGCACAGACACAAAACACAGTGATACAGTATAAGAGCAGACAGCAGATGTGGCCCTGCAGCGTACGCATTAGATCCAGAGCTCCATCTCGGCCCGTCTGACTGTTTCATCTAATAAATACTGACTATCTCCAGCTTCCACAGACAGTTATTCCATCTACTCCATGCATAGAAACAAAACGCACACTCACTAACTCATGTCGGGCAAGCCGAGACACAAACATCCTACACATGCGGTCCTTTCAGTTAATTCCTTTCATTCCAGAGTGTGTTTCAACATGCACGCTGGATTATTGCCTTTCTCCAATCACCCTTGTTCTTTCTGTCTCTCCCTCTCTGTTACTTTCTCCTGCTCGGTCTCGCTCGATCTCGTTCTAATGCCAGTGTTGTGCCTCTGTGTGCTTAATCAACTGGGTTGTTTATATCAAGGAGGTCCCATGACCCTCTCCACAGCTGATCCTGCGAGCAAAGCATGCTGGGAGTCAAGTGGCTGCAAGGGCGGCATTGGAGCACGCTATGATTGGCTCCTTGAGTTTGTGTCTCTGTCTGTCTGTCTGTCTGTCTGTCTGTCTGTCTGTCTGTCTGTGCGTGCAGCGTGCTGATGTGCACTTTGGTGTTTTTACGGTTACAGACTGACAGGCAGCCTGTGTTGGCGGATGGAATATATGGTAAGACATTTAATTGATACAACCAGTTCATCAAAAACACACCATGACACAGGGGCAAAGGGTTTACGCCTTCTTACCACCATTTAATATAAAACATAAGGTCAAAACTCTCATTTTTACTGTAGAATTCACTTGTTACGCAATTTATTCAATTGATGAGAAGTTGAAAGGTTAGGTTAAAGTATGTAAACCCTCCTGAAAGTAATCTCTTGGCCTACTTATCTTCAGGAGGGTTTAGTTAATGAATATGTCGAAGTTTAGGGCTGCATGATTACAGTGAAAGGTTTTTTAGATATAATGACCATGGCTGTTGTTACTAAGGCTGTAATGACACGCCAGATTGATTCATTTTCTACAAATCATGAAATAAGGCCTCCTTGAGATGCGCCTTAATTTTCTATTTTCTATTTATTATGATTCAGCTGTATTGAATTGCGATGTTTAAAAGTTCGAAATGAGAAAGTAGAGCTCTGTCTGACCCATTTAGAGTTGCTCCTCGGCAGCAGGAGCAGCAGCAGTAAACAGACGCATTATTCAACAGATTTTGAATAAAGCACAGCCTTATAAGAAACAATCCAGGATGTTGCATTACATCGTTGCACCCTATCTTGAGTTAAGTAAACAAACTATTTTTGCCACACATTTGGCGTATTATATCATTTAAAAGTTTCCTCTGGCAGCACTCAAAAGTTAGTACTTAGGTCTATTCTTGGAAACTGGAAACTAACGCCACAGCGTGTAATCATGCTTGAGTAATTGTGCAGCCCCGTGTACGAAAATTGATTGCAGTTTGAGTGAGTTACCGACACTCAGTTGCTACCTAGGTGCACCTCATTCAGTCTAATGCAGCAGCCGCTTTAAATCCTACCTTCATGAAATTTTCGTTGAAGCTGTTTCAGCGAGGTGTTGCTTGAACTTGAACTGAAAATGAAATCCTTTGTGGAGGTAGTACGCTGTGTTTGACTGCATTCATTTTAGTTGGATGTACATAATGAGCTGTCAGCTGAGTGGTTATTTTTCATATTGACCCAGGATGGCACAAAAAAAAGATTCACTTACTGAAATATATATATATATATATATATATATATATATATATATATATATATAAAAATGTATTCTGCTAACCCTAAGCCACGGTGTGTCATGTGTTTTACTGGTTACAGGCAGTGGGGAAAGCTATGGGTGGAGGGGGCTGTCTTCACCAATCACTCTCACTCCAATCACTTCCAATCATATCACCACGCGTGCTGCGCGTTGACAGATATTACCTTGAATGACACTCCAGTTCTCTGCAGTTCTCTGATTTTGATCCTTCACGTTGCCCGAGTGCATTACTCGACTACATTATGACGGCGCGGTGGTCAGACGCAGTACTGCAGGGACTGTATGTATGTTGGGGTGTCATCTGAGGACTCCTTGCTTTCCACTCTGCCGGGTTCTTGTGTCACTCTATGGGTGGTTTCCTCTGCTTTCCGCAACGCTGCCTTCTCATCAGATACACTTGTATGTCTGGTCCAATCTGCGGGATCTGTGTGCTCTCTGTCTCTCCAGAATCACTCAGTTGCTTGCCTGGTTATAATCTGTCCTTTCCTCCCTAGAGACCTCTAGTCATGTAGTGACACGTAGACCTGTTTATTAAATGAATGCCTTGTCTGTTTCTCTCTTTTTGAATTTGTCCACTTTCATCAAGGTTATTTAGCGTGACCTCGTGTCAGCCCATAGATGGAGGGTGAACCCTCTTCCTCTTTCTTTCTGTCTGTCTCCATCCTCCCTCTCTCTCTTTTTCTCTCCCCCCCTCTTTCACTCTGTTTCTCAGGTTACCAATATGAATAAGGGAGGAGCCTTGAATAGCCAACATGGACAACCTTTCCTCCCTACACATGCACACACACATACACACACACACACAAACAACCCCTCCCCCCCTCCCTCCTTCTCCTCTTCCTCCCTTCTTTCACATATCCATCTCCCCTTGGAGTGTGTGCATTAATGTGCAGGAGCGCAGCATCTCGCTGTGCATACACATGTACACTGCTAAATGACTGAGGCTGCAGAGAGGAGGTGGGGGGAAGGGGAGGAAACAGGAAGGAGGTAGGATGGGAGGTGGGGAGGGCAGAGGCAGCAGCCGCGTGAGTGTGTGTGTGTGTGTGTGTGTGTGTGTGTGTGTGTGTGAGTGAGAGAGAGAGAGAGAGAGGGAGAGAGAGAGAGAGACTGTAAGGGAGAAAATGGGAGGCAGCATCACCCACCCAGACTGGGAGGAGGGGAGGACAGACAGCGTGATCGTCCCTCTAACAGACAGAGGTGGAAGGAAAGTGGGAATGAGAGACAGACGTGAGGGGAGAAGAGGAGCACAATGAAGGAGTGCCATTGTCCATCCTGGCAGCACTGCCTTTTCACCATCTGCTGAAAGAGAGAGCGAGGGAGAGAGAAGAGAGAGAGGGAGGGTGAGAGAGAGAGAGAGAGAGCGAAGAGGAGGCAGCCAAACGGAGGAGAGGATAGATGGAGAGGAACTGCCGGCAGTGACTTTGTGAATTAATCGAGCGGAAGAGCGGATCAGAGGAGAAGCACGTTTTTTTTTCAGGGAGTGGACGGACTAGGGAGCCAGAAAAAGGAAGGAGAGGACGGATGACCGGACAGTCTGTGGCAGTTTAAACATTAATGTTGTTCTTCATGTGAGCCCAGCTTTTAATGAATCGCCATGGATTATCAACTGTATGCTTTTTAAAACCAAAAAAAGGAACTACTATTTATGCTTTGCCATTCATTAACAAAAAGAAAGAACTCTTAGTGATACTGATTAGACTCACTTTATACAGAACATTTTGAATGACTTTTTTTGGTTGTTTTTTGTAAATATAGACTTTCTTTGTGACTTCTGATTTTCTATTCTCTTTGAGCATAATATCCACTCTGCAGGATATTATACAATTATCTTTGTTAGCCGCTGCACAGAATATTCAGGTTGTTTTTATGCAAGTTTTCTAAACATCAGTGTTTCTTTCTTTTTCTTTTTCTTTTTCTTTTTTTTTTTTTTTACAAGTAAATGGTTAGTGTTGTTGTTGTTGTTGTTAACACTTTTATTAGGTAAGTGGTTGTTGTTGTTTTTAAAATAATATCAGACTTACAGTTTTACATGCCCGAGTTGGAGTCAGTTCATGCAGCCGACATGGGATGTCAACATTGATTGGGTTTTATGGCTGGCGCGACGCCGGTCAAACTTTGATCATTTCCTGAAACCTATTGATCTTTCGAGGAGTCTGTAGTCGTCCGTCCTGTGGAGCCTTTGATGCGGCAACTAATTGCGGCCATGTGATTTTTTTTTTTTTTTTTTTTTTTTTGACAAAGCAGTTATCTCTTTGTCTGAAGATTTCTGCTGCTGTCGGGACTTCTCAGTGTATATCCTCCGCAGGCATCTCTTTTAATGTCTGTTGCCATAGCAACGGGCGGCAGCTGCAGACAGAACAAGATGTAAAGTTCTTTTTTCCTGGCTTATCTTTTAAAACTGGTGCTGTTCCATTAGGTAATTGTATATATTTAGTAGATAAGAAGCAGTAGACTTGATTAGTTGATGGCTGTGTGCAGTTTTTAGACTTTGTTTCCTAGACTGGATTTTTTTTTTTTCTTCTTTACTAGACAGTCTTTGTCTATGCGGAGCTCGGCGGGCTCTGAGATTCAGGGTTGTTTCAGGTCACCTGTCTCCCCCCCTCCCCGTTCGGTGTTCGTCTTGTGCGCTTCGGCTGAGCCCCGTTTGTCCTGATCTCACCTTTTTATTAACAGCAGCCACCATCTTCATCAGTCAAGCTGATGTGCCATCATCAGGAATGACTTTTTTTAAATCAGATTAAAATACTGGTTTCACTTGTGCATATCACTCTGTGCAGCTGCTTGGCCTCGAGGCCACTAATCACTAATCACTGATCATTAGGCATGCTGTTTGTGACAGTCTGTTCCTGTTACTGTCTGTTTGTAGGTGACTCAGGATTTCTCCTCATGTAGAGGGGTCATCTCCTCTGCAGTCACCTGACCTACACTGTGTTCTGTGCACTGAAACATCCTCGGGCAGCGTGAGGGTTAACTCTGTTCATAGAGCTTTTCAGCACCCATGTGTATGAGAACACACCTGGATATTCATCTCTAGTGTTAACAAGTCCATTTATGTTGGATCTTTTGCCTTCTGTAAGTGCTATTTCCCTCTTGAGACTAATTTCTGGTTTTATTAGGGGTGTGACAGACTGTTTTGTTTGTTCTGCATGCTCTTTGATTGTCCAAATACCGGGTGTCTTTTGTGACTTTTCCAGCCATACTTCTTTACAGCTTTCTGGAGATTATCCCAGCCTGTCTGGCAGTGCATGAGTGTGACTGGATCCTACATGGTGCTTTTTGGCCAGGACCAGATGGATGACTAGCTAGAATTGCTAGACAATCCCTCTGTGGTGCTAGACTGGTGTAGGCGACTGTTCCTCTGCCATGCATCCAGCGCCCACTACAAGCTGGCCCGCTTTACTTCAGACGCAGTTCTGAAATGTTAGCGTGTAGAAAAAGTCAACCTTTTGCGCTTGGCATCACTGAAACATCGGTGCAAAATTTACAACGCCGTGTAAGTAGTCTAGGCAAGGTGCGTGTAAACCTTGCTCCCCTTTGGAGCGAGCAAAGGTCAACAGATTGTAAATATGACTAGTGCCTCTATAGCACTGAGGTGTAGGCCAACAAGCTTGCTGCAGAACTAGGTGTAGCTTTGCCTCCTGCTGAAACTGCTGCAGACAGTTTTATTTGTGGGACTTGGTGACTCTGCGAGAGACTGTTAACGTAAACAGACTGTTGTTTGCCTTCTAGGTTGGTCTATGCAGAATATGAGGTGTTATGTCACGTCTGCACGGTAGATTGTAGTAGAACTGAGTGTTAACACCGCCGCTGATAATCCCTGCCTTAGATAAGGAAAGAAGCGGTTCAAGAATACAACTCTTGGCTTGTTCATTTCATATGGCGCTGTGTGAACACTCTTCTCTCAGGTAACCCGACTATAATCTGGGCTTGTTATTTGAACCAGGCAGTAATAAAGCTACAGGGTATGAATAGGTGTATAGAGAGATGATCCTAACAACAGACAGCGGTTTTGACTGAACATTTCCAGCTGGGTGAGCGAGTTCGCGCTCAACCCTGAGCCTCCAGCACCATTCAGGGAACCCTGGGTTGGGAGTTCAAACCAGACCAATCAGGTCTCATTACCATCACAACAAGCCCACCGGTAGTCGTCATCAGCCAATGACCTACATTCTCCGGTGTTACATCACCACCGTGCTACTGCAGTGTGTATCACTGTACCAGACACAGGCAACGTCTCAGATTCAACCTCCCACTATCTAATGGTGCTCCAGAAAAAAAAAAAAATCCATCTTAACTGAGGTGGCCAGTTTTAAGGAACACACTTGAACCAAGGCAGCCTCACTTGTTTTAGCCATATCAGGAACTTCAGTCAGGAACGGGCCCAACTCTTCTGGCCCAGTCTTAAGTACTAAGTTTTTCTCTTTCTTTTTTCTATTGGTGTCTAAAAAGGTGAGCATGTCTAGCCTCTAGCCATCCCCCGATATTAAAGTTAAAGGGGCAGAAAGGCAGGGCTCACCATTAACATATTAGACAGAGGGACTGTTAAACAGGACAGCCTGGAGAACGGGCGAGCAGACGAGGGAGGGGGCGAGGGGGAGCGAGAGATCATCTGGAAGAGGAGAGAGGAAGTGGTGTTGCGGGAGAGGGCGGAGGCGTTGGAGAGACAGAGGTTGGCAGAGTACATCGTGTGGAGGAAGCGCGAGGACTTCCAGGAGAGGAGAGGAGACAGAGAGAAGGGAGGAAAGAGTGCAGAGAAAGGGAACCAGGCTGTACCAGAAGTAATCTGGAAGAGGCGAGAAGAAGAGGAAGAAGGAGACGCAGGGAGGGAGAGAGCGAGGGCTATTCAGAGAGGACATGAAACCATTTGGAGGAAGAGAGAGAGGGAGTAGAAGGAGAATCCGATGAGAGATTTGAGAATATGATGTACTTGAAAAGTAGGTGTTAGAAGAAAGCGTGCTGCGTTGGATACTAGCCATACATCAGTAAGCCTCCTCTCTCTTCTTCAGCAGTTCTGGGGCTTCATTGAGCTCTGCAGGTGCTCGCTGTAGTATCGATCATTCGGAGCGGTGTCTTGTGCGTGTGTGTGTTGCTGCCGTGTTGGTGCGCGCAGCCCCTTTGCGATCCCCTCGTTGGCTGCTAATAGGATTTTTATGGGCCCGTGTCAAGCAGCATAGAGCTGCCAAGCGGAGCTGCTTCACACGTGCACGCATGTACGCACGCCGACACACACATACACAAATCATCTAAGGAGCATTGTGGGAAGGGAAGGTTTATACTGCCTCACATGCATGTAAACACACCACGTACAAGCGCGCAGAACCTCAGTGCACTGAGACACATGCGAGGGGGCGTTGAGAGACAATCACTTGTGTTGATTCTCCATGGTGCTGGCGACAGCTGGATAACTGGCCCTCACTGAGAGGCTATTAAGCTGGGACAAGATACTCACAAATATTGTTTTACATTATGGCAAAAACACCAAGATGAACACTTTGTGGAGAGCTAATACCATGCCATCATCAGTCCCTGGGAACACAATGAACATTGATTTCAAAGTGAACTGGTGACAAAATGATCTGCACTGGTGCACTAAAAACAAACTTTTGTCATCTTCTGCATTTGACCATTAACTGGGACGCCCCACTTTTCATCTGCGCCTTTTCTCATTCTGCTTTCATTGTGGGTGAAGCTGTTTTTCAAGCAGTTTGGTTTCGGCAGCCCGGTAATGAGTGGAGGACGGACAGCCAGACAGATGGATGCAGCTCTTACGTTGAGAGAGACAGACAGATGGCTGTATTTCGAGAGAAACTTTGAATACTGAAACAAAGAGACTTTGATTGAATCACTATAGCCTGTGTGGGCTTGCACGGATATAAAAACTGACACTGCAGATTCATTATGGAGCTCGTCCCAAAAACCAAGTACACCCACTTTCGGAGTGAATCGCTGAGCTCAACAGATGAAACAAACTCCAATCCATCGTCGTTCCCTCCTTCAAGCCCTGCCACCCCGCTCACACCCTCTCCCGGTTTACCCTCCTCTCTCTCCTCCTCATCTCTCACTCCCATCTTGCCCCCCTCTTCTCCCTGCCCGGCCGAGAACAGCCCCACCACCCTCTGCTCCTTCTTCCCTAGGATGGGATCCCTTCGTCTGGGCGTCTCGGCCACTCTTCTCCCAGGACTCAAGGCCTCAAGCAGGCCGCAGCAGCCTCAGGCGCCTGTTGAGTCCTCAGGGGATGACAGGAGCAGCTCTAGCTCCTCCCCTCCCCTGCATCACCCTCTCCCCCCTCTAATAGCTCCTTCTCCCCCTCCCCGACCTCCTCTGCAGGACATGAACCGGCTGGGAGGGGCGTCCAGGAGGGCACGAGTGGAAGGAGGGCAGCTGGGTGGAGATGAGTGGACGCGCCATGGCTCCTTTGTCAACAAGCCCACCCGTGGCTGGCTGCACTCCGACAGTGTGGTTAGCACCACCGGTGTCTCCTACACTGTACGGGTAAGCGACTGGCACACTCTCACTAACCCCTCACTAAAATATATAATTACACATCTCTCGTTCCAGTCAGTTTCTTTGCATATGGACACGCTACTTTCACATTTTTAGAAACTGACACAGAAACAAGGAAAGGACACACCACACTGCTTTTCTTCCTGTGTTGTGTTCCATCTGTCCACTGGGACGGCGATGTAGGAAATGTCTGACGCTAATGTGTTGTTTTCCTGTTTCCCGGGCAGTACATGGGATGCGTGGAGGTGCTGCAGTCAATGCGAGCGCTCGACTTCAACACCAGAACTCAGGTCACCAGGTGAGTCTACACACAGCTCATCTGCTGCTGGCTTTGCTCTCGTCTCACTTCTTGTGCATGCATGTGGGGGCGAGCTGGTAAAAGTGTGGTTAGTTTTTAAAGAAATGTCGCCTGCACACTCTCCACTCCACCATATATATATATATATATATATATATATATATATCTAGAGCAAGCAGATCTTGCTCTCCGTCTTGCTTCCGCTCTCTTTTGCTCACTTGCTTGTTTCTTTCTGTGTTAGTGTCTGCTTGTATGTGCATGTATGTGTGTGCATGTATGCAGCACGGCTGCAGCTCTCCCAGACCCTAAATTAGAATGTTCTGGAATCCTGGTGGTTTCTTTCTGGTTTCCGTCGTGATGTTTGTCTCCGTGGCAAAGGCGAGTACTGTTGCCAAGGACAATAAATTCAATCACCCCGCTGCCAGATCTCGTTTAATCCGCATGATTGTCTGTCCAGGAAGGTGTGAGGGTTAACGACATGCTATTGAAACATTTGCATGTTGTTAATGTTTCAGGGAGGCTATTTCTGTGGTGTGTGAGGCAGTACCCGGAGCCAAAGGAGCCCAGCGCAGGAGAAAGGTACACACCATGCACACTAGTACACACCCATACAGGGGCATTATTTATTTATACGGCTTAAGTGGGCGGCAGTGGGAAGGGATTTCTGTATAAGAGCTAGATTTAGCTTGATTGTCCACTCTGTGGTCAGTTGGCTGTTCAGTCGCACACACTCTCCCTTACACACACACACACACACACATACACGGGCAAACAGATCTTGATTTAGGCCGTTTGTACACTCCTGTGGTTAGCGGACTACACGCAGGTAATTACCAATCACTCTCCAGTCTCTGTTTTCCCTTCGTCTTGTCACAAGGGAGGCTAAAGAGGTGGAGTAGTAGCTTGTGTGGAGCCAGCATCGGGCCAAAGGAGCACAGATTAGCAGACACAGCCGCCAGTCTGCTGTTTAAAGACTATGTGTGTCTATGCGCAGTATTCCTGTAAAACTAAAAACATCCACCCAAACAGTCCATAAAACAGGTGGCTAAATCCAGAGGCCTGTTGCAGTAGCAGGTTTTGACCAAAGAATGTCTGGCAGTGAAGCATACCAGACAAAACACAGTTATAGTAGCACAGTACCAGAATAGATTAAAGTAGTCTAGTCCCTCGGATTTGACTGGACTGAGGTTAATGTGGTTGAGCATGTGCGTCCTGTCCTGATGCTGTTTTTCTCACAGCATACGGCCAATATTCTGGAGCAGATATGGATGGAAGCCATGAGAACAGGCGGAGGATTGGGATAAACGGGGTGGCATAATTGCGCTGGCGTGATCTGTGCGATGCTCCGTGGCCTACAGTATGTGAACTGTCCCATCTACTCCCCATTGGTCACAGTTGGCCTTGGAGACGGGATCACTTTCACAATCGCAGCTGTTCTTTCACTCCCACACACACAGGCATTTCCACACATACGCCCACATGCTCATGCACAGCCAGAGAGGACTCAATGGGCTATCGTGCCGTGCTGAAGTTAAATTTAATTTTTTTTTTTTTTTTTAAAGACCAGTTGTTTTCTGTTTGTGCACCTTGTTTGTTTATCACGTGTGTACCACACCCCTCTCCCTCGCAGCCTTCCTCTCGCTGTCTGACCTCCATCCTGGGGAAGAGTAACCTGCAGTTTGCTGGCATGACAATCAGCCTCACCATCTCGACCAGCAGCCTCAACCTGCTGGCGTCCGACTGCAAACAGGTTAGACTGAAATCAGCATCACCAGTGAAGACACTGGTTTTTGTATTTGTCTCAAACGACTGTGAGTCGGAAATGCGTCTGATGAATGTTTGAGTTCAGTTGTAGCCAAAGGTATGTTTGGTATCTAGAGTGCACATAGCCAGCGCGGTTTACTGGAGCAGAGTAGACCTGAGGATCTCTCTGCTCAAGGGATTTACTGCGGTTTTAAGGATAATCCAGTTTTTAAAGAGCAACTTGATGGCAATTCTTGTTATTTCTCTTTCAGCTTGTGTCAGAGTTCAAACTGCATTGTTATTGTTCATTATATTTGCTAACGGAACGTTGGACCTCTATCTTTACACACCACAATCTACCACTCAAATGCATCAGAGCGCAGCGCATCGTGATCTTTTGGGGCATTCCCAGATAAATTCAGCACTTTCTCCCCTTTGTGTGCCTCATTTATCCTGGATGCTGCACAAATCCCTCTTAACTATCTTCTTCATTCCTGCATCGCCATGGGGCAGGATGTGATCCTCCTCCTAGACCTCTAATGAGTTAATAGCTGCTGAACGATGTTTATTTCATCAGGGAGATGGTAGACATTAACACGTAGCACAAAGAAACATGCTGTGCACACATATCCATTCAGAAATAAAGCCTCAAATATAGACCACACGTTGTGCACGGGGCATTAGCAAGTGTTAGTGTTGTTATTGATCCAACATGGGCGGTTGTTGCAGACTGTTAAAAAGGTGTTCCATCCATTGTCCCTACTTAGTTTTTATCTCTGCTGCAGCTGATGGTGCTCAATGGAGGAAAAAGCACTTTTCTCAGTAATGATTCTACATTTGTCTCTCCATCCACGTGCTTTCATATCACTTCCCACATACATCATGTCACCCACGTGCTCTCCTTCTGTCTCTCTTCCCTCTCTTTCTCTACTCTTGCTTTCTTTTTCTCCACAGATAATCGCCAATCATCACATGCAGTCCATCTCCTTCGCTTCTGGAGGAGACCCAGTGAGTCACCAACACTCCCTCTCTCAGCTCCAATCTCACTCTGGCCTTTTTCCATCTTTCTTCAGCCTGCATATCCTTCCTTCCTGTCTTCTGTCATTGTCTATTCCTATGAATACCACTCACTCCAAAACTGCCTCGCTGGTTTTGCAGTCCTTCTCTTCTAAGCTTGATCTCATTGCTTCCTGTCATTTCTCTTTCAGTTCATTGTATGTTTTTAAACTTCTGTCATGTCTTAAAGACTGCAGCTTTTGCTTTATCTCTTTCTTCTTCTTCCTTTCAACCTTTCTCTCCTACCCCTGCCCTTCACCTTTTTCCCTTCTATCAAATTTTCCCCTCCCCTCCCCCCTAACTGTCTCACCCTGTCTCCCTCAGGATACGGCTGAGTACGTAGCATATGTGGCCAAAGACCCAGTCAACCAGAGAGGTGAGCAGAAACAGCAAAATGACACCTTTGCTCAGGCAGCATCTGACAATATGGACACTTTTTTTTTTTTTTTTTCAGTAGAACTCTCACCGTGATGCTTTGTTGCGAACGTTCTCTCCACATTCTATCTCTGTGAAACAGTTTTTGAGATTGCACTTCCAGCAAATAGCGAAAATAAATAGGAACAAGCTGTTTAATTAAAAATTTAAATTAATCCTATTAAATAAATGAAATGGCTCCATTCAGCCTTTTTGTTTTTTTTTTTTTTAATATGTATACCGCTTTGAATTTGACACATTGCCCACTGGAGCTGAGACAGTACAGACCCAGTGTGCAGAGCGAAGGAAGACATTTACCGCTAAATAGGCATAGCAAGTGACAGGAATGTTTTTAATTGTTTGGCAGAATCTGCTTTATTCATGATGATGTGCTAAATATGTGAACACGTGGCTTCATTTTTCCATGCAGCGATGGCAAAGAGAGGAAAGAAAATACTATTCTTGGTTTAGCACTCAAAGAGCCGAGCGGCAACCACGAAAATACATATTGGAAATGTTTGTGAGGAAAGATTACATCATGAACATTAAGCTTCTCCCAACATTCAACACCTCTTTAAATATTATTCGTGTTCTCTGTGTAATTCTGCAGTTTGAGGGGAAAATGTTAAACAGTGGGTAAAGTGAATGTACTGTACTGCTTGTGAATAGATTTGTCTAAGTGAGCATATTTCATTCAAGCGCATGTTGCTGCAGCTTCCTTATTACTCATTTTTGCCTCCTCTCCTGCAGCCTGTCATATCCTGGAGTGTTCAGAGGGTTTAGCACAGGAAGTCATCAGCACCATCGGGCAGGCCTTTGAACTGCGGTTTAAGCAGTACCTAAAGAACCCCCCCAAACTGGTCACACCTCATGACAGGTAAATGTAAAAAAAAAAAAATGTACTCACACAAGCCCAAATCATGAGGTTATGTTTGTATTTGATCTCCTATAATCTGCTTTCTCCCAGAATGGCTCCATTTGATGGCTCTGCATGGGAGGAAGAAGATGATGAGGCTCCTCCACCTCCTGACGTCCCTTACTATAATAATTTCCCTGGAAAACAGCCTCCCCCTGGTGGACTGATTGACATGAGGACCCGCCCAGGTGCCACGCTGGTGAGAAAAGTGCACATAGACGCCACAGGAGGACGAGATAACTCATGCACATGTTTGGACAGATCCAACCGCT
Source organism: Protonibea diacanthus (assembly GCA_028641955.1). Lineage (NCBI taxonomy): Eukaryota > Metazoa > Chordata > Actinopteri > Sciaenidae > Protonibea > Protonibea diacanthus. The sequence continues at coordinate 15,687,397 of CM053983.1, read as the reverse complement.
ACTCATACTGCAGATAAAAGATGATACACTTGTAAGGAATCTAATAATTACACAAGATGAATCAGAATTGCAACGTTCTGAGCCGAGAAAATGAAAAGGTAGCGGTAACCAGGCCGGGATCACTTGGCGTGTGATAAACAAATCATCATTGACCTATTGCAATCCTTTTAATGGGAACCTATTTGTGTATGTATGCCAGAGTGGGCCCGCATGTGGGTGTGATTCATTATTTGTTTATATGCCTCTGTGTTTGCAGCCTTATGGACAGCCAGGTCAGAATGACATTCACAAGCAGCCGCTGCCGCCTCTACCAGGTGAGCTCTGTCGCTGCCCATCTGTCTGCATTTCTCTCTGTCATTCACTGGAAATGAGGGAGAGAGAGGGGGGCAGACTAAGGTTGTCACAGTTGAGACAGAATTCAGTCACACATTTTCTCCATTGTCTTATCTCTGCTAGGTTCTTTTCTCTTGCTTTGGCTGATTTAAAATGCCATTTAATGCACGTGGCTGATGAGGAAACGGGAAGATGTTCACGGTCACTGATGTGTTTTTATGGGGGGGCGGTTTCTCTTTCTAGTTGGAGCCAAAGACGGGGGGAGGGAACTGTTTGATGACCCTTCATACGTCAATGTGGATAAACCCCGCCCTCCAGTTGCAGCCAATGGAAATGCTCATAGAGATGCTTTTGACATGAGTAAGTGCCTTACCTCATATATACATCATATATATGTTTTGTGGGAATAAAACCCTAAAAAAACTAAACTGTCAAAAACACGGCAGTAGCTGGAAAAAGTGATAACATGATTTCTTGCAATTGACAAGCTGTGTGGGTTGTAATCACAATGACCAAAATTACTGGTAACTGAAATGTGCAATTGTTTTACCATGTGGAAAAAAAGAATGGGAGTTAATTATTGACTAAGGAGATGAGCAGAGTAGTGTGTGCTGTACATTCCATATGACAGGCTAATTGAAGAGTGGAGCTGCCCACAGAAGGAAGCCTTGAAAGAAGATAAGGGAATTAGGGTGCCTTTGTCCATTACAGGGGCATTTTATGTAACATGATTGGTTGACTGTGTAAAGCTTTTCAAGTTAAAGACACAGTCCACTATCAGTGTATGGCACACAACTGAAAGAAACCATGTGGCTTCACTTGGACAATCATCTTTGTTCTACACAGGAATTAAAGGACAAATGTTTTTTTTTTGCCGTGAAGACGTTCTTTTGAGGTCTTCTGCAGAGAAATACAATAATACAATGTGTGTATTTATTTCTCAAGAGCCATTCGATGACGCCCTGGGTGTCTCTGGGCACGGTGGCCAAAGCTCGGTGACAACAGCGCCCCCTCTGGTGCAGCAGTTGCAGTGTGAGGCCTGGTTCCACGGTAGCTTAAGTCGCAGGGAAGCAGAGAGGCTGCTGACACAGGATGGAGACTTCCTCGTGCGAGAGTCTGGGACCACGCCTGGACAATACGTCCTCACGGGACAGCAGGGGGGTCAGCCCAAACACCTGCTACTAGTCGACCCAGAAGGAGTGGTGAGTCGGGGGAAGGAGGGACACAAAGAGGAGGGAGACACAGGGATGGGCCTTTTTTTCTTTTTAGTAGTATTTGTGTTTAAACTTGCCATTTTAATATATTTCTTTGTCTTTCAGGTCCGTACAAAAGATCACCGGTTTGAAAGTGTGAGTCACCTGATCAGCTACCACATGGACAACAGACTCCCCATCGTATCAGCTGGTAGCGAAGTGTGTCTACAACAGCCAGTAGAGCGCAGGGCCTGACGTCACATGCCAACAAAGAAATACTCCACCAAATATATAATTCACCATGAGACAAGCATACCTTCATATGCTATAATACACACAGCGACACTACACGCAGCACATACATAACGATACATATGTACACACCGCAACAAAGAAAGCCAAAAAAAGAAAAAAGAAATCACCAGTTTCTCTGCAAAATCACTCCCTTGCTGCTGTTGCCACATATTCCTTTCTGAAAGCCAAACTGTGACCTGCAGTCCTTGACCCCCACCAACTATCAGGTGCATCCCTCCACCAACGGAGAAGCACTGCTGCAATTTCTCAACAGCCTACTGTGAACCAGGGAGGAGCCCTTGGCTAATTTCAGACTGGGGCAGAAAACAAATGCAATGTTTTTATAAAAAGAAAAAAAAAACTAATTGTGGGATTATGAAACAAACAAACAAAAAAACACACACGAAATACAAACACATGGAATCGCGTACAAAAAGAGAAAATTGTGGAACTGAAAAGTGACAAAAGGAACATAAAATGGGACATCGAATGAGATCTTCAATGCTTTTGAGCACTTGTGCTTTCATTCAGGGAAACGATTTCCCTCCTCAGACTGCTGCGCGAGCATATTAGGCAAAAAGACAAACTGGATGGCAGTGGTTCTTTTGATTCACAGACTGAACCAAGCTCCAACATAAACTCTCCCATCAAGTGTCACTGGAGCACTTCAGCAGCAAACCTGACTTTGTAATAATTCTGCCTGGTGAATATGCATAAATGAGTTTGCTTCCAATCTAATCAGGAGAGCCACCCTACCCCAAACCACTCCCCTTTTAAGGACTTTTGAACTTTGACCCCCCCCCCCCCCCCCACCCCACCCCCAGAATGATACCTGGTGATGAGGAAAGCCTGTATGCAAAACTGGGGACTGCTATGCCAATGACCATCATATATGTTCTCTTTGTGTTGTTTCCACCTGTTATCTTGGAACTCATTACTTATTGGACACTCTGAGTTCAGGATCGCTGTATCTCTCTTATCCTTCTGTAAACACAGATAAATACACACGCACACACCTTAACACCACACACAGTCTGCACCAAAGAACACAAACTTGGTTGCTAACGGCAGAGAAAGCCATGAGTATTCTCAACAGTAAACTGTCTTGTGTGCTTACAGCAGAGGGAGCAAATTTAAATGGAAGGAAATGCATTCAAATCGGGCCTGTTGTAAAAGGGAGAAAGATCTAGGTGCCTGAATACATCATCGAAAATGAGATCTTTAATGTAAATTGTGTGTTAATGTCACCCACAAACACAATAACTAGTGCATTTTGAGAAGCATAGACCAGATCATTTTGACCTGTTGCTTTTCATTGACTCCTTAGTATGTGTTTGCATTGACAATCTATGGGTTCTATCATCACAGAGTTTTTCTGACTAAAAGCAAAAAAAAAAAAGAGTAGTCAAAGGAGATCCCTTTAAACAGTGGCCAGTGAGAAATGTTGAACAGTTTAAGCAATGAACTTCCCTCTGCAAAAATGATGCAAAATCTGTTGTAGTAACTGGTTAAGTGATTTTTTTGCGTATTGTGACGTTGCTTTATTTTTAAATCACTTAAGGGAATATTGTCCTTTTAAGAAAAAAGAAAAAAAAAAGTAAAAAAAATGAAGCGGTTGGGGGGGATAACTGAACGTAACATAAATGTTTTTGGAGCGTTGCTAATGATGAAACATGTAAGCCAAATGTTTCTCCTCTGTGTGCCGTTTTCACAAACTTTTGAGGATCCCGGGGCAGGGGGAGATGTTCACACTATTGTTTCTCCTTTCCTCTTCCTCCTCCTTCAGTTCATGACATTGTTTTTTTTTTTTTTTTGTAATGTCTTTTTTAATCGTGCCTTGTTTATTCAATGCAGTCACGTCACTTCAATGCAGTCACCTTATGTACTTAATTCAAATGTAGTCGACTTCAGGAGAAACACAAGCCTCTCAGTTAAATAAAGACTCTGCAAAAATGACACTCCAAATAAACACACACAGAAAACAGATCCAGTGATGGCAATCTCCTCTGATGCACATTCTTGCATTGAGCTTATAGTCACAGATACTTGATGTCACCATTGGGGAGGATATTTCTTGACCATCTGTAAATAACAATGTTTTTTTTGTTTTTTTTGGACTGGTCAGCTTATTGGCTTATTGTTTGTATATTTAATGACTTATTTGGTAAGTAGACACAGACAGACACCACAGCACTGAGGTAGCTCTTCATAAAGCCAATTTAACTTGTTAAAGAGAAATATGAGATAGGATCTTTCCCACCTAAAGCTTAACTGTCAACTAGTACTCAAACCCTGAAGTGGGCTCATGTGTAGTCTTATATGCACGCACACACACACACACACACACACACACATACCAGAGTGACAGCTGGGTCAGTGAGACGCTCACACTTTGCCTGTCTAAGAGTTTGTAAGTCAGAAATAGGAAAACCAGCTTTAAGTTCTGCTCGTGTGTGTGCGCTGAAAGAGGCCGACCCGACGCTCTGAATCATTTGTGAACTTGTCCCGTGTTGTCATTGTTTCATCACAGATGCCTTTGTTGCATGAAAATCCTTTCAAAAAAGAAAAAAAAAAAAACCTTGTTTGTTGTTGTTGGTGATGATAGTGTTGATGCTGTTGTACTTTTTATGTTGTGTTTTTTTGAAAGCCAAAGGTTACTTTCAAATAGTGTGCACAGATATTGATTTCTGCTTTATATGTTTCTGTTTTAATACTTTCTTTTTGTTTTGTTTTTTTGTTTTTTTTGGGAAACATGTTGGTTTACACCTGTATCTGAAAATATAGATTGCATATATAAATACATATATCATTCATCTCTCTTTGTGAGTTTGGCTTTTGATATGGATACCTGGATACCCTTGTTTAACTTTTCTTGATTTTTTTTTTTCTATCAAAGTATACCAAAAAAAAAAAAGCTTAAATGGAAAATGAATCACCAAAGCACACACTGCTAGAAGGTATGATTGCCTGTCACATACTGTCCTGAACAAAGAGTGGGATGTAGTAGGGGGGCTGTAGTGGAGCTACTGGAACTCTCCTGTTTGTGAACAGATGAGCCTGTAACAGTAGGTGGCTGATTCAGGCATTATTAGAGCCTAGGGGGAGAGCCTGTATGTGGGTTGCTATACAACAGAGGGGGGAACAGTGCACGGCAAAGGTAAACAAGGCCTTTAATCAATCAGCGGCTGTTTGAAAGCAGGGAACAGTCGAGAAAAAGCAGGATGTGAAAGGAGGCAGCCTCTCAGTTTGTATAGGAGGTTATAAGTAGAGGAGCTAACTGTGCCGTGAATACGAAGCAGACCTCAGCTGTTGCACAGACTGGGCCTAAACCTCCTATTTCTTCTCATCAGCTGCTCTCCTTGTTGACTCTGCTCATTCGGAGCCATGCATCCCCAGCGTCCTCTTCCCCAGGCCATGCCTTCCTCCTCTCTGGGACAGCACCTGCGGGACATGGCCATGGGTCTGGGACGTGGCAAGAACTTCCTGGGTGGAAACTTCGCCTACAGTTTCATCCAGTCGGTTAAGGAGTGCCTCTATTTCCTCCTCTGCTGCTGGTGCATCAAAGAGATCCTGGACTGACAGACTAAGAGAGAGAGAGTAGATCAAGTGGTCAAACATTGATTTTCCCCTTTTCTCGGTTGGCTCCTATAGTGTAATTTCAACCAGCTTTTATTTCATCAGGAATGGAGTGTTTGATCATCAGTGGTGCTGGCAAAGCATTGGCAAGTATGAGTCCTGTCTCATATGACAACAAACTACCACTTGAGCACATGGAGAAATAAAATCATTCGAATTTATATAATGCGATTTGTGTTGTCTACCGTTGAAATCGGGGTTCTCAGTTTTCAGAAAGCTGAAATTTCAATGAGGAATACTAAAGTCCTAAAATGATTTAATGTGTTCAAATATTTTTATCTCTGTTGTTCAGTGTCTGTAGGTGTGGTCCTCTGTGCTCTTCTTGGGTTCCAGGCAGATGCTACAAACTGAGTCAGAGTTTCCTGAATTCAAACCGGCTGATCTGAGATCTTGAGGAATGGCGCCCCTTTTGTTCACTGTACAACACAAACTGGTGTGCAATGAATAAAGGAACTAATGAATAATGAAAAATATTACTATTATGTCTGCATTTTTGTTCATTGTGTTTAATCTTTGCACTTGATGTATGCTGTATAGCCAAAAAAAATGGAGAAAAGGGTATTTGTTTTAGATTTGATGTGCCTTCAACACGACTTTAAGTCTGTTTTCTATTTAATTTGATTCATTGAGTGCAAAAGAGTGTCTTTAAAGAGATCCAATCCATTGTGTACATCTCTAACTATAACATAGGACAGTTTACGAGCTCTAAAATGGGAATATTGGAACCAAAATACCAACCAGGAATCAACCCAACCCTGTGGAGGACTGGAGGTGTATGTAAGATGTATGTTTTCCATACTCACCATCACCTGCGTCTGTCAATCACCCTGGAAGCCTTCCCAGTCAAGTACAACTACGCCGCACTCCTATTGGGCGAGCAGCGGTGGAAGAGGCGGGACTAGGACGGCCACGCTACCTGTGATTGGACGAGAGGCGCGGGGATCCTGCAAGTTTCAGGAGGCACGTTCTAAGTTCTCAAGTTGGATGGGAAGATTCAGAAGTGTTTGAGCCGCCTCTGTTGGAGCCTGTTGGGGTCTGAAGTGAAGCGTCGGACCACGGTAAGAAGACCTGAATTTGGCTTAAGTGTTTTCAGTGCAAAAGGACGTCGTTTGTTTTGTTTGCTTTTCCATTGCGTCACCAGCGTCGCTTCACGCACTTTTCCTGGTTGCTCTGCTGAGAGTGAAGTGTGAATGTTTGTGTTTTTAATGTCATGTTCACATCTTTTGTTTTGTTTGACTTCTTTAGTGAATGAACTCACAACTCACGCTGGACTTCAACAGGTTTAAAAACGTGATATTTCTGACTTTAATTTTTTTTTTGAACGCCATATGGCATTTCCTGTCACAGGCTTCACTCTCTGTATAACTAACGTTACATAATAACGTAATGGCCTGTCTGTTTTGTTAAGGATGCTGTGCCTGAACAAGTATGTCACGGTGCGTTTACTGACAGCCTAACATTGCTGTCCTATTGGCCAGTTTATTCTCTTGACCTTTTTTGGTCATTTTTCCCTGCTGAGACCAAGATAATACGATTAGGTCTGCAGCTGTAGTCATTTATTTTTGGCTGATTTTGCTCATACAAGTGCATAATTTGATTTTATTTGATGCATAAACTAAAGTGAAGGCAGATGATTGTTTGTTTGAAAATGTATTAATATTAATCTGAGATCAGGCAGGGTGTCAAGTCTGTCAATATGATATTTAACACGTGATCCAGCCTCCTAAAGCTAGAGCTTTGTTGGTTTAATTAGACATTACTAATAAAGATAAGAGAATAAGCGCACCCTACAAGGCAGCGAATATTATTTTTTCTCTTTTTAAGAGCCACTGGCTTTGTCATGCATTTTGCTATAATCCTTTTAACTCTGTCCTTAGACTACATTTCTACCTCTGTTGTGTTCCCCATGGCCATCTTCTGCATGCTCTCTCTTTCTGTCTCTAGTCAATCTCATGGTAGCTATATTTAGCTGGTATCTATTTAAGCCATTCCACTATATCCTCCACAATGCTCCTAGGGCCCTAGGCTTGATTCAGAAAACTCCTCTTGGGAGGCACTCGATTAGGAGACCTAAATTGCGGAGCTGGGAGAGAATTGAATTTGGGGAGTGAAGTGTGTCATTACCCAGACGATGTGGTGTTAACTTAAGTGGTTACTTCTGAAAGCCAGACTACACATAGTAAATATGTATCTCATGTTATGTCATCATCTGAATGTTTTAAAAGGAAAACCTTTTTTACAGAGGCACTTCCATCAGACCAGGTGCTGAAATTGAAATGTCAGTCTTTGTTTCGGCTTGAGCGATCTTGGTCTGAAAAGAGTTGTATACCACAGACACAGCTCAAAGTAAAACAACAAATGTTTATCTCACTGTAAAACTCGTACCTACTTGGTAATGTGCACAGAATAATTGATATACATACAGTTGATGGTTGGTGGTTTGTAGAGATATATTACCAGACCAGTAAGCTTTGAAAGGGACCCCATTCTGCTGTCTGTATCTCCAGAATAGTGGCGGCCCTTAGTTACCCGAGTCTCTGCCAAAACATTTCAGTCAAAAGACAGGGTGACCAAAAGGACCACAACACACACAAACTACTAATGAAGAACTGAATGGTTCCAGCAAACTGGACTTCCTCCACGTATGCACGCACACATGGAGCAATGTGTTGACATGTTACAGTAGCTTCTTTATTGGTAGACTGGGCGAGGCTGAAAAGCAAAGGCATGTATTCAAATTGCCTGGGTAAACAGAGGATGCAAATTTTCTGTAGCTGCAGTGCTCATACTGTCGCAGTAATTGTGGACTTATGGCAGGCCTCCGAACAATACACCTGCTCACTTAGGGTTGTTAGCTGCTGCTTCAGTGAGTGTATTGTTAATAAAACACCATCCCATTTTCCCAACTACGCTATCTTTACATTTCAGATTTGCTTTGTTGGAAAATCACACAGCCAGCTTTGATGCACAATGTATGAAACCACAAAGGAATGTAGGACGTTCATCACTTTAATTTGATTTCCTCCCAGTGAACTGCTATTAATCACGTAATCTGTTCTGTATGTCCCTCTTGTGTTGCAGGAGACAGGCAAAGCCTCTAGGGGGCCATGTCTGGTGGCAGCAGTGCTAACAACAGCTGGACCATCCTCACGCCTGAGGTAACGCCACACTGTAAAGCGCATAGGAACATGAGTCGCTGTGCATGACCTCATTGAAAATGCATTATTTTTAAAAAAGAAAACTCCTTGTCCCAATTGATCTTCTTTTGGGTCACCTGAATGTGAAGTAGGTTTCTGTAATAAGACTGTCTTTGTTTCTATTCTTTTTTTATGATTTAACTATTATTCAGAAAGGTCAAAAGATAGACGGCATGTTCAGATTAGCCTAGATTGCTACAGTTAAATTTCTAAATGGGAATAATGTCTGTGTGTTTTCATTTGATTGTCTGATGTTTGATTGTTGTAGGAAAATGTTGCTGAAACCCTGAGGCCTTTGGCAGAGGGGACAGAGCACCATGGAGAAATCCTTACATCTCCAAAAGGTGTTTGTCACAATAACTTTTACAATTGTGAAATGAATTATTTCATAGGGTAAAGAAGTCAAAAAAAAATAATATACCACATTATTGTAACTCATTATTTTGTATTGTGCTCCGTGGTGACAAATATCCCAATTTAGAACTGCTGCATTTTAAAGATTCACAGTTGAAATTGAAGTTAAACTCTTTTTGCTTTCTGTGTCTGTGTTTTAATGAGCCAGGTTCTGGGGAGAACCAGCCTGCAAGTGGTGCAGAGTCTGCAGAGGGGCTACCTGTGGAGGGCCACCTGGTAAGACAGCAATACACATCATTTTCTATCATGTCATATTTCTTACTCAGCTGAATTTATTGCTCTGATTGGTAAATGAAGGCATTCTGCTGTCTTTTACCATGTAATTAAGACGTGGTTTGTGTGAATACTCAGTTGCATATACTGATGATATGAAACGGTGCACGCTTCCTGTCTCCTTAGTGGTTTAGTTAAGTGGTTTATAAATCATCTTTGATGAAACCAGACTGATGATTGAGCACCAACAGAGAGAAGAGATATTTGGGTTGCCAGATCTTGTGCGAGTGTGTTGCTGCTGAGACAGGTCTTAAATAAATTAAATTTTGTCCTGATCTGTCTTTAAAAAAAACATAATTTTAGTGTCAGAATGTTGAGAAGATATTGTGAAAAATGAGTCCAACATTTACTTCAGTGGCTATGCAGCAAAAGTCTAAACCCACGTGACACAGATACAGGAAATTACTCTTTAGCTCTTCTTTCCTAAACCGTCTCTGTTACCACGGTCTCCAGGAGTAGTTGATTCTGATTGGCCAGTTGCTGTATTGTCACCCTTCTAACTAAGTATTCATACCTACAAGATGACTCATTTCAGCTGTTACCAGGCTACAGCCTTTTGCTGGTTATAAAATAATGTTCAGCATAAGGTTTCTATTTAAAGAACTTTATGAAAAAACACTCACTTTTATTTTATTAAAAGCAGGTGCACTCATTGACTTCCTGGCAGAGAGTTAGATGAGAATACAAATAAATCATGTCTCATATCTATCTATTAAGTGTAAGGCTAATGCCAGCAGACAGCCTGCTTAGTTTAGTGTAAAGACTGGAAACAGCTATTCTGGCTCAGTTGGAAGGTAACAATATCCTCCTGGATTATTGTGGACTATTTTTTGGCAGCATGTGGTAACATCCTGGAGTCTCTGTTGGTCCTAGCCAAGAAATAGCACCTCACATAAACGCACCCAAAACGGGGGAATTTTCTTTTACACAAAAGCAGTGTTTATACACATTGTATCTTACACAAATCAAACATGATTTAGAATGAGATATAACATCTCAGTTAGTAAGCTCTAGAGGTGCTTGTAGGCAAATTTTGGACAGAGCCAGAATAGATCCTTCACTTTGTCTCCAGCCTTTGTGCTAAACTGAGCCTGGCTGGCTGTAGTTTTATATTTAGCATACGAATACCAGATTGGTATAGAACTTATCATCTAACTCTCCAAAATGTCAAACTTTTGCTTTTGAATTGGGGACATAGTTTGAGTTGAATCCAAAAATGCTAAGAGAGTAAACTTTTGAGTGACAGTGAAAGACCATAAGGAATTTTAATTACCTGATTCCTGTACCTAGGTATCAGAAGACAAAACAGCAGAGCTAAGTGGAGACACAAGCACAGAGCAACACACCTCAGAGCCAACTGCCGTCACTGATGCTCCCGTTCCCACCTCTTTGGAAGTGCCTGGAAGTGATGCACTCAGCCAGTCAGAGGGCCTACCTGAGGGCCCGGCCCAAACCACCCCTGACCCCGATTCATTTTCTGACTCCTACACCCACATAACTCCGTCCCCTGATGAGCCCCCGGCCACACAGCTGACCACAGAAACTCTGGGAGGGTTGGAGTTTACACAGGAAGAAGAGACGCTCACTCAGGAAGGAACGCGGCATTCACTAAACGGGGAGGGGCTACATCAGGACGGGGAGGAGTTAGACCTGTCATCGAGGACATGTGACGTGGGGAAACAGGCAGGTATGAACAACAAGACTTTCATCAGGTCATTAGTACATTGATATTATAATAACCTCAGTATCACTTCTTTATGTGCGTCATTTACATGGCAAAGATCATCACCTGGTGTGTCTGTATCGTTTCTTTAAGCCGTATGTACTATTTGTGTTTGAAGTGTACTTGGTGGACCAGCTGGTAATGGAATTGTTCAGTATCTGGGCCAGGAGGTTGTCTGGAGAGGCTGTGGTTGGTATGAGGCAGGGAGCATGATCTGACAGAGAAACTTTTAGTTGCATGACACCCTGCAGAATTAAATTGGCTTCAGAGGGACTGGGACCTCTAAAGTTTTTTGCAGTGTGGTGTTTTTGGTCTGCAGCTCTTTTTTTTTTTCTCACTACAGCATTAAAAAATGAGTCTTCTTTTGCTCTGTTGTGCATTTCTTTCATACACTTCTATTTACCAACTGAAGTTCAGCGAGTTTCTTTCAGTGCCCTTTTATAGTACAGTTTCTTTCAAACAATACGTTGTGATGCAAATGGTTTGGAAACACAAAATGAAGCATTTGAATAACTTTCCAGACGTTTTATTCAAGATGTAAGCCTTATTTATGCAGTATAAAGATAAACAAGGAATGGCAGTGGAGCAAATGAACCGGTTTGCCATGCACAGCAGAGCCAATAAAGAAGCACGTCTTACCTCCCATGAGGGGTGTTGTCTCATACTGCAGCACCAGACAGGTTACAGCTGCGGTGCTGTCTAACATTAACTGTGTAAGTGCAAGAGCAAATTTGTGCCCAATAATCTGCAAGAGCTTTGTTTTTAAAATTATATACATGGCAGAAAATAAAATTCTCCTCTGAATACCTTCACATTAAATGATCAGCTGTTTTGAACATCTGTGCCTTGGGGGGTAACCATAAAATAGATTAAATCTTTAAATTACAAACTGATATATAAAATAGCTTTAACCCCAGCGTTTTATAATCTCACCCTCCACTGTTCCAGACTCTCCTGTCGATTCAGAGGTGGGTGAGGAGAGGACTGAGAAGACAGGAGAGGAGGGAGAGTCAGAGGTGAGAAGGCGATCTCTCCTAGCAGCTCTGGAGCGGGTCGGAAGAACAGAGGAGGAAGAAGAAGTAGAGGAGGAGTTCCAGCTGCCACAGCGGGAGGATGACAGCGGGTTTTCTGTGAACAAGTGCATCCTGGGTGCCGTGATTCTGTTAGGCCTCGGCACCATCTTTTTCTCAGGTAGGCATCCGTGTATGACCCGTTGAGAAGGTAACACCCCATTCTGTTTTACCTGTTAATGTTATCTTAAATACATTTCGTGAAGTTATAGTGAGTTAAGTTAGAGGAAAGTGATGAGTTACTGGGAGTAAACTGTACGGCGGGCACTCTGAGACTGAGGTGTATTATACCTGCAGGTGTCTTCATGGACCTGGATGAGGGTAGGTTGTGTGTATGTGTGTGTGTGTGTGTGTTAATGTCTGTGCGAGTGAGTGAGTGTGAATGCTTGCCCACAGCATGTGTTTGTATGTGCGTATGTGCATGCAGAAAGAACAGTTCTGCGTCTGATACTTTTCAAAAGTGAATTTTAAAACCACTGCACACCTTTTTAAACGTGTGTAAGCCAGAGAGTGATTTATGCACTTATGCAACAAGGCTTATTTGCTGTTGTTCAAGCTTCAAGCTTATAAGCTTTGGCTTGTTCGTTATACTTTTTGTTATGAAATACCTACTTTTTTTTGTTTTTTATAAACGTTTCTTTGCATGAAAATTAGCAAAATGGAGGTACAGTGTTTTTTTCATTGAGCAATGAATGTATTCACCCTAACCTTTCTGTTTAATTTTAGTGATGTTGTACAAAAATATATGTGCCTTCACTCAGCTGAGGTGTTTACATTTTGCATAAAGATTGTTGTTGATTGATTGTTGTTTGGGTAGGTGCGATTTTTTTCAATAATTTTCAATGTATGAGTATTAGGGTTAGTGTTTTTTTGACTGTGTATTATTTACATCAACACTAAGCTTTGCATAAAACATTTGCAGAGAGTGACTATGGTACACGGGAGCTGAATGATGCAGAGTTACCAGGAAAACAGGTCAGTCTGACATCAATTTGTCATTTCGTTTTTTTTTTCTTTTCTCCTTCTGTTCTTCCTGTGTTCTCTCTGGTCTAAGTTTATTCATTATGATGCCATTTTGTGTGTGCCCATATTACAGTGCAATGAGTACAGCAGCATGAATTTTTAGTGTGATATTCGCAGTAGGAAACCACCCACAATACTGGCAGCGACTGTGCTACTCTGGACTTCCTTTCTTTCTTTTCTCATCTACATGTACTGTTCTGTCGCTCCTCAACCGCTTCTGTGTGGCAATCGTAATTCTGAGAAGTCGTCTAAAATCTTGCCATCGTGTTTTACTGGTGCGTGCCATTTGTTTGACAGGAGTGGCTCAACCCAGAGATTCCTCCACCCCCGGTAGATGCTGACAATACAGAGCTTCTAAATAATTTAGCCAAAGGGAATGAGCAGATTTCTGTGCTACAAGCCCAACTTCAGGTGTGACTCCATTCTGTCTCTCACCTTATATCCCCTCTATCTGTGTGTGTGAGTGTGTGTGTGTGGTATACATATGTGTGTCTGTGCATAAACGTGTCACTGAGTGTATAATATTCTCACAGGACTCTCTTCTGTTCTTTTTTTTTTTTCTCTTTTCAAACAGGCACAGAAAGAAGAGCTAAAAGTAGCCAAGGGACAGGCAGCAGAGGGAGCAAAGGAGCGGTTTCAGTGGGAGGAGGTGGAGAAGGAAAACAGTAGGTTGAAGAAAGAGATGGCATCTCTCCCTGTCCTTCAGAAAGAGAACGAGAGGATGAAGAGAGAGCTGGAGTCTGTCCCGATCCTACAGAAAGAACTAGAAACACTGAGATCCACACTGACTGAATTAAAACTCTCCTCAGGTACAAAGGAATAGAGGGAGGAGGTCGGGAGGGGACGTGGAGCAGGGTAGAAGATGTAGAAGGATGATAGTTATTAGAAAGCTAGGGAAAGTGCAGTATGTTTCTTCCTGTTCTTTTTTCCTGTTGTTCTCAATTGAATGCTCATTCCTCATCTTTGTGGTTGTAGTAACTTCTTGTTTCCTTCAGCAGCCAATGAAGCACCTCAAGCAGCTGTGAAGCCCCCGACATCTCCCTCCAGTGGCCAGCCCGAGGACAGCACGCAGGGCACAGCCGGCTCTACTGAGAGACAGCCTATGAAGCCATGGGATGACCAGAGAGAGAAAAAGAAGGATGTGAAGAAGGATAAAAAGGACATGGGCGAGAATAAGGAGGGGAAAGAGAGAGAAAGACCTGAATGGAAGGAAGGAGAGCAGAAACAGCGCAAAGATGGAGGAAAGAGCGAGTGGAAAAAGGGAAAACATGAGCAAGGAAGGTTTGACAGGGAGAAAGATAAGGAAGAGCAGAAGAGGCAGAGTGGTGAGACAAAACAATGGAAGGAGAAGGACTGGAAGAAAGAAAAGGCAAGCAGAGGCGACGAAGGAAAGCCATGGAAGGATAGGGAAGGGAAGAAAGAGTGGATAGAGAAGAGTGGGAGAAAAGAACTGAAGGAAGAGAGAGGCTGGAAAAAGGCAAAACATGAGAAGGAGAATGAGGGTAAACAATGGAGGGGTAAGGAGGAGAAGAAGGATTGGAAAGAAGGAAAAGAGCATGGAGAGAAGCACAAGGGCAGAGAGGAATGGAAGGGAGAAAGGGGATGGAAGAAGGGGAAAGATGGCTACAAGGAAAGTGACAAAGAGAAATGGGAGAAAAAAGATTGGAAAGAGAAAGGAGAGAAGAAAGACAGTGACTGGAAGAGTAAAGACCATAGTAAGGAAGGTAAAGGAAAGGATGAAAGGAAACAGTGGAAGAGTGAAAATGATAAAGATGATAAGGAATGGAAGAGGAAGGATGAGAGGAAACAGTGGGAAAAGGAAGAAGAGCAGTGGAAGAGAGGAGGACACAAAGAAAAAAAACAAAACGGAGATTGGAACAAGGACAGATCAAGTGCTCAGAAACATGAAGATGAGCACACATTTACTAGTAACCATGGCCACAAGGAAGAGCATCTGTGGGGAGACAGGAAGACTCCTCACACACACCGCAGACCCTCCATGGAGCAGCCAGAGTACTGGGTCCAGCAGCGAGACCGCCTCCAGCACAAACCCAAACCACCACAGAATTGTAACTCATTGGAGTCCTGTGCCCAGGCTGAGGGGCTGCTCCCTGTCTCCTTCCCTGAGTTTGAGGTCATCCTCCAGACTTACCTAGCCAAGGCAGAAGGGATGGGAGTCGATGCCTCCGTAAGAGAAGAGCTCAAAAAGCTAGCCACCCAGTTCTTCAAGGATGGACTCTTTGTTCACGACCAGATGAGCTTTCAGGATTTCGCTGAAGATTTGGAAGATGTCTTGGAAGACATGGTGGAAGGGGATGAGAACGAGGAAGAGGGTAGCGCCAGAGAGGAAGAAATGGAGGGCTTTGAAGAAGAAGTCATGAAAAAGTTTTCACTGCCAGGAGCTGGAGAGAAAGAGGAGAAATCCAAAGGGGAGTGGAAGAAGGAGAGCGGACGAGGACGCGGCTGATGAAGTGATAAAATCGATGGATCCGTTAAAAGTAACTAAGAGCGGTCTTGATGGATGAGGGGTTATTCAAAGAGAACATTTTATACTGGACCACAAATGCTTACAAGTATACATTTATCACCCTGTTGTCCTTTGTACAGGATCTTGTTTTATTTCACTCGTGTAAGAAAAGCAAGAACTCAGTTTAATTTCACTGTTGTGGATCGTTTTGTATTTCACCTGTGCACATGTACACACACACACATTTAGGACTTTAGTACTTTAGTACACTCTTTGCATTGGGGAGATTAAACCTGTTAGACTGATTTGGTATGTTGCTTTGAATATCATCCAGGAATAGATACTGTATAGTCTTATTCAAACACACTACACCTCCTCATCTGCAAACAGAACTATGCACTGTTAAAGTCTACCTATTCACTGATCAGGCCTGTGCCTGCTGCATTCCCCCTTTACGTATCGACTGCTTTAGCCCGACTCTTATCGTCGGATTACCTTTAGATCATTAACAGTTTTTATAAAGGGCGGCGTGAATGTGACCTGCTGAGAAAAAAGAAAAAAGTTTAGTGAATATTTTTGTTGTTGAATATTATGTACATATTGCATTAAATGTGTTTTAAGAACTATGTTAAAAATGCAGAAATATACAGCATACTTAACTTATTTTATAGAGGTTGACATATTATAAATAAACAAACAATTGGTTGGCACATAAGATATCAACATGTTGAGCATGTATGTTTCTTTTCAGGTCCAAAACTCATGTTGTGCACTAAAATGTCCTTAATTATTGTTTTATTGTGAATGTAGCAGTAGTTCTTATTGATTAGGTTAGCCGTGGCAAATTTCTGTTTTCAAAAACACCATTTCTTATCTGTTGTTGTTGCTGATCTGAGGGCCTACAGCCACATAGAAGTAGTTTTTTTTTTATAGTGTGTTGATTCAGAACCACATACTGTGTGGCAGCTTAGAGGACTATGTATGATTAGGATATTTATATTTGCCTCTGTTACTGTCATGCAAGCAGAATAATAAATTGCTGCATCCCTGTGATGAAATAACTTGTTTTTGTCTTCTTTTCATGCATTTTTGTTTGTTTGTTTTTGTTATCTTCCAACAATGCCACCAAACATTTAATGAGACACACAGTGATTTCAGGTCTTCATCTGAATTTGTCCTGATGATCCTGTAAGGTTGGAAAGAAGGTGAGATGTTTTGGTTTTATTGAATGTTAATGATTTGTTTGTGGTTATTTGAACAGTTCTGTCATCGATTTCAGTGGAATCTATAAAAAAACGTTTATACATTTGCTGACAGAAACAACATGAGTGATGTATTGCTGCATGTGTCATCTCCGTCCACCTTTGCAAGACCTGTGGTAACACCTTTTTCTGTCCTCAGGGATGCTTTTCTTGCTGTCCCTTCCTTTTATATTCTACATACCTGGATGGGCGGAATAACAATGTGGCTGATGGAAGCAGCGGAAAAAAGGAGAGGGTGAGATTGACTGATGGCTTCATGTTTTTCAGTCACTGAGTATGTTTTGTCAGTCACTCATTGTGCTTGGTTGAGACTAGAAACTGTTACCACTCTGGTTAAATATTGAAATTTATTCCATAAATATTTCATATGTGTATAAGATCTGAGAGAATTAACAGGAGAATCTCTGAGATCTCTGTAGCTTCAGCAGTAATGTCACACAAACAGACACACGCGTATAATCTACATTGTTGCCAACATCTCATGCAGGTTTACGTTCCCTAATGCACACTTCTCTGTTCTGAATGAATACCTAATGAACTCTGTGAAAGGAGACACTGTAAATCAACACAGCTATATAAGTGTACGACTTTAAGGAAATGAGTTTTTAACTACACTTTTTGTTTGAAACCTTAAATGCACAAAATGCATCTACCCTAAGGGCCAAACGCTGGGCGAGTGGGTACAGAAGGCAATCAAGGAAATTCAAGAAATATGAACTTTTTTTGAAGTATAGAGCAACAAATCCTTAGACGCAAATACACCCAGAGCTAAGCAATCAGGCACAAGACATTAATTGTAAGACAACTAGCAGCATCACCCCATGGAAAACCCTGATGCTTTCATACCTGTGTGTGTGTGTGATTTCTCAGTCCTCTCTGTAAGCTATTTATTATCTGTTAGTAGCTGCACTCTTTTTCCTCAATGATGGTCAAGGGAATGGAAAGAGACGAACTATAGACTGCTGTTTCAGGTGTATGGGGACGTAGGTGTTTGTGTGTGTGTGTGTGTGTGTCATACAGCTGAGACAAGAAAACTAGATGCGGGGATGTTTGGATGATAAAGCCATTGTGCTTGTTAGCACTAACTGCCTCCCTAATATGCCAATTGTGCACATCCTGTCAGAGCTTCGGCTTAAATAATATGACTTCTCCGAGGTGAAACCCAAGTGCCTCATTCTCAAAAGTTTTTGCAACACAGACTGTATAATTATAGCTGATTTACTGTTTTCTTTTTGCTCTCTGCAGCATTTCGCCCACCGTTTCACGCTCATACACAGCAAATGGAAAAATGTGAGACTATTGTCCATGCATTGGCATGAACTGAGCGAGTCATTAAACAACTTGTGCACACACGTTCATATGTTTAACCAGTCCTAACTGTGATTGTCAGTCTGAGTTAGTCTGGGGTTTTCCAAATGAGGTGATTCATCCGATAATCCGTAACTGCTTCCAGAAACTAGTTACTCACTGGATTTGGATCTGAGAGTGCGATCGCGTCATGGAAAAAGGTCAGCGGTGTTTGGGAAGCATGGTTTACATTTTTACTCATTGCAGTGAATGGTATACAGGAACCACAAGCTGTAAATATATGGTGAGAAATTAGTGAATTATTTATCTACCTGTAATGTCCTGTTGTCTAGGAAAAGACCAGGAACACTTGTGTCTTCACAACTTAGCCTCACACATAACTGATTTGGTGAGTCTATGTGATTCACGTCGCCAGCTCAGATGAGATTGAGCTTGAACTTGATCTGTACGTAACTGTATTTTGGGAATTCAATATTCAATATTATAATCAGCATTTTTCATTTTATCTTTCCAGAAATATTGGCCGAAGATCCTTCCGGTGCGCCTCTTGACTTGTGATGGAGTCGGCAGTTGGTGTGCTGGTGTCCCAGTTCAAGGCGTACGCTGCCACTGATGGTTCCTCTGACACGCTGAGCAGGGATGAGTTCCACAGACTGGTCTCTTCAGAGCTCCCCAACTTTGTCAAGGTAAGAATGCAGTGATGCAGTAGTGTAGTGTAGTTGGATTTGTGTAGTTTACTTATTGGTCTAATACATAACAACAGGTGGGCAGTTTTCACTCATAAATAAATAAATAGAACATCCACGAAATATTTTGCTAGTTACTTTTAGATTGTTTGTCTGTTTTTGGGTCAGATTGTACTGTAAATATGCTGGTTTATGCTGCAGAGATGGAAAACTACATAATCATACCCTGCTCATTTGAGTATACTATAAAACTTGTAATTATTTAACTTAAACCAGTGATATTTGATGTCTTTCTTGCTGTTAAATCCTGTGAAAAGACAAAAAAAAACTCCCCACTTAAAAGTGTATCCACAGCCTGAAGTACCGCATGTTAATCATCAGTCCCGCTATTAGTCCCAGTAAAACTATTAAAAACACATTTGTCACTGGTGTTTATTTTGAGTTGCACATACTGTACATTGTCCTGCTCCCATAAATACTCACCAGTGCACCACATGTGTATTAATTTACAGCTAAAAATAGTTCCCAACAAATGCACTATTTGCTCCTTACTAAGTAGCATTTTATAAAAAGTTTTAGGGATCACTTAGCTTTTTATGAGTGAAAGTATTCATGCGTGGCTAGATATCTTCATCATCATCTTTAGTAGGAACAAATGAGTTTGTGGACGAGAGCCACAAACAGGCTGGGAGAAGTATTTAGAAATGGACAACGCCTTGTTGTCCTCTTGTGTATTAGCTGACAATAACTAAAACACTGATTTTCACAAGCCTCATCTGCAGGTCTGTGATAAAGTACAGCTCTAGTAAGCTATCTGTTTGCAGCTGAACTGATACAGGTCAATCAGAAACACATTCTAAGTTTGCTCTGAACCTCTTTGTTTGCCAGGCAAACAAAAAAAAAAGCTTTCTCATAAGGGCGGACTCATATTGAAATGGTATCATCTGGATGCCACATTGGCCATTTTTGCTTTGACCATATAATTAACTGTTAGTCATACTTCAAAAGACTACTTCTGTTCTGTTTCGTGGGCAGCTCTCAATGCATGTGGCCTCGCTGCACTTGTGACTCAAATAACAGTACTTAAAAAGATTATTTCGAAACAGTTTACTCTTTCCTCTCCTGCCTGTGATTTTGAGGAGTGAACACTTAAATGGGACAGGACAAAAACTGTGCGTTTCACTGTGCTCCACAAAACACAACGAGTTTGCCATAAAGAAAATCGTTGCCACCCTTCGAAGTTTTACTCCAGTCTTGCCCATTTGTGGTCGTGTTGTCTGCACTCTGCATGTTTAACCAGAGCACTGTGGTGGCAGAAAGCAGTAGTTCCTGAGACTCAACAAAAAAAAAAAAAATAAAACAGGGCAGTGTGGAAAATTCCATG